>CP144042.1:0-600000 GCA_036426225.1 Cryptococcus sp. DSM 104548
CCCGCTAACCCCGCTAACCCCGCTAACCCCGCTAACCCCGCTAACCCCGCTAACCCCGCTAACCCCGCTAACCCCCGCTAACCCTCTGTAGAGAAGTATAGGCAGAAGAGCTGTAAGGCAGTGTGAAAAGAGAGTTACAAGTGGCGAGGATGAGTAGGCAAGAGACTCGGAAAAGGTATATAAGTAGGTAGTTTTGCATCCAACTTCGAGCTCCTCAGCGATCTCGAATTGGTCTGTTCTGCATACAACGCTTCTGGGAAGCCAAGTGAACAAAAGACGTAACTCAATTAGATACATTGACAACCGAAGCAAGGCTGCATCACGGAATAGAACTAGATATAGCAGGTCTATTGTCTAAGTGTGGGTTGGGTCTTGACACGCACATTTTGTTTCAGCTTGACGACTTTGCGCTCTTTCTCTGCTATATGACAAAGAAGGTTCGGACCTCTATGTTACCGCCGTCAGTATGTGGGTGAAAAGTGGTACCAGGGCTTCAACCCCTTTACATATGTAGCGACTATGTAAGCAGCCTGGTTGACATTTGTGAATCTGCCCTTCAAGTTCTTAGCCGCATTGACTTGTCCTGTCGAGGTCGCCGAGTCTACCAGGCATGGACCCCTGGACCTTCAAGTATCCCGGACATATGCATGCTCAAGTTGATGTTCAAGATATCCATATCTACAATTGTCATCTCCAAAAGTGAAGATTGTCAAAAAGAACAAATGTCTGTGCACACCGCCTTGTCGATCAAAACGCGCACGATACTACCGCGACCCTCCACTCTTCCCCCTTCCTCCATCCCTTCCTAAGACCCACACCTCCAGACCAATTTCAAGCTCTCCCATCATCAAGCACTAAGCACTCTTCCTCGCCTTTTTCCTCCCCTTCTTTGTATTCTGGTCGGCAGCGAGGTCTGTCCATTTGTCGAGCTTGTCCGGCGCGAGGCCAAGGGATACAAGGGTTTCGCTATAAGAGCGTGTCAGTAGGGGCACTCGACAGGAAGTAGAAGGGCAAGAGACGAGAGCAAGAACGGCAGGGAAGGACGGTTCAAAAGGGGGGAAGAACCAGGGATGGAGGACGGGTTTTGGGAAGAGACCTCAACAACGAGAAGCAGCAGACGATAAAAAAAACGGACACGCAAACTCACCCATCAAACTCCCTAATGACTCTCAACCCAAACGCATCCCACTTTTCCCCAACTTTTCCCCCCTCTCCCCTCATCCACGCCGTCATCTTTCCCCTGCTTCCCGTCGACAACGTCAACCATACAGCCAGCCTTTGCTCTTCATACCGATCGTGCAAAGCAAACAGAGAGCGCAGAGGGCATTTGTGTGTCGAGTTGTCAGAAGGGTCGGCGTCTTCGTCTTCAGAGTCAAAGTCGGAGGAAGAGTCGTCGGGGGCCTTGTCCGAGGAGTTGGAAGGGCTGGGTGAAGCTCGAGGGGAAGGAGGAAGAGGAATGTTGGCAGGGGCGAGGTCGATGTCTTCGCCAAACCAGTCGATAGGTTGAACGTCGTTGGCGAGTACGGCCATACGCCCATCTTCGGCAAGGGACAGCGCAAGGTCGAGGCAGTCGAGGAGCCCCTTCTCTGCGATTCCCTCCCACGCCACTGTCGCTTCTTCTTCCACGCCTTCCAGCAATGGCTTTGCATACACCTCTTCACCGTCTTCCTTTGAAAGCTTTCGCGCCGCCCTCGCCTTGACCTCCCCGATACGCTTGTTGGCCAAGCTCAAGACGAGGTCGCACCCGACAAGCATGACCTCGAGCTTGACCCTCAGCGGCTTGTTTCCTTTCTCCAGCTGGAGCTCTTTCTCCCTCTTCTTGGTCATCTTTGCCGGTGCGTCGTCAGAGACAATCTCGTCTATCTCGGGGATGGCGGCTACGGCGGTGACGATGGTCTCGAGCAGCGCGACGACATAGGTGACCTCCGCTGTGGAGACCTCTGCGACGGGCTGGGGAGAAGGTGATATGGCCTTGCCGGCGATGGGCCGAGTGGGGTGGGTTTGGAGGGCCGTGATGAGCTGTCGAGCACGTTGCAAGATGGGTGTAAGGAAGGAGTACCGATAGGGAGCAGGGAAGGGGAGAATGGAGCCGAGGATATGAGGGTCGTAGGCAGATGACAGCGCAGGGCAGAGGAGAGATCGAGCAATGAAAAAACCCTCGACACACTGCTTGAGAGCGGCTTCATAGTCGGCTACATCTGGATCGTCCGACCCCCCTACCAACTTTTCGCCCCAGAGCAGCTTTGCGAGCACGTTGCCGGCGGCGGCATACCCGCGGACGAGCTGGTAGAGCCGCTGCTGGACATAGTCTTCTTCTCGTTTGAGCTTGCGGGCGAGGACGGCATCGCGAAACTGGGTGGCAAAGGACTGGAGGGCGATAACACCTTTGATGGCGGGGGCCTTGCGGGGGTGGGCCGCGGCGGCAGCGACGGCGAAGAGCGACCCGAGCGATGCGGGGCTGGGCAGCGATGGGCTTGAGCGGAAGAGGGAGATGGAGAAGCGGGCAAAGGGGCGCAGGAGGGAGCTGGCTAGGGGGGAGTGAGCGATGCGAGATGGGAGGGGGGGAACCTACAGTGGTGGGGCAAGAGGGCGGGGAGGGCAGGGAGGGGGTGCACCCACTGCGAGTCGGGGAAGGGGGATGCTGGCATGGCGGCGGTGCTAGAAGAGAAGAAACAGGGATCAGAAAGTGAAAGGGGCCCGAGCGGGGAGGAGGGGGTCTGTGCACACGTCAACCTGACTGGACTTTACAAGCGAGCGTTTGTTTGCTGGCCGGTATGGAGCATGGGGGGGTGCTGGCGGGGGTAGTGATGTGATGCATGGCGCGGGGGGAAAGGGGTTAGGGGTTAGGGGTTAGGGGGTTAGGGGGGACAGAGAGGGCAAAATACATAGAACATCCCACTCGTCCACTTTGTCATGCGGTCAACAGCGGCCATCTCCGCCTTCGTCATTCACAAAGTCACCGTTCTTCTACATCTCCCAGCGTCCGGGCCTCTATCAACACCAATATCATCATCGACGCTCTCTCTCCTCCTCCAAGATGCCCGCCCCACCAGTCATCCTCCACGCGACCCCGCCTCTCGCCCCTCTCCCGGCTTCCGACGCCGAATCCCTCTACTACATTGCCCTTCTCCGACTCGCCGTCCAAGGTCATTATGGCGTGGAAAGTGGCGACTGGGGAGAAAATGGTGGTACGTATCGACATTCGTCATTGATACAAGGTCCAGCACTCACCACAAACTGCAGGTAAACTCCCGTATGTCACCCATCTCGGCCACAAAGTCCCACCAGCATACCTCTCCCATCTCCCCGGCTTCCAAAATCCCGACGAGCACCTGTCTGCTGAGGAAAAGGCGGATGCCTTGAGCTGGAGATCCTATCTGGACGCCAACATCGTCGACCTCGTCGTGAGTAACATATTCCCTTTCGACTTGGCAGAGCTAATCTTGGGGCTTTACAGAACCACACATATTACTCTCTGCCTCCCAACTATCCCCAAACCATTGCCAAGGCCCAACTTTCAACCTTGTCTTTCCCCCAGACCCAGTACATCCCACAAAGACTCCGGAGCGTCATCAAAGGCAGATTGAATTTTGTCGGGCTTTGGGGTCTGGGTGGTCTCAATGACGGTGCGTGCTTCCTCCCCTTCTTTACATTTCGCACGTTGGACGGTCTGCTGACGAGCACTACAGGCGATGCGGTGGAAGAAGACCAACGGATCATGGAAGAAAAGTTCATCACCGGTCCCGGCGGTACCGTCACTCCTCGAGCTTGGACGGGCTGGAGGTCGGGTCAGGAAGCCGAGCAGCGGAGAAGAAGGTGGGGGGAGCAGCAGGTGAGCCATTCCAAGATGATATATGGAGACGTACGCTGATGAAAAACAGCTGGATACTCGAATCAGAGCCGCGTTTGATCCTCTGGCGAGACGGTTGGAGGGCAAGAACTACTTCTTTGGTGATATGCAAGTCCCTTCCTTTTCTTGCCTCACATTTGACACATGTCATTTAGATCTTGCCTTTGATTCTCCTCCCCGGACGGCAGCTAACGAAAGACACACAGCCCAACCACCCCCGACCTCCACCTCTTCTCCCTCCTCACCTTCCTCCTCTCCCCCACTCTTCCCAATCCCTTCCTGCCCTCTCTCCTCCGCACCTCGTACCCCTCCCTTATCGCACACCACGACCGTCTCCTCACCCACCTCTCCCTCGACTGGTCCTCCTTTTCTCTTCTCCGCCCTCGTATCGCCAAATCGCCCACTTGGGCCGAGACCCTCAGCAGCTATATCCCTGGCCCTTCTTCCGCCCCAAAGGCTACCGACAAGAAGGAGAAGGAAAAGGAAAAGAAGGAAAAGACGAGCAAAGAAAAGAGTTTTGAAAGAGGGCGATGGTTGTGGTTTGCGGGCGCGGCAGTGTCGATGGTTTCGTATCTTTTCTGGAGCGGTATTGTCGCGTATGGAGAGTTTGACGATGAAGAGGGACAGTGGATAGAGGTTGACGAGGAGGTAGAGATGTAAAATGCACGCATTTGGTCTTGGGACGCTATGCGCTTCGATATCGGAATGGACGGGCCCAGTGGCTGAGGCGGACTTGGCTGCTTCTTGAAACGAAGGACAAGTATTGTAGATCAGTTCGTCAAGCTAAGTTGGGCCATTTTAACGAGTTGGGTAGTATCCAATGAAATCCATACGTTATAAACAAGACAATCAATGCGAACGTCTATTAACAAGCAATATGTATAATCGTGATAAGCGTCCGTGATAATCGCAAACAAGAAACATGCAACACCCCCAACAATGCCCCGACGCCATCTGACCAATCCTCTATCGCAAGCTCTCGCCCTCTCTTTCACCCCCAAAGTCCCTCCACCTGAACGCCCTCTCCACATCCGTCGCCGTCGTACTTGTGCTTTTCACCGACGACTCTCTTTCCAGATCCGCCCTGCCCTCCCTTTCTCGGTCTTCTTCAACACTCCCCAGCCCTATGCCCGCCGAGCTATACCCAATCCCGAAGGGGTCGAGTTTTGCCGGGACCATATTGTAGGTAGACGAGTCGTTGCCGTAGACGGCGCTCCGATAAGAGGCGGGTGAAGAAGTTGTCGATGTAGGAAGTCTAGCCCCGGCGAGTGAAGTCTTTGAAGCGCTCTCGGGAAGTCGAGCGGCTCTTCTGGGTGTTGTGGGGCTGTAGGCCGAGAATTCGGGGGCGTAGAGTGGATCGTAGTCGTAGCTATACTGGGAGGCTGTGGAATGGTTGCTTTGGATGGTAGAGCCAGACACTTGACGCGGCAGGGGGTTTCGATACGCCTCACTCGCCGACCTCTCCCCTCTCGGCGCCAACGCTGCCGTATAACTCTTCCTCTGCTTTGCTCCGTCAATTCCCTTCCTCGGCGATCCCACCGGAGACAACATGGCACTCCCAGCCACCGAAAACTTTCTCAACGCCTCGTCTCTACTCTCCAGCTGAGCTATCTTGTTCTTGACGCTCGGGAGGACGCTGTGGCAACTCGACGGGGTTGATGGGGTCATAGGGCGAGAGCGGATGGAGGCGTCGTCGTCAAATTGAGTGTTGATAGGCTCAAGATTGCGAGGAGATCGAGGTCGGGACAGAGAGATGCGCGACATGACAGAGTCCTGATGAGCTCGAGCAGACTTGGAGTCGAACGGGGAACCAAGTTCGCTCATACCTCCCCACTCGTGATGGGTAGACCCAGCGGTAAAGACAAGAGGTGAGAAAGTCTGATATCCCATCGCAGCCGCCGAGTCTGATGGAGGAGACTCGAGATATCTCCCATCCGAAGATGCCGAGTCAGACATCATTGACGACTGGAGGGGCGGCGGCTGGCTCGAGATCGTAGATTGAGACCTAATCGATGCACCCGACAAGCCCCTTTCCATAGTCTTCGCCATATGCGAGACCTTTGTTGGGCTAGTGTTAGAGGGCAGTCGTGCCGACGATTTGGTAGGGCTGCTGACGGAGGGAACTCTGACAGAGGCTTTGACGGGGCTGCTGGCAGTAGGGAGTTTGGCGCATGCTTTGGTAGGGGACACGGCGGGGGAAGGGGCGGCTTTGACTCGCGCTTTCAACGGCGAGCCGGGTGTCGCAAAAGAAAAGGAATTCTTCTTCTGGAGCACCTTTGCCGCTGGCCCTTCCATTGCAGGCGACGCCGACCTCTGCTTTCCCGCAAGACTCGTCAAAGACTCTTTCCTACTCATCGCCGACGCTCGACGAGGCGACGAAGCGATATCCGCCTTGTTCACCACATTCTCAAGCCTCTCGCTCAACGTCCCTCTGGCCTTGATTGAGTGTGTACTCGAACTCTTCGCAAGGCTCGGTCTCCGACTGTCGCTTCCAGCAGTCGTGGCGAGGCTGGGTCGACGGCTGTCGCCCCCAACAGAGATAAGCTGAGAGGGGACGCGAACGATCGGACGTCGGACAGCCTCTTGGACTTGCGTAGTCTCGAGCTCTTCCTTGACGGGCACCTCATCTTTGGATTTGGCGGGGAAAATAGCGGAGGGGTGGGAGTCGTCCGAATCGCTGGGAATGTCCACTTCGAAAGGAGTTGAAGGTTTGTATGCCGATAGCCTGAAGCGAGTGGGCGATCTAGACCGCTCTTTCGGACGAGGCGTCTCACCCCTTCCATCTTCTTCTCCCTCCGAGCCCATCTCATCCTCGTAATCCCACGCGTGGCTATCCCTATCGCCGTGGCCTGGCATCGACATGACTTCCTCGAGCTCTTGCCTGTCCTCGTCAATCATGGTCTCCAACAACGTCTCGAGCCCCGTCTCGGAATCGTGATGAGCACGCGGGGTCTCGGCGGCACGATCGTCTTCGCCAAAATCCCATTCATCAGAGCCGCATTGCTTTGATGTCGAGTGGTCATTGTGTGTGTAGGCACCGAGGTCGACCGTGCTTTCCCCTTCCTCGACGATAGGCAAAGGCGATCTGTCGTTCTCATAGTCGAGTTCGCGCGTACACTCGCTCCCCGAGTACTCTGTAAAGTCCTCTTCCATCACTCGCTCATCCAGAATATCTTCTTGCCCAGCCATCATCCTCTCCTCGCGCTCAGCCTCGGCTTGAATGACAGCCAAGCTCATCTGCCGCCCTTGAGCCCGTTTCGTAGCGCGAGTCAGAGTATTTCCAATGCCGTCGTCCTCTTCGTCCTCAAAGTCTAACCCTTCGAAAGAGTTGACGTCCGAACGAGAAGAGGAAGGGATGTTGAGAAGACCCGGCAAGACGGGCGGCTCTGAGGCGAGTGCAGATTGGCTGCGCGAGTGGTCGCGAGACTCGGTGTAGCTGCTAGCAGGACTCTGCACGTGGTGAGGAGGGGGTTGCTGGGGCTCGAATGGGGAAGAGAGGGTGCGCGCTTGGGCGTTGGGAGGCTGGAGGAAGTTTTCGACGTGGAGAGTAGTGCTGCTGGGTCTAGCCGCAGGGCCAAAGGCGTGTTCCCTCTGTGTCATCTCGGGAGAGCCAGGCTGTCGAAGCTCGTTTGGAAGAAGTTGAGGGGACTAGAGCATTGTCAGCGACGCCCAGCGAGTTTATGATGTGCGTACCTTGACCTGGGAGGATGTAAGAGCAACAGTAGGCAGCATAGGCGCCCAAGGTCGCGTCTCATCGTTCGGCATAGGTGGCGGGTCAATAGACAGGAAGCTGATCAGCTGGATCGGGACGTCGACATAGATAACATTGTTGAGAGTCACCCGGAGGGTGTACGAGACGTCGACGAGGCGTGTGCGCTTGATTGTGAGCATCCCAGCCTATACAGCGTTAGCAAAGCCGTATTGACGTATAGAATTGTACTCACAGGGACCTGCAAACTCATATCCCAATGATCACTCTCCCCCGGCTCCACTCCCGTCCACCACCCCTTTCCTGTCACTCTCCCCGCTCCATGACTCGTAAAGTCTGCTTCCGTGAGCTCCTCGCATACCTTCCGCCGCTCCGTGATCACGCCGGCGCTGTCCACGGAAGCATCACTGGTAAGGCTCGACAGTGATTTGCGCTTCGTCATGAGGTTGGGACTCTTGAGGCCAAATACTTTGACGTCTTGGAGGATAGCGAGACTCATGGACTTGATCTGCAAAGAGTCAGTTCGAGATGTTTGCAAGACGAGAGTACGCACCTTCTTGTTACTATCGTTCCGGATTCCAACTTCACACCAAAGCCTCTGTCCGCTCACCCAGATCTTCCTCCCCAATCCCACTCTCAATTCCACCCGCCCCCTCTCGCCCTTCAGACTCCAGCCCAATCCCCTCTCCACATACATTTCAATAGGACTCGGGCTCGGCGCCAACACGACCGCCGGATTGAGATACGGCATGACGACGATGGGCCGGTAAAAGTGGGCGATGGATCGCTTGCCGTTTTGAGGGATGTGAATCTTGATAGAGCCGACTACGACGTATCGAACGCAGGCACCCTTGCCGGTGGGGTGGGTATATGTCCCCTTGGCCCCTGCCCCGAGAGGCAGGCGCATGCGGAAGGGGATAGAGTGCGACCCTTGCGCGGCGAGTCGGTAGCCATCGCTGTCGGGGCCAGATGCAAAGAGAGAGGAAGAGAGTTCTGATTGTATGGAGGGGTCGAAGAGGGGGAGTTCGTATGGGTGGTGGTAGAAGATGTGTCGGTTGCTGGGTGATAATTCTGCCAAAGATGATTAGAAGATGAACGACAAAGACGGATGCAATGCGCGCACCTTCAAAACCAACGACGCGGATCTTGCCGCTGCCAACTCTTAATCCCTCCCTCCCCTTGCCGCCGCTGATCCTCACCTCCATTCTGCCCCTCACTTCACCCCCCTCCACAACGCACTCTCGCTCCAGCACCACGTCCACCTCTACCCTCGCCTTCTTCTTCTTGCTCGCCTCCAGCTTGACGTTCTTCGAGGGGGTGCTCGCCTGGTTGGGCGGAGGAGGCAACAGCTTGTCGCGGGATAGTCGTCTAGATTTCGGGCCGCCGAGTAGCACACCGAGCTCGGCGGAAGAGCGCTGGTTGGAAGACGCAGGATGCAACAGTGTACCCTGCCTAGCAAGTAGTTCGGCACCATCCGACAGCGAGCGCCCCCGACGCCCAAGCATCTGAGGCCCGTGCGCATCTGTACTCTCGCTCCAGGGCCTTGAGCGCAGCTCTTCATCCTCATACATCCGATCTGCGTCCACGCTCTTGCTCCGCGAATGCCCTTGGTACGGCTGACCATTACCAGGCGCTCGGTGGGGAGGAAGTCCGACGTCTCTGGAGGCATGCGGGCGGGAAGTGTAGGTGGGGTCAAAGAACTCTGGTACCGAGTAGAGCTGCATCGGCTGGGATTGGGACCGAGGCATATGTTGCTGAGGCGGAGGTTGAACCTGTCGCTGGAACGCAGGGTAGGGTCCCGGCGAGTAAGGGGCCTGGGGCAGAAACCCGTTCGGGGCAGAGGTCGACGTACGCGGCTGATGATTCGGCGGCGTCGGGAAAGACGCAGAAGTAGGAAAGCTGAAGTGTGTGTCTCCCGTATCTTGGCTCGAATGTTGAGGAGATGGCGTAAAGTGGTGTGCGGTGCTAGCGGGAGATCTTGGGTTCGGTGGAGGAGAGGCAGGCTCAGCAAGGTCTTGAGTGGGAGGTAATCGGCGAGGAGTGATAGTCTCGGCCTCTGCTTCATTCTCTTCTCCCGTTGGCGCCTCCTGATCCTCACCCGCCAGCTTTGCATACTTTCCTCCCTCAGATCCATGCCTCGAGACCTTTTTTCCCATCTCAAAACTCCTCATCTTCCGACTCTGCTTACTCTGCCGGCTGGACGAGGTAAAATTGGAAGCGACGGACGGCTGGCGGGAGGGAGAGAGATAGTAGGTTTGGGTAGGGGGCTCGGGGTTCTGAGAATGTTCTTGAAGAGGTGCCGGCTGGGGGATGTCGAGGCGGGGCGAAGAAGTGTCTTTAGGCTGAGCCGCCGACGCTCTCCTTGGCCCCATCGGCTTTGGCGGCGTCGACGTCGTCGTTCTTAAACTCGCCACTCCCCCCGACCCGCTCTTGGAATGAGTGGGTCTGAGCAGAAACGCAGGTGGAGGTGGACGAGTGAGGTCGTCGGTCTTGACCCTCAGCTTTGGCTGGAGTTTGCTCGGGGAGGGGGAAGGATAGGCGGCGTGTTTGGTCGGAGAGCCCATGGTGGACTGGCGCAGGGGGGAGGGGGGATGACGTGAGGGGGAGTTGGAAAGGGAGATGCCGAGCCCCTGGGAGTAGGGCGCCTCTGCCATCTGGGTACAAGTAACGGGGGTATAGAAGCAGTATGAGGAAGAACAAGTTGTTTACTTGCTGCGCCGTTCTATCGTCAGAACTCTATAAAGAACGCGATCTTGCAGCATGCCACGCGACTTTCCCTGAAAATCAGCCGTGTATATTTTCAGGGACACTGCCAGTTTTCGGTCCGTCTGTTTCCCGCGCCTGGCACCAGAAGGCACGCCTGGGTCATTCAACGTCAACGAGTATGGTCAACCCCCCAGCACAGGGGCGCCAGCCCTAAAGTAAGTAGATATCGCGCATGGGCAGCTCTTAACTGCACCCGCTTATGCACGAATAAACCATTGGGTGCCAATGATGGAAGTCCTACACCCTTCACGCCGCCGGCCGGATGACAGCAAAACTTGGTCACGACGTAAAACCACAGATGTCTACTTTGCCTTATCAAGTGATTATAAGCATGGATTCAGTTCAGTGTTTACATAAGATCAAGTTCATGGGTATCTGGTGCAGCCAACTTCTCATACGCTCGTATTACTCGCTCGTATTGCTACCACCACGTCAGGCGTGGCGCCGTGTCTTCGACGGATAAGCGATTGTGGATTCACGGTCTTGCTGACGACATGTATACCACCGCTCATCACTTGGTAATGGTGGCAAAGACCCAGTTCAGCCTTTTCTACAGCACCAGTGGATGACGACTCCTGCCACCTTGGTTGACGAACGAACGCCAAGGCTCGCCGTGTACTATGCATTGATGGAATGGTTCGCAGGCGCTTGAGTGATGAATATCGGAGGCTTCAAGGCGGCACAGAAAGAAAAGATATTTATTTGTATGCTAATGCGCAACCATGACGCAAAGAAGAGCACGAGAGCCAGATAGAAAACGCTCGGCCAGCCTCACCAGCGTATGCTCGTCCTCTCTTTGTATACAGCATAGATGTGCGCGCAGGCATTAAACCGGAATTCTTTTGTGCTACCTGCAGCCTATGCAGAATTCCCTGTATGAAACGAGTGTGGAACAAATAGTGTTGGTTGTCAACCAAATATCGCGCGCAGTCGGGCACAAACCTCCACCTCCCGGCGTTGTATGCGTCAGGAAATCAAAGCAATGCCGTCTTTCATTATTTACCAATATATCCAGAGCTCGACATGGCCGAGCCTCCCGCAGACGGCTCCCAGCCCACTACCCCCACCACCCCATCCTGGCGGCGGAGAATGTCCGGCCCCCACATCCCCATCCCTTCTTTTCGCCCCAACATCCCCCATCTCCGCGCGGCTCTCTTGGGCTATATCGGCGAGCTCGAAGTCGCCCTGCGCAGCAAACTCGGCGACCACCAACGAGAAGAACTCAGAGCCGCTTCTCTTACCCCCTCCATGTCTGCAGAAGAATGGACAACCTCTGAAAACGACGAGCCGAATGCCTTCACCTCCGCCCTCGCCGGGCCATCTTCCGATATCCGCCAAAGAAGTACTATATCTGGCGATGTACCTCCTCTCTCTCCCAATACCTCAGACGGCTATATCAGCCTACTCAATAACCTCTATACTCTCCGCGAAGAGGCCTCCAACTTTCTCCCCTCGCTTCCCTCCGTCCCCCACGTGCCCATGCCCCTTTCTATCCCGAACCGCGAATGGCTACGCTCCCTCCCTCTCCGACTCTCACTAGTCGACCCCATACTGAATAGTCCCCATGGAACACTCAGATCGGATTTCTTGGATTCACATTCCGTGGAGGGCGCGAGAAAGAGGATGATGGAGGTTGCCAAGGCAATGCTGCCTTCGGAAGATTGGGCAGGATGGGAGAGGATGGGCTGGGAAGAGCAAGATGATAGTGAACGCCCCGCTCATAGGCGGACTCGCTCGGCATCGGCAGAGAGGACGAGGCCGAGAAGGCAGTTGGACGAAGACGACGACGACGAACCCGAATACCTCTTTCCCAATCGTACCCCCGCCTCCACACAAGCCCTCGCCCGTCGGCGAGCAGTCCGCTCCAAGTCTGTCGGCGCCACTGCCCTTCCCCCGCTCAACCTTCGAGAGAAGCTACAGAGATCGAAGAGTGAGGTATACGACGGGAAAGTGGGAGCGGTTTCCGAGCCGGGGTCGGGGGAAGAAGATGAGGATGACTACCTCGATCATGAAGCAGCAGAGGATATACTAGATGAGACGGAACTGGAGGATACCAATCTACTATTGAACGAAGGGCTGGCGATAGGGCCTACGGTAGCAGAAGCTTTGAAGAAGGCCGAGGGAGGGGTCAAGCTGATTGCGTTCGATG
Source organism: Cryptococcus sp. DSM 104548 (assembly GCA_036426225.1). NCBI lineage: Eukaryota > Fungi > Basidiomycota > Tremellomycetes > Tremellales > Cryptococcaceae > Cryptococcus > Cryptococcus maquisensis. Next base: position 12,475 of record CP144042.1, read on the forward strand.
ACCTCCCGCCCGTCTGGCGCAATAACGAGCATATCTGGACGGGATAGTGAGTCTTTCCCTTCTAATCTCATACTTGTCTGACTTGTCTGTAGTCGCTTCATACCTCTGCATCTCAAGACTGGCCCGGTGCCCCTTCTCAAGTCGGCTTTTCGGTGGCACAACGAAACGAGTAAGTCATCATGATTGACAGCTTCAAGTATGCTGACTTTTGTACTAGTCAATATCCATTCCCACTCCATTCCCACTCTCTTTATATTCTGTATAATCCCCGTAAGCTGCTCATTACTTCCTGCAGGCTCTCTGACTAACGATAACACAGCTCATAATCTACCGCTCCCCTCTGCCAGACCCCCACTTCCTCGACACAGCTGTCATTGTCCTCTACCTCCTCGCTGCTTCGTCTTGTCTGAGTTCTTCGGCGGGGTGGCATATACTGAGCGGGTGCGCTTCGAAAAAGTGGTTTGAGTGGGGCGCGTGTGTCGATTGTGAGTGCCGCCCATGTCGTTACCATGCTCCACTAACGGATCGCTAAGATATTGGTATATCATGGCTTATCGCTGCCAGCTTCGGGACTGTCGTGTACAATGGCTTTTACTGTTCACCCAAGGCGACCATCGTCTATTGCTCGACTAACTTGTTCTGCGGTGCTCTCGGATCTTACCTGCCGTTCCAAAGATGGTTCAACGAGCGTCGTAACAAGGTATGTACCCATTTCTTCGCTGCCCAAACGTGAGAGTGAAACTGACGATAGGGGTAGCATTTGAGGATATCATTCTTCCTTTTCCTCTGCTTTGCGATGTTTGCGCCAATGGTGCATATGTTCTTCATGCACGGCTGGCGTAAAGCTGGTTCGTTTATCGGTACGTCCCCATATTCCCCTTCCTCCCAAGAAGTATTACGGCTGACACCTGCTAGCTCCCTTTACATACTCCATCGCCGCCTACGTTACTGGTCTCATATTCTACGCCTTCCATTTTCCGGAGTGCAAATGGCCGGGGAAGTTTGATACTCTCGGCGCCAGCCATCAAGTGCGTATTACCTTTCTTCTCCCCTTCCATGTCCCATTTTCTCCTCTCCCCCGTCCGTCCTCTCCTCGATGTCAGACCAAACTGACTATTGCTAGATGTGGCACGCCGGCATTGTCATCGCCATCATCCTCCACTATCGCGCCATCTTTATCGTCCACGATATCAAACACGAATACTCTTGTGCTTTGCCGGGAAACGAGGTGTCGGTAGGACAGGCTCTGGAGCGGATGATAGGGTGGGCTTGAGAGGGCTGGATATAGGCTGGGGAAACGGTCTACTGAGCATGATGGTGATGTGTAAGGGTCTGCACAGGGACGGATATGTCATGATGGAAGTTGTTTCATGCACTCCGACGGGGCATAGCCCGATTGATCAACGAGGTCACAACTAGATTGGTACACCATCTAGCAACCCACACTCCAGACTATGTCACATAATAGTATACCATGCATTCGCGTCGATATCCCTATTTCACTCTCGCTGGGCGGTCAGTCAATGATACGACAAAGCTTTTGGCGTCCTTCCATCGACGTGCTTCGCCACGTCTATCCCGGACATTTATGTCAAGTCCAATATCGATGTAGGTCATCATATGATCGGTTCAACGATACTCATATCGCTTGTGATGCAATATTGAGACGTACGATTACAGTATTCGAGTAAGTACACATCGTCAACAAGGGCGGGGTTATACCGACCGACGGTTGATGTACTGTCTGATAGGAAGAATAGGTGAAAACATGACCTGTGGGCTTGTATGGTCATGAAGTGATAATTAGCCGGGTGAATGCATACCGAACGTGAAGTCGGCTCCATGGTCAACATCAAACGCGGTAGTCTCGAACTTTGCGGCGAGGGAGATCGGGCTGACGTGATCTATGTGGTGGGATACCAGAAATCCTTGTGAACAACCGAATCACATGTCATTGACCTGATGATCTATCCAGACCATGCCCTCATTATTTCACCTTCCTAAGCGAGACCAGCCAGTCCGCCTCTCGTATGAACACATGTCCCTTCTGGAGGTCGCATGGTACCCATTGGATGTACGTAGGGAGAACACGGAAGGTCCCGTGGCACTACTGGCGCGGCATCCACCAGCTGCGCCGCTGCTGCCAATGCTTCAACATAGTCATCCTCGGGCTCCTTTCCTAGAATCCGTCTTTCCAAAAGCTTTCCATGAGAACGCTTGTGGGACTTTGTGATCCTATACATATAGTCATCGTCGATGCCCAAGCTGCTTTTGAAATTACTACTTTCGATGTCCAAAACCGCTGTACGTAAATAAGGGACGAAGGTCGTCTTTGTACTGTTGTTGGAAGCCCTTGTTGCAGAAAGACTGTATGTCGAGACCTGGCTTAGCACTTTCATACTGTGGCCCTGGCCGTATTGTCTGGATGAAAGGCTGCTGTTTCAAGCGCAGGTATCGGGTCCGTGCTTGCTGCTGGCTTATGAACAACATCGCGCCGGATCTCGTCAAGCCGGCGCGGCATGGGCGACTTGGCACTGTCCAATAGATGATCGATGGCGTCTTTACTCGCTGTGATGGTCCATTGAATATGGTCTTTCTCCTGCTCGTCTCCGATACCACTTCTAACACTATATATTCTATACTCTCTGTCACAAAAAGTGAAAAAGTTGTTCACCGAAGGCTTGTCTACCTGAGAGAGGACGTCGAAGAGGTTTAAAATATCTCCAATACGAGAGGCAAATAGCGCATCTGAAAGCAGGTGCTTTTCGGTCCGGTTTAAATACTGAATCGACGAGTAACCGGCTGCAGTAAGCATTCCGTCATCTACCTTTTGAGCGTCTTCGAGTAGCACCTTCCACTCGATGTTCGTCACGATCGCATCATCGGTATCCGCGGCGGCTGTACTGAATGGATTCGTCAATTCAGCATCCCAGCCTTTGATTGGATTAGACCGGTCTCGGCCGTAGACTTCCACGACCTTCCAGTCTCTGGTAGCGTGGGGCAGGGTTTTTGATGAAGTGCTGGAGCGGCCGAAGAACTTTCTCAGGCAGCGAGATGCTGAATGAGCAGACATGATTCATCAATAGTCGTTGCTCTCGAGTAGATGAGATTAGGATGATATAGTACTACTCTTCACAGCGTATACGATTGAAAGACAATTAACGTCTTTGATCGGATGAGGGGATCCGTATGCGGCTTTGAGAGAAGGTAGAAATCTGCTTTGGCACATAGGAAGCTACGACATCATCAGTCGTCCGTCGCAGCACTCTGCCTTGGCAAATGGGATGCTCCGGTCACATATTTTCGGTCAAATGAAACCAGACTATATCCTCCTGTTTGAACTACCACTAGGGAGGATGTACGGCTGTTACTATCATTTCCTTTGTATCCGCTCAAGAACACGCAGCAACTGATCGTCAGAGTGTATCAATCCCTTTCTCTTCCGTGGTTGGAGACGAGCCCTCTTTGAAAAACTTTTTCACTTACCATGACGAAGAGTACAAGGGATCTACGGTGTTAAGAGCGGATTTGGAGACGAGCGCCAGCATGATTGTGCAAGGTGGACAATTGCAGCCACAAGAGAAGACGGCATCAAGGTAAGAGACTGGTCATTTGATAACGACTACCCGGGTATGTCTGAGTCATCGAGTAAGCTGGGGGCTATTCGTCGGGAAGGTGTCCTTGCGCTCGACAGCACGAAGGAGCCTATCCCAGAGGTCGATGCAGTCGACTCTGGCGCCGAACATGATGAGGAGCTTGACAAACTGTTGTGTGGTGAGAGCGCTGTGAGGGACCTAGACATCCAGCCCTTGTTTACACAAGGCTCTAGGCAGGCCGAAGCTCCTTCTACTTTAACTACCCCGAATTGGAAAATCCAAGACATCACTTAATTCTGTCCACAGGGCTTGAATTTGAACAGTCAGTATTTATATGTGATCACAAGAACCGACAAAAGGTCATCTAAGGGTAGGCCTTTGAATCACGAAATTCTCGGCCAAGAGGCCAAGGCCGGATACTTTGAAGCGTTGAGTAGAGCAGCTCAGCTGGTGTATACTGCACCGGATGATGCAATCGAAAATTCAGTTTTCTCCTTGTATACACCAAGGGGAATCCGAGCGACAATCATCAGCAGGGGATAGAGGATGAGCGAAAATTAGAGGATGTGCAGACAGTAGAGGTGGACAAAGATATGATGGTGTGATCATCATTCGTTTCGGGATGGCGGGTCGGTCATAAATCCATCGACAGGATGAAAAGTGAAACATTTTTGGACGACTGTCGAAACTCGTAAGGAGTTCTTTTGTTTCTGGTCTGCATGCATCTGTCACAGACAGAGCGCAAATTTCATCTTCTGCCCAGACATAATGAAACAGCACTTAGTGTATCTCAGAGTAGTGATTCAGCCCCCCACTCGATCACGTCAGCTCGTTCGACTCGTCTTTGCTTGCGGCAAAGTGCGAGATATCAGCGGTTATCATCCCTTCTCCGGATCAAGTGTAAGGAAATAGTGGCAGAAGGGCGTGGAAAAGAGATCAAGTGACAGGACGTAGGGGACACAGCACGAATAAGGAGATTGACGCCAGCCTGACGCCAGCTCAGGGATGCGCGTGGAAGTCGCGGGACGAGGTTTCCCATACCTATCTTTCATAGTACATCTTTCTCGTTCTTCCATTGATGTAATTTCGCATATTCTCCATCTGAATCCTTCCGACCCTTCCATCCGCCTATTCGAGGTCACGTACGGTGTCCCAAGCCGTAACCACGATTGTAGTGAGGTACAAGAAAGTGACCGAAGTCGATACTGCCCTTTCGTTGTTTCAGAATGATGGACAACAGCTAGGGTATATGTACCACTATCATTAGGGAGCGCAAGTAACCCAGCATGGTCGGTGGACGAAAGCTGGCCTAGCCCAACAATACCATTCGTACCATGCATGTTCGTTCATCTGATCCACATACAAGTACTACTGATACAAGCGTGACGATCTAGAGAAAGACGTCACTACGGCTGCAAGTAGCTCCAGCCATATCATCTACCCTTGTTATATTAAATTCCAAGAGACAATAACCAGACTGGCGCAAACAGACGTTGTAGCGCCTTCCCTTTGGGCCTTCATTTCATAGGTGCCAGAAGGACATTTGACCACCCATTTATTAGGATAGTATACCTGCATGAGATAGACTAACCGGCTGACAATGTCTTGACCTACTCCGAGCCTCATACAAACCGTCAACTCGCACACAACTCGCCAACACATCTCCCATCATGCGCCACACTCTCTTGATTAGCGGAACCAAATCTACATTACCAACTCCTTTGTAATTGAATTACCGCTTGTGGGAAAAGCGGGAGCAAATGTTTCTAATGGCCGTTTCTAATCCGCGTGGGCCCTTCCGTCTCGCTGGACAACAACACTGATCTCTTGCTCTCTTGCCCGTCCACTTTTCCACAATCCCCCATTCCGCCATCCATCAAGCCATGCAGACCATCAAGTGTGTAGTCGTCGGAGACGGTGCTGTCGGCAAGTAAGTCTGATCTCCCCTCGGGGGCAGGTCCCCCGCACCGCCCCTTTCCGTCCTCCCTACCACGCCCACACTGATCCCTCTTTGCAGAACCTGTCTGCTCATCTCATACACCACCAACAAATTCCCCTCCGAGTATGTGCCCACGGTCTTTGACAACTGTGAGTACATCTCCATGTGTTGCGCTCAAGGGCAGAGTGCCTGCTGTAAACAAGCCTATCAAAATCTCGCCCATCCCTTTCCTATAGCGGGGGAAGTCGATGCTGATGGACTGTAGACGCTGTGAGCGTAACCATCGGCGACGATCCCTACACTCTCGGTCTTTTCGATACCGCCGGTCAAGAAGATTACGACCGTCTCCGTCCCCTCTCCTACCCCCAAACTGACGTCTTTCTCGTCTGCTTCTCCGTCACCTCCCCCGCCTCTTTCGAAAACGTGCGCGAAAAGTGGTTCCCCGAGATTCAGCACCACTGCCCCGGCGTGCCCTGCTTGATTGTGGGAACACAGGTGGATCTGAGGGATGACCCGGTGAATATCGAGAAATTGCAGAGGCAGAGGATGAAGCCGATCAGTGTGGACATGGGCGAGAGGTTGGCGAGGGAGCTGGGGGCTGTCAAGTATGTCGAGTGCTCGGCTTTGACGCAAAAGGGGTTGAAGAATGTCTTTGATGAGGTGCGCTCTTTCTCTTTCAGGCGGTCGCCGTGCAGTGGTAGGGGCCCGTGCTGATGGCAAGTGTAGGCCATCGTCGCTGCTTTAGAACCTCCTATGGCGACAAAGAAGAAGAGCAAAAAGTGTCTCATCCTCTAAACCCATTCTCATTCATCTCCTGCCGCCAGTCCGACGCCCATAATCCTGCCATATCCCACATCATCCCCCTGTATACCCACGACATGCCCCTTTCGACACTTTTTCGCCACCCCTTTACACACACGGTCTTTCTTCAACAGCGCAGCTCTTCTCTCCCTCTGTATATCGTCTATGCTTCGAGGGTATGGGTGGAAGTTTTCTCAACGCTGTCGATATTGAGAAGTCTTCTTTTTCTGCCTTCTCTTAATACTCCCGACGCATGCGCGGTTTTGTTGATCTACTCGCCTGGAGGGAACTATAGACCTCCAAGAGTTTCAATCTAGACTGAAGGAGGAAGAGAAGACGTTGTTTTGTAGAATGAAGACTGCTTCCATATCGTATACCCCCTTGTGTCTTCTTCTGTTTACGCTTCGCCGTATATCTTTCTGCCCGTCTTTTCTATATACAGGTTCTCTTTCCAATTCTCCTCCTTTTGCGGGATGTAACGGCGCTTTCTTTTCTCTATTCATTTGATCTTTCGACGTGTTGATGCATAGATACACAATAATATACAACATCTCCCGCCCGAGGTAATACCGAAAAGTCTCATAAGAATCCCCGCCCCGTACCCTTGGCAAACACCTTGACAGTCGCCGTTTCCAATCTATACTGTAACGGTTTACTTCTGGCAACGTCGACATACTCTTCCGCCTTGTAATCACCAAACGGATGTGACGAAATCTCGCCCATTACGTCTCCACTCCGTCCGCTTGCCAAGTGACTTGTACGCCACCAACAGCCGGTTCCTATTCTCGTCAGACCTTCCAAAAGGCGAGCGTCGGGGCCGGGGGCGTAGGGAGCGGGGGAGGGGAGGGGAAGAGAGTCGGCATGGAGGGTTGTGGTCAATATGGCTTTTAACTACCGCTGGGTTAGTTTGATCCACAGAATACAGATGACGGATGGTAGGGCGGGGCGTACTTTACAAACCTGTGCGTAGACAGCTCTGACCAATCTAACAACCTCTTCCACGCCCATACCCATCTCCACCAATGTTCCCACTCCATCCAGCACGAGCAACACCCCTTCGGCCAGCTGAGGTACAATCGCATCATACACATCCTTCAATGACGGGTTGCCGTCCTTGTCAAAGAGCCTGGGGGTCTTGGGGGGGACGGGGATGACGTGGGGAAGGGATGAGGGGGCGATTTGAACGAATTGGGCTGATGTCGCAGGCGGCAGTGGTGTACCCTACACTTTGTTCAGCTCTCTCCTATATCTGACAGTGGAATGATAGCTCACGATTTTCTTCATGACAGTTTCCAGACTCCCCCTGCCCTCTCCCCTGAGATCTACCCAGACGACTTTCCGTCTCTCTTCTTTATTCCCCAGAGCAGCCGCGAGAAGGTGATAGAGGGCAAAGTAACCTGGTGAGTTGAGAGTGTCAGAAATGACGAGGTGGGCGCCAGGTGGGGGGAGGGGGGACGCAGATGAGAAGGGCAAGTGGGGCGTGAGGAAGGTCATCCTGCGACAAGGGAGTGGGAAAGGAAGAGCAGGAGAAGCAGCACGGTGTGATTATAGAGGGATTGTAGAGAAGGATGTCGCAAAAAGTCAAGTCGGAAGCCCAAGTCCCCTGAGACCGCCTCCACCCAGGGATATGATCCCGCTTTCCCACGGCTTGCGAGCACGACATTGGCGCCTCCACTTTTGTGCTCCACCGATGAGCTTTGATCAGTCCCCACTCGCCATGTCCCTCCGAATCACTCAGAGAGCAGCCAGAGCCATCAAGCCCACTGCCGTCACCCCCGCCATGTGAGTACCCAGAGAGTGTATGCTCAAGCTTACAACGGGCGCAGTCGATCAGCCCTTCCACGTGTCATCACCACCCACCAGCCCACCCAGTACAGAATGAGTATGCCCGTTCCCATACACTTTTCCTCCATCCACTGACAGGCAGCAGCTTCCGTCCTCTCCACCGCTGCCAACACCGCCCACTCGGCCTTTGCCTCCCTCGCCTCCGTCGCCCAGACCAAGCCTGGCGACGCCGTCCCCGATGTGGACATCAAGATCGACAGCCCCGAAGGCAAGCTCAACTTTTCGTCCCTCACTGGGAAGAATGTCATCATCACCGTCCCCGGCGCGTAAGTTCCACCTTGCTTCTGCTCTCGGCCAAAGCTGACGGATACAAACAGTTTCTCTGGAGTCTGCACCAACCAGATCCCCTCGTACATTGCTCAATACGACTCTTTCAAGGCCAAGGGCGTCAACGACATTTACGTCGTCGCCGTGAACGACATCTTTGTCGTCAATGCATGGAAGGAAAAGCTGGAGGAGGGCAAGGCGAGTGGCATCAAGTTTGGTACGCAGTCCTATTCTTCTCTACCGTGTCGCACCAAGACTCGAATGCTGACACACCTCGCAGCCGCCGACGACTCTGCCAAACTCGCCGCCTCCCTCGGCCTCGTCCTCGACGCCGCCCCCGTCTTTGGCGGACCCCGTCTCAAGCGCGGTGCTATCATCATCGACAACGGCAAGATCCAGCACGTCGCTGTGGAAGACAGCCCTGGGAACAGTACGTCCCCTACACTCTCTGAATCTGGGCCTCGAAAAAGTGTGGTTGCTGATTCATCCTTCAAGTTACCGTCTCCCACGCCGACTCTGTGCTCAAGGCGCTCTGAAACGATGTAGAGCTGGGGCATAGTAAGAAAGAGGACAGAAGAAGCAGCAAACTGTAAATTACGAGAACGCGAGAATGCAAGATATGTCGATATCATCAATGAAAAGGCTTGAGTTTCGGAAAGTTGAGCTTTCAAAGCTCCTGACTTGTCAGAGAGCCGCCCCACAGCCTACTCCAAATTATCGTCATCGCGTACTCACATGCTACCAAGTGCAGTCTCGCGGTATCTGAAGACTCGGTGGATTGTGCGCCTCCCCTCATCCCTCTGCCGCTGTAGAGCATTTGTACAAGTTGTGTGCATGTTTTTGCTAGCTATTTTGTCCGATTTCACACCTTCTACTGCACCTTGAACATTGTGACAGTGCTGAAGAGTCCTGATGAGAGTCGTAAGATAACTAGACTCCCCTTTTGTTGATTTCCTTCTATCTCACTCAAAAAGAGTACAAGAGTTGTGCGTTTGGTCGTTGAAGTTGAATGGGGGAGTAGAATGATAATATTATAGAAAAAAAGCCTCACTCCCATCTCTACGCTCGTCCAAATAGCGGACACCCCGAGACATGATCCCCATCGTACACACAAAAGTTCAAGGCCCAAAACTAGATATACGCCCCCCTCTTCCACAATTCAACACATCACAGACATCGCTCACTTGGCGACCGCCGTCTTGCTCACCGCCCCACCGATACTCGCCCGCGTAGCCCTCTTTGGCAGCGAAGCACCTACTCCGACCTGCGCATTCTTCGCCCCTGACCCTTCCTTGACTGTCGGCGTCGACAGAGGCACCTGTGGCTTCTTCGCCAAAGGACTTGAGATGGTAGCCCTCCTCCTCTTGGGATTCGGACACTCTGGCGCCACACCATCCGCCTGCCTCACCAATGAACCTTTGGGACCAGATGTAGTCGAGGCAGGAGTGGGATTGGTGGCGGGGGCGGGGATATTCGTAGAAGGACGGAGATGGGAGTTGGAGTTGGGGGCAGAGGCGGACAGAGCAGGGAGATTGGGGGTTGATTTGGAGGTGGGAGGAGCGGGGGGAGTGTGACGGCGAGGGACAAACTAGAACCTGATCAGTATATGTCAACACTTTGGGACGAAAAGTACTTACCGGCAAGCCAAAAGACTCGGAAGGGGGATGATCGGGCTTGAGTCCAGCAAGCGTGGCAAACTACAGCCCAATCAGTATTTCGTCCCTCGCAAAAATGAGAGTACTTACGAGCTGGAAGAGATCCTCTCTCAAGACACTCGCCAACAAACTTTCTTCCGACAATTTTGCCCTTCTCGCGAACTCTCTCGCTTCGCTCAGGTGAACCCAAACTCCACTGACGCCATGGCTATACTCTACGCCCGCTGCCGAAGGGTGAACGAGATGGCGAGCGTTGGCGCGGGCTTGGGAGATGGGATTGTCCAGGTATTCGGCGTGTTTGCTAGCAGGAACGCCCAGCGCATGCAGAAGAGCGTTCGCGTTGACTACATCTTCGTCAGCTTCATCCTTTCATACTGGCATACAAGCAAATACTCACCGAAATCCGTATCCAAGCGTCTCAACAAGACTTGCTTCCCACTGCCATTCCTCCCATCAAACAGATGCGCATAGACGGGAATATTATCTACCACACAAGCATCCACACCAGGGCAAAGTGGCTTCGTGATGGTCGCGATCTTGCCGCCAGAACGGTTGCCGGTACTCGCGCTGCTCGTACTCGAGGTCGTACCGGGTGTAGAGCTTCGTGAAGGCGGGACGCTGGCAGCAGGCTGGTTGATGGGGCGAGGAACAGCCGCCTGAGTAGCGGGTGAGGTTGATTTGCTAGGGTTGGGGGCTGCAGTGGGCGGGGGAGGTAATTTTGCGGTAGGGACGGGAGGGACAGGCGATTTGGCGGGTGCTGAAGGAGCAGAACTGGGTACAGCAACTGGTAAAGCCACCACCGCAGTCGTCTTCTCGCTCGGAACAGATGTAGAGACCACAGGGATAGGCGTGGGCTGCAGCGCTACCGAAGGGGTCGCCACGGGAGCGGTAACAGCAGGGCGAGGAGGGGCCGGGGTAGCAGGAGTAGCTACAGGGGCAACAGGCGTATCGGGTGCAGGCGCCGCCATAATCGCATCGACCTCCTGCTGACTCAACGCCGCATCCAACATTCCCATTCCCAATCCAGCTTCCAAGTTTGTCGATTCTGGGCCTTGCCCAAAGATACCTCCAAGGGGTGGGCTGACCAACGCTTTGGGGTCAACTCCGGTCGAAGACTCGCCGGGGTTGGAGAGAGAGAGGTTTGACACGCTGAAAAGTACCATAGGACTGAGAACGCCGGGTGTTTGGAGTGAGTCGGTGGAGCTGCTTCCCCAAGGGGCAGCAGACTGAGGACCTTCCCAAGGACTAGGTGTGACGTCGCTCTCTGGCATCTCCTTCTTGACGGTCTCGCGATAAGCCTCCAGCATTGCCTTGTGCCTCTCCGCTTTCTCCTTGCTCGCCTTCTTATGCTGCTCCTCCCTCGCATCCGCCTCTGCCCTCGCCTTGTCGAAATCTTCCGTCCCGATAGCGTCGTCCACCTCTACTTCACAGTCGGCGCCAATGTCGCTCTCGGGAGTGATCAGACGTTCAACGCATGTCTTGCTCTTCCGTCTGCGCGTGGCGGCCGTAGCAGTGCTCGAGCGGGAAGAGCGTTTGCCTGAAGAGCAGACGCCAATGCCGCCCCATGAACCCCACTTTGTACAATCCTCTTTCCCTTTCGCCTTGTCCTTCTTCCCCTTTCCCGCCCGCGCACGATGCGGCGTCCTATGCTGAGAAGGCGGCAACCACCCATCTATCTCGTCCACACTGACACTCTCCGGCCCCAAGATAATCTCATCGACGTTGTAGCCCATGCCGTATTCATCATAGTCCGGCGAGTCGCTCGAATCGTAAGAAGGGGTAAGGCTGGCGCGAGAGCAAGGCATGGGTTCGTCTTCGATCGAGGAAGGTGTTGGGAAATCCTCGGGTTCGGATTTGACGAGGATAGTCGAAGAGGCTTCTTGAGCCCAGAGAGCAGTATTCAGATGTCGATCATGCCCGGGCGACGCAACATCATCGATCGTAGACCCAATGTCCACGTCCGAGAAGCTGTCTTCCGCCTTGACAGGCAACTCTCCCGACTCGTCCAGCCACGCGGAGTCGTCGTCCACCTCCATACTATCGTCTTGGTCGAACTGCCCTCGCAGCTTTGAGAAGTGTTGGGTGGGGCTGAAGTCGGGGGGTGGAGGATGGGTAAGGATGCGAGACGGGCGGGCTTTGGGAGAGGCAACGGGGCTAAAGTTGACGATCCAGCTATTGAGAGCGAGACCGCCGGCATCGACGGCCTTGAGCTTGCCACGCAGCCCGGTACGAGCTGTACCAGAGGTCGCGATAGAAGCAGGCTCACTCAAACTCGGCGAGCTCGTCCCGTTAGGTCGGTCGACAGCCTTGGCAAGATCAAACTCCCTGTCATCTGCCACAATCTCGTCATCCTGCGTCTCCAACGGGAACAATGCCCTCAACGCATCCGTAGCTTCCTTGACTTTCGCCTCGTCTTCTACCGACCACGCCGCCTTGTTCTCTTCCTCCATTTCCTCCTTCACAATGATATCTGACCACATCCCCCACTCGGGATCAACCACCTCTTCATCAGAGGCCGCGCTAGTCTCGATTTTGGGAGATTTGCGGTCCATCCAGACGGTGTTGTCGAGGGGGTGAGAGGGGAAGGAAGAGGCGGCAAGGGTGCCAGGAGACATTGGGTGGGCGGGGGCAGGGAAGAAGAGGTCGTTGAAAGGGGAATTGGTGGGGAGTCGATTGTTGCCGTAGACGCGGGGAGAGCCATTGAGAGCAAGAGGTGGGGGTACGCCCCGACGTGTGGGGCGAGAAGGTCGGAGACGATTCTTGGGGTAACCTTCCATATCCGAATCGCTCGAATCGCTATCCGAAGACGAATCGACAACATCTCTTGCCTTCCAAGACGCCGATCTGTCAAGCCTCTTTGTCGAAATATTGGAAGGGGGAGGAAGCATGAGACCAGCGCGGTCGAGCGTATTCTCCTTCCCCACTCCCACGCTGACACTCCTCGACCTCGACTTGCTCGTCCTCTCACTTCCAGTGTCATCGCCCACCGCAGTCCCTCCCAGAACGAGCCTGATCTTGACTGGCGCCAGCGGCTTTTCCTTGACCGGCTTCCCCTTTTTCCCATCCGACTTTCTTGGTGCAGGTTTCTTGGGGGGAGGTTTGGGAATCTCCATTCCCTCGAAAGGACTCTTCCATTTCGTCTTGGCCGCCCCTGGCCCGCTTTGAAGAAACCACACAGGTCCTTTCGGCCGAGCGCCACCTTCGAAAGCAGCGGGATGAAGGGCGGACGCAAGGACTTGTTCAGCGACAGAGCCGTTGAGTTGTTGTTTCTGGAGGAGGCAGTGTCGCTTGGCCTTTTCGCAACGTTTGATGTAGGAGCGGATAGCGTTGTTGATCACATTTGTAGGCTCGATAGCGGCGGAAGGGGGACGAAGCCAGCCTTGCTGGAAACAGGTTGAAGCCATTTCTTCCGGTGACAAAGCTCGGTTATCCTGCGCCAAATGTCAGATTGGACCCCCAGTAGTTAAGACGCCACGTACCAAAGATGCTATTGACGAGAAGACTCCCATAAGAACCTCATCCGCTTCATCCTCCTGCGATATGCAGCACTTGTTCCTCCCTCCCCACTGGGAGGGAAAGGGACAGGGCCGCCGCTCTACCGCATTTCCCGCTCTCCTTGTTCCATGCGTCTTGGCCTCCACCGCCAGCGTCTTTCTCAGACTCGTTCCTCCCCTCCCTGGATCACTCTCCGGCGTCGGCGGGCCCGGGGTAGCAGGGCTGGCGACAGAGACTGCAGAAGCGGAAGCAGAAACCCGATGGGTACGAGCGGACGTCCGTAGGGAAGTGGATGGGCCTGCACCCGGTGTGGCTGATTGGGGAGCCGGTCGAATGGGTCTCGCCATACCGCGTGGGGGCTGAAGAGGGGGTGCGCGCTAAGCTTAGGAGAGGATAGAGTGTTTCCTTCCCTAGCCTGGCGGTGGTGGTGGATGATTGGTTAAAGGGATGCCTAGATGTCGCGATGAAATAAATGGCGGGAAAAAGCTGGCGGGATGATTTTTGGGTGGCGGGTGGAAGTAGAGGTGGGAGAAGGAGGCGGAGAGGTGGCAAGAATGAAACAATTGTCAGCGGATGCTTCGTACGCCCTTGGGTGGCAATTAAAGGGACAGTGCCCGGGCTAAGGGATAAGTTACTCACTGCGAGCTCGGCGGGGGCGGTGTATGTATCTGTAGTCTTTTGCGAGCAGGTAGGCCAGCTATAGGATGCTCGAGGTCGACGAAGACAGCGTTTGTGTTGAAAGAACTGTGGATTGGTGGATTTTGGTGCTTTTGCGGTGCGGGAGGGGAGATGATCGATCTACGCTGTCTCCTCCTTTGTGCCGAAAGGTCGATATTCCGTCACGCTGTCGCTGAGGTAGAGGCAAGGGCGGCGGATATCTGGGTATATGTGAGCGAGGCTCGGGTGTAGATTGGAAGAATGTGGAGAAGAGAAAGAGACAATTGAAAAAGGAGTTGACGTGGGCAACAGGGAATTGCCGGCGCGCGTTTTTGCTCCAACAAAACAGCATAGCACCGCACAGACTTTCAACCAACGCAGACACATGCAAGCAGGAGCCTGCCATGCAGCGACGGCCACAGCTCACGCCAGCATCGCCCATGCATAGGCAGCTACGCCGTCCCGTCTGCCACCACCAGCCAGTTACAAGACTCACCTGCGCGCCGATCCCTCTCGCTTTTCCCTGTGCTCGCTTCTTCCTCGTCCTTCTATCGCAGCACAACAGCACGTCGCGCTTCCACGTTGTTAATGTTTTCGTAGCTCGGTCGCGCCGTGGCTGTTTGGACGAGTCGGTGCTACCTACACACGCTGATAACCAAGGGGAAGGGGGCGAGCGTTGATACCGTTGATGGGTTTACCCTCCGATCGCCGAGTTGCCAAATGAGGTCACTCCAGCTGTCTCCCGTATAGACTTTGTAGGGTACAGGCTGGGTTGTCGGCCGGGTGGATGAGCTGACCGGGGGTGAAGGGTGTGTGAGAGGGGAGAGAAGGCAGAACACTATATGATGATAAGGGCATACATGAATATATTTTACTTGATAAGACTTTGCTGGCTTCACTGGCACAGCGATGATGATACCTTTGACTCTTCGCACTCTCTTCGCTCAAGCTTCCCGCCAATCACAGATTCCGGCGCCTCCATCTCCCAACCTTCAGCCCATAGATTCCAGAACTTTTGCCCCCCTGTCCACGCCAAAAAGCGCGAGAAAAACTTTAAAAGGGCAAGTGCCGAATTCATCCGAAAACATTCGTCATTTAAAATCGCGTCGTTGGCCGCGTTCCTGCGGGGATCACCGCCTGTAATCGTTCAACTGGAGCTCTGCTTGAGCTTGACAAGAGCTCGCGAGATTGGCCTTTTTGAATGTCCCGGCTGAAAGCAGAGGGTTTCATGTCACCAGTTGACGTGTCTCTTTATGCACATTGACATACCCAGTATATGCGGGAATCCGCATTGTCGGCCACGGATGTCTCTCAAATACGAGCTTCGGGATCCGGATCCACGTACTCACGTAAGGGACACTGCATAGGGTTGTTGCTGCGCTGATACTCATAAGCTTGTGACGATAGATCCCAATTCCTGGTCAGTCTACAGAAAGGCATGAAAAAGTATAAAAAAGTTGATGTCTTCATCGTTCGATAGCCGGCCTACATATCACGCACGATGATCATAAAACATACTCAGGCTGGTACACATGGTCATTATTTGTGGCAATCGCAATCTTTTGCAAACGACGGCGGCATCGGGCTGACTTGACGTGATCGAGTGGGTACTGTGCGTATAAGCATGACAAGTGCTGCTATTTGCCCTCTCTGCGTTAAAGGTGGCCATCTTAGCTGTGATTGTGATTGATCATGCAAGACAAATACAAGCAGTACAAGAAAACTCCGTACTCACTCCGCCCGAATGGGAGAAGATGCTGTTCATATCCTATCGAGAGTATCGACAACTGGCCACCAGCCTAACAACAAATGATAATGGTCAACTCGTCTCCTCGTCCATATCCATATCCGGCTCAGTTTCCACCTCCTCCTGCTCATCATCTGTCACTTTTCCAAGTGAGACCAGCCAGTCCGCCCCAGACATGAAGTCTTTCCTCTTTCCAACAGCTTGATATCCGCTGGGTGTATACACAGAGAAGACAGAATCTACGATTGCATCGTGCGGATCAGCATCCACCAACTGGGCCGCTGCACTTTGAACCTCAACGTGGCCATCCTCGGGCTTCTTTCTCTACTGAGAGGCTTCCCTTTGAATAACGTGTTGGACTTCGTGATCGCCAAGTCATACTTTCCGTCGGTTCTCAAGCTATTTTGAAGGGAGGTTCGTTTCCGTCATCGTACCATCGTTCTCCTTTCCAGCGTCTTCTTCCAGTAGTACCCCCCATTCAGCGTTTGTCCGAATGACGCCTTCCATACCCGCGGTTCTGCTATACCTAATTGAGGGGTAGTATTGATATTGAGGGTAGCCACTTTTCGGTGCCAGCATGTCCCAGCTGTAAGCCTCGAGAACCCTCCATTCTTTCGGCAAATGATTCTCCTTTTGGCGAAGCGCTGGACCCGACAATGAGCTGTGTCAGGCGAGATGCTACTGTACTACCGTTGGAAGACATCTTCTTGATGATGAGTAGACCGTTCTGTGATGATATGGTCTTTAAGAGAGATTGGGACGACGCACGAACACGTTTCCGGAGATGTTTATGCAGACTGCCTACTGGAACAAGCACGGCTTGCTTGAATGGAGGATTGAACCCAAATATAGACGTGCAGGGCAAAAAAAAGGCTGCAATCTCACATTGTTGCTTTTCTTCTTGACCTTTTGTTGGTCATCTTTGAAGGAGTCTCTCCTATGTAGCTCTTCCTGTCAACAAGTTCTGACCGTAAACGATATCTACATCAACACCTCTTCGTCCTCCTCTAATACGACAGAGAATGCATGTCTGAAATGGTTTATATCGATGTTCACGACAGGGTCACTCTACGAGAATCAGATTGAATGAAAGGAAGATGATAGCATATAGACGTACAGCGGCACAAAAAGTCTAGAACCTTGAGCAGGTCTCCCACTGAAAATAACAGGCGCTCTCTCGCAATCATCTCTCAAACAACATGTATATCGCCCCCCGAGGACTAGGCCATAGCGTCGTCAAACTCATTCTCATTCAGCTCGTACGCCCACTGCCACAAACACTGCCTCAACACCCTTCCAACATCTTCATCCCCCACCGCGCTCTTCCCTCCTGCCAAGAGAAGCTTCTTGAGCAAGGCGCGTTTGAACCTCCCCGTCGGTCCGGCCACTTTCATCCCTATCCCCGCGTCAGTACTGTTATCACCCAAGATAGCTCTCAGACTCACATCTATTGACCTGCCGATCATCGTCCGCGCACCGCCGTCCTTCCCAGAAACGCGTATACCACTGCGCCCACCCTCTCGGATCTTCCGGCCATATCCAGCCCGCCTTCTCCCACTCTTGTAAACTTTGTCCGGCTGTGACTTGAAACCTGTTGATGACCGCATCGGGCGTTGGCGAGGCGAGGAGTTGGTCTGAGGAGAGGGGAGGGAGGGTGAATGGGAGGGAAGCGATGTCGTCGGATGAAGCGAGCTGTCTATCCGCGACTCGCGAGTACACATCTCTACCGACGCCTATCAGTACTGAGACCCTTCATTAAGGCGTAGACGCACCTAAAGAATCCTCCGCCGAAAGCACCACCAGCAAACATCTCTTCTGGCGTCACGTTAGGACAAAACACCCCCGCAAAGCGCCCCTCGAATTGAAGTCTTCCATTTGCGAGCCTAGTCGGCCGTGGAGCTCTTTCAAAGCCGACACGGTCTTCGTAGTCTGGTCCTCGCGCCAAGACAGGGGCGAAAGCTCTGGGTAATAGCCGCGGTCGAGGTGCAGGGGAGGATGTTCGGGATGGTGACGCGCTCCTTGTCACTATCAGCTCGGGGCCTTCATGTCGCCAACACCGAACTCACCGGTTTCTCTCTTCATCATCCCTTTCTGCTACTCTTCTGCTTTTTCTCGTAGGCTGCATCCTCCTAGCCGCCTGCTCATTCGCCTTTGAAGTCTTTCTCTTCTTTACTTCTTCTGTAGAGAGTCTCGGCTTCTTCGCGGGCGTGCTGTCGCGTACAGGGGGTTTTGGCTTGGCCTCGAGACCGAGGGATGAGAGAAGAGCGTCTCTTTCTCTGTGAGAGGAGCATCAGTATCAGTATATTGCGAGCTCAAGGAGACGTACTTTATATTCTCCAGTCTTTCGCGCTCATAGTCGTCCCCGACAGCAGCGAGCTCGTCCACGTCATCATCGGTCAGGTCGAGAGTCGGACTTGATGTCATGATTGCAGACGGTGTGCTGATAGTCTTTTTAATGAGATATAATGGATGTCAATCAGGATAGAAAGAAGACAGAGAAGATGGCCCCGCCGATGGGGATGACGTCGAGATGCCGAGATCGCGGGTGTTTGTTTTTCTGCACTGGTGTTGTGAGCTTGTCTGGTTTGGCTGTGAGTTGCAAAGTAGAGTGCGTCTATGCATCAACTCGTGCATCCCCAGCTGAGATGAGTTGGGCGGCTTACAGGCTTACATTACATCGGGGAAACAGGCAATGCAGGCGCCGGATTGCAGGATACTGACGCTGTTCCTGGCGGTGTGCGCCGCAGCGGGGGCTGATAAGGTCATTGCGTCATGGGCTAAACAAAAGTGCGAACATTTCCATCTCCTCTTTCTCTGCATTTCTTCTCTGCCCATCTCCCCATGACTCGGCCAGACCACAAACAAAACTCCGCACTGTAAGCCAATCGTGCCCCACCTGCCGCATGCTCACCCTCTCCAGGCGGTCGCTCAGAAGCAGCCTCTCCAAGCGGCCAGACTTGCTTTTCGGTCAGTCCTCTTCCGCTTTCTTCCGCTCTTGCTCACCCCCCGCAGCTATCGCAAAGCGCCACTCCACCAATCCACTCCTACACCCCCCGCCATCCCCCCTCTCCGCATCCAATGCCGCCCCAGCAACCTCTGCCGCTCTCCGCATCTCCATCCCTCAAGGCAGTCCGACATATGATGCTCTCGGAGTCACGCTCAAGACCAAACAGCGCGAGGTCCAGGTCGATATCCCTCTCAGACACACGGCCAAGACGCCAAAAGAAGTGAGACAGAGTATCAAGCAGATGGGGGAGGATGCGTTGGCATACTATGGCATCGTACGTTCATCGTTGCTCGCTTGTAGACTTGTGCTGATATGACCGAAAGCCCGAGAGCCCGCAAGTGACATCCTACAACTCTCCCCGCCCCTTTTCGATCATCCCTTTCCTGGTGATGGTTCTCCTCCTCTTCGTCGCTTACGCCCCCGCATCCAACCACTACGCCAACGTTGGCCGATCGCTGGTGGAACGGTACGCCGGCCCAAACGCTATACAATACAGCCTTTTCTTCTTCGGATGGACTGTAAGTCTGTTCCGCTCCCGACAAGGCGTGAGCTGACTAGTATCAAAGCACCTTGCAATGGAGCCCATGCTTCTCCTCCGCAGGCTCTTGCAATATCGTGTGCCCTTTCACCTTAGCTTGCTTTATCTGGCGACAGTACTCGCCATCGGACTGGGCGGTATTGACGCTCTCGAGCGAGCTGGTATGTGGTTCCTCTGTCTGCAAGATGCAAGATCTGACAGTGCGTTATTAGTGATACAAGAACGTATCCGTCTTCTTCGTTCCGCCTCCCCTATTGATGCCAAGGACCGCGCCCTCCAGGGCGCAGACGAGGTTGTGGATGAACAAGAGTTTGAGCAACACGGAATCGTACGTCTTCTCCAACCACTCCATCTAATCATCAGCCAACACATCCACCCGCAGCCTAAATCCCCCAAGGTCACACACTACAACCCCCCGCCCTTCCCCTCCACCCTCGTCATCCCGCCTCTCATCCTTCTCCTCTTCCTCCAATACGCTCCCTCCTCCTTCCACTATGCCAACGTCGGCCGGAAGGTGGTCGAGCGTTATCTTGGGCCAAACGCTATGGGATACTTTGTGCTGTTTGCAGGAGCTTGTGTAAGTCTCTGCCTTCTTGCGCTGAAGAGATGGGAAAGCTGATGGACGATAGCACCTCGTCGTCGAACCTCTCGTCATGCTTAGAAAGCTCATCAAACACCGCGTCCCTTTCCTCCCAAGTCTATCCTACATGTCTACCGTCATTCTCATCGGCTTTGGGGGATTCCAAGCTTTCAATCGAGCTGGTACATTCCTTTCGTTTACATCTGTTCCCCGGGTGATGCTGTTGAAAGAGAGCTGATGATGGTTTGTAGTGTATCAAGAACGGATCCGCCTCCTTCGTGCCGCCCCCAAGAAGAACCAGTAATGACCCTCGACGACCCTATTGTGTCCCATTATCGCATATCACAGAACTTTTCGACAAGATATTGAATACACGACATTAGACTATCAGCGTATAACAATAAGCCATCACAGCCATCACTCCCTCCCCTAATCACTTGTTCCCATCGCAAAGCGTGATGAACTGTAGAGGTCACTCGGACCATCAGTTCTCTAACCCGTAATGAAATAAGTGTTGACCCTTCTATACATAATGGAATATGCTACCATGCTGGCGTTTTCTGTGTACAAAATGACCCCCCTCCCCGCGCGCGATATATGTCTCGAAACCAATATGAACTGAATAAAATGTCCCATATAACCCAATCTCCCACTCGTCTCCAAGAGGGCGTTGATGTCCACCCCGTCTACAAGTACAAAGTGTCCAAGAAAGACTCTGCCAACTTGCCGACCACATGCGGTCCAGCGCTCGTCTGTCCGAGACCGTACAGGGCCACCATGTCGCCGTCTTTACCCTTGGGAGCAGTCTTGACTTGTTCGATGGTCTCTTGAAGCTGCTTGATAAGCGTGTCGACGCTCTTGGCCGTGAGACGCTATCATTATAATCAGCTAACTGTGCTCTTCCTACATCTAGAAGACAACACTCACAGTGAAAGCCATATGCAAGCCACCCTCTCCTCCCAGCGCGCTCAAATGCCAACCCCTTTTGCTCATCGCATCTCCAATCGCGTAAATGTTCAACTGTTTGCTGTTGAAAGCGACCACAGAGCCGAGAGGGTCGCCGAGGACGTAGAGGTCGTCGCCGAGGGTGGTTTGGATGGCCGTCTTGAATTGACGCGCGGCGGTGACAATTTGGTGGCACGATTCAGTGTAGCCGCTGCATAAGACGTCAGTGTCAAGCTCTGGTAACGACGAAGAGGACGTACTCGGAGCCGACATAGTTCAAGACAGCCCAAGCGCCGGCCAGAACCGAGCCGGGACGAGACCCAGCCATGGAAGGACTGGCGTAGACACCACCAAGCCAGTCGGTAAAGACGTAGTATTGGTACCTCCTGAGATCGGCAGAGCGGTACATGATGACAGAGGTACCCTTGGGGCAGAAAGCGTACTTGTGCTACACAGCTCATCAGCTCCTATCGAACCAACCCGAGGGACAAAAGACTTACCACATCACAGCTGATAGCAGTCACACCCGGTACTCTAAAGTCAAACAGCGGAAGATCCGCGCCAAAGCCCGCCTTCTCCATGAACGGCATGATGAACGAGCCCAAGCAACAGTCGACGTGAAGACCGACATTCTTGCGCTGTGCGAGCTTGCCGAGTTCTTCGATGGGGTCGATAGCGCCATCGGGGAAGTTGGGGGCAGAGCCGACAATCATGATGGTGTTGGGGTTGCTACGTCTAGCATTAGCAAGTGGTTATGGCAGACAGAAGAAAGACCTACATAGCACGCCTGATAGCCTTGATATTGGCTCGCCTGGTCTGGGGGTCGACGGGAATGACATGGAGCTTGATCTTGAAGTACTCGGAAGCCTTCCAGAACGCCGCATGCGCTGAAGCAGGGACGACCCTATATGAAAGTCAGCTCAGAGTAAGGTGTAGAGCGGGAGTTGGGAAGGCGTACATCTCGGGACGGGTAACACCCTTGACGTCCCGGGCCCAGTCACGGTGGGTCTTGACCGACATGAGGATAGACTCGGTACCACCAGAGGTAGCTATGAGAGTGTGAGCAAGAGTTTGAAGGCCACTATCTTGAAGACGTACTAGTACCAGCGCCGTCGGGACCGTTGAACCTGTCACGCGTCAGCCGCAGATCCAATTTCACTCGTGAAAGCGACTCACAAATTCAAGACCATGCTGACAATCTCACTCTCCATCTTACGCAGCCCAGGGAAGACATCAGGGTGGAGAGGGTTGGTCACGACAAACTTGGCCATCGCTTGGTTGATAACCTCATTGAGTTCCTCGCCACCCTGCACATGCGCGTCAGCCACCGACCTTCTCAACACAAAACGACACAGAAGCAACTCACGTGATACACAGCACCGCTCACACGACCTTCATCAACGTCCCCTCTCTCAAGCTTCTTCATATTGGTGAATTCGTTCTCCAGCCACTCCTTGCCTCGTCCATGGTCGGGCAGAGTCCTCACAGGCGTAAGGTCGATACCCTCGGGGTACTCGGTAGGCGCCAGCTTCTCCTTGAGTTCGAGTCGCGTACGTCCGAGCTCGGAGTTGAGCTTGGCCTTGTTCTTGGGAAGAGCGAGCATGATCTTGACGACGATCTGTCCGGTGTCAGCACGCCTAGACAAGAGGAGTGAGGAGAGACGTACGGATTTGACGCTATCAGCGACCTCGTTGGCTGAGCCGAGTAGGCCGCGAGCACGGACGTGTCGGAAGCCGTCGAGGACAACGTAGCGGAGGACATAGTAGGTGACGGCGGTACGGGCAAACTGATCGAAGCGACGCTGGATGCTGTCGGTGGACCCGAGAATGGAAGAGAAGGCGGGCATGGCGAAGGATGAGTAGCAGGGAAAGGGTTGAAATGAGTGGCGGGTGCTGTGCCCGTTTATATATGGAGGTTGTTGAGATGCAAACGAGAAATGGAGATGGAAATTAAATGGGATATAGTTGGTGAGACAGGCGGGCAAGGGTGGCCTCGGGTGGTGGTGATAACACGGTCACGTGACGGTGCCTGGGTGATAAACAGGGGTCCATTGCCCGCTGGCCGAGTGCGGGAAATCTAGTCTGCAATATATCTTAGTACGATGCCAGAATTGCCAGGTGCGTGCCCAGCCCAGTGCATGTTTGTTGACCTGCGCTCACACTGACACGGGGGCGGTAGAGGTCGAGCGAGCCCGCAAGCTCATAGAAGAGTCCTGCAGGGGGTATACCATCGCAGACGTCGATTCGGTGGAGGACAAGATTGTCTATACAGCGGGGACCGACCATGAAGAGTTTGTGAGTTGCCTCCCGTTTCCCTAGCATACGCAGACCTGGCGCTAACACAAATGGACAGGCGAGAGAGATCAAAGGCCGTACGATCACTGGCTGCGAACGCAAGGGCAAGACGTGAGTCCATCGCCGATCGCGCATCTCTTACCGGGCGAGGCTGTATCTGTGGCTCATGCTGACGCCACGCGTACAGCTTCTGGATGACCTTGTCAGGTGAAGGACGCTATCCTGTTATGCATTTTGGTATGACAGGAATGATACAACTGAAAGGGCAAGAGCCTACGTGGTACAGACGGAGACCCAAGGAGAGTGCCGATGTTTGGCCGCCAAAGGTGAGGTTCCACTTTTCTTCCCAAGCTACATGCTAAAGCATATCACAGTTCTACAAATTGTCAGTATTGCCTCTTTCTATGAAGACTAGCCAACTCACGATCTCGACTCGAACAGCGTCTTGAAACTGCAACCCCAAGAAGAATCAGTCGCGACAGAGACTCGGGAGCTGGCTTTCATCGATGGTAAGCTTTCTTCCCCCTAATCCACTCATGAAAATTGGACTGTGCTGATATGGTCGTCACAGGCCGTCGTCTAGGTCGCCTTCGCCTCGTCCCATCCCCAGTCATCGACTACCCCCCAGTATCCCTCCTCGGCTTCGATCCCGTCCTCTCCCACCCCTCTCTCGAGGATTTCCAGGACCTTCTGAAGAAGAAGAAGGGGACCATCAAAGGTGTGATTATGGATCAAGCTTTCAGCGCTGGAGTTGGAAATGTGCGTGTCGATCTTGTCGGACGCCGCTCATATTTGTGAGGCTGACTTATATCTTATAGTGGGTCGCAGACGAGTAAGCTTTCCTGCCTATGGCACAAACTACAAGCTGATCATCTACCAGAGTCCTATTTCAAGCCCGTATCCACCCCTCCACCCCAGTCCCCCTCCTCACCCCCAACCAGATCCTTGCTCTCCATGATCAGCTACACGAAGTATGCCAGACCGCCGTCGACGTCAATGCCGATTCGAGGTCGTTCCCGGAGGGCTGGCTATTCCGATGGAGGTGGGGCAAGGGTGCCGCCAAGAAGAAGAAGGGAAAGAAGGTAGAGGAGGCAAAGGACGGGGAAGGCGAGGAAGATGTAGAGCCCGCTGGCAAAAGCTTTTTGGCACTCGTACGTCCCCTCTTTCAAAAGTTCGAGTGCTTTTGGTGGTGGCTGAGGCTGACTGTACTTTGCAGCCGGACGGAACTCCAGCAACAATCAAGTTCATTGAAGTAGGCGGTCGTACGACAGCACTGGTCGAGGAAGTGCAGAAGATGCCAGAAGGGGTCGAGATCAAACCAAAGATCACGAAGGGGTCGAGGAAGAAGGTCAAAGAAGACACCGAAGAACAGGTGAGTGCTTTCTTGTGGCTCGCGGATGAATCACTGATGTGAGCTCAGGACGAAAAATCGGAAAATGACGACGAAGAAGAGAGTGAGGGCGAGAAGCCGGCAAGAAGTACTACAAGGAGACAAAGAGCGGTAGCAGCGAAGAAGCGCAAAGTGTCAGACGTAGATGTGAAGGGAGAGGCAGAAGGGGAAGAAAAGCCGTTGCCAAAAGTAGGTCTCTTGTCATCTGACAAGTGCATAGGCTGATGATCTGTTAGTCGCGGAAAGTCACCAAGAAGGACGTCAAGTCTCCAAAAGCAACGCCCAAGAGACCCCCCGCCCGATCCTCAGCCTCTACGCGCGAACCTGTCCACAAGTCGCCAGAGTCGTCCGAGCTGTCTGAATTGTCTGATTGAGCAAGTAGCGGTCGCATCCATGGTCTTGCATACCCGGTTCTAGACTCATAACGTCCTCAGGTGATACAACAAGCTAGGATGCAAGGCTTTTTTTGTGATCTAATCAGCCACAAGGCAAAGGAAGTTGAACGAATAAACAACCACAGGGCCAGGCACGGCCGTGTTCCACCCCCACTCGTGCGCCCTATCTTTCTGCAATCAATCAAATCTTTCTCTTTTGCATCTTCTCTCACATCTTGTTGTATCTATCTGCCTCTTATCTCTCCTACCCGCCATGTGCATATATACCCTCCCTGTCTACGATCCATCCACGCCCTCCCAGCCCTCATCATATTCGCCTCATCCTCATCCTCCTCCCCACCTCGTGCTAGTCGACGGCTCTACACTTAATGCCGTATCGCAGTCGGCTCAGCTTCCTACTCCCCAGTCATCCATCCCCTCTGGCCCTCGACACGGGGGCGTCACCTTGGCCTCATGTTCCTGCAGCGACGCCTCTCGAGGAGGCTAGACCGCAAAGCTCTTCTGTAAGTCTTCGCCAATACGTCAGCGAGCATTACGGCTTACGATTGCTGCAGCCATCGACTGGTCTCTCTTTACCTTGCCAATGCTGGTCTATGGTCCGGGCGCTATGATACGCTCTGTGGATGACAATCTCAGAAAGCAGCAATCTAGTCGTGAGTAGTTCTGTCATCCGCGACCCGTCTATCATCTTACATCGTCAATCAGTAGAATTGTCGCAATCTGGACACCTTCCTGGCCGCCTCTAGCTACTACCTTTACAAGCCACGAACCCTCCGCACCCTCGCACCTTCCATGAAGGTAGAGCTCGCGACCAATCTCTCAGCAGAGAGGACGAGGCTAGGCCTGAGGGCGAAATGACGAGCGCCGAGCAGGGCTGAGTCGCCTGCAATTCCGCATCGAGTGTGGGGTCGTTGATTACTACAAGATGGGGGGGAGGAGGTCGCTGGGGCTGGGTACCAGCTTGGAGGGCCTTGGTGTACGGCAATGTCGTACCTCGAACGGGTTACGTCAACCGACCATCGTCCTGTTTCAGAGACATACTCTTGTTGAAGGCTACCTCAAAGTCGGCATTATGCTTCGCACCTTTCTCATCTCCATCATCCGCCTTTCCACGCCGGCCTTTCGTTTGTCGAAAGACCCTCGCAGATTCCTTGGCTCTCCATTAACCAGCCACAGAACAGCGGGCAACGCGCAGCAGGGGAGAGGAGGGTAATGAGGGCGGAGAGAATGGCAGGACTACCCTAGTACGTCTGCCCTCCTCCAGCTCTGGGTCATCCCCATCGAGCTCTGCGAGTTTGTCATCGGCTACCCCTTGGACCCTTTTCCCTTTCTTCACCCAACTCGCGTCATCCACGACACCACCAACCGAAAAGTTCATCGGCTGTCATAAAAGTCTGCTATGCTTCGTCACCGGGGCATCACGCTAATGAGATCCTGTCTTTTGCTCAAGCGCGCCATGGGGGAAGACTTCCACGTCGGAGTAATGAGGGCTTGCAGCAGATCCATGATCCTGTTGGGCGTCCCCATCAATGGTGAACTGGGAGAAAGTGGTTTGTGAAGCACTAATGGACTATGCAACTATTACCTCTTTTTGCTCAGCAGATGAGACTTCTAGTCAGCGAAACAAAGTTCGTTATGACGACACTGCGAACGGCAACGAAACTTTTCGATTCAAAAGACAAGGTGCTACTTTGGTGAGCGCTGTAACGATACATAGCAGAAGCGTGACGCTCGTACTCACAAAGAGGTCCACCTGCGACCTAGCTTCATATGCAGCTACTACGCCTCTCGATTACAGCTACACCCAGCCACATCCAGCTACATTCAGCTACATTCAGCTACATTCAGCTACATTCAGCTACATTCAGCTACATTTAGCTACATTCAGCTACATTCAGCTACATTCAGCTACATTCAGCTACATTCAGCTACATTCAGCAACACCCAGCTCGTCCCACTCTCTAAGCCGACTCTCTGAGCTTCACAAGGTTCCCTTCCCTGGGCATCCTCTCTCGTAATGCTCCTCTCTTGGACGTCGTAAACCTTTTCCGGGCCTTGTCTGCTTAAGATCCTGTCAAGAAGCGCCTCTATGGTGGCGACCGAGACAGCCTTCACGACAAACGAGAGGGTGGCAGCACTCCAGACTCCTCATACCATCCTTCTTCCCATGGCAAAGGCGTCGTCGAGATCATCGAGGAAAGTGGGGGCATAGGGCGATGGGGGTTGAACATTTGAGAGGAAGCGGATGGATCTGGCTCAAGTGAAGGAGTAGCAGAGTGGTGTGTCCAGGAGTGAATATCTATGACGTGCGCATTGGTGTCACTTTTTTCCCAAACAGCGATTGATAGCTCACTATTCAGACGAGCCTGGCTATCCGTGTTTTGAGCATCGTCTTCTTCTCCGTCCTGCATCTCCATGACAATCCCTCGGCCTCGATGAACATCACCACTCTCCGATCTCTCGTTGCCCCTGCGACCTCCTTGTTTGACAGTGTCGCTGCTCCGATTATCCTCGCCTACTTCATCGGAACTATGATCTCTGACCTTTGCGACTGACGACATATCAGTATCGAAAGCTTCGAGGAAATCCTTGAGGTTCGAGGTCTTGATCATCTATCCTCGGTGATGCACCCCGTCGGACGCTGAGATACAATTGAATGGGGAAGCGGTAATCGGCCTTTTCAATAGAGGCGCTGCTGTGTCGGACGACGTCGTCTACAGCCAACATGAGGGAGTCGTCACCCTGGGCTGGGAAAGAGGCAGTGGAGGGAGTGTTTACAGCACGCTTGCCGAGGGCTGCGGCGACGGTCAATTCGAGAGCAGATGCGAGTGTAAACCTGATCGTATCCTCAAACCTTTTGAAACTTTCCAGGTCTAGCAGAGGTTTTGGACGGAAGACCCTCCGCTGTTTCGCCAGCTCTGGGTTATCGGAGTAAGGAAGTAGGAGGCTGTGGGGAAGACTGCGATAATTGAAAACCCGGAAGAATGAACTCGGGCAGTGGTGGTCGTTATTTGGAGAGATGAAATACGTTGCCCCGGCATCTGCAGGAGGCTTGCACTCCACGGCGATCGTGCCCTCGTTGTCGATAACGGCCAGCCTAGCAAAGAATGGGTCGCATACAAAGAGAGCAGTCTTGAGTCTGATGCAAGTGTTCAATGACCTGTGATAGGCCCATCGCATATTGAATCTTTGCTGTAGACTCCTTGTCCGTCACTTTCATCTCGGCATTGATCCGAAGCTGCTTGATTCCCACCACCATGAGCATTGCACGATACTCCGAGTGTGTTTCGGAGAAGACTTCAAACGAAAGTTTCGTTCTCCGATGGATGTGTAGGAGACATCGGTTCGGATTAGATCGACAGCAGACGAGGTTTCTGAATACGCTTCCTCCGACGGTGGTGCTGAGGGCCAGGTCAGCGTCCGTACAGCGAGCAGTAACCAGGCAGGACGCAACATTGATAAAGTCCATCGCCTTCACAGTATCACTATGCTTCTGAAACTCCTTCGCGGCCCAGTAGAGCAAATCCGCCACAAACGATTCAGTACATTCCATCGGAGGCGACTAAGGCAAATGTCGACCCAGTAGGTTGCCTTTCTGGCGAAAGTCTATATCGGCGCACGGCGGGAACCGTTGCCCGAGGTCTCCCAGTTCTTTCGACAGATCCTCGCGTTCAAAGGCATCCGGAGCCCGACGAGCACAAAACAGTTACTGTATGAGGTTTGCCTCATTGTCTACCACATGCGCGCTGTTCTTACCAAGAGAGGAATGTATCAGCCGATAGTAGGGTGTCTTTGGCCCTCTCATAGAGAGGGGTTCCGGGAATTCGACTTCCAAAAGTTCCCCGAGCCTGACATTGCCCCATTTTCCGAGTCTCTCGTCGATAGGAACGCCTTCAGTCTTCCGTGATTCGGGGACATACTCGTAGAATCTCCGTAGTGGACCCGGGTCGAGAGGCCGGGGTGTGTGGCAGGACGCTTGGGGGAGAGGTGATGCAGTGCGGGAGCTCTGGCGGGCGATGGGAGTCTGATCGGTCGATGAAGGGAGGGGCTGGGTAGCGGGA
Organism: Cryptococcus sp. DSM 104548; assembly: GCA_036426225.1. Taxonomy (NCBI): domain Eukaryota; kingdom Fungi; phylum Basidiomycota; class Tremellomycetes; order Tremellales; family Cryptococcaceae; genus Cryptococcus; species Cryptococcus maquisensis. The sequence goes on from CP144042.1 coordinate 41,687, forward strand.
TGGGCGTTGCTCTTACTTGGGCGCTTCTGAGTAGGTGCCTCTCGATGCTTGTCTTGATCTTGGTTCATGATGATGTGGCATGAACTTTTGAGTAAAGTGTGAAGACGAGGATAGTCAGTCGCAACTTGAACAACACGAGTCACGACGACTGGCGTTTCGGCGTTTGAGCCGGTGGCCCGTGGCAGCGGCACGTCGAGCAAGACGTTGAAACGTTCACTATATACCATATCTGAGCTAGGCCGAATAAAGTCATGCCAACATTGCCACGTGCTTGGATCGTCTACATTTCTAGCATTGGCCGTGAAGAGTTGTGTCGCCTATCGAAAGGGAATCCGGTTGAAGCCGCCCCATTGATCTTGATAGCGATACATGACATCTAGGCGATGCTACCGTACGACATATGCGCACTGGGGAAAGGCAAGAACTATAGCTACAAGTTAGAGAACAAAACAATGTCCTTATGAACGGGACAACGAAGCCCACAAACAAGGGCTCTCAAACAAACTCGCGATGCTCAACCCTACTCTTCTCCCCCTTCTCCTCCCCTCCTCCAGATCCCCGCCTGACCTGTCCCGCCGCCCCTTCTCGTCCAGCACCCCTCGCCATAATCTCCTCAGCCTCTCTGCTGCCGGCCTTGGGCACATTCGCTGGGTGAAGCGAGACTTGGACAGGGTTGAGTCCTTCGACGTAGGCTTTGGCGAAAATGACGTCGAGGTCTTCGAGCGAGTACTTTTTCGTCTCTGTTCCTCAAGTCAGCTTGACTTTGTCGATAATGGGGGAGAGTGAGGGAGAGGGACATACCAGGGAAGAAGAAGTATAGCCCAGGGACCATGACGATCCCGTTGATCGCGGCAAAGAACGCATAAGTCCCCCACCCGATATTCGCAAACATCGGCCCCGTGGCCATCACCACCATAAAGTTGAAGATCCAATTACTCGCCGTGCTCAGCGCATTCGCCGGCGCCCTGATCCTCAGCGGCGTCACTTCAGCAGGGTAGAGCCAGGTGATACCGAGGAAACCGATAGAGAACCAAGTGTTAAAAAGGAAGAGCATGAGGACAGAGATGACTTGGGCAGCCTTGTTTTCGGCTTGGGATTTGTCGTAGAGACCGGCGAGGATGGCCATGGTGATACATTGGGCGACGGCCATCCAGAGCATCAAGGATCGACGGCCGGCGCGCTCGACGATTGCGATAGCAATCAAGCTGAGTACCAGGTCAGACGAGGGGCGCGCAGAGATAGTAGGGGTTTGACGTACGAAGTGAGAAAATAGCATGTGCCGTTGACGCCCGAGATGACCCGAGACATCTCATCAGATAGACCGAGACCAGAAAGGACAGAGGTGAGATAGTATGTGATCAGACTGTCACAATGATCAGCACTGGCTCCAAGAGGCAGAGGAGGCAGAACTCACTTGATACCACAAATCTGCTGGTAGCACTGCGCCACAACACCCAGCATCGTCCTCCTGAAATTCTGCGTCTTGCCTCCCTTGAAAATCTCTTTGAAACTGAATTCGCCAACGTGCTCGGCGGCGATGGCGTCGGTGATACCGTGAAAGATGTCGACCACAGCGGGGTCGTTGACGGGGGCATTGTCGAGAGCGGCGAGGATGGCGAGGGATTCGGGGTACTTGCCCTTGGCTGCGAGCCATCGAGGTGATTCGGGAAGGCGGAAAGCATACTTTAAGTCTGTAAGAATGAGACGGAAGACGTTGATGGAGTGCGTACCATGCAGACAATCATGATGATGATAAACACCAACTGGAAAGCAATAGGGAACCTCCACGAGATACTCCCAGTCGTGTAAAAGAAACCCAAATCAACCCTACAACCCCCGTCAGACTTTTCAAGCCCCAAAAACACAAGCGACGACATACCAATAAGACACCATAACGCCAAACGTGATCAGACTCCCTTCAGCAAGCACCAACTGCCCTCGGCGATGAGGCTTGGAGCATTCAGATTGATAAGCCGGCACGGTCGACGTAAGAAGGCCGTTTCCGACACCGGTGATGACACGGGCGACGAGCATCATCGCATAGTCGATAGCGGCGGTTTGGAGAATGGAGCCAATGAGCATGATGAATCCGCCTCTACAATGCGTATCAGCATGACGTCCAGAGACATGAAGAAAGGCGACTGACAATGCGATCGTATGCCGTCTACCGAGTCTGTCGCCAATCCAGATATTCGAAAGTGCTCCGGCCATACACCCGATCTCATCTACAAAAGGTCAGTTTGGGTCTTTCGGTGCGATAGAGTGACCTACAGATGGCAACGAGAAGAGACTGGAGCGTAGCAGTAGTCGACCCCGCAAAGCCCCCAGCCGTCTCTGGAAACTGCGCCTCAAACGAGTCGAGCGTGAGCAGACCCGACATGACACCCTGATCATAACCTGCTCCCGTGTCAGCGCGATGCCGTCCCATTAGCCTATGAGAGGGGCGACTCACCAAACAGCGTGAAGCCAGTGCCCGCAACAAAAGTGACCATCCAAGTCAGCCACTTGCCCTTGATCCTGGACGGGGCCGCATCTCTGGCGCTCTGAAAGTCTTCTTGGGTCAGGCGATAGCCGTTGCCATCGTTGAGGCTACTGATGGTGTCGTTGTTTCGGATGGTGTTTGAGCCTGCTGTTGTTGATATCGACATGACGGGGTGGGAGAAAGTGGGATGGCCAGGAGGGGCAAGGGTCCCCCCGTTATATACGCCCCTCTGCCGGCTAACCCTTCCCGAATAACAGGGCAAACATCGTACGTCGTTGAAGAGGAAAAATCTTGGATCCAGGTCGGAATGCGAGCCGAAAAGATAAATAGATGCCAAACTTAAACACGTCATCGCCGGCATCGGCTCGGCTCCTTGTTTGGTCCCGTCCATCGCGTATGTACTTGTCTGCAGCTTGTCTGCTGAATGCAGGCTGAATGATCTGGCTCAATACAACCCATCCAATCCTGGCTAAAGGGCTCGATAGTGAGTGTATTTTTTACTTTTGCATACATTGCGTCGTATCATCTAGAAGCTACATGATATGATAGACATACAGTCCGCTAACCCAGAGAAAACCTGAAACAAGGAGCACTACGTAAAGCTACTTTCCACGTATTTTTACAAGTCCAAATAGACACTCGAGAACATTCAACGAGCAGGAGAAAGAACGAGAGGCTTAAACATTCTCGTGGTGCGACGGCACATCCTTCTCCCCAACACCATACTGCCCCTGCTCTTGCCCCTGCCCATTCCCATTCCCATTCCCATTCGTCTGCCCCCGCTTCCAGCTCTTGACCCTCTTCCCACCTTCCACCTCCCTCTCCAGAATCTCCTCTGCCTCGCGCGAACCAGCTTTCGGTACGCTCTCGGGGTGGAGCGAGACTTTGACAGGGTCGAGCCCTTCGACGTAGGCTTTGGCAAAGATGATGTCGAGGTCTTCGAGTGAGTATCGTTTGGTCTCTGTGCCTAGTGTCAGCATCCATCCTTGGGACGAGAGAGGAGGGACGGACCTGGGAAGAAAAAGTACAATCCAGGGAACATGACGATCCCATTCATCGCGGCAAAGAACGCATAAGTCCCCCACCCGATATTCGCAAACATCGGCCCCGTGGCCATCACCACCATAAAGTTGAAGATCCAGTTGGACGCCGTACTCAGCGCATTCGCCGGCGCCCTGATCCTCAGCGGCGTCACTTCAGCAGGGTAGAGCCAGGTGATACCGAGGAACCCAATGGAGAACCAGGTGTTGAAGAGGAAGAGCATGAGGACAGAGACGACTTGGGCAGCCTTGTTTTGGTCTTGGGCTTTGTTGTAGAGGCCGGCGAGGACGGCCATGGTGGCGCATTGGGCGAGGGCCATCCAGATCATGAGGGAGCGACGGCCGGCACGTTCGATGATGGCGATGGCGACGAGGCTGGGGCGTGTGTCAGCGGGTGAGGCGAGAGGGGTGAAAGGGAGGGAGGGGACGTACGAGGTGAGAAAGTAGCATGTACCGTTGACGCCCGAGATGACTCGCGACATCTCGTCAGATAGACCGAGGCCGGAGAGGACAGAAGTGAGATAGTATGTGATCAGACTACCACATCAATCAGCACTGGGCCCCAGAGGTAGAGGCGGACCTCACTTGATCCCACAGATCTGCTGATAACACTGCGCCACAACACCCAACATCGTCCTTCTGAAATTCTGCGTCTTGCCCCCCGAAAAGATCTCTCCAAAACTAAACTCGCCCACGTGCTCCGCCGCGATAGCATCGGTGATACCGTGAAAGATGTTGATGACCTGGGGGTCGGTGACGGAGGTGTTATCGAGGGCGGCGAGGACGGCGAGGGCTTCGGGGTATTTGCCTTTGGCGGCGAGCCAACGGGGGGATTCGGGGAGGCGGAATGCGTACTGCAATGTGTCTGTTAGAATGGGGTGGGGTGAGAGGGAGAGGGGACGTACCATGCAGACGATCATGATGATGATAAAGACCAATTGCAAAGCGATAGGGAACCGCCAAGAGATACCGCCAGTCGTATAAAAAAACCCAAGGTCGACCCTGCTCACATCAGCGCCCACCCTAGAGACAGAGAGGGATGACTCACCAGTACGAGATCATGATACCAAAAGTAATTAGCGAACCCTCAGCAAGTACCAACTGTCCTCGGCGGTGAGGCTTGGAGCATTCCGACTGGTAAGCAGGGACGGTAGAGGTGAGGAGACCGTTTCCGACACCGGTGATGACACGGGCGACAAGCATCATCGCATAGTCGATAGCGGCGGTTTGGAGGATGGAGCCGATGAGCATGATGATACCGCCCCTGCCAAATGTCAGCGGAAAACCAAAAGAGAACAGGGGAGGCGTACAAGGCAATAGTGTGCCGACGCCCTAGACGGTCTCCGACCCAGATGTTTGACAGCGCACCAACCATACATCCGATTTCGTCTACTCTTCGGTCAGCTGGGCCAGGGTGGCGGCGAGGCAGATACGCACAGATAGCGACAAGCAGAGACTGGAGGGTGGCAGTAGTAGACCCCGCAAAGCCACCAGCGGTCTGCGGAAATTGCTGCTCGAACGATTCGAGCGTCAAGAGGCCCGACATGACACCTTGGTCGTACCCTGCCACATATCAGCGCGATGTCTTGATTGTGAAAAGATGGACCTACCGAAAAGGGTGAAACCAGTACCAGCGACAAAGGTAACCATCCAGGTCAACCACTTGCCCCGGATTGCGGAAGGCTTGACATTGCGAGCAGTCTCGAGGTCTTGTTGGTTGAGCCGGAAGCCGTTGCCCTCATCGTGGTCGGTGGCAGGCTTTTCGACAGAGTTTTGGCCTGTTGTGTGCGACATGGTGGACGATGGGGAAATAAGATGCTGCCTGTGGCTGTTATATGCATGTGCCGGAATGATGACTGGTAGCATGGTCTGGGCGAGATGGATCCAGCCATTCGGTCGACCCCCGGGACTGCCCCGCACGCGCCGCCGGCACAAACACCCAGCCCAGGCACAGGCGCCAAGGGGTCCCCGCCAGCCCATGCGGGGGACCATCCAGTGACGTCATCCTCTGCCCAGCAACCCTGGTGCACCGAGTGGTCACCGAGTGCTTTCGGCAGGCGCTCGGGCAGATGCTGGGTGGACCGAGTAAGCCGGCAGTCTTACCCGATGCCTCTCACGCGATCGACAACAGTATGTTTGGCGCCGGGCAAGTGTCGAACGTCGCAACTATGCGGACGAGCCTCTCTGACCTGGGCGTACAGAGTGGCAGCATCAGAGATCATCTCGTACATAGACTGGTAGACTGGTCGCTTTGCAAAATTGTCCCTCCCATTCCGCCCTAACAGACATCTCAAATTCTCCACAGACTCGCTCGATCTCCCGGGGTCACAGCCAAAAAGAAGGTCTCGTCCCGGGATTGAACCGAGGACCACCCCCAAAGCGACTCGAAAATCACCCTAAGAGGGCATGCTACCACTGCACCAACGAAACGGCTATGCCACCGAAGACCACATGACGTAAGCCAAAATGAAAAGCTCGTGTGCCAGGCGTAACATGAATGGTATGTACATACAAGTATTTCGCGGGGGTTCCATTGGTATCACGATTCGATCGTATACGGCGATGAGAACTGTTCACAACGACGAGATATCAGAACTTTTCGCATTGTCATAGATATTCCCATGATCGGATGGCCGCCACAAAGAAGATACCAGGGTTTGATATGTGTTCTTCTTGCTGATCTGAGACGCCAGACTCAGTAAGTGCATGATGTGTTTGCAGTGTAGACGTAAGTTATTCTCCCTTCAGATCACCTACTATAATAAAGTCATTGATAGCCCTCCCATCTGAGCGGCTTAAAAGGAACCGTAAATCCGTGGGAACGAGAATTTGAGCAGAGTTCCCAAGTTAACTTAAGGCGACTTCATCCCAGGGGCTCCCTGCAAGGATGACTATACGGCGACGAGATGAATCGCTCAACGTGGCAGCCCGCCCTCGCCGGTCGGCAATCACCGCCCTCCACAAGTCCCCACGTTGTAGTGCAATGGCATCGGCCATGTGCGGAGAGCGCCGACAGGGAGTAGAGCGGAGGTCACCGATAGGAGCGAGAGAGACTTAGAGATCGCAGAGAGGAGAAGTTGGAAGGAGAAGAAGGAGAACGAAGAAGAACCCAAGAGCTAGCGATAGAGTAGTCACCTTAGTAGAGAGCCAGGAGGCATATGGCATATATCTAGTTCTATATCAGTCTACCACTTCAGCGAAGCTATTCGACGATCAACATACTCCCAATCCTTATCCAGCCACGACAACACCTTTTATGAGACCGGGTGTATAATCAGTTACCATTACAACACAACCATCGGCAACCCCAGCTGGTACGAATACCATCACCGACAGCCGAACCTTGGGAGGCTATATTCCCTAGTGGCACCATCGACCTACTTCCGACTACTGCGACTGGCGGGTGACAGGCGAGCGGAACCTTTTGAATTAGGCAGGCGGGGTGTTCCCACTACAACGTCACGACCTTTGCGTACTGCTCTTTCTTTCGAGTCGGGAGTACAGACAGATCGTTCACGCACTCCCTACAAAGCCCATCAACGAAGATCGCAATCACCCATTTCATCCTATCTCTTCGGGGTGTTTCGCCATCAGATACCACTTGCACGCGCAAACCTCGCTCGTCCTACCCCAGCGCTCGCACCGACTCGACCCTCGGCAATCCGCGCTAATCTCAAGCCAGCGTTACTGTTTCCCCTCGTACAAATCCAGAATCATCCATCATGAGTGTGAGTATTCTCCACACGCCACCATGGTCTACCCACCAGCTAGCAAGCGCCCCAAGCTAATTCCCCGTCTCAAGTCTAAAACAAAGACCATCCCACTCACCATCGTCATCAAGCTCGGTGTGTCTCCCTCCCCCTCTTCTCCGTCCCGTCGCAGAGCTAATCCCCTACAGGAACCTCGTCTATCGTCTCCCCTGCGTACCCGTTCGTCCCCCACTTGCAGCTCCTGTCCAACATTGTCGAAACGGTGGTCAAGCTGCGAGCACAAGGTCACCGCGTGGTACTGGTGTCCTCTGGAGCTATCGGCGTGGGACTGCGGCGTATGGACTTGAAGGAGAGGGGCAAGGAGCTGCATAAGAAGCAGGTAAGCCGTTTCTAGCCCGGAAAGTGGCCAGTACTGACTGTAGGCAGGCGCTTGCTGCTATCGGACAAGGCCGCCTCATCGCGCTGTGGGACAATCTCTTCTCGCAGCTGGACCAACCTATCGCACAGATCCTTCTTACACGCATGGACATCTCAGACGTCGGTCCCTGTCTACTGTTGGGTGGAAAATGGCAGGGCATCGCTGACAGATACACAGAGGACACGCTATATCAATGCCCAGAACACGTTTTCAGAACTGCTCAATATGGGCGTTGTCCCCATCGTCAACGAGAATGATACCGTCTCAGTCTCTGTACAGTCATCTCTTATCGCTCCTGGACTGGTTGAGGCTGATCTTGGGATAGGAAATCAAATTCGGAGATAACGATACCCTTTCCGCCATTTCCTCCGCCATCTGCCATGCCGACTACCTCTTCCTACTGACCGACGTCGAGTGCTTGTAAGTGACGCATCTCTCTTGGGAATAGGACCTGACGTGCAGTAGATACACCGACAATCCCAGAAACAACCCCGATGCCAAACCCGTACGTGTCGTGCGCGACATCCAGGCCGTCAAACAACAAGGTACGCCCCTTCTCCTCTATCTATATCGCTCCATCTTACACTCCATCACAGTATCAACAAAAACCCTGGGATCTTCCCTCGGTACAGGCGGCATGGAGACTAAAATCATCGCGGCCGAGCTTGCCACCGCCGCTGGTACAACCACCGTCGTCATGGACTCTTCCAACGTCCGGGACGTGTTCCAGATCATCGCCAATGGACCATCCCCTTGCAGGGAGGAAGAAGGCGGAACACCAGAGCTGTATGAGGGGCCGCTGTGTACGAGGTTTTTGAGGAAAGAGGCCGCTTTGAAAGAGTACGTCCCCTCCACCCAGTGTATGAAGAAGAGGCAGCTGACAGGGTACAGCCGCAAATGGTGGATAGCCCACGGCCTCCACGCCGCTGGTAGCGTCATCATCGATCCCGGAGCGTTCCGTGCCATTCAGCGTAAAGAATCTGGTGGGCGACTTCTTCCTGCTGGGGTGGTCAGGGTCGATGGCGTTTTTGCGGGACATCAGGCTGTGAGACTTATCGTCAGGCGGCGGAAGGGCGACGCCGAGGGTGGGGGGCAAGGACAGGTGGGGAGGAAGGATTCGACAATCTCCTTAGATCTGTCGACGCCCGCGAGCCCTTCCGCCAATTCTGCGCCCCTTTCAGCAACAGCAATGTCCCCAGCACTTCGTCATCTCAATATCCAACCCATCTCCATCTCCCACCCCAACAACGCGGACCAACCCGATACCCCACAGATCCAACCCTCCCTCTCCCTCTCTTCTTCCATTGCCTCGCTCGACCCACTGAGCCGGTCGGTTCCCCCAAGCCCGGCTATCACGGCTTTGGGCACGGCAACGGGTTTGACGGCCATCAATAATATCGTTCCTCGGCAGAGTGGTACAGAAGGAGGAGAAGAAGAGGAAGAGTGGGAAGAAGTCGTTGTAGGAAAAGGGCTGGCACAGTACAACAGTGTGGAAATTGATAGGATCAAGGGCAAGAAGAGGTACGTTTCCAATGATGTTGTGAGAGAGAGTCAAGAATTAATGTGAATGGTGTAGTGCGCATATCGAGCAGATTTTGGGGTATAATGATTGCGAGCATGTGGTGGACTCTATCACCTTCATATAGGTGTACCCGGTGAGCGAAAAGGGGACGAGGAAAGGCCATCACAGTTTCGGATCCACACACCAATTATCATAGAGAGAGCGGTGATTGTACAGCTCAGCCCGGCAAAGAGAAGAATGTCAGCACATACGCTGATATAGATATGCATGTTCTCATTCCCGATGCCTCACGATCTGTCCGATTGGTCAAGTCCAGCAGAGTACAGTTTCTGTATAATTTACACCAAACGACACCAGAATGATAGACTTGGTGGTTGCGTCACGGGCGGAAGCAATCTTGCACGGCGAGCGCTGCCTGTTGTCCACAGCAGTTCTGATTTGGTTCTGATCTGTCTTTGTAACGATAGATACTTGTCAAATACTGAGTACTTTCTATCACCAAGGTGCTGTGAACTGAAGAAGGAATTGTGTGACGGGTAGGTGATGCGACTGTCTCGTATCAAGTGGTCGAAACTGACACTCATCCACAGTTGAATTGTCACATGCAAAACGTGATTACACTCCTCCCCTGCCCCACCTCCCCCGTCCCTACAGCTACTACCTAGACTCCATCAATGCCGTCTGGTAGCGCTAGCAAGCGCAGATCTCTCAATGAGCACCCCAGCCCACGAGAAATCCGCCGAGCAGCCAACAAAGCCCTCCACACCCTCCTCCTCTGCTCAAACCCCACAGTCAAGGAGATGGTCGCCCACAAGGCCAGATTCAACCACCTTTGGCACGCCGCCATTAGCGCTGGCAGCAGGTACACCCAAGCCGACCGGTGTGGTATCTTTCGAGACTCGCTTCCCCAGGACGATGTCCATTTCGTGTACGGCTACGCTGCTTTTGAAAGGCTCAGCGGGAAGGACGGGGATGAGGATGCACAGACTTGGGATCGGTGCATGGAGATCTACGACACGATCATCCACATACGGGACGATAAAGAAAAGCGAGCGCTGCGGCGGGCAACCGACGACGCGCTCACCACCCTCCACCTACGCTCGAATCCCACAGCCAAACAAATGGTCGCCCACAAGGCCAGATTCAACCGCCTCTGGCACGCCGCCATTAGCGCTGGCAGCAGGTACACCCAAGCCGACCGGTGTGGTATCTTTCGAGACTCGCTTCCCCAGGACGATGTCCATTTCGTGTACGGCTACGCTGCTTTTGAAAGGCTCAGCGGGAAGGACGGGGATGAGGATGCACAGACTTGGGATCGGTGCATGGAGATTTACGACACGTTCACCCACATGCGGGACGAAAAAGAAAAGCGAGCGCTGCGGCGGGCAACCGACGATGCGCTCAACACTCTCCGTCTACGCTCGAATCCCACAGCCGACGAGATGCTCGCTCACGAAGACGCATTCGACAACCTTTGGGCCGCGGCCATTCAGGCTGGGAACAAGTACGCCCAAATCGACCGGTGCGGTATCTTTCTTGACTCGCTCCCCTCGCGCGACGTTGATTTCATGTACGCCTACGCTGCTTTCCAAAGGCTCGGCGGGAAGGATGGGGATGAGGATGCTCGTACTTGGTTGGGGTGTATGCAGATCTACCATGGGATGATTGTCCTACGACAATACGACGAGAAGGAGGAGCGCGAGAGACAGGCTGCTCGTAGCAGCCATCGGGAGCGTCAAGGTGGTGCCGGAAGGGAAGGCGATAGTCGCGATGATGGTGGTAGCGGGAAGGATCCTCGGAAGTGCTATCGCTGTCGCAAGAAGGGTCATATCATACGTGATTGTCCCAATCCCACCAAGAAGTGCCCAAAAACCAAGACTGAGGTGGGAGGTGGGGAGGACAGGATATATAAGGAGGTACTGGTGGGGATGGCGGGTGCGCGTATAGAGTGGGACGAGAGGGCTGAAAGTGGTATCGGAGTATGAGGGCGGACCCTTCATCTGGTAGCTTCTTTCGGCGAGAGCAAGGCGGCTTGCCTTGGTCGTTCCCACTTTCGCCATGATTCAACACATCTCTCTTGGTCCCCCATCATACATCCTGGAGCTGTAGAGATGCCACCATCCCTTTCCAGCAAGTATACCGCACCCTACCATCACCTCCAACTTCTACCACATACTAGACGTCCTGCAATCTGCAAGTGTCCTTTATCTGCGCCCAAGGTCAAGTGACTCCGTCGGTGATTCATCATTGAACTTTTGAAGGCAGCAGCCAGGAACACCAATACGCGATTTTGTCTGTACGCCTCTTGCCTTCGTTTGTTCTACAACTTTCGTCTTTGTGGGCGATACACTGAGGGTGATCACTTCTACAACAGGTAAGTCGCATATCCATCTTGTTGCCAAGGATACTGAAGTACCGTCTAGCTCTGCTACAAATCAGATGCTTTAGGACGTGACTCCCTTCCACGCGCACCCTGCACTCCTCGACCATCCCACCCTTCACCTCCGTCACCTCCGTCACCTCCGCCGTTACCCACCACCCACTGCCAGCCATGCAAGCCACAAAACGTAGATCCTCGAAGACAGCCAATGAGCGTAGATCCATGTATGGGTTTGAGGAACTGTGCGACGATCCTGCCACTCGAGCAAAGCGGCGGAGAACTCAGAGCGCGCTCTTGAGTAACAAGCTTGTCCCGAATCCTACAGCCAAACAAATGATCTCCCACCAAAAGCAGTTCAATAACCGGTGGATAACCACTGAGGAAGCTGGTAACAAGTGCACCATTGCCGACGGCTGCGCCTTCTTCCTTGACACCCTCCCCATGAATGATCCCGAATTCGCGGCAGCCTATGATGCCTTCCGACTGCTCGGTGGCAAACATGGCGAGGAGAATGCGCCCACTTGGAGCGAGTGCATGCATATCTATAAGACGATGATTGATATGCGACCTCCTCCCTTTCCCCAACCGAAGACCTGTCCAAAGCCGAAAGCCCCGGTCAGAAGGGGCTTTGCTCTAGATGTAAAACCAGTGGTCATTCTGCTATCGACTGTCCTGCCCCCAAGAAGAAGCTCTAGAGTGGGAAGGGGGGCTCGAAGGACAACGGGAAAGATCAGGATCAGGGGCAAGCGGCTGGACACGCGCATGGGGTGGGAAACGTCGACAATACTGGTGTTGGAACTAGCCAATCCGTCAAGAACGACATGGCGAGTGGATAGTACTGTATTTGGTAGCCGATTGCGACATCATTTGAGAGCACAGGAATCGTGAGTTGATTTCAAGGGCGACTTGATGAGCGAAAGCTAAGCTATAGAGCAGCGGGAACGGCTACGAGTATGGTCTGTAATGTATGGTCATTAAATTGCGTTGAGAGGGCAAATATCTATACTAGGTCCGAATCTGAGCTTATAGTTGTACCAATGCTACATGAAAGTGTATACGCCGACCTGCACCACTGTACACCGAATAAATTCACCTTTTACCACAGACTCTTCAGCTCGCTCACGGCCTCTCCGACTCTCCCGCAGTCTTCGCCTCCCGCTTGTCCAGTCTGGACTCTAAAGTGTATCCTTTTTTCCGATATCCCACTGTTGAGGCATCAGCCCAAGCGGTAGTCTGAGATTAAGAGACTCACTTTTCGGCGCCAGCTCTTCCTCTTTTTCCTCTTTGACTCCTCCTTGACATCCCGGTCTACCACTCTGCGCTTTCTCGCTGCAATTGTTCTCTATCTCTGTACTGTACTTCTCTTCAGCTTCTCTTTACCTTCCTCTCCTTCGTCCTCTTCTTTGTATAATCGTCCTATGTCCGCATCAGTGATACGTCCGCGGGCCGCAAAGGGTAACGTACATCAAACTTTCGTTTTTGACTCCTTCGTGGTTTTTGATCTGATCTCGATCCCTTTTGGCATCTACACCTCCTCGCCCAGGACCGTACTAATCCGAAATGTTTTACTCCGTCTACAAAGCGCTGTCAGCCTCGACCACCGCAAAGTGCACTGAAGATGTTGAAGCACAAGTACCATGAACCTTCTCGCCAGCGGACTCTACGTCCTCTACGCCTTCCCTATCCTTCTCCTCCTCTGCCTCTTCCTTTTCTTCTAAACAGTACCCTCGCCCCACCTCTATCGAAATAGCCAGCCCTTCCGCGAACGACCTCGAATCGGCATCGACGTTGACAGCGGTCTGGCACGCTTCGTGTTGTTGGTCATGGAGAGCGATGTCTTGGACAGGGGCGAGGAAAGGTAGCGGGGTAAGGGGGTGAATTCGGACTTGGGAGAGGACTCTGCTGGGTGATCAGTATATCCTTGATACCTTGGGCCAGGGTAGCTTACTCGTTTGCGACCCAATCTGAAGGGTATGCCAGCCTCAGATCCCTCAGCAGCGCCCGGCGACATCAACGCGTACAAAACCAGCTCCAGCACATGACTACGACTTCTAGGGCCCCCGCGATGGGGGGAGGACGGGGTGGAGGCCAACGAGGTAGACTGCGCGGTGGTCGTGGACAGGAGATGCGACTAGGCGAATACGATCTAAGCGACGGCTGGAGTTGGTTAGCATAACCCAATTGTGGGGGAAAGGTGAGCTTACCGACGATCAAGGCATCGCGAGCCAACGTACGCGGGCTGCCGAGGCAGATTCTTCTTCGAAGCTTCAGCTTCTCAACGCTCGATCAGTTGGGAGCTGACTGAACACCCATGGAGAAGGCGTGCGGGCGGTCCAAGTTGTCAGACTGCTGAGCAATCAGCATAAATCTACGCATTGGAGAATAGACTCACACATTCGTTGGCGACTACATAGAATACTCACTGGGTCTCTTTCCATCGAGCATCTTGGGTGGTGGTAGGCAGTTTGACAAGCGCGCAGGCGATCAGCCCAGAGGAATAGGGGTAGCAGAGAGATGTGATATTTGTCTTAGAAGAGAACGAGAAGAATATTGGATGGACATGTTTTGGTATCTGTCGACGACGCTCGCGAAATCAAATCTACAGGTTCGGCCAGCCGCCGCCCGCCAGTGCTTTTCGAGAATAGAATGACCTTTGACATCTCAACCTGTATTACATCATGATCGGAGATCAGAATTACCCACAAGGTACGCCTCGTCTCAGACAGTCGGCAAGGGTCGGCAGCGCCCAATCACCCCTTCACCTCAACATCAGATCAGCCCTACAAATCAAACCACTCCTCTCCCATCACAGCATTCCCCCCCGAGATCCAAGATGTCTGAGCGGGTTCGAAGATGTGCTTCGGATATTCAAGGATATGTACGTCAATCACGGGGTCAGATGAATATCTCCAAGTTCCAAATAGACCTCAGAAAGTGGGGTCATTACAGACTCGGACAGCTTCTGAAAGTGAAGTTCCCAAAGCCTCTCAATCTTAAAGGCATGATACCCCTCACTACAGCGCACTGATCGATAGCATCTACCAAGGGAAAAGATGTGTGGATAGTGTACTAGTGTTACATGGAATTGTATCTCCCTACTTGCACCGTACTGCACGTACTGTATAAATTTCTAACACAATCTATTTCACGATACCAGCAAGCAACAACACTAAAAGACACCTACTCACTTCCTCCCACCACTCTTCAGCCCGCTCATAAACTTGCCCAATTCTGCCGCACTAACCCCCCTGCTCTTCTCCTGCCTCGCCTCCAAAGTCGCCTCTGCAACCTCGGCCATCTCACGGTCTGCAATCCGTCGTCGCGCTTCTTGGCGTTCGCGACGCATCTGTCTGGATCGTTCGACGCCATAGTCTTCTTCAAAGAGGAGGGATGTTTCGTCAATGGAGAGTTGTTCTGTTGGGTGGGTCAGTACTTGTCGGGGAAGAGGGGAAGGAGAGAAGGCACGTACTCGTCTCGGGATAACAAAAGTACAGAAAGATGAAGAAGACGAGACTGAACCCCAGATAGAGCCCATACGTCCCCGATGGCGTCAACGTCTCCAACTCGCTCAGATAACTGACCGACACCACCAGATTCGCCACCCAATTCGCCGTCGTCGCAATCCCACTTCCCACACTTCTCACCTCGAGCGCCAAGAATTCCGACTGGTACCAACAGAGGTGCGAGTAGCTCAAGCCGAAGCCGAGGACAAAGAAGACGATGCCGCCGATGACGATACCGACGTTCATCTTGGGGTAGGTGTAGGAGGTGTCGAGGAATCCCCCGGTGGGCTTGCAGAGGAAATGGAAGGCCACAATGTTCCAGACCAGGCCCAAGAGCTAAGGTGAAAAGTCAGCTTGAGAGCGAAGGCGTTGAGGGATTGAGTCGGGACGTACAAGGATGGGAACACCGATCATCAAGAGCGTCCTTCGCCCCACCTTGTCCACTGATGACATTCCGCACAAGTTGAAGAAGGCGTTCGTACCCGATGGGATCAGCGCGCCGAGGGCAGGGTTGGAAAGACCGAGGAGGGAGAAAAGTGTACCGGCATAGTAGAGAAGGGTGTTGAAGCCCGTCAACTGCCCCGCAATCTGCACCGCACTGACACAAATGATCGACCGTCTATACGATGCCTTCTTCCACAGCAGCTTGATCCTCTGCCATCGAGTCGTGCCAGCTGACAAGCTTTTGGACGCTGCGACGTACTCTTGCGCGACGCGGAATTTGTAGTCGACCATCTCTTCAGTGGCGGTTGGGTAGATACGGCGGAAGACAGCGCGGGCTTCGGGGAGCTTGTTATGGAGGATGAGGACACGCGGGGATTCGGGGAGGAAGTGGAAGATGACGAGCTGGATCACAGAGGGTACTGCGCCGAGGGCGACTGGTGCAGAGGTCAGCTTCGAGCGAGATATGGACGGGAACTATGGCTTACAAAGAAGACGCCAGCCTTTGGGCATAGTCTGCACACCGGCACCGATAGCATCCGATACAAGTTGACCGAAAGGGATGAAGAATGCGCTGATCGGCTTGTTGGATTTGATATTTACGCCATGAAAGATGTAAACTCACTTGATACCAATACACCTGCCTCTGACCGCAGTCGGAGCTGTCTCGGTGATGAAGAGAGGCGCTGTCGTGGCGGCACCACCGACTCCAATACCCAGAATGAGACGACCCGCAATGATCTGACCGAGAGAATAACTCGAGGCAATGACCACTGCACCGATGGTAAAGCTTTCTCACATCAGTTTCAGAGTTCCCTCTTTCCGCTGGAGAAGACTCACAACAAGTCGGAGATCAGGATAGAATTCTTCCTGCCCAACCTGTCTCCCAACGCCCCAAAGATGGCCGAACCAAAGATAGCGCCGATAGTAGTACCAGCGGTAATGATCTCTTGTTGCGAAGAGCTCAGCGCTGAGCCCGTGATGTCGTCTCCGACCAAGGGGAGCGCGACTCCGACGATACCAGTGTCGTAGCCGTAGAGAAATCCAGAAATGGCAGCCTTATACATGTTCAGCAAGAGAATGAGGCAAAGGTAGAGCGACGTACGGCTGCGATGAGGAAACAAAGGTATGGGGTCACTCGATCTTCTCCTTCGACTTTGACTAGATTTTCATCCTTCAATACACGTCAGCATTGTCCCTAATCACAAAAACGGCGCATTTACTATGAGATGACCTCCGAAACCCGAGGGTGGTTTACTAGTATCCCCTGCATTCTCGATGAACTGCAATTCGTTCATGTTCTTATCCGTGGAGGCATTTTCGAGCCGGGCGACGTTCATCGTCTGTTCTGTCCGTAAGAGCTGTTAGGCGTGGAGGATGGGGTGGGCGTTGTATTCCATGATTGGGGTGATATATATGGGATGGCTGTCTCATCCAATTCCATTGTTCGCCCGCCAATTGGCGGCACCTGGTGCACCGAATCGGAAGCGGGGCAAAGGCATATGGAACTACATCCAGTGGACGTACCGTGTTGGACTCGGCCCGAAGCCGGCCCGACGGTACTCCACGGCCCGCCAAGGGTTTCGAGTGTTGAGCCAGGATTTTCGAGCTGAGTGAGCGTCATCAAGAGTCTCTTAGGGGCTTTTGGGTGTCGAGACAGTGTTCTTTGCATGTTCTGTCATGTGATCAATGACGCGGCGGGATGTATGCGGAGCTCCCAAGTACCCCGGTATCGCCCGGCACTTGCCCCACCGGCACATCGTCTGAGATCTCTTGCCCCCTTGTCCGCAGCCGGCATTGCTCACGCCTGCCAGCGATTGCTTGAGTATTGTACTTGACTCCAGGACTTGCAGCAGGAAAATGAGATTCTTTCTCATGACTGAAACTGGCGACATTTCGTCCGATCAAGTGGCCGGACGCGGGCAACGCTAGACCATTTCGCAATTCTTGACGAGACATGATTCAAATGATGAAATCAACGCCTCGTCCGCGATCCGACGCGGAAAAAGGAGTCGAGATTGTTACTAATTCATCAGTCGCGACACTATAAATGGAACGTAGACGTCAGCCAGCTCTGGGCCTGGCCTAAAATAAAAGGAACTGGACATCCTTCAACTTCCCCAAGGATTCGAGTCTGCCGAGGGCTTCCTCGCCCAGGTATATGATGATTCCCATTGTTCCAACAACATCCTAACTATGAGAGATCTGAAAAGTTGCGGGGTCTTTCATCTTTCCCCTTGTTCGCGCTCGTCTTCCTTCTTCCACTGCTCTGGAGGATTCATCTTTGTTTTTCAAGATTATCATTCCCTTACCCACTTTTGGAACTCTCTATTGCTGAGCTTCTTGTACAGCCATCTGACAGAAAAGAGCAATTTTCAGACCGTCTTATTGTAGCGTATTCGTAGCATCATCATCTGCTTGCCTTCATCTACGTTCATGTATCTGCGACGGTGGAGTGCTACTATGCTTAGATCTACACATCTTCTCATGAAGTACCAGGTCTTTCATCCTGTGTTCTCCCCTTGATCCACTGGAAGCGCTGCTTCTTGATCTTTTGCGTCAACGCACAGTCCCATCACACTCCTCGGTGTGATATGTATATATATATACTACGCTTCTGCTCCGTCCTGCCTGATCATCAGAATGAATCTGTGCAGGAGTGCCTCTGATCCTATGTATCACAGTATCCCCAGTGTATCGTGGACTGAATGAAGCTTAGATGAATTCGGATTTTTGTTCCTCGGGGGAAGGGCGTTGACTATGATGGGAGCTCAGCGGGGTACGACGTAACAACCGAATACACATATCATGTAGCTACGCTGATGGACTATGAAAGTTCTATTCCTTATCATGGCTTTTAGTGCAACGGAGTTCTTGCTTGACAGAGATCACATTTGACCAACTGTCGAGAACGATGAAAAGCAACGAAAAGCAAAAAGACGCGTGCACAAACAATTGCCACATTGTCGAAAGTAGGGTGCGCGGATAAAAACACGTGGTGCGAGACTCGTGCGACTGCTTTGTGTGTCAACAAACATTGCGCATCTGCTCACTCTTTCATTTTTCGGCTTGTCCAGATATCTTGTCAACCATCCATCTACCACCGCCATGTCCCAAGTCACCCCCGGCAAGCGGGCTCGCGACAGATACATCCCCTTCAACAATGATCCCAAAAACGTCGGCACGTACGTCCTCCCACCCATGTTCCCATCCATTCCCACCTTCCCACATCAGATGCCGGCCCCGCTGACAATGCTCTGGTACAGTCGCTCGGGTATGGTCATGCCTCAAAACCTTCCTCGGCGTGAAGGCCTTGAAGACCCCGCTGCGTACTTTGACTCTCCCGACGGACCGTCTGGCACAAACAGGCGCGATACGATCAACTCGGCATACTCGCGTACGACATACGCCACAACACCCGGGGCTCGGACCACCTGGGCCTCTGATGATGAGGAGGAGAGGGAGAGCAGGGGGGACATGGAGACGCCGGGAACGGCGAGGAGGGTGTCGAGAGCGGGTCGAGGGAGGATGAGTGATTTAGACTTTGAGGAAGGGATGGGCGGTGGGGATGATTTGTTGCAGGATGAGGATGACCTTGGTATGTTTATGCGGTATCACTTTTTGCAAAGGTACTGATGTGTATGATAGCGATGGCCACGCCAGGCTCATATTTCCCCGGAAGCAGTAAGCCCTCAATACCACTCTACATAGTTTCAAAAAGCTGACTGGACCGCCAGACCCACCATCCGTCTCCCTCCCCTCCGGCTCCCGCCTAAACCGCTCCTCCCCCGCCACCCACACATCCTACGACGCCCTTCCCTCCCCCTCCAAATCTCGACCAAGCAAAGACCCTCGCAAATCACATCTCGTACCCCGGAGCGCGCCCAACAGCGCGCACAAGAAGAGCGGGCTGTCGAACGGCAGGACGGCGAGGGCTAGTGAGAGTGAAGAGGAGAGGACGAGGAGCGGGAGTGTGAGTGATAATGAGCCTGCGCGTACGCCCTCTCCCGAGTCGGAGCCAGAGGATGAGGCAGAGGCAGAAGCGCAGATGGAGGCGGAACCTCAAGCGGATTATTCGTTTGAGGATGAACCTGGTCATTCCAACTTTGGCGCCGACGATACGGTTGACCTCGGTGATGACGAGGTGCCCATGGCGCCCATGGACGACTATGATGTCCAAGGGGCCGAGGAGGAAGAACGCCGTCAAGCTCGAGCCGATTCGGCTTCAGACGAGGAGAATGATGGCGGGTACGACCAAGAGCCTCAACCTGAGATGGAGATGGAGATGGGGCAAGATCGGTCTGAAGATGAGCAAGAGTCGGAAGGGGAGCAAAGGCCAGTACAGAAGAAGAAGGGGAAGGGAAAGGAGAATGCAAAGACGGCGGCGCAGAGGAGGAAAGAGACTGCCGCTGCTCGAAGAAAGAGTCCTGCACCGAGGAGGGAGAGGAGGGAGAGGAGTCAGTCGGCGCAGCCTAGAAGGGCTAGACTATCCGAACTTGGTGAGTCTTCGCTCTTCTCTTGCGAATGACATGAAACTGATGATATGATTTAGATGCGAACGGAAACGGTATCACTGGAAACTTCCTTACCCGCCGCTCTGGCCGCCAACACATCAAACCCCTCGAATACTGGCGCGGTGAAAAAGTCGTCTACGCACCCGGCCCGGGACTCGCCGTTGTCTCTGAAGTCCTCACCATCCCCGAAGAGGCCCCTGTCCCATTTGCCGCGAGAAACAAGAGGCGCGGGCACAGAAGTGCGAGTGCGACCGCGACGGCTAATGGCGGAGGAAAAAGAAAGAGAAGAGGTGGCGACAGTGATGACGAGGAGGAGAATGAGGAGGGGTGGGATGAAAAGACGGAGCCGACGGGGTTGATCCAGGACTTTCCGAATGGGGCCGAATGTCATCGAAGTGAGTTTTTCCGTGCTTACTTTGGCGAAATGCTGACGAGGCTGTAGAAATTGCATGTCCGAAAGCTCTGCTGGTACCGAGACTGGTACAAGGAGGAAGCTTCAAATACCAAAAAGTCTTTGGCGAAGGCGGGTTTATGGCTGCAGGTGTTGTCTTCATCCCGGTTGGGGAGAAGAAAAATACCAAGCCGTCCAAGGATAATGCTTATGTGAGTATCTGTTTGCC
The DNA here is from genome assembly GCA_036426225.1 of Cryptococcus sp. DSM 104548. Taxonomy (NCBI): domain Eukaryota; kingdom Fungi; phylum Basidiomycota; class Tremellomycetes; order Tremellales; family Cryptococcaceae; genus Cryptococcus; species Cryptococcus maquisensis. The sequence continues at coordinate 62,317 of CP144042.1, forward strand.
AAGTGACGATCTCGGCTGATATGCGTATAGGTCTTTTATGTCATTCAAGGCGCGGTGCAAGTAACGATATACCGAACGAGTTTTGTCATGGCTCCAGGCTCCCAATTTCTCGTCCCTAGAGGTACGCTTCCGCCTCTCGTTCCTTCATCACCTTTACTGACCACCCCCCTAGGCAATGACTACTGCATCGAAAACATCTCCCCCAACAAAGAAGCCCAACTCTTTTTCGCTCAAGCGCGCAAGATCCTCGCAGACGAAGAAGAGGAAGATGGTATTCCCGAATCCCAAGGAGGTCCGGCGCCGGCGAGCATGTCACAGGAGATGAGGGGTGAATCTGGTCAACGGACTGGCAAGAAGGTCAAGGGAAAAGGAAAGGGTAAGGCCCCGGCGAAGGTTTCCAAGACGAAAGGGAAGAGACTGCAAGCTGTGCGGGAAGAGAATGAAAGCGGGGATGAAAATGAAAGAGGAAGTGAAACAGAGCAAGGAAGTGGGAGTGAGCAAGAAGAGGTGGATCCGGAACCGGTGAGGAAGAAGAAGGCGAAATCAAAGAGATAAGCGCCGTGTCGCCATCATTCTCGAGATCGGGGGTGCTTTAGTGGTTTGACGAGTCTTGTCTGGATTTGTTTGATTTTCCATATAATTTATTTGGGGCACTGTAAGATCGCGTATGAAATATCTGTCATGTCGTTCGCAAGGACAAGGGTGCATGCTAAAGAGGATCAGCAGGGCATTGATACAACAAGCCCCATCGTTCAAGGTAAGGCCAGAACGCCGCTTTCATGAAAGGTGATTGTACCATAACAATGATGTCGAGAATGAGGGAGGGGCGGAGTGGCTGATGCCTCCAAGCCTACATGCTTATCAGTCTAGGAACCCCTCAGGATACTCTACTCTCCAGAAAGAGTAAGTGTCAACGGGTGACGTAGGTGCCACCACCTGCTCAAACGCTGAAGCGCGAATTAATACTCAATATGGTCCACGTCCTTTCATCATTGCTGCCATCTCACATCCTTTCCCTAAACCTGCGACCAGGGCGTCTTGCACCAGGCCGCCATTGTCGAAGATACAAATGAGCAACAAGGACGCATACGGCGCCCACACCAAATAGCGCGTCAGTTGCTGAGCGATTCAACGAGACCAAGCAGCACTTGCACTCCGCCGACAAGCTGTTTGCATGTCCTCTCTCAAGGGGACGGTCCTTTTGTGAGCAACATCTTCAGCTATTGGGTTGGAGAGTATAGAATATCTGGCGTCAGGAGAGGGTATGAAAGCGCGCAGCGAGATGGCAGTATCAGAGGGACGGTCATAGCAATTACAGAAGCCGAAAAATCTCGAATCTTTCGGTCATACCGATTAAGCTGGAAAGGATCGTCTCCCGCCACAAGTGCGCTTTTATCTTCGGGTGTTTGGAGGCGATTCCAGAAGATGGTATCCGGGAAGTTGGTGCTGAAAACAAAGTCGAAGTGCACAACACACGTGAGGCAACAGACCTAAACATACAAGGGCGGCTACGAACACCAGGTTGAGAGTTTGAGACACCTTCTTCTGCTTCGAAAAACCCTCTCTGGGCAATTGAAAAGCGCTGCAGCCTAGAACCCGATGACGACTATTTCTATCCGATTGGGATATTCGAGAAAGGATCCAAAATCGATCTTTTGAAGGAGAAAAGAGATTCTTGGAAAGCATCCTGAACAGCGGCGGGTACCTTGAAGAAGCTTTGACCGACTCATCTATCTTATCCTCCCGTGCCAGATTCCGTTCTCTCCATGTACACACCCCACGAGTATTATGCGACTAGCTGCAAGGATAAGAACTCCATGCGTGGGGAGGATTGGCTGGTCTCTCTTAGAAAGACGGAAGATCCTCAGTAGAAAGCAGGTAGAAAGGAGGATAGGGTGGATGTTTGTTGATGCTCAATGATCATCGACGAGTGTCGTGTCATAAGTTATACAGCTATATGTGCATCTCGGCATTATCACACATCGATACATTTGGGCAGTATGGGCGCTTTGAGACTGTGTATGGATTGTCTGTCGAATCTTGCGCGATGATCGATGCCAGATCGATGCAGTGAGGTTGAAGGAGTTCAGGACACCCGAGGGCGAGAAAAAGTGGTGACATGCGCATTCCGGGCATGACCGCTGTTTATACATGCCAATTCGTCATTTGATTACATTCATTCACCGTATCATTACACCATACACATCCACGATGGCCGATAAACCCAAGGTGCGTAGACGTGCTTGCGATGGCTTCTTCGCTGATCCCACTAGCCCTCGCGCCCGACATGGGACAAGTCAGAGTATTCCACCCTCGCCAAAGACAAAGATCAACAATCCTACGAAACTGCCAAAGAAGCAGAATCATCCCTTCAAGCAGGCAAGGCTCCTGGCAAGAAATCGCAATATGACGACCTGCCAAAGCCCACAGAGCTGCTAAAGGCGAGAGAGCAGGATCTGGGGTTGACGAAGAATTTGAACAAGACAATGTTGGTCTCGATGGGAGGAACGGGGCAGAAAGGGCCGAGAGGGGGAGGATTTTATGTAAGTCAGTCTGACAGCGAGCATTGCGGCCGGTGTTCGAGGGAAGCGTATTGTGCGTTCTCCGTCGAGCGTAGGGGGAAATTGACTATGGGCGGGCGGCACTTGCGAGCGCATAGAGCGATCGCGCTGGGCCGGGCGGGCACGAGGGCAGATCATATTTGGAGCGCCAGAAAAGCAAGAGGGAGAGCTGACCGATCATCCTCTAGTGCGAATTATGTAACAGGACGTTCAAAGACTCTCTCTCCTATTTGGACCACGTCAATGGGAAACTCCGTACGTCTCTCTCCCTTCTGCCCCGCCCAAGTCCATCGCTGAGTATAAGTCTCACAGATCTCATGAAACTCGGCCAAACCACGCTCGTTCACCGCTCAACCCTGTCTGCCGTACGTGCCCGTATAGCCACTCTTCGGGCTGCCTCTCAATCTTCCGTCACCTCCAAGAACTTTGATTTCCAACAACGTCTGAAGGCTGTACAAGATTACAAAGCTTCAGAACGGGAGCGCAAAAAGGTGGAGAGGCAAAAGAAACGTGAAGCCAGGAAGGAAGAAGAGGAGAGGAGGAGAATGGGGATCTTTGATGAGAAGATGGATGTGGATCCTAAAGAAGGAGATGGAGAGAAGGAGGGAGGTAAGAGAGATAGAAAGAAGGAGCGAGAGAACAGACGTGCGAAAGAGGGAGACCAAGAAGTTGAGCGGGCTATCCAAGAAAATGAGGACATGTCAGCCATGATGGGCTTTGGAGGGTTTGGGACGAGTAAACGAAAGTAGACTTCTTTATTATGCTTTTCAACACCGATACGGTGATGCAGCTGTTGTACATTACTCGCTATCTCGAGGACTGGGACAAGGTTCTTGCATTCCACAGACACACGCGGGAGAAGGTTGAAGAAAGCTTTGATGTATGATTGATATTTTGAGTCAAAAAAGCTAGCTAAACTACACGACGTCGAGAAAAGAGACAAGTCTCGCAAAGAATCGAGAGACGAAAGTAGAGGCAAAAGAGTTATGGTAAACATTTACGGTAGGAAGGGACATCTCAACGATCTCCAAGTAGACACTCGGTTTGCTGAGAAGGGTAAGAGATGAGGGGGATTATTACAAGAAGAGGAATCTATAGCAGAAGAGACAACTGGACGAGAAGGAAAGTGGTAAGACAGAGAATGTGGAGAAGAGAGCCATGGTAGCGCGGTTACTCTTGGCCAAAACCGAGCGTCTCCTCAACCCTGAAACTCCATCAGCTCCAGCCTGATTTGAATCGAAGGAGATACTCACGCAATGGTGAGCTTTTGCTCCAACGCATCATAACTCTTGTACGCCGGCAAGTCAATCCTGTTGAAGCATGTATGACTCTTAGGCAGCTGCGTCACTTCTCCAGCCTTTTCTATCGTAAACCTCCTGGGGCCATCAGATCCTTGGAGATCCTTGAAACCGTTGACGGGGATACGGGAAGTACCAGTAGTGAATTGCAAGAGTCGGGATTTACGCTCGGGTGGCCAGGAGCGGACACACTTCCAGAACCATTCGACTACTTCGTCCGAGGGGTTGCTACGAGTTTGTTAGCTTTGTCCCAACTCTGCAATGAGTAACTCACTATCCTCGGTAGTCGGTGTGCTTCTGCCAGTCGTCCACGTCAATCTCCGACATACCACCGATCAACAGCTCCAGCTCTCTCTCGTCGAAAACGTTGATAAGCTCTTGAGGAATGAGCTCGTTGAAGCCAGACATGAACGCTTGGAATTGTTCCGAAACTCGACGAGAGATACGGTACTCTGTTACCAAGCTACCGAGTATCAGCTCCGAAATCCAACAGACAGAGGACGACTCACTCGACGTAATCCTTCTTGTTATCCTGCGTCACCTCTACATCCCTACCGCCTTCCTTCAGATCCACAGTGACGACCTCGCCAAAGTGCTCCTCCGTGATACTGAACGTATCCTCAATAACCCCCGTTATATCATTCTCCAACATCCACGTCAACCCTCTAAACAATCCCGCATCCACACTCTCCAAATCCGGCAGCGCAATCTTCTTGCCCAGAATCATCTTGTAGAATGAGACGATAAAGTATGCGTCGAGGAAACGGCGATGGAAGATGGCGAGGCCGACGACACGGCCGATGAATTTGAAGTAGTTGAGATGTTCGGGGTTGACGCCCGAGTTGGGGTTGATCTGAAGGGTGTAGTTGTCGTGGGCAGAATACTCAAAGAGACAGTAGAAGGGGTTGAACATTTCGTGCGAGAGCAGGAAGAAGAATTCTCTGCGACATCATCAGCCCAACTCTTCTAGGTTGAAAGAGACACACCTTGAAAGACCTCCGTAATCCAGACCATCTTCACCCTCAAACTTGATCATCAACCTCTTCTTCAAATCACTCGGCGTCTGCCTCATGATCTCTGTATAACTTCCCTCAAAGATGTTTTCGCGCGAAACCTTCATATGGCACTGGCCCGTATTGTTCCTCAGCGCAGGTTGCGATCGGAAGTAGATGAGCTTTCGTCGGAAGTCACGTTTGTACTGCGGTACATTCTGGTCGAGCGACGAAGGCAATCGGGGGTCGTCCCAAGTCGTGGTCTTGGTATTGTGGTCGACAAAGTAGACTCGAGCAGTGTTTGTCAGCCTCATCTCCCAACCGCTCGGCAGAGGACCAAGCTGGCTGACGGTCTGCGGCTGGACAGACAGATTGTTGCCCTGCTGCCCGGGCGCGATGAAGCGCAACAGCTGCTGTCGGCGGGGATCGACCCAGGTCGTCGTGCGGGTGTTGTGGTCGACAAAGTAAGGTCGGCCTTCGGGCGTGAATCGCTGCTCCCACCCGCTCGGCAAGGGACCTTGACCAGCGGTAGTAGCGTTGCTGGCAGCGTTGGGGGCCTCGGTGCCTGGTGGTGGGTGAGAGGGGGTAGCGGTACCAGTGTTGCCGCCGCTCTGCTGCACGTCGAGCATCTCGTCGGGCAAAGTTCGCTGGTTGTGCCTCGCCCTTGCCTCGCCCGTTGTAGTCGCCTGCGTCGCAGTGTTGGAGACTGAATCATTACTCGGCCTGTTCCACGTCGTCGTCCTCGTGTTGTGGTCGACATAGTACTGCCTGCCCAAGTGATCGATACGTCGTTCCCACCCGCCGGGGAGAGGACCGTACTGGTCAGAGTGCGAGTCAAACTCGTGGCCCGCGGTGGTGTTGGTGCCGGTCTGGCCGGTACTAGCCGCAGTGGTGGTGGGCGCGACAAGCGGAGCGGACCCAGGGCTCGAGGTAGGGGGAGGGACAGTAGATGCCAGCTCCGCCTCTCTGGCCGGGCTGGCGGGTACCGCAGCAGGTACGGTCGAAGTGGGCCTAGAGATGCCGGCAGCCGCGCTGGAAACGTTCAGAGATGAGCCGTTCGCTGTAGCCGAAGGGGTGACGGTGCTGGAACCAGCGGCGGCGGCAGGGGCACCAGATTGGGCGGGGCCGGATGTCTGTGTGGAGAGGTAGACGATGAGCTTGCCTTGAACTGCTTGGCCATCGGAGCCCTTCTTGAGCTCTTTTGTGAGCATTTCTATAGAGATGTAAGCTATGAGCAACGTATTGAAGGAAAACTCACCCTGCCCGCCGAGCTCAAGGTCAATGACATCGGAAACCTTAATGTTGATGACTCCGAGGAATCCTTGGTCTTGCTATGGGGTCGTCAGCGCTACCTCAACTAAAGGTTGAATACTCGCCTTTCTCTTGAATTTACGTTGGTCAAAGATCTGAACAGCTACGATAGAAGAGTCCTTCACCTCGCTGTATCCTAAATTAGCACCAAACTTCGTTACCATTTGTCTTACGCACATGTCAAAGTTCCTAATGAAGTCAGCATGCCGCCGTCATGTCCTAAAGTCAAGTCTACTCACTCGTTCCAGTACGGGTTCAAGGTCCTCTTGATGACACTAGTCGTATGGATCTGCTCAGAGTCCACCGAGACAATAGCGAATGGATCTGGGAGACGGAGGATATCTCGTTTGATGAGAGAATCCGCCGCGACGACTGTTTTTCCGTAATGATGATTTGAGCATGCCAAAGAGGGTGGGACAAGGAGTTGGGTGTATAGAGTGGTGCGTGGTGGAGAGGTGATTTGCAGGGAAGAGAAAGGATGTACGTGGTTAGCAATCATGTCCCGTGACAACGAGACGATGGCCAAGCGGTCGCGTTTCGCTGGGAGGAAGAGGCTCACTCGTGACACGGATCTTTCGAGAGCTGTTGAAGGGCGGGATGGAAAGAGAGAAGGACAGTCAGCATGATTGATTGGAAGTGTCGTGGTGTTGTGGGGCGATGCTTACAGATTCCTGTTTGCGGTTGCCGAGTTGGCCACCATGGTGCGTGGGGGATGGCTGGGTGGAGCGGAGTAGAGGGGCTGCGGGGGAGCAGGGGGGAGGATGAAAGAGAAAGAAAGATTGAAAGAAAGATTGAAAGATCTGTGGAAATGCAAGATGAGATCACCCAGCCCGCAAAGGGCCACAGCCCACCGGAATCAAATTTACACCTTTTACGCCACCCTGAAGTTGCGTCGATGCCGCGCCGATTGTATTCGGCAGTCTCCCATTCTCTCTTTCACTGTTTCTTTGGCTGGGGCGAACAGATCAGCAACGACCTGGGCACCCGGAGCTGACCCCTGCCTCGAGCCATTACCATCATATAAAAGTAATGTCATTTGAAAGGGCATATCAAGCGAGGCGAGCTCTGCGAGCAAGTTCTTCGGCATCTTCCTCACTTTTCTAAGCAACGTCTTCAGCCCTTTTCAAGCTGTGGCATTGTCTGGCATCTAGGGGAAGACACCTCACACGCGGTCTTGGTCGACTTCTGATCATACCAAAGCAGGATCAGTAAAACTATTCCGGGTGGCGAATGTCATCGCTCGAGTAGAACCTCTTGTTCGAAACGACAGCTGCCTTGTATCCTCTTTTCATCCTTGCATGTCACATACCATCCTCTGCTTCTGGTATCTTCCCTTTTGTCTGTGCACCCCCATGTTTGTTTAGCTTGCATCATCGGCTGGCAATGCGAAAAAAAGGAGGGGGGGGAAGTTGAATGACGACTCCTTGTTACGTAAGCGACACGTCGACGATGATCAACGCGACTTTGTTGAACCTTGCCGAATTGTTCACTTGCTCTACGTCTCTTCTTCCCGGCCTCTCGTTCTCTCCCTTCTCCAGATGGGAAAGTCTCGCTCCACTCCTAGATCAAAAGCATCGCGTTCCCCACAGGGCCAAGTCGCCAACGACTCTTCTTCCTCGGGCATGCTGCATCGCGAAGCCCCTTCAGTCCGTAGTCGGAACGAGGATCTCGCCCAGCTCGAAGAACAGGGTCTCCTCAGAAAAGTGGTAGACAGTGAAGACGAAGATCATCCCCGGAGTCCGAGCTCTGTTGGTTCGATAGCGAGAAGACGGCGAGGAAAGGATAAGGACAGCGGTCGGTTGGAAAAGATTGAGATGGAAGAGGAAGTGCACAGTACTGGGCTCTCAAGTAGACGGGATAAGGAGGCTTTTGCGCTTCTCGTGCTTCTCTGTGAGTCATATTCTGATATAGCAGAAGCTCCACTGACCGTGACTTAGATTTGTGCGCCAAAACCTCTTACCCATGTTCCAGACTGACCTGTCTATAGATTACAAGGCATCCCCTTGGGTCTCACCTTTGGTACCCTTCCCTTCCTTCTCAAATCCCATCTATCCTACTCCCAGCTCGCGCTCTTTGCTCTCTCCACGTGGCCCTACTCTCTCAAGCTACTATGGTCGCCCATCGTCGATGCGTGGTTTGTAAAGCGGTGGGGAAGGAGAAAGAGCTGGATTGTGCCGGTCCAGGGGGTGGTTGGGCTGGGGATGTGGATTATTGGGGGAAGGATTGGGGAGTGGCTGGAGGCTGTGAGTCGCCCCGCGATCATATCAGACCGAGTTGACAATCGACCACAGGAGACGGTCGACGTCAAGCTTTTAACGACCGTATTCGGCTCTCTCATCTTTGCTGCTGCGACGCAAGACATTGCCGTGGACGGCTGGGCCCTTACGCTCCTCTCCCAGCCCAACCTGTCGTACGCTTCTACTGCCCAAACCATCGGTATCGGAATCGGTAACGCCCTCTCCTTTACCGTCTTTCTCGCTTTCAACTCTGCCGACTTTGCGTGCGTCTCATTCCTTACTCCTTGACCATGGTCTGACGAGGCTACAGCAACAAGTATTTCCGTGGTGACAATAAACTCGACTATGGCCTCATCTCCCTTGGCGGCTACCTTCGGTTCTGGGCTGTCGTCTTTATTGTCGTCACTATTGGCCTGGCCTTGTTCAAGACGGAAGACCCGGTCAGTGAAGATGATCCCGATATGGACGTCAAGAAGGTGTACAAGGTTATGTGGAGCATTGTGCAACTAAAGAGTACGTCCCATCTCTCCATTTTGGCATGCTGCTGACTCGAATTAGACATTCAATCATTTCTCTTTGTCCACCTAATTTGCAAAATAGGCTTTCAGGTGAACGATTCTGTCACCTCTCTCAAACTCCTTGAAAAAGGCCTCTCCAAAGAAGATCTCGCTGTCGCCACCCTCCTCGATTTTCCGGCCCAAATGGCTGTTGGCTGGCTCGCCGCCAAATGGTCTAGGCCGCCCCCTGTCTCTGCGCCCATAGCAGGCGAGGGCCGCAGGAGTGCCGATGCGCACGTCCTCAAGCCTTGGCTCTACGCCTTCTGGGCCCGGCTGGCAATGGCCGCTATCGCCACTCTGGTCGTCGCCGGCTTTCCCACTGGCGGCGTTGGGTCTGGCTACTTTGGCTTGATCATCGCCACCATGCTCTTCTCCAGCCTGACCAGTACCGTCCAATTCGTCGGTATCTGCGCTTTCCACACTCAGATCGCTGATCCTCTGATCGGCGGCACTTACATGACTCTTCTCAATACCGTCTCCAACCTTGGCGGTACATGGCCCAAACCCCTGATTCTCCACTCTATCGACCTCCTCACCGTCGCCTCGTGCTCCCTTCCGACATCGCACGCCTCTTCCCCTGGTTCTTCCGCTGCCAATCCTCTCGGCAAGGTGGGATTGGAAGCGACGTATGGAGAGTGTGTGAGCGAGGTGGGAAAGCATGCTTGTAGGGATGTCGGGGGAGAGTGTGTGGTCGCGAGGGATGGGTATTATTTGATGAGCGCTGTCTGTGTAACGTTGGGAGCAGGGTTGTTGATTGTATTCATCTTGCCGATGGTGCGGCGCTTGGCATGTAAGTGCGAGTCCTGTCAGTTGGGATTGATGCTGACGTTGACAGCTTTGCCCATGTCGGCGTGGAGAGTGAAAATTCCAAACTAGAAGGTCTCGACGTAAAATCGAGATCGCTTTGTGTATCACTCTTCCCAGTATCGAAATGTCACTTTGTTCTCGCATAGAAAAGCATACTGCCATGCATCACATCATTCATAGACAAATGGCCGGGCGCCTCGCTCATGAAGCGATTGCAATCCCCGTCAACCATAAAGTCTGGCTCGGCACAAGTCGCTCTGGCCATTCTAATGCTTCGATACGTGCGCTATCACATCTCAACATCATCATCTCCAACCACCCCATCCACATTCCCCTCAGCCTCTAAATCGCTCCCAACCAACCTCTCCACCTCCCCAACCCTCTCCTCCAACCCCCCTTCTTCCACATACCCCACAAGCACCCCCACTTCCTTTTCATAATCCCCCTCCAGCTCCCTAATCACATCCGGCGCAAACGTCGGAAAGCGCGCCGACAGCTCGGTAGCTGTTGGGGGGATGGTAGCGTCGTAGGGCGGGATGATGGCGGCGGAGGGGAAATCGGGGATGGTATGCAGGGACTTGAGGACTTTGTAGATCATTGTCTGGCGCAAGCGTGCGCGCTGGGCTTGTTCGCTGCGACCGCCCGTATTGGAGATATCTCTCCAGCTACAAATCTTATCAGTAACCCCCCGCGAAAAAGCAAAGGAGTGGGGCTCACTCGTCTCGGATGTATATCCTCCTCCAGATCGATATCAACGCCACCTCCGACCTAGCTTTCGGCAGCGTCTGATCAAGCACCACCAACCTCAAAGCCTCCACCGCATCCTCTTCCCTATCCACATTATCCTTCATCACCAACAAGTCTACTACACCTTCCAGCCCCAGCGCCTCGCCCTGACAGACGAGCCGACTGACGAGGTCGATGAAGAGCGCTTGGAAACTCTCGCGCGGGGCGTCGGCGGGGGAAGAGAGGAGGGTGAGGATGGGCGCGAGGTGTTTCGGAAGGTGTTTCCGATTAGGGGGACGGGGGTGGGATGGGAGGAGAGCGGAAAAGTAGGCGAGGAGGGATGCCTGGACGTCGATCAACGACAGATGCTGACCAATCTCTGCGACCCGTCAGCCCATGCCCACCACATTGAGAAAGGAACGTACGCTGAAAAGTCCTGTCCTTCTCTTCATCCGCACCTCTCTTGCTGATATCCGTCATCTCTGCCAATTTTGCAATACTCGCCACAATCTTCCTATACTCTAGCTCCCCCTCCTCCTTCCCGTGCCCACTCGTCTCTTTCTCCAGCACATCCACCAAAGCCCCAGCCGCCTCGCCATACCGCCCACACCCCACATCATGCACCCACGCCAGCTCGTTATACCCATGCGTCTCAAAGAACCTGCTCACCAACCCGCCATACACCTCATCCTGCGTCAACAGCTCGTACGCCCGGCCTTGCGCAATATACCAGCGATACAGCTCAAACGCAAAGTCTTCACCGAAACGTTCAATGTACAGTTGGATGCGGGCCTCGGACCTGCCTTGGGCTGCGAGGGGGTCGTTGCAGAGGACGACGAGGGTGGGGTAGTCGTGGTGATGTTCGGCCAGTTCGAACGCTTCTGTGATCCTATCAATCGCCACTACCCCCGAAATCCATCAGCCCCCACAAGCGCTTCTCATCTAACAAAGAAAACTCACCAAGCGGCCGGATTACCCTCGGCTTCATCTCATCCCACCTCTCCTTGATCGCAATCCCCTCTTCCTCCCCCACCCCCTCATTCATCTGCCGGCGCACCACCACCCGGCACTTGTCTTCCATATTCGTACACAAGACCGCTGCGAGCCAGCCCATCTGCCTCTTCAACATGCCCTGCAGGACCTGCTCCTTTTTCAGCTCTTCATTCCCCCCTGGCCCGCTCCGCGCCGAGGAGGAGGCGGGGGGCTCATCGATAACGGACCCTAGCACCCTCGTACGTTCCTTGATTCCCGCCTCTGTACGCGCATACAGCTCTTCAAGCATACCCAACAGTTCGTCCGAGGCAGTCCACATCTCTTCCGCAGGCTTTTCGCGGTCCACGCCATAGAGCTCGGATTCTTCTTCCCTATACTGCGCGGCGGCACGTTCGACGGTGATGAAGATTTGGTTGATCTCGGCTAGCCACGCAGACTTTTGCCCCACCTCCCCGACTTCTCCTAGGTCTCCAGCGCGGTCCGAGGACAGGTCGGAGATGGCAGCTTGGTACCGCGCAAAAGTGATCCCAAGCAAAACTGGTAGCTGAGGAATAGCATGTCGGAAAAAGAACCTCACGGGATCCGAGACGAGTTCGTTATACGACGGGGAAGAGGGCAAGACGGCGGGCGGGTAGGTGGAGAAGTACGTTTGGATGGAGGATGATAGGAGGTTTTTGGATGGTTGGGAGGTCATTTGTCTGTACCCCAGTCAGCTCCCATCCCACCCCATCTCATCCCCAAAGAAAAAAAAGAGGACGACCCACTCCATAACCCTATCCTGATAATCCCACAACTCCAACCCTCCCCGCACCATCTCTGCATCCCCCGACAACGTCCTCCTCGTCTTCTGCGGCAGCTCTGCCATCAAACCGTTGGTATGGATGAACTGCATGAGGTGTTTGAGTTTGGAGAGCTTGTCTTGGAGGTTGGTGCGGAGTTCGGGGATGGAGGGTGTGTAGCGCGATGCTGCGTAGGTTTGTCAGCCCCCGTTTTTCCAGATGCAGCAAGAGCCAAAGGACGAAAGGGAGAAGGGGAAAGAGGACTTACTGTTAGAGACGACGTCTGCACTGACCCTCTCTGCCACACCCGCCACATCCTCGTCCCCCTCATCACCATCGTCCAAGCGGAAAGACAAAGGATTATCCCCCCTTTCACCAAACCACACCGCCCCCCGCATCTTGCTCTCCAACCTCCCCCTCCCCCTCCCCCTTTCACTTTCCACCTCTTGGGGCAGGGGCTCGAGTGCGGTTATGGACATCATCCCGCCCAGAGCTGGCACAGCTACTACTGTTGGGGCAGGGGTGGAGATGGGGTTGAGAGAGAGGATGGTGTTGCGCGGGTCTTTGAGGTTCAAGACCTCTTCATACCCTCCTTCCTCCCCCTCTTCGAGAGACTTTATAACCACCCCCTTATCAAACTTTACCAAAGCCATCGAGCTGTTCCCCGGGATGACCACCTTGCGCCCTCCATCCACCCCGGCTTGCGGCCAGTGGTTGATGGGAAAGACAGTATGGATGGTAGGAAGGGTGTTGCGCGTAAAAGAGATGGTGAGGATGACGTGGGAGGGGTGGGAGTGCGGTTCGGCGTATGTCGCTAGGACTGCCAGTGACGGGCCCGAGGATGAGGAAGGGTTAAAGGGGGCGATATCGTCCAATTCGAGCGCGACGGTGCCGGAGATGTAGATATCGGATATGGCGTTGCCTACTGCGTCGTATAGGTCGTATTCTTGTACAAACTTGTGCCTTTCATCAGCCACGACACATCAAATCAATGCGACAGGAGGAGGGACGTACTTTTTGAGAGTCGCCCCCGAAAGACCACTTTTGCACACTCCTGGAAGCTAGGATAAACACCTCCTCCCCATGCACTGCTACACTCCGCACCCCTTCTCGGTCGTAACGGCTCCCAAACAACTGCTGGCTCGCCCTCCCAAACATGCCTGCCGGCTTTGACAGTGGGTTTACAGTTGGCACAGCCCGACCGCCAGAGAGGGCGATGGTGAGGCGGTATATTTGAGAAGTAGAGGTGGTCAGGAGGAAGGTGGTACCGTCCAGTTTGTAGACTTTTTCGACCCAGTCGCCTTCTTGAAGCTCGAGAAAGAGCTCTTGGTAGCGATCGACGTTGCCGAGAGCGAGGCTGAGAGACTCCCAGAAGCGTACTTCGCCAGAGCTCGAGATGAGGATCATACCCGGTTCCGACGCCAACGAGGCGGAGGAGGAGGGGGTGTAGAGGGCAGAGAGGATGGGGGGGATGAAGCCCAGAGAGGTTGCGTTGGCGGGAGGCGGGGCGGAAAAGGTGTATGTCGTAGGTGTGGATTGGGTGCGCTGTCAACGAGTGAGTATGGGCCACGGGAGGTGGTTGGAGGGACCGACTTTGGCATAGTTCCATGCGATACAGGTGCGTGAGGCTGCTACGACCGCATACCCACTTTTCTCATCAACGTGCGCCAGAATCGAATCATCTACCCTCCATCAGCTAAACCTCGACAAACAAGGAGATGGACGCACCAGCCTTGATCAAAGCATCCACATCCCTCGGCAGTCGTCCCAAAGCAGCAACATCATGCCGCTCATCCCTGCTCCAGTACACCCTATCCCTATCATCAGCGAGTGGCCGCTCGGTACGGGCGGTGTCGGCGATAGACGGGGTGGGGGAGGCCGTTTGCGGCGGGCGCAGGGCGTGGATCCGGGACCGGGCGGGGGTGGGGTGGGGGTGGGGGCCGTGGAGAAGCGCGGGGTGGCGAGGCGGGAACGGGTGGAGGGTGAGTTGAACATGCTCGACAATGTATGGAGCAGGGAAGAAGCGCGCGAAATTGAAAGAGAGAAGAGTGAGCGGGATCAAATCGAGCGGGGGGTTATTTCCTTGGTATTTGGTTCGGCCTTGTTAGGCATGGGTACATGGCTGATGCCTACTGGGGTGGTCGGCGTGTGCCGCCAAGCACATGCTCTCGGGGAGACGGGGCGCCTATTGTGTGAAGTGATGGATGACGCAGGCACGTATGTATCCTCTGCCCTTTGTGCATCTGGGATATCACTCGCCGTCTCTCTGGGCCCCAAATACGGGGACCGACACCGCGAGCGAAGAATGCTTTGCCCATTCTCGGCCCAGTTCCTGTGCGGCGAAATAGGCATCCGTCCCTTTTCCCTCGATCCCCTCCCTTTAACACTAACTCGCCCTGCATCTCAATTGATCGCGCACCCCGCCTGCCTGATCCGGCAATTCCCCACGCAGATCCCGCCCCGAAAGTTACGGCGCGCCCTGAGCCCCCTACGACAGCGCCCTGACGTGCCCTGATGGTGGCCCAAAAGATGCTTCTGCCCAAACCCCCTCTGCGGGAGAAACTGCTTCTTTTCTCATGGATCCACTTCTCTTCCTCCTCTCCACCGCCCCCTCGTTCTTCCACTGCCCAGCCCAGCCAGCCCCTAGCCCCCCGCGCACGCGCACCCCGCCCCCTCCTGCTGTGACTCTGGATACCGCTTGCCCGTGAGTACACTTTTCTGTCACCGAGGCACCCCGCGAGATAAGCCCCCGCTCCATCCCCCATCCTTCTCATGCCCACTGCATCCCCCCTACGCCCGCCGCGCCCCGCCCTTTCCACTGCCCCAGTGGCAGCGGCAGTGTCAGCGGTGGAGAGGCAGCTGGACAGCGCTGCCTGTTTCTACCGCCGCCCGCCGAGCAGTGTCCCCGCTGCCGTCATCTCCCATCTCGTCCCGTCATCCAGAGCTACGCTGACAACGTCGTCTCTCCCCATCTGCCGCCCCGCTGCCCTCCTCTTGCACCTCGCACCCCGCAACAGCGCTCGCGACCCAGTCACTTGCTCTCTCCCAGGCACCCGCAACTCGTTCAACCGCCACTCTCCACCGCCGACTACTCGCCCACCCAAACCAGGCTGCATCTTTCCGCTGGGCGTATAATCCCCGCCCCCAGCGCACTTTCCGACCTCCTTGTGCACGCTTGAGATTCGTCTCGCGGCACCTCTCCCCAAACACCAAACGAGTACAAGCATGATGCTCTCCCCATCATCCACCTCTCCCATCACCCCCGACTACATTCCCGCCCATAACCCCCTCCACTACACCACCGCCCCTCCGACCACCACCACTACTGCAAAGCCCAAGGCCAAGCCCCGCAAGCGCGTCAACACTGCCGAAAAACGTTCCCAGCACAATGCCATCGAACGCGCCCGCCGCGAAACGCTAAACTCGAAATTCCTCCACCTCGCCCGCCTCCTCCCTACCCTCTCCGACGCCCGCCGCCCGTCCAAAAGCTCTATCGTAAACACCTCCATCTCCCACCTCGCTTACCAGCGCCAACAACGCCTCCTCGCCGCGCGCGTCTTGCGAGCAGTGTGTCAAGAGCGGGACGAGCTGTTGAAAGAGGTTAATCAGTGGAGGAGGATGAATGGGGTGGAGGAGAAGGAAGGGGCCGAGTGGCGGGAGGAGGTGGAGGAGGTTGTGGGGGTGGAGAAGGAGGCTTTTGGGACGTTTGTAGGGATGGGGATGGACGGGGAGGACGATGATGGGGCGGAGGAACCGGCTCAAGGGCTCATCACCCCGCGCGAGTCGATCGACAAATTGCCTCACTCCCTCAGCGCTTGGGCCGAGTACCCGTATCCCATGCCCCCCACCGTCGCCAACAACTCGGACAACTCTCCCGGCAGTGCCGGGAGCGTCAGCGCCGGTATGAGCTACCACCACCCCGCGCTCACCCCGCCCCTCTCGGCAATCGACACCAAGTCCATGTACAGCCACACCCCTTCTCCTGCTTCGTCCCAGGGGCAGGGGGAGAAGGACGTCAAGCCGTCTGTGCAACAGCTCTCTCTCGGGATCGGCCACCCTCAATCTCAAGGTGAAGGGGTACAAGGCGCGCAGATGATGGCGCTGCAACAACAGTGGTTTGTCAACCAATCTCTCCAGGCGCAAGCCCAAGTTCACGCGCAGGGGTATGGGTACGACTCGATCTTTGCCCATGCCAACGCCAATGCCAACGCCAACTTTTCCCACCCTCCCGCTCACGTCCACCCTCTCTCCAACGCCCACCCCACTGCCCCGGCCCACCCCGCTGCTGCCGGCCAGGCTCAGGGACAAGATGCATTCACCCAACAACTCATGGCGAGCATCTTTCCGGGGAAATACGCACATGATCAGCCGTCTCTGTCTGACCTCCAGGTGAGTCCCCTCCCCCGCCTTCTCTAGGTGTTTGTGGACGTGGGCTGACAATGGACTCGGTAGAAGGCTGTGCGCACCGGTATGGGCCTCGGGTACGGTATGACGGGCAATGTCGGGCAGTGGGCGGGAGCGGGGGAGGCTGGGAATGCGCTAGAGGGGTTCTAAAGACCTTTCCTTGTCCATGTGCTTGCTCTTACTTTTGGACTGGTGACTCTGGTTGTGCTAGTGTCTGGGTATCGTCCTTGGTTTTTTCGTTGTTGGTATTGGTATTTGGCGTTTTGGCGTTCATCCGACCCTACTACTTTCTTTCCTTCTCTCTTCTCCCTCTTCTTCTGACTCTCTTCTTTGCCATTATTATTATCCTACTTTTTTTCGAAAAATTGTGCGGGAAGACACATACGTTGTATATAAACCTTCACGAATCTCAAAAATGGGCTGCTTTTTTTCAAACTTGCGCGGGTTTTGATAGAGCAAATGGGTTGATGGTCGATAGTTGATACGGTGGTTTCTTTTCGTTGTCTTATTGTAGGATCCTCTTGTGCATGAAAAGTCGACTCTGCCCTACACACATTCTCTCTCTCGTTCTCATTTCGTCCCAGCGTCTCATCACAGGTCTGTGCCACCTGCTCAGACGCCAAACGCCCGTCGGCGCTCGCGTCGTCTTAACTGCTTTCACTTTTCGGAGTCGTCGTTTCTTCTTTCAACAACCATCCTTGCATCGTCGTCTCCACTCTCTCGATTGCTCAAAGACCCGCCTCACATGCCCATGAATGACCATCCAGACCCTAGTCAAGAAATACCTGCTCCAAGTCGGTCGAAGCGGCTCAAGCTGGGCCAAAAGATCAAAAACATGTTCACCTCGAAACATCCTCTCCAGCAGCCTCTTCCTGCCCAATCTCCCTCCAGCCCATCCCCCCACCCAGAACCCCAGACTCTTATCGCCAGCCCGGTTTGCTGGGGGTCCCAACCCAAGCCTGATGCCTGCCCAAGATCATCTTCACGCGCTCCTCGACGACTACGAGGGCGTACTCGAGCGGTTTCACAAGTATGTCATTGGATCACGCAAAATCACAAGCGTTCCAATGGACGAGAGGCTCCGAGAATGGTGCGATATCCCCCTCGGACAACTTTTAGAGATCGATTTCCGAGAACCTCTCTCTTTCGACAACGAGGAGATACGTTACGACTCTTTGATGCGAACCATGCTCTCCAAAAACAGCCCGAGTCAAGACTCTTACAAGAGCTCTTTGGCGATCGGCGTCCATCATTCATCAGGCGCAAGGGTAAAGAGCGTGAAAAACTGCCGAGGCCGCAATAGACTTTGATATTCAAGCGGAGCTGATGCGACGACACTCGCCGTACTGACCTCCTGTCGAAAAAACCAGGTCGTTCTGGTGGGTTTGTTGTACTTGGCCGCGAGAGAGTTTAGGGAGGATGGGGATATCGTGCGAGCTTTAGAGTTTCTCAGAGGTGCGTTGTGCTTGACTGTTCTTTTGCTGTACCGAGTCTGACCAAAACAACCCAACCCGACACCGTGTCTGTGAAAGGCGAGGGCTCGGTGACATCGTCGATGAAGGCTTTCTCGGAAGTGTCGTCTGCCAGTGCGGTTGAGATCAATAATTTTTACACTGTGTCCTGGCCAAGCGACCTCTCGTTCAACGTCTTCTCTACATATACCCAAAGTACAGTGAGGCGCGGATGGTGGTGGGAGTAAAGACCCTTCGGATCGATGCCGAGGTGCAAGTGACGGACGAAGCGTCTACGGCCAAAAGTCATTACGAGAAGGGCTTGCCGCAGGTCATCACAACCTTGTACTGTACGTGGGAAAAGTTTGGAACTCGGTCTGGTCTGTTTGTCTGCGGGCCCTTCTTTACTAGGCTCGCCGTCATCGACAACAAGGGCACCATTGCGGTAAAATTGCAAATCTTTTGCATCCGGACCAGCGTATTTCACCTCTCCAGAAAACAATCACCACTCGCCGCCACTTCCGGGTTTTCGACTATCGCACTCTTCCCCACAGTCTTCTTGTCCCTTACTCGAGCGATCCAGAGCTTGCGAAACAGCTGCCGGCGTCCCATACCTCTGCTGCACTTGGACAGTTTGAGATTGCTGGAAATGTGATACGGCGTACGCACGAAGCTGCTCTTGGGATGACTGTCGCCTTGGTCTTCTTGTTCACCACCGTCGCCCCCTTGCGCGTCTCCGGTCTCCAACATGAACATGAGTACTATCGTCGATATCTTCTCGCGACCCGAGTACATACGCTTCGAAAGCTTCGAGGAAATTCTTGACGTCCTACTCGGGTACGTGGTCACCCCGCCGAACACTGGTCTGTGGCGTAAGGCTGTTGGTGAGGCGGTGCCCTGAGAGAACAGTGGGGACCAGTGTATCTAGCCCTTCGGAGGCGGTGGGGTAGGTACGGCGGAAGACGGCGCGGGCCTCGTGAATTTTGTTGTGGTGCATGAAAATCCCTCTAAGGGTTCCGCAGCCTATGCATTGATTCTGCTGCTCGACAGCTCTGGTACACTGTTTAGTGTTGGTCGTGGAGAGCAAGGATCTGATGGGAAGTGAGGAGAGGTGTGAGGGCGGTTTCGGGTCGGAAATATGACTCTGGTGAATGATCAGCTTCTCCTTGATACCATGGAAAGATGTCTTACTGCGACCCGCTTTGGGGCGTCATCCCTCAACGACGTCCATCACCAACGCGTACGATCTCAGCTCCAGCACTGAAGGCATCCATCATCACGCCCTTTCTTCTTCATCTATACATCCTCTCTTCGACAGAGGGCTGGGAGAGGACAAGTGAAGCCGATGTGAGGACAAGTGAAGCCGATGACTAGAGAGCGACGGGGCGGATTTGACCCAAGCTACGGCTGGACTTGGTCAGCCTAATTCATTTGTCGGGGAAGGGGGAACTGACCGACGATCAAGAGATATCAAACGCCCATGATGTTGGCATCTGGCTGAATGCCATGGAGAAGGCGGGCGGGAGCGGACAAGTTGTAAACCTGCGAAGATAATCGGCATGGAACTACGCAACAGAGAAGAGACTCACTTTTGAATCTGAGACTCTCATTGGGTCTTCTTACGTATAGCTGAGCTCAAGCCATTTGAGTAGCATATGCCAGAAAGGAAGAGAAGATTCGAATACAGCAATGCAGAAAATCATCCCAAACACAGGTATAATGCAAGTATGTAACTGCCACAGGCTCAAAGGCCGACACGCGTCGCGTCCTTCTCGTTCTCGTCGTTGCTTGATTCAACAGTCTCTCCCATCCTCGCATTTCCGTCCCGCATACTTGAAGCTTTTCACGACGCCGCCATGAACGAAGATTCAGACCAGCAACAAGAAAGGCCTCCTCCGAGGCGGTCGAAGCGGCCCAAGATTGGTCAGAAGATCCAAGCTCCACCCGATCCGTCCCACCCCCCTCCCCAGGCGTCTGTCGCCAGCACCGAACCCGGTGCCAACCAGAGTCAACAAGAAGAAAACCCTGCTCAGAGGCGGTCGGCCCGACTGCATAATAGTCACCTCCCGACGTCAGACCAGATTCCCAGCACCAGCCAGGCTACCGCCACCAACAACAATTGCGGCGCTACCAGTCAAACCACGCAGCCTGCCCAAGATCTTCAGATCACTGGGACCCTCGACGAGCATGTACTTCACAGATTCCACAAATATGTCATCGAATCGCGCAAAACCGCCAGAGTCCCAATTGATGCGGGGCTCCAGGAATGGGGCAATGTGCCACTCGGGCAATTTCTCAAGCTCAAATACCAAGAACCTCTCTCTTTCGACGAGGAAGAAATTCCCTACGACGAACTGAGGCGGCTCATGATGTCAAGAAACAATGGGTTCAACAGAATGCATGAGTCAGCACTCCGAGAAGAGCTGTTTACGTCTCGGCGTCCAAAAGTCATCAGGCGTCGAAATCTGCCCGAGGAATTGGCAGACCTCGAAAAAGCCTTCCCGCCCGACCCCAAGATAGCGTTTGACATTGAAGCCAATCTTCTGCAACGACACTCGCCGTTCTCACCTCCAATCCAAGAGACCAAGTCTTTTTCAGCGAACTTGCTGTACTTGGGGGCGAAACAGTTGAAGAAGCATGGGGATATCGCGGAAGCATTGAAATTCGTCAGAGGTGCGTTCGGCTTGACTTTTTCCGCTGTACGCACGCTGACTCTGACTTCGCTGGTGGCTATCTCACAGAAGGGAAAATCACCAAACCCGACACCTTGTCTTCAGAGCAAGAAGAATCTCCAGAGCATCCTGAGGGCCGTGTCGACGCATTGGCAGGCGCTGCCCTCGAGGGTTCGGTGACATCGCCGAGGAAGGCACAATCGAAAGCGTCAAAAGCGTCGTCTGCTGCCGGTGTGGTTGAAACCGATCTCTCCTACACTGTCTGCTGGCCAAGCAGCCTCGCGTTCGAAGTCTTGTCCGCGTATTCCGAGGAATATCATGGGGTGCTTATTGTGGTGGAAGTGAAGACGCTTCGGATCAACGTCGAGGTAGAAGTGACAGACGAAGAGTCTGAAGCGAGGTCTCAATACGAGAAGGGCCTATCACAGGTCATCAAATATCTACACCATGCCTGGGAGAAATTTGGAACCCGGTCCGGTCTGTTTGTATGCGGCCCTTTCTTCGCTAGACTCGCTGTCATTGACGACCAGGGCAACATCGCTGTGGAGTGCAAACTTCCTGCCAGTGTCGGATCAGAGTATTACAACTCACAAGAAAACAATCACGACTCGCCGGGTTCATTCTTCCGGGTCTTTGACCTTCAAACTCTTCCCCATAGCCTCCTCGTTCCTTACTCGAGCGATCCAGAGCTTGCCAAACGACTGTCGGTTAAAACACCGAGCCCTCTGCTGTGCATGGACAGTTTACAAAGGTTCGAACATATGATCCAGCATACGCTTGAAGCTGCTCTCAATATGACAGTCGCTCAGGCCCTAGGCCAGCGGCCCGAATTTCCTTTTGCCAATCAAATCCAGTACGACGACTCCCCTATGCCCACTGCAGAGGATCTCAAGGCAGGCAACAGCGCCCACATCGACAAAGCTGGCACTCGTTCTCCAATCCTGTGGTATCTCAGTGCCCGGCGCGATGCGAAAGAGAGGATTTCTGACAAGGACGTCGTGAAATTCCTCAGGTTGTTTGATGAGCACGTAAATATGGAAGACGTTGGCATTGAGAGTCATGGTGAAGGCAACGGGCGCAACGGAGGGCAGGGCAGTGCCAAAGAAGGAGATCCCAAAGACAGTCATGAGAAGAAAGGCAAGGGTGGCAAGGGAGGTGTATCTGGGGGGAATGGTACCGGTCGTGATGGAAACAGCTTTCAGGGAAGGAGCGCTGATAAACATCAGGAAGGCGGAGATGATGTACGAGAAAGTGATGGCGAAACTTTATCAGACAGTGAGTGTCTCACTGCGTAAGAAGCAAGGGGGGACTAACGTTTGTATTGCAGAGGTCAATGCGTGGGCATCTCGCTCCGCTTTGCCGGAATCTGCACCACCTCCATCCCCTTCCATGCCCCCATCAACATCGCCTCTTGTCCACGATTTTGAGGAAAAGCTCGACGATGCCTTTGCGTTTGAGACGGACTGGTATGAGGAGTCCGGAGTTTTGCCCCCATCCTCGTTCGCTGTGAAGGCGGCTTCGGTTACTTTTATGGACACGTTCTTCTGCTACTACCCCTTGACACAAATCCGACGTGAAAGTCTCTAACATTACTCTGCCCGCCATGTCGGCTACAGGCAAGAGCTCAGGATCGACTCTAAGCTCCGGCTCTATCCTCGTCGAGGCGTTGAACCCGTTAAAGGTTCTCGGCAGAGTTCTCTTCTCCCTGTCGCCGAGGCAGCTGTCGCAAGCCCCACATCGCCGACGAAGGGGTCAAGCTCAATCCTTGTCTCTCCAGGTGAGATCAGCCCTGGCCCGGGCCATTTGGGGAAGAACTTCCTCGAGTCGTTCATGGAGGATATAACGAGGCAAATGCCGGATCCGACCAGCGCGTCTTAGGAGTGGAGTTAGTTGTTGAAGAAAGGGCAATCGGGAGGGTTGAGGGGCCGGGATCGGTCTACAAGTGATTGTATATCTTCTCTTGCTTGCTTGCAGATATAGCTTGCTGACTTCCACCACTTTTAGGAGATTCTGAAGACGAACATTTTTGTTACATGTTATCGCCTCTGACAAAAAGAGATTGGATTATTGCAGATGAGGTTTCATCAAAATGAATTATACAAATATGGCAATGAGCACAGCAAGACCGCTGAATGGTGCGCATCGCTTCTCTCACTCGCGGATACAGCTTGCTGACTTTCACTCCTTGGCGACTACGAATAGATCGAAACATAACGTCTCTTACGAATACGACGAGAAGGAATTAAATATGGATGACGGCGACCCACTTGGGTATTTACTGTACAAACATAGCTACGAGTAAAATAACGTCGCATGGAATTCATGCCATTTACACCTGCTGCGATGCGGCCAAGCACAAGCAAGCGATGAACGCACCTCGATCAGCAGTTCGACCATCACTATCTTCCTCACCCTTGATTGAATGTCAGATGTGTGGATAGTGTAGGGTACTTACTGCACTCGAGTACTCGTACCAGTGTTACGTGCAAGTGTATCAAGCACCACACCTTATGCACTCTTACCCTTCTAACACGATTCATATTATCATAGGACTGGCTCAGCAATCCCGGAAATGCTTCTGATTCTTCAACCCGCTCATATACCTGCCCAGCTCTGTTGCACTGATCCTCCCGCACTTATCCTGCCTCGCCTCCAGAGTCATTTCTGCAATCTCGGCCATCTCCCGGTCGGCAATACATCTTCAGGCTTCCTCTCATTCGCGACGCATCTGCCTGAATCACGCGACGCCATATTCATCTTCAAAAAGGAGAAATGTTTGTCGCTTGAGAGCAGTTCACTTTTCGAGGATCAGTGCATGTTGGACAAGGGTAGACAAAGGAGACGTAACCGTCTCTGGATAACAGAAAAACAGGAATACGAAGACCAAACAGAACCCAAGATACAGTCCAAACGTCCCCGACGGCGTCAACGTCTCCAAATCGCTCAGATATGTGACCGACACCGCCAAATTTGTAACCCATTTCGTCGTCGCCGCTAATCCACTCCCACAATCTTCACCTCCAGCGTTAAGAATCCTGGCTGCTACCAACACAGGTGCGAGTAGCTCATGTCAAAGCGGGCGACAAAGACGACGATACAGGGAAAGGTGTAGGTGTCGAGGAAGCCGCCGGTGGGTTTGCAGAGGTAGTAAAAGGCGACGATGTTCCAAACCGGACTAGATGAACGTCAGACTCGTGAGTTTGAGAGAGCCGCTATACGTACAAGGATAGGAACACCAATGATCAACAGAGTCATTCTCCCGACCTTGTCTACTGACGACTTTCCGCACAAGTAGAAGAGGACATTGTCCCCGAAGGGAACAACGCACTGAGGGCGGTGTTCGAGAGGCCGAGCAGAGAGATGAGGGGAGCGGCATAGTAGAGAGGGGTGTTAAAGTCCGTAACTGCTCTCCGATATTCACCACACTGAGACAGATGATCCACCGTCTATACGACGCCTTCTTCCACAGCAGCTTGATCCTCTGCCCAAGCGTCGTTTCTTGCTGCAAGCGTTTGGACGTTGCGACATGCTTGCGCAACTCGGAAATTGTAGTAGTCGTCCATCCCTTCGGAGGCGGTGGGGTAGGTACGGCGAAAGACGGCGCGGGCCTCGTGAATCTTGTTGTGGAGCATGAGAATCCTTCTACGGGTTCGGCAGCCTATGCGACGTTCCTGCTACTCGACAGCTCTGGTACACCTTGTATGTGATGTTGGTCGTGGAAAGCAACGATCCGGTTGGAAGTAAGGGGAGGTGTGAGGGCGGTTTCGGGCTTGAAAGGTGGCTTTGGTGGATGATCAGCTTGCCCTTAATACCATGAAAGGCTGACTGACTGCGACCCAGCATGGGACATCGTCCCTCAGCAGCGTCCGCCAATATCAAAGCGTAAAGTCTCAGCTGCAGCACTGAAAGCATCCATCATTACGCCCTCTACGGCCTGATCTTCTTCTTTTAGATATACTCCCTTCGACAGAGGGCTGGGTGGGGACAAGTGAAGCCGATGTGAGGAATTTGGGGGGTGGTCGATGACTAGAGAGCGACGGGGCGGATTCGACCCAAGCTACGGCTGGACTTGGTCAGCCTAATTCATTTGTCGGGGAAGGGGGAGTTGACCGACGATCAAGAGCTATCAAATGCCCATGATGTTGGCATCTGGCTGGATGCCATGGAGAAGGCGGGCGGGAGCGGACAAGTTGTAAACCTCGAAGATAATCGGCATGGAGCTGCGCGATGGAGAAGAATCTCACGTTTGAACCTGAGATCCTCAATGGGTCTTCCCACGTATAGCTGGGCTCAAGCCATTTGAGTAGTATATTCCGGAAAGGAAGAGAAGATCTGAATACAGCAATGCAGAAAATCATCCCAAACGCAGGTATAACGCAAGTATGTAACTGCCACAGGCTCAAAGGCCGACACGCGTCGCGTCCTTCTCGTTCTCGTCGTTGCTTGATTCAACAGTCTCTCCCATCCTCGCATTTCCGTCCCGCATACTTGAAGCTTTTCACGACGCCGCCATGAACGAAGATTCAGGCCAGCAACAAGAAAGGCCTCCTCCGAGGCAGTCGAAGCGGTCCAAGATTGCCAAGACGAAGATTGGCCTGGCGTTCATGAACATTTTCAAGCCTCCTAACCAGCATGCTCTTCCTGCCGAAGCTCCATCCAGCTCGTCCAATCACCCAGCGACGCCCCAGATGTCTGTCGTCAGCCCTGATTCCGGCGCTGCCAACGAGGACGCTCTTCCTGTCCAAGTGCCTCCCGTTTCGTCCCAACCCCCATTCCAGGTCGCCTGCACCGATCCCGGCGTCAATCAGAGCCTACAAGAAGAAATCCCTGCTCTGAGGCGGTCGGCCCGACTGCAGAATCGTCACCTCTCGACGTCAGACCAGATTCCCAGCACCAGCCAGGTTACCGCCACCAACAATAATCGCGGCGCTACCAGTCAAACCACGCAGCCTGCCCAAGATCTTCAGATCACCGGGATCCTCGACGAGCGTGTACTTCACAAATTCCACGACTATGTCGCCAAATCTCGAAAGACCACCAGAGTCCCAATTGATGAGAGGCTCCAGGCTTGGGGCAATGTCCCGCTCGGCCAACTTCTAGAGATCGATTATCAAGAGCCTGTTTCTTTCGACGGAAGGGGGATACCGTACAATTCACTTATGTGGATGATGCTTTCAGAAGACAGCACGTCTACCAGAGACCACGGATCGAAGCTCCGAGACGAGCTGTTTGGTTCTCGGCGTCCACAAATCATCATCCGCAAGCGTAAAGATCTGCCTGAGGCATTGAAAGCCCTCGCGCAAAGATCCTTGCCGCCCGTCGCAATAGAATGTGACATTGACGCCAATCTGCTGCAAAGACACTCGCCGTTCTCGCCTCCAATCGAAGAGACCAAATCGTTCTCAGCGAATTTGCTCTACTTGGCGGGCAAAGAGTTCAAGAAGGATGAAGATATAGTGCGAACATTGAAGCTCCTTGAAGGTGTGTTCTGCTTGACCATTCTTCGCTGTACACACGCTGATCCTGATTTTGCTGACTGCTATCTTACAGATGAGGACACAACCGAACCCGGCACCGTGTCTTCAAAGCAGAAACAGAGGCGTGTCGGGGAATTGGCAGGCTCTGCCGTCGAGGGCTCGGTGACATCATCGAAGAAGGTGCTCTCCAAATTGTCGTCTGCTGCCGGTGTGGTTGAGGCTGATGTCTCCTACACTATGGTCTGGCGAAGCACACCTCGGTTCGAAGTCTTCACCGAATCTAGCTCAAAATATCACGGGGTGCTTATGGTGGTGGAAGTAAAGACGCTTCGGATCAATGCTGAGGTGGAAGTGACAGACGAGCGGTCTACTGCGAGGTCTCAATACAAGAAGGGCCTATCACAGGTCATCGAATATCTACACCATGCCTGGGAGAAGTTTGGAACCCGGTCCGGTCTGTTTGTATGCGGCCCTTTCTTCGCTAGACTCGCTGTCATTGACGACCAGGGCAACATCGCTGTGGAGTGCAAACTTCCTGCCAGTGTTGGATCAGAGTATTACAACTCACAAGAAAACAATCACGACTCGCCGGATTCATTCTTCCGGGTCTTTGACCTTCAAACTCTTCCCCATAGCCTCCTCGTTCCTTACTCGAGCGATCCAGAGCTTGCGCGAAATTTGGCGGACTCAGAAATATGCCCCCTGCTGAACCTGGACAGTTTGAGAAGGTTCGAAGATACGATCCGGCATACACACCAGTCTGCTCTTCAAATGACAGTCGCTCAGGCCCTAGGCCAGCGGCCCGGATTTCCTTTTGCCAATCAAATCCAGTACGACGACTCCCCTATGCCCAGTGCAGAGGATGTCAGGGCGGGCAACAGCGCTCGTATCGATAAGGCTGGTGCTCGCTCTCCTATTCTTTGGTATCTGAGCGCCCGGCGTGATGCAAAAGAGAGGGTTTCTGACAAGGACGTCGTGAAATTCCTCAAGGCGTTTGATGCGCACGTAAATATGGAAGATGTTGGCATTGAGAGTCATGGCGAAGGCAGCGGCCACAACGGAGGGGGGCGCAGTGCCAAAGAAGGAGATCGCGAAGACAGACATGAGAAGAAAAGCAAGGGTGGCAAGGGAGGTGTATCTGGGGGGAATGATACCGGTCGTGATGGAAACAGATCCCAGGGAAGGAGCGCCGATAAACATCAGGAAGGCGGAGATAATGTACGAAAAAGTGATGTCGAAACTTTATCAGACAGTGAGTGTCTCACTGCGTAAGAAGCAAGGGGGACTGACGTATATATTGCAGAGGTCAATGCGTGGGCATCTCACTCCGCCAACCCTGAATGCGTGCCACCTGCATCCCCTTCCTTACCCCCATCCCCATCGCCTTTTGTTCCTGATTGTGAAGACAAGCTTGATGATGCCTTGGCAATGGAGGAAGATTGGTATGAGGAGTCCGGAGTTTTGCCCCCATCCTCGTTCGCTGTGAAGGCGGCTTCGGTCGCTTTTATGGACACGTTCTTCTGCTACTACCCCTTGACACAAAACCGACGTGAAAGTCTCTAACGTTACTCTGTCCGCCATGTCGGCTACAGGCAAGAGCTCAGGATCGACTCTAAGCTCCGGCTCTACCCTCGTCGAGGCGTTGAACCCGTTAAAGGTTCTCGAGCAGGATTCTCTTCTCCCTATCCCCGAGGCAGGTGCGCCAAGCCCCCCGACGCCCTTACAATTATATTAAGTGACGCCACGGGAAAGTGCATATCATCTTGCGAATACAGCCTGCTGATTGTCAAATGCCGACAAGAATCAACCAACACGTTTCAAAGTAGAGTCTGAATTACCCAGACCGGATCGAAGTGTACAGTATCCAGCGCTATGAAAATACCGTAGTAACGTAGTAACATGTAGTCGATATGCATCTCCCACAAAGCAGTCAAGCACAAGTAATCATACCCGTGCACCTACGACGCCAACTACTCGACAGTTTCTCCTCTCCACTCACCACTTTCCTTCCTCGCCACCTGAATGATCTCGTTAGTATCAACGAAGATTACACTTCCTACATGCTGTGGTGTCAATGCGTTTGCTTACTCGCTCTACATGCCTCACGTCGATCACAGCTGACGCCATTGTTGGGAGTGCTGAAAACCGCAAAGCGATGCCGAAATCCAGTTCATGGTGATTCTAGATATCCCGGTCCCCATTGTTCGCTTGGAGCACCGCCTACTCAACAGCCTCACTGGCACTTTTCACAGACACAATGCCCCGCCCCGCAACAAGAAGCAGCCAAGACTCAAATCTAGGCGACGGTCAAGAACAGCTCGTCAAGAAGACGTTGGGTGTGCTCGGGGTTCTCGACGGCGTGGCCGATAGTTCGAGGGTCAGAGTAGATCTCATAGTCGTTACCGCCCTTGTACGTCTGTGCCAAAACATCAGCATCGCTCTGCGAGAAGGATTTATACAGAGGGGAGAGGAGAAAGACGCACCTTGTCGCCAAAAAAGTGGATGTCGGTGAAGCCTTCGGGTTCAATGTGCTGGAGAGCGTAGGTCTTGTCCCAGCCTGCAGAGTTGAACAATCAGCACGGAGACACTCTCGATGGTGATGATGAAGCGTACCCTTGGGGAAAACGTCAAAGCTGATCTGACCGCCGATGGAAAAGGTCAATCCGAGATGGAGGAACTCTTGCTCCATCTTGGTAACCATGTTGGCACGGATGCCGTGCTCCTAAGCACAGAGTCACCGCTGCTACATCTCATGGGGATGGAAGGGAGAGCTCACCTTGTCGTACTTTTCAAAGTCGATACGCTCCTGGATACTGCGACCAGCTGTCAGATGCGGGTATAGAGCGGGAACAACGGTAAGACTCACGAGGCGTTCCTACCGATAGGAGAGATGTTGATCATACCATTTCTAAACTCGACAAAAGTTCCTCTACGCCCAACATTAGCATACACACTGTTGACTTGGCCGACCACTTACCGCTTGATAGGCAACTCAATCTCACTCAAATACCTCAATACCCAGTTAACAAGCTTCTGGTACTCCTTCTCCCCCACATGCTCAATAAAGCTCGCGCTAGACATGTGCTGTCCAAACTTGTACCCCACCAGCCCATTCTCCGCAAACCCATAATCAAAGTTGTCCAAGCTGCCCACCTGCTCCAAGATCTTGCTCAAGTCGGAGCCGCCCACAAAGGCGACGGCGGTGTATTCCCGGAGCTTTTTGAGGGTCGCAAACATCTCGGGGGAGGCGAGTTGCCGGGCGAGGGAGAGTGTGCCGTCGACGTCAAACATGCAGATGGTCTTGGGGAACTTGCGGTTGGCGAAGGGGGTGACGGTGGGCGGGAAGATGGTGGTGGAGGCGGGCTGGGGCGCGGCGGCGGCGGTGGGGGCGGTGGACATGGTGGGTAGGCTGTCTGGGGGTTGTCGGATGGGGCCAGAGAAGGAATAAATCAAAGACAGATGCGGTCGCGGGTTATCGCTGCGTGGAGTCACCACCAGATCGAGCCTGGACTCCAGTCGCGTCCAAACACGTCCACGCCCCCCACATACCACTCTCTTCTTTCCTCTTTGGTCATTCAGCCCTATCCTCGGGCGCGAAACTGGAACCTGGAACCTGGGCACGATGCATAGGATGACATGTCCCAGTCTCTCTTGATTCAAGGGTTCATCTCTCTATGAACAGCTACCGTACTGGCTACAGAAACACCCATGGTCAAAAGCAAGCCAGTCAGGGAGCAGAAGGGCCCGTTTCATGGCAAGCTAATGATAGCATTCAAAACCACCTTTTTACACAGACTCTGCCTTTTCCAAGCGACCCGAAGGAAACGTTTTACACTTTTTTTTTTTGTTCAACTTATACACAAATATAGGGCATTGAAAGATTCAAAGAATGTTGTAATGGGATGGAAAGGAACGTGGCGGACGACGAGAAGGCGGTCTGTTTCCTCCAAAGGCAGTAACGAAAGCCCAAGCACACCAACAGAA
This sequence comes from Cryptococcus sp. DSM 104548, assembly GCA_036426225.1. Lineage (NCBI taxonomy): Eukaryota > Fungi > Basidiomycota > Tremellomycetes > Tremellales > Cryptococcaceae > Cryptococcus > Cryptococcus maquisensis. The sequence continues at coordinate 92,566 of CP144042.1, forward strand.
AAGGCAGAGAGGACAAAAGATTCGTAGTTCGTAACACGGACATTAAAGAAAGCCACACCAGTAAAGATACTCCTGACAGTATACACTTGCCCCCTCCAATCTCCCAAAGATTGCTCACAACCAAGATAGAAAAAGCCCATCTATCTCCACCTCATCTCTCTCGCGCGCTCCCTCCAATCTTCCTCCCCTCCACTCCCACTCCCACTCGCCGTCGACCCCTCATTATCGGCATCATTCAGAAAAGCATCCACCTCATCCATATTCACCTCCTTCTCAAAGCTCTCGTACCGCTCGTCTCCTCGCAAGCCAGCCTGCGACAACCCGGCGGCAGTGTCCGAGTTGGCATCTTCCAGCAGAGTCTCATAAGGCGGTGGAGCGAGATGCGACTCTCGCGCACGCTGATGATCCCTCTCCCTCTCCCTCCTCGTCCGTCTCAGCGGCAACTGACTAGCCTCCGAGGCCGTCCGTGAGCGCCTAGAAGGCACCGGCTGAAAGATGGCGGGGACAAAGTACAGTAAGCCCTGTCTCCGTCTTCCGCGCCTATTCAAATCCCGTTCGTGCGGCCGGTTGTCGCCTTGCAGCATGGCAGGCGCTGCCAGTATGAGGTTGCCTGCGCGTTTAAAGTAGGAGGCGATCTCGGACGGGAGGGCTTGGTGGAGGGACATGTCGAGGGATGAGGGGGAGAGGGGGCCGGAGCCGGAGGATGTGGGGGTGTCGTAGCCCGTGGGTGAATTTGAGCGCGTAGTGGGCAAGATGGATAACAGCTGGTACTGCTGGCCCTTCGCCGCGGCCCTCTTGAGCCACGCCAGTCTCACGGACCCAAACAAGATCACCGCGCCTCCGACCCACATCAAGCCCTTGCCCCATACGCCCAAAAAGGTGATGAACCCAGCATCGTCGGCGTGCCACGAGCTTCCGTAAAAGTGTGAGAAGAAGGAGTGGGGCACGTCGGAAATGGGGGCGTTTTTGCCGTAGAGCGATTTGGGGAGGACGCGGACTTCGGCTCGGGGGTGTTGGGTCGTCAGAGGGTGGGAGGACGAGAAGATTGCGTATTCAGCAGAGAGAAACATGGGTCTGCTTTGCGTCAGTGTGCTTTTTGCAAGAGTAAAGATTTGGCTTACCCAGTCGAGAACATGACGGTGGGATAGTTGGAAAAGTATCGGTGGTTGAAGGCAGAGAGACCGTGGATAGTGTCGTCCATGAAAGCAGAGCCCTTGGCCGAAAAGATCAAGTCGTTTGAAATCCCAACCTGCACCCCATCAGCGTCTGCTCTGCAAAAAATCATACAAAACGACTTACAGGCTTGGTGATTGGCAGAATTACATCCCAATCACCCTGCAAAAGTGGGTCCAACCTCCTCCTACACCCAATATCCAGATCCATATAGACACCCCCAAAGTGGTGCAAGATAAAGTATCGGATAGAATCGGCGCGTTGGATAGGGTACTGGTAAGAGTCGTACATGTGGAGGTGGGTGGGGTAGTGTCTGGCGATGAATTCTCGGGAAACGTCGTCTGTCCACAGCATGTACTCGCTACGTCCTGTCAGTGGATGCCCGGTGAGCCCATGATAGTGGAGACATACTAGTCGGGCATGCCTTCTCTGCATTCCTTCCAAGCTTTCCTCCATTTCTCGGGCAGTTGGTCGTCTTTCCAAGTCTGGTGGATCAGTCGGGGAATACGTTCTCCTGGCCTACACGAAACGTGTCAGCGTTCTGTCACTGCTCAATAGAGGGTCTGAAAAATCACCTATTGGATACGTTGTACAACCTCTCCCATGAATCCGTATCTCTCACATGCCCATCCCAGTCCTTTTTCATCCAGTAGCCTCCCGAGCCTTCACCGTCGATGCCCCAAGGGGCAGAAGCGGTGGGGGACGGGGTGGTCTCCACGGCTACGGCTAGCGCGTCTGACGCGTCAGACTCGGCTTCAGCCTCGACATCGTCGTCTTCGCTTGCGTCGAGCTCCTCCATCTCCTCCTCGAGCTGTTCCCAGGAGGCGGCAGCAGAGGGTGAAGGGGCAAGGGAAGCACTGAGGGTAAGGGCGGAATCACCCACCGCCGATGCAGTCCAAGCGTCCGCACTAGCGCTCGACCCGTCGCTGACGACCCCGACCTCCGTCCACTCTGCCCTCTTGTCCTTCCTCGTACTCTTTGGCACATCCCTCAACGGCTTGATCACGTCCTCTGGCCGCCACGCCACCTCGCTCTCTGTCAGATACGCCCACGTCGGGATGGCGAGATAGTACGAGACGGTGGAAAGGACGACGACGGTGCCGATGAGAAAGAGGAAAAGGAGGATGAGGAGGCTGATGACGACCTTTTTTGTGCGGGTGGAGGGTTTTGAGGAGACGGGGTGGGAGTGGTCCCGAGACCGAGGGTAGTGGGGCATGGTCCTTGCTCTGCGGCGCTTGGAGGGGGCAGGGTAGGGGAGAGGGGGGGGGAGGGCGATGGAGAGGGAGGTGCGGCGGCGGGGGCGGGGGGAGTAGGATTGGTAGGGGGAATGGAGGGAAGAAGAAGTGGATGGGAAAGACATTCACACTCTGCACTGTGGTGGAGAGGCGGAGAGGGAGATGGGGGATATTTCCAGGAAAAAGGGTCCACGGCGTAAACAACCACGCGATTTGATCCCGTTCCCCTGCCTCTATCAACTCTCTGCTCTGGCGGTGAGTGCTGTCTGTGGCCGACCCCAGCCTGTGCATGCATCCTCCATCCCCGCTGCCCGCTGCCCGCCCTTCTGCCCCTCATCCAGTGCATGTCTGATCTCTGCTGCTCTGCCACTGACGCACCGCCGCCACAGCATGACAGCATCGTTAACAATCCAAGTTAAACAAGTGCCTGAAATTTGATTCCGCCCTCCAATCAGAATCTGTATTTGGAATCCACGCGACGCGAAACACCACGGATAAATCGCCCCAAATCCCCGGCGCCCGAAAGCTCAAGCGAGTCGCTGAGTATTCATTGTGGTTGGTTGTCATTCAACCGTCTCCCTATCCATGCCTGCGGAGGGTCTGAGGGATTTGTTGCTCGTCGGCCGGGATGTGGTTCAGCGAGGAGGAATTCCACCAGCCCCCGTGATCATGTCAAGCGGGCTGGCCTGCCGGAACTATATCTATTACGTTGAGCGTCGCACACAATTTAATCTTATCTATGGCCGAGCTATATAGTTTGTCGTCTTTCGTTGGGTCCAAGCGTGCGGTACGTGCGGGCACGCCTGAATGTCGTTGATGGGCTGCATGCTGCACTATATCATTACCAAGGTCCTCTCATAAGTCCATGTCTATGTTCCTGGTACTAGTCGAGAGGATTGTACTTGTCATGTCCGTCGGTGTACAGTCTTGTTGAGGCACGTCGGGCAGCTCGGGGGGGCTGATATAGCTCAAATCACCGGACTGGGATGGTAGCATCCAAGACTGATTGGGGAGAGGGGGATCGGTAGACATCAACTTTGAAGAGAACCATGGATGTATGAGCTGGTGGCTTCCACTGTTGCTTGATGTAAAAAGGCCCCCGCTTGCGCTAAACATACTTTCCAATGCCGAAACTTTTGACTCCAGAGATTGAATACGCTGATCTCTAAGAGACTCTGGGTGGTTCTGCTCGTCTCTCAATTTGGTGAGAGCATCGATAGTCTCTTTGCTCTGGTACAATTCCAATTCCAAGCCCTCGTTGACTGACTGCAGCGATTGCAGCTCTGTTTGTTTTTTTGCGCGCGAGTTTTTGGCCGACTCCCTGTCTACATTCAAAAGTAAGTATCACAGGTCAAAGCACAAAACAATGTCCGGCAAAGACGTCTCGACAAGACTCACTGCGGAGGGTGCGACGGACAATCCACTCTTCCTCAGTCTTGCCCCCTCTCTCCGTCAGATCTTTCAACGACGAGTAGCGACTCATAACATCCTCGATCATGGCTGCAATATCCTCCTCACGTTGGGTCTTGGCAGTTCGCGGCTTGGAGGCTCTTGCTGAAGCAGCAGTCTTCTTGTTTATGATGTTACCATTTCTAGATCTGACACTACCTTTGGCCGATCTGGATTGACCGGATCTCGGTACCACAGTGATAGGAGGTATCGGTATAGATCTTGTTGTACTTGTAGTGTAATCTCTCTCTACCGGTGTGCCGTGCCCGAAATCCGAAAGAGTGGGAGGACCCTTGGGCCATGCACCACGAGGAGTCTGAGAGGCACCGAGTTCACTTTCGACCACAGAAGGCGCTGGAGAGGGGAGAGGCGACATGGTGGGGTCTTTCGCGTTACTCTGTGACACCGTTGAGCCAATGACTGCGACGAAGCAAGATATCTCTATGGACATACCAGTTGAGGCTCTGTTTGGCCATAGGCAAACGCATCAAAAGTCCCACTCTCGTTGAACGGGAAATCTCCCAGCACCAAAGCTGAAGGATCCCACGCACCACCAAAATCTTCCACCATGCCCAGACCTTGTTGTTGCCAAGGGGAGGGGATCGATCCATCATAGGATGAGACGGCGGCACCGTGTTCGGCGTCAAACACCTCTGCGGCTTCTGCAGTCATATTCTTTTTTTTTTTTCTTTTTTCGTGTTGGGTTCAACGAGGGGCGGCAGATTAGGGGAAAGGGGACGACGGCGGGGTATGATGGAAAGTCGGGGTTGTAATATTCGAGAAGACACGTATGTGTCGATATATGTACTGTAACTTGTTTTGTAGATCAAATGCGCAGCTGCCAATAGACCCATGCATGCTCCCTTTTTCCCCTTTGAACTCCAGAGACGGTTGGTCCTTTCATGACTGGATCGCCCGACAAGTCGACCTCCTTTCGGATGATGGAGGTCTTTAGTCGTCTTTTCATGTCACGTTACTTCATGGTACTACTGCGCTCCATTGCATGTGCCAAGTTTTCGGGCGCGAGAGAGTAGGCGGGGTGAACAGACGTCCATGGCGCGGAAGCCACGTCGCACCTCGCTCCGATGATATGTTGTAGTATTGCATGGGCGTCTCTAGCAATAGTATGGATTCTTTCTATCATCATACTTTCATGTCCATCATGAGATGAGGGTGCATGCAGCTCTGCAACGTCGTCCAGGTCCACATCACTATCGCCTCCTTCTCCCAGCTCTTCTAAATTGTTTGGCGCTGATATAACATTGTTGTTGAGGCCGGGCCCGGCTCGCCACAGTACGGATTTACGCCACCTTGTCTGATCTAGCTCATTGATTCTGGCTGTAAAACTTCCGTCTGGGCACCAGCTTGGGCACCAGCTTGAGGTAATGTCAGGTTAAACTGGCCAGAACGACCAGACTGCCACGAAGGTTGCGTCAACCACGACGTATCTGGTCGCGATTGTTGCTGGATGCTGTTACCGTAGTAGCCCGACACCGAAACCATACATTTCAATGCCCAAAGCTTTGACTCCAGCGCGTAGATATACTTTTCCCTTGCAAGCGCCCGACCATCGTGCTCCTGTCTTGATTTGGTGAGAGCCTCGATAGTTTGCTTGTTCTGGGACAGTTGTGATGTCAAGTCTTTGTTGGACGACTTTAAGGAAGCCAGCCTTTCTCTTGCCTGATCGCGCGCTTTCTGAGCACTTTTCCTGGCTACAAAAAGATCATTTGGGAGTAGACAAACAGTCAGCCAAAGCAACAACGTAATGAAAGGCAAGCCAAGGCATCAAAGTACTCACCACCGCGAAGACGACGCACAGTCGCTTCATCCTCCGTCTTGTCCTTTTTTGCGCTCAACTCTTCGTACGTGTAACGACCCATCATGACCTCCTCAACCATTTTGTCGTGGTGCGCACGTTGTGTCCTAGTATTTGAAACCCTCCTTTTGCGCACACCGTTTGCGGTGGACATTGGGGTCTTTGGGACCGGAGCCGATGATGTGCTCTTTTGATGGGCTACTGCTGTAATTCTCGATGAAGATGCCCGATGGCTAACTTTTGGAAGGGGGGGAGGGGCCATAGACCCTGTTCTACTGGTATCATTCCTCGATGGGGTGGGAGACAACAACGAGGGTGGCAAGGTGGCGTTACAACTCTGTAGTAGCAACGTACATGTAAACCATCAAGATATTACGTCAGCCCACGTCTGCAATCAGAAAAATATGGATATTTCGTACGGGAAGTATTGGTTCTTCATTGTTGGAAAAAAGATCAAGGATGGTATCTTCATCAGGCTCATAGCCTTCAAGCATCATTGCAGAAGCTGGATGTGCCGTCTTATCGGGGTCATCGTTGAACCATGACGAAGAAGTGTCCCCATGATATGGATGATCTTGCCATGATGAGGAGACCTGACTCCAGGAGGACGAGATACCCTGACTGCGGCTGAAGGATTGGGTCATTTCTGCCATCTTTGTGTGGTCTGCTGGTCAACAAAAGCTGAGATGAAGTAGGAAGTTGTAATAACTGTACATAACAATGTTATGGGCTCTTCGTTCCAAAGACCAGTTGCACAGTTTCCGGGAGCCCAAGATAACTTCACTTCCTACTCCGAACTCGAGGGGTAAAGAGGCCCTTTCATAGTCCCATTACCCGTCAAGCCACCTTCACGGTATACATAGCAACTGTTGCTTCTTCTTTGATGGCCGCGAAAATATAGTGACCTCCTTTCATAGCGCATCAGGGTGTCTTAGAGCTGTGCCGAGTTCTCATCAGGTATATGTCGGAGGTCCTAAATAAGCGTATGGATGTAGTCTCAGCGAAAGAACATTCCTGGTGAAGGGACTTTGTTGCTAAATCAGCCTCAACAAATGAGAAAAGATGTCATCAGAGGCCAGGCTGCACTGGCCTGGTGATAATAAGAGCGGGATTGTCATGAAAGCTTCGAATAAAGCCCTGTTCTCATGTGTCACTCAAACCCAATGCCTCTAGCCGTATGGGTATGACATGTCTACTTTTTTGTTGAGGGAGTTGCTTGATGCGAGTGCTTCATATAGTTGTGCAGTATCCTGGTCATCCTCAACGATGTTTCCTTTGCTTGACTTATGGTACTACTAAGCGGGCTAGTACTACGTATACTACTCTACTGTCCTCCACTCATTGGATTCACCGGAAGTGTCTTCAATTGTCTCCGTCTGCGTACCATATTGAGGTACGTCGGAGCCGGTATAGCCTGACGGACCAGACTCCTCTGTCGATTGCGCCGTCCAAGGATGATCAAGTTCTTGCAATAGAGGCCGCGCTTCTTTTGCAAAAAACCATGGCTGTTGTTGGTCACTCTCACCCTGACCTGCGACTGGCACGCTCTCCCCACTAGATTGAGACAGCCTCTCCATCACATGAAGTTTCGTTTCCAGTAAGCGAATATATTTCTCTCTCGTGATCGCCTCACGATCTTGCGCCTCTCTTGTCATTGTAAGAGCTGCCTCTTCTCGCCGGCTTTCGAAAATTTGGTCAAGTCCGTTTTGGCTGTCTCTAGATAGCCAAGTTGTTCTTTCTGTCTTTCGCGCGAGATCTTGGCAGTCTTTCTGTCTGGAAGAGCATTAGAAATAGGTCCAAACACCCAACAAATTGTTAGGCGATGATGTCATGCCACAAGGCTTTATCAGACTCACTCACTTCTGAGAATACGAAGTACCGTGCTTTCTTCTGGAGTCCTGTCAGGTTTGTCTTTCAGCTCTTCAAATGTGTATCGAGTCGACACCTCCTTGATCATGCGGGATCTGGGAGTGTCCTCGTTGTCGGAAGTCGTCCTTCTGCTTCTCCTGGTCCCACCGGATGTGGTAATTGAGCTGTTTGGTGAGATCGAGGAAGTCAACGGGGTAGTCATCGACTGTGACCTCTCCTTTAAGGCAAGATGCGATCCACCCAATGCTGCTGTGTGCGGGTGTAGCCTGCCGACATTCGGAAGGGGGGGAGGGCCCATGGGCGAGGAGCGAGAGGATGGCATGGCGGCTTCTCCTTGGTTCTGTAGCGTAATAGCAATCAGTGAATCGGGTCCAAGGAGACTGGGAGCAGCCAGGCGATTCTTATCGACTTACGAATTGGAAGTCCTCTGAGTTGCCCCACAAACTAAGGATCGCATCCTCGTCAGGCTCAAAGCCATACGACAACGCTGCTGATGAAGAGACTGGTACATCAACATCACGGGCTGTGTTATGGTAGTCGCCTTGAGACAAGAGATCTGGATTGTGTTCATAAGCATCGCCCTCTTCAGACATCTTTGTTTGTTTTTCGATGCGAGTTGTGGTGAACGAGGGTGGGCCAGAAGAGAACCGACAGGTAAGTTTAGCGCCTTTGTATGTCTGAGCAGCATTGGTACATATCATCGACCTTTTATTAGAGTATGGCCATACCTCCGACCGTGACTTGCTTCCTTTCACAGACATCAAATTACCTCCGATGCGGTACCATGTCGGACTCGGAAACAAATGAGAGATCATTGACCTGGAAGAGAGGAGAGGTTGATTGAGGCTAAAGATGTCAGCGGTTGCTGCTGCTTTTCTTGGTCAGGCGGCTCCTCGCGCTTCAGTAGCTAGTACGCTGTGCTGCTCCTTAGACAGGCTGGGAGCTCATGATAATGTCATCATTGTATTGCATAAAAGAAAGACATACATTGATGAAGCGTGAAGCGGGCTCAAAGAAGAGTGGCAGTTCTTCTTAACAAGACGTTATCATTGCATCTGGATGGATCATCAAACAAAAGAAGTACTCCCTCTAATCGGTCACCATGTGGCAGTCCTGTATTGTGTCACACGGGTCAGCAGCCCCTAGCGATATGTCGTAGTCAGCATACAATGGTCTACATTCTCCGAAGTATATGCTACGGTTTATGCTAGTGGTGGCTCCGCAAATAAAAATTCAAAGCGGCGTCAATCAAAAGCATTTCCCCGCTTCTATCTTGTTGCACGGTCACGGAGCGCCATGCTACGGTACAGTCCTATGACATGTTCTAATAGTTCACGGTTCATTGATCCTGGCCGTGGATGTCACTGCTTGTATCCGTCTGCGTATCAGATCGCAGCAACAAGCTGGGGTCGATACCTTGTTGTTCCAAAAGCGCTTCTGTTGCAGGGAGCTCTGATGGTTGCTGGAGGTCGATTGTACTGTAGACGGTATCCAGATCTCCCCCGCTCAATTGAAACGAGGCCTCCAGCGCACTGAGTTTCACTTGCAACTCACCAATGTACTGGTCTCTCGAGAGGGCCTGACGACTTTGCTGCTCTACTGATTTTTTGAGAGTTTCTACATTCCTCTGGCTCTCGGACAGCTGTGAAGTCAAGTCTTTGTTGGCAGACCATTGAGACTTCAAGACGTTTTGCTTTTTGGTGCGGAAAGTTTGAGAGGCGTTTCTGGCTAAGAAGAGTCACATTGGTAATCAGATCAGATGTCAGATTGCGCAACGATACTCACTGCTCAGGATACGAAAAGCGACCTTTTCAGCTTGCGTCTTATCCGTTTTGCATCTGAGCTGTTCCAATGATGTGTACCGACTTTTCACATCATTGATCAAAGCGTCCTTCTCTTCTTCAGTGAGCTTTCGTCTTTCACGCACACCACCAGAGGCAACCAAGCGGTCTGATACTAAAAAAAAATCATCAACGGGGAAGTCATTGGCCGGCGCATCTGCTTACCTTGTGGCGTTTCCCCTCCAGCGGGAGAAAAGTCAAGGATCGTATCATCCCAATCAGGCTCATAACGATCTGTTGCTGCTGAAGAGACCGGTTCACCGACATGGGCTGAAACAGGGCCCCCATAATGGAGGTAAGAGAGACTTTGATCGTTCTGGAAAGGTTCGGCTTCTCCCGACATTTTCTTTGCGTTGTATAGAGTGAACGAGGTGGAATGAGCAGATAAACGACGGACGGCGCGGGGAGAAGAAAAAGATCAAGTTTGGGATGGAATGGTGGGGATACAATATATGTCAGTATATTTATAGTTATATACTTCATCTGTAAGCCAGGCCCGCCCATTGGAGCTAGAATATTTCGCGCTCCGCCGGCGAACGCAAGGACTACAACTTCCTTCCAGAAGAATTTGGCCGCCCACTAAGCCAACATGTTCCAGCTTAGCCACTTAGAGGAGTGGTTAACATCCTTTCGAACGGATGAGCATATCTCCTATGCTAAATAAACTGGCATCGGGCACGTATCGCAACGGCGTTGGATCTGAGATATCGAACGCTGGAAGTGACAGCGGCGGCACACCCCGCCAGGCTCGGTCTGCCGCTCGAGCGGATAATTGATTGTCACGATATTTCCGAGCTGTTTCCGAGGCTTCTTTTTAGGCTGCACGGTAGGCGAGGCGCTGCAGAACGCTGACATCGAGTTCACCATCTGGGAGCCTACGCATCTCTCTGCCCACAACTCGAGAAAGACACCATCGCAACAATGTCACAGGACGACAAGATGGACAGGTCGTTCTTGACCGCCGACGTCGACGACCTGCTCAGGCAGCTTTCTACGGAGGAGAAGATTGCGCTCCTGGCCGGGAAAGATTGGTGGAAGTAGGTGCTACTTAACCTTGCAGCTACAACGAGACAGGGCAAGAGCTGACGGGTCTTAGTACGGTCGATGTTCCAAGACTGAATATCCCTTCGTGGGTTGCCCTCAGCTGTTTCGAGGGCGAGCTGACAGAGGCATAGGGTCAAGGTGACTGATGGGCCTGGAGGAGCGAGAGGAGACTCCTTCTACCACATGAGTAGGCCCCCTCTCCTTGTCGACGTACAGACCTGACAGCTACTAGCTCCCGCCTCGGCACTTCCGAGCGCCACTGCCCTAGCATCCACCTTCTCCCTCCCCCTTCTCCAGTCAGCCGGCCAGCTCCTCGCACTCGAGGTTCTCGCCCGTAATGCCACAGCTCTACTTGCCCCGACGATCAATATCGCAAGATCACCGCTGGGCGGAAGGGCGTTTGAGAGTTTCTCGGAAGATCCTACGCTGGCCGGGCAGCTGGCCGGGGCGTATGTCCGAGGCTTGCAGGAAGGCTCGAGCAAGGAAGGAGACCCAGGAAAAGGTGGAGTTGGCGCCGTGATCAAGCATTTTGTGGGGAACGACCAAGAACACGAACGTATGGGCGAAGACTCCCTCATGTCCCCTCGCGCCCTCCGCGAAATCTATCTCCGTCCCTTCCAGATCGCACTCCGCCTCTCCTCCCCTTCCGCCTTCATGACAGCATACAACAAACTGAACGGGACTCACTGCTCGGAAAACGAGTGGCTTTTGGAGGAGGTGTTGCGGAAGGAGTGGGGCTTTGAGGGACTGGTGATGAGTGATTGGTATGGCACTTACTCTGTGAGCGAGTCGATCAATGCGGGGATGAACCTCGAGATGCCTGGGCCTGGGAGGTGGCGTGCGGAAGGGCTTGTTCAGCATCTCATCAACGCGCACAAGATCGATCTACGTCAACTGGACAAAGTCGCCGGGGGTGTGTTGAAGTGGGTGCAGAAGCTTGCGAGGGCGAATGAGGAGCTCGTCTACTCTCCTGCTAGCCCCGAAAAGACTAGGACGGAGAGTCAGAAAGAGGATGCCAAGTTTCTCCGACAGCTTGCTGGCGAGAGTATAGTGTTGCTCAAAAACGAGAAATCCATCCTGCCTATCCAATCTCCTTCCTCTTCCGCTTCATCCCCCACAAAAGTTGCCGTCATCGGGCCCAACGCCAAAGCCAAGATCCTTACTGGCGGTGGCTCAGCCACCCTCCGCTCGGCATGGTCATCTTCACCCTGGGAAGGCCTGTCTACCAACACCCCTGAGGGTATCGAGCTCTCCCATGCTCAAGGGGCGTTCACGGGCAAGTTTATGCCCACTCTCGACGCTTCTTTCACCTGCCCCGACGGATCCTCAGGTTTCCAGCTTTCCCACTACTCCCTTTCGCCCTCCGGCTCCCGTGAACAAGACCCGGCGTTTGTCGAGAAATGGGACGATTCCAACATGTTTCTCGCCGATTTTCGCCCTCCCAACTTGACACAAGATTACATCACGCAGCTGGACGCTATCTGGACGCCAGAGGAAGGGGGCGAGTACGAGTTTGGAGTATCAGTCACGGGCAAGGGATGGGTATGGGTGGATGATGAGCTTGTTGTTGATGTGTCCATGCCTGTGAAGAGGGGATCGAGTTTCTTTGGGTCTGGGAGTGTGGAAGTGAAGGGAAAAGTCAAGGTGGAGAAGGGAAAGGTATGCTACCTGTTGCCGTCTTCTTGTCTTGGAAGCTGACGAATAGTATCAGCGATATGCGTTCAAGATGGTCCACGATACCCGCCCTCCAGCTTCAAACGAAGCCAACACCCCCTTCCGCAACCCTGGCATCCGTCTCGGCTTTGCCCCCGTCATCTCCCCCGAACAACTGCTCTCCAACGCAGTCTCTCTAGCCAAGGAGAGCGACATCGCCTTGCTCATTGTCGGACTCAACGCCGATTGGGAGAGCGAAGGGTACGACCGACCCGACCTCTCTCTACCTCTAAACACCGACAGACTCATCTCCGCCGTCGTCGATGCCAACCCCAACACTATCGTCGTCATCCAAGCTGGGTCCGCCGTCTCGATGCCATGGCTCGACAAGGTCAAAGGCGTCTTGCACGCTTGGTACCTCGGGAATGAGACGGGGAGTGCTATCGCCGACATTGTATACGGCTTTACCAATCCCTCTGGTCGCCTACCCCTGACTTTCCCAAAGCGGGAGATTGATATTGCGGCGCATTTAAACTCCAAGTCGGCGCGGACGAAGGTGTATTACGAAGAGGGGATCTGGGTGGGGTACAAACACTTTAACGCACGGGCCATCGAGCCGCTCTTCCCTTTCGGACATGGTCTCTCTTACACGTCCTTCTCATACGCCAACCTCCGCATCGTCACCCCTCCTCCCAGAAAGGTGAAAGTAGCCGGCGCGGACGGGTGGAAGGTTGGAGTGGCGGTCGATGTGAAGAATGAGGGAGAGAGAGAAGGCAAGCATACGGTGCTGTTCTTCTTGACGCCACCGGAGGAGACAGAGACGGGGTTGAAGCATCCCGCGTGGACTTTGCAAGGGTTTGAAAAGGTCGAGCTTGCACCCGGGGAGAGCAAGACGGTCAAGGTGGTCTTTGACAAATGTTCGTCCGTCGGTTTTTGTTCTATGGACAGATGCTGATACATCGTAGACGCGGTATCCCACTGGGACGAGCTCTGGGACACCTGGCGTGCCGAGCTGGGCGAGTGGACAGTGCGGATTGGGGTGGATGCTGGAAAGATGTGGGAGGGTGGGCAGGCGAGGTTCAAGATCGAGGAAGAGCTCGAGTGGAAGGGATTGTAGAAAAAGTCTGGAGCATTTGGCGATTGCTCTTGCAGAGGACGATCGCTCTTGTACAATGGATGCACAGTGTAGCATATGCTGCTTTCTGACCGTCCTCAACATCAGCACAGACTGAGATGCTGCTGGAGCCTCAATTACCCAAACTCAAACAGGCCTATTGTCTTCTATAACCGATACATCCAGCAGCTTTGGAATACAGCTGTACTACTTGGGAATAGTGCCTCTGAACCGGTTTCGTTCCACACCCGTAAACCCCAATCCCTTTACAACAAACAAGTCGCCCCCGTCTTTACGCTCCGCAACGTTGTCGGGCTGGTCGTCTGTGAGGTCCGAGGCCGCCGTGGTGATATATAGCTCATCGAGCTTTTCGCCTACGCTCCGTCAGCTCAGTGTTCGCCGTACAACCCATAACAGAAGGGAAAGTAAGCAGACCGAAACGCACCTCCAAAGATAAGACATGTCACATTCCAAGCACTCGAAAGGTCGATCTCGATGTCAATTTCACCTTCGGGTGTGAATCGCAATACCTTGCTGGCACCAAATCGGGCAGACCAGACGCCGCCCTCAGAGTCCATACACATGCCGTCGGGAAAACCGAGTTCCTTGGTGGTGATGTTGCTAAAGGTCTGGCGGTTGGAGAGCTTGCCGGTCGCCTATAAGGGCTAGTCAGCAAAAGGGAAAAGATAGGAGCGGCTGTAAGAAGACTTGCAAGATCATAGTCGAATTTGAAAATGGTCTTGATCCAGCTGTCGGTAAAGTACCTGCATACATCATGAGCTCCTTACATCGAGCAGCAGGAGAGAGCTCACATAGTCTTTCCATCTTGCGTCCATCCCATCCCGTTCGTACATGTAATGCCATCCAACACCAACGGTGCCGAATACTCTCCATCTTCTCCAACTTGGAAAGAGTACATTCTTGAATTGACGTCCCCCACCTTGTGACCCATCGTTCCTGCCAAAAATCGACCAGCGGGATCGACAGCACCGTCGTTGAACCTGGATTCACCCGGGGTGATGTTAATCGATGTACTGGGGATGGGCTGGGCGGGTACGAGGGATTGGAGTGATTGGGTGGGAGGGAAGGGGAGATGGGTGAAGGGGATGTAGGCGAAGCCGTCTTCCACCGCCGCAACAAGCTGACATGCCGAGTCAGCTTGCTGTCATGTAGGGATCCCTGGTAGGACACGTACACCATCGCCGCTTTCCAACAGAGCTAAAGCAGTAATGTTCTTCTCAAAAAGCTCGTACCCGTACTTGCCGGACGAGGGCTCATAGGTGAAGACCTTGTTTTGCTCGATGTCGACAAAGTAGAGACGCTGTCCTCGAGAGTCCTTCGGGAGAGTCAGCCAAAATCGCATGCAAGAGTGGGAAGAGGAGATTACCCAGACACATCCTACAATGGCCAGGCCATATTAGTACCCGGCTTATCTCCAGCCCGCCGCTCGGCACGCAGGCCTGGTGATAGACTTACCTTCTCCGAGGGTGTTTTGAACTTTCAACAGCGACTCGGCGACGACGACTTTCCTGACCATAGTTGATATCCTTAGCTGTATGAATTGGGAAATGTAATACACAGACTTCGTTGAAGACGTTACAAGCAGCCCTGAGGACTGGACCGAAACTCGAAAGTAAGTTCGGCTCTCCGGCCCGCCCGATGACGCTGCAGTGGACAACGCCGACGACTGTGGCACGGGAAAGATGATATTGGTTGTCTTCTTCGTCAAGCTGGTCTACGTGTACAAACACGAGGGAAGCAGGCGGACGCGATGCGGCATTGCATGTCGCTTCTGCAGCTGTCTAACCGTCTGTCGTTCTTGTTTATCGCCGACGCATAGCCTTGATGCAAATCTGCCTTACTCGTATGCTGCTTTCTTCGATTCCGAGGTAAGGTAATCACGCTGAAATGAAAGTGCGTTTCTCCAATCGTCTGCCTGCTGTATCAAATACGAGATGCGAGCTCATCGCCAAGATCTACACATGAGTATTGTTCCCATTCGTGTCGTTTGCGAGTGGCAATGCGAAACAAGGCACAAGACCAATACATCTTGTGCACTCTTAACACCAAACATCTCGTTAGACAAAGGACAGCTACACAAACATACGAACATGGGCAGTACTTCCAAATTATCATAACTGACCATTACTTGTGATGAGAAATTTTGGCGGGTATTTGCTATGATACACTAAAGAGTATATATTCCGTTTCTCGCTATATACCGTTCTCTACAAACAAATCATACGATACACTAGTCAGCCCCACTCATATAGGCTGGAGACAAAGAGTTGGAAATGAATGCAAAAGATCTACACGACAATTCGCCTGCGCGCATCTCGCCCCTTGTTCTGGGTGCCCCATGCCGGTAGCTACCTTGCACCAGGGACAGCAATAGTATGCACACCATAAGACATCCCGAATGCGATAGAAAATGTGATTTGCCATGGTGCTAATCTAGGCTCGCTGAAGATGAATGACCGGTCAATGGCTGTGATTTGAAATCGTTTGAATATGGTGGCGCGTACAATGCAAGAAGGATGGCACAAATTGTACGGGCGGCCAAGAAGGGGCCAGGGCTATATACTCTTACCGGGTAAATCAGCAGATGGCCATGAGTTTCTAGTAAAGTATATACAGAATGCAGTACAGTAAACAGCCTCACACTTTTGCATAAGACTTGCGATGCGTACATTGCTGTGGATGATTGACGATGTCTTGATGAGAGCTTGTTTCTTGGCCGCGAGCGCACTACTCTGTCACCCTGTCTCACCAAAGGTAAACATGCATTAAGAATTCATTCGCTTCTAGTTATCACTAGCTCCACAGGTCACCCCTCCATCACGGCTACTTGAGAGAGTCCTTGAGTGCAAATTTCAGCAGCTCCAAAGACTTTTTACAAGCCTGCGCATATCTCCTCGGTACACTCGGATCCTCTGCCGCGATATACTTGCTCTCAAACACCTCAAACATGCAATGTCCTACCACACCCTTGTCAGTCCCCACCACCTTGAACGTAGAAATGACTTACCTCGCCAGCCGGTACTAAAGATAGCCTCGAGCGTCCCCACCACCCTTGCACTATCCCTCTCCCCAACCTTCCTCGCCTCCTCCCCCCCGTCCGGCCCATCACCCAGACCAGCATTCGGCCCCACCAAAGGCAAAGGCCTCGCATACCCACACCACTTTTCAATCGCATTCCTCTCCCTTCCATCCCCCTTATCCTCCTCGATCGCTTGCTTGTCAAAAGGGGACCCGCCGTACAAGGGTGGAGAAGGCTCGAGGACGTCCGAGATTTCGACGTAGGCGATACTTTCTTTGGGGAGGGCGGAGAGGCGGGAGAGCATGGCGGTGTATTTGGAGTCGGACCAGCCTTTGCCGCCGAGGATGTCGTACCCATAAGTCGGGGAGAGCGCGAACTGAGCAGCGTCGAGGCAGAGCCCAATGTTGGGATGATTCTATTACATCCATCAGCCACCGCTTCTCACGCACATCGAAAATAGAGAATGGATACTCACAGCGATCTGCATGATCTTCCAAGTATACTCCCAGTCGCTTCGCGCGCCAAAGCACCAACACTCGTAAGCAATCTTGACCACCGGATTCTGCTTTGCGCCTAGATCTGCGATCCAGCGCAAGTCGGCGGCGGTCTTTTCGTCCCCTGCGGTAGCTTCTTTCTGGTCGTTCCCCCCCACCTACATCACCATCAGCTTGAGATCTCACCCGGGGGCAGAAAAACGTGACAAGGAACGTAGCTCACCTGGATATACTCTATCTCGAGCTCGGAACACAATTTCACCCACCTCTCCGCCTTTCTCTTCGCCCACTCTTCCCTCTCATGCCCCTCTGGCCATCCATCAAAATGATTGAAGGGCTGGAGGACGATACATTTCAGCCCGTAATTGGCGGCGAGCGCGGTGAACTTGGGTGCGTATGTGTAGAGGGCTGTCCAGATTTCGTCGTCGGAGGGGTCTGGTTCGCCGTGCATCGACCAGGCTGGGGGGCAAGTTGACTTGGGGCTAGCCACAACATAAGCTTCTTCTCTGTTCTTCTCCCCTTCTCTCTACACAGGAAAAGAAGACTCACAGATCCGGCTCCTGCTCCCTCACCCACGTGAAATAATCAGCAGTCAACACCTCATAATACTTGAAGCCCGCTTTCTGCAGCTCTTGAAACTTCTCCTCAAGCTTGTGCGAAGGGTGGAGGCCGAGGAGGGCGGTAGCTGCGCCCCAATGAACTTGGCCGATGTGTCCCGACATGGTGTGCGACGGTCGAGGTGGTGAAAGAGATGCGGGCATGGGTTTGACTGTTATATGGCATGCACCGAGTGACGTATCATAGGCGTCGGGTGGCCGGTACACCCATGGCCCAGTAGGCTGACCGACGTCGGACGCTGGAAAACGGGAAAACTGAGATCATGCACCATGAGATGAGACGGATGAAAAGCAGAGATGGGAAGCGGCCCGAGTCGGACGCAGTTCTCTCGGCTCGCCGGCCCGCCTGAATCCTGTATGGCTGCCCTTCTTTCGATAGCGCTCGAGGCTCCACGCATGGCCTGTAACGGCGTTGATTTCATTTGCTATCATTATATGCATTCGATTGGATACACTGTATCAAATATCACTTGCAACTCGCCCACCTCACCGCAATATCGAGGGGCATAAAAATAATGAACGTCACCCAAACTGAAATAGTAGTATATAGAAACAAAAAAGGTTACAGCAAATGTAAGGCTCGACAATACTTCTTTCCTTTCCATTTCCAGATCAGGAAAGGGAGAGGAGTTTAACGGCCGCGGTTGTTGAGAGCTTTGGCTTCTCGAGCGGCTTGCCTCTCGGCAAGGTCAACACCAACAAGCTAAAATCCCCATCAGCCCCAACCACCTCCCACACGAGCAAAACAACTCACAATCTTACTAGCCTTCCAGAATTGCACCACATTGATAATTTGCTTTCCCGCACAGATAGGAAAAGTCACCAGTCCCACTACCTGCGGCCAAGTAATATTCTTCACCGCCTGGACGAGCCCGCCGACCACCTTGGGGTGGGCGATGGCGAGGTCGGAAGTGAGAAGCGAGGTCGGGATGGGGATGGAGGTGAAGATGGGGGAGGTCCAGTAGTAGTTGAGGTAGAGGCAGACGAAGAAGAGTTCGTTGGCGAAACAGAAGACGAAGAGGGTGCGCTGCGAGGTGTCAGGAGGCAAGGGTGGGAAGAGATGGGCGTACAGTGTCATTGTAGTAGTACCAGAGGATACGGGAGACGTCGGAGGTGACGGTCTTGTGGCTGGACGAGCCAGTCGCCAGGGAGCTGAAGCCGAGTCAGCCTAAGCAGCACCGCATCTAGTCGTACTCACGAGTACATGTGAATGTAGTGCGAGGAAAAGTCCAGAGTGATGAGGCCCATAAACACCATCGAGTACGCAGGGTAGACGCCAGAGAGAAAGCACAGCAGACACGCAGTAGTGCATCTTTACGTCCGTCGTCAGTTTCAATTACCGGGGCAAGACCAAAGGACTTACCGGTCAGTGACCATATCAAGCACCGCGCCAAACTTGCTCGTCTGACCCAAAGCTCTAGCGGCCTGCCCGTCAAATGCATCTAGGATGCAGGAGGTAAAGTAGAGAAGGGTGCATGCCTTGGGGTGGTAGGGCATGAAGAAGAGGGAGGCGGCGGCTGTGAGGACGCGAGTGTAGCCGATCAGGTTGGGGACGAACAGGAACACGTTCTCGTCGACGCTGCACCACCTGTTAGTATTGGGGGCGCCACGAGAGGTTGGATTACTTACGTTGTAGTCCTGGATGGCGCGAAGAAAGGAAAAGGATGATCAGTACAGTGTCTCTACCAACAAATTTCATGTCGCGCCACATCAAATCAAACTCACGCCAAATCAACCGCACTACAGATCACATCAGCTACCTTTTCTCAACCACCAAGCGAGACTCACTACTTGGGGTCCCAGACTTCATCCTCTCGAGTCCTACTCCCATCCCTCGGCCTCTGCTTGATATCGCCGGCTTCGAGGGCGGGGCTCGGGGAGAAGGAAGTGGACGCGGACGCGACGGGCTGTTCGATGGTGATGTCGGGGGCGGGGGTGGACTGTTTGGAGCGGGTGGCGGGAGGCATGGCGGGGGTTGTGGAGATGCAAAGGAGAAATTGGAATTGTGATTATTGACAGAAACCACGAAGGCCCGCCGAAACCCTCGGCCACGCGTGTGTGACACCCGGCTTACGTAAATGTGATTGGCCGTGGGAAGCTGCTGCTGGACACGCGCCGGATTCCGTCGTTGTCAGACTGGAGTAGTTGTTCGCAGGTGAAGCAGGAATCACTCAACATGGCCTCGGCACACTCCAGAACGCAGTCCGCCACCCCCGCCCCTCTCCCCAGTAACCGCACAAACCCCATCTCCCTCAGGATCTACAAAGCAATCGGCACTTCCTTCGACGATGCCGACTCTAGAGAGGCCCTCGAGATTGCTTCGTCCATCTATGCCCCACACGACTTGAAAGGGAAGGGCAAGGCGGAGGACATGGATGGGCAAGAGGAAGAAGAGGGCTTATCGAAGAGACGGACGTTGAAAGGCCAAAGCGCTGCGACGGCGCGCAAGTATCTCAAGAGAGATGTAGAGTCGAGCCTTGCTGCTGGGAGTTTAAAGTTCCTGGAGGCTTTTGAAGAGGTCGACAAGGTGCGTCCCTCCTTTTTTGTTTCGCACGAGGCTGACTTGCGGGCAGAATCTGGGGACGGTGCGCGAACAAATGCAGGAAATGCAGATCCGCTGCGACCAGGTCCAGTCCGAGCTGGATCAAGCCAACAGCGGGACAAAGTACTTGCTTGAACGAGCAGATGGTTTGCGCGCACAACGGTGCGTGCCCCTCCGCCATGTTGTTGCTCGAGCTGATAGAATCATAGTGCCTCGGCTGAATTACGAGCTCATCTCATAACTCTCTTTTTGGCCCGTTTCACGCTTTCCGAGCACGAACAAGCCGCGCTCTCCTCGCGCGATATCAATATAGGTCAAACCCTGTTCGACGCTCTCGACCATGTCGAAAAGATCCGAGAAGACTGCACCGTTCTATTAGGCGGGGAAGAAGGCAAAGCTCAAGCCGGGTACGTCCGTTTCTCTCCTCGGGCTGGGAAACTAACAGTGACATTGTGCAGTATGGATATAATGGCCGCTACCTCGGAACAACTAGAAGTGGGGTATACCAAGATCCACAAATGGTGCCAATTCGAATTTCGCCAGTATACGCGGGAGACGCATTTGGAAGTATCGCCCATTATGCGCAAAGCGATCGTACGGCTCCGCAACCGTCCATCATTACTAAAGTACCTCCTCCCCCCACCCAACCCAAAGATCAGAGCTGACTTTCACAGCGACGCCCTCAAAACCCTCACCTCCACCCGCCACGCCTCCCTCCTCCAACAATTCCTCACAGCCCTCACTATCGGCGGCCCCGGCGGTCTTCCCCGGCCGATAGAGCTGCACGCACATGACCCGCAGAGGTATGTGGGCGATATGCTGGCGTGGGTACATCAGACGACGGCGAGTGAGGGGGAATTTTTGGATTCTGTGTTCGGGGTGAGTAGAGGGATGAGGATGGTTGGGCAGGAGAGGAAGGTGGAGGGAGGGGATAGTGAGGGGAAGGAGGAGATGGAGGGGAAGGGGAAGGGGGAGGAGGCGATGGCGAGGGAGGTTTTGGATAGGAATCTTGAAGGTTTGAGCCGGCCGTTAAAGGTAAGGCATCATTCTCGCGGGTTCTAGGCTGATATTCCATAGCTTCGGATCCAACAAACAATAAAGTCGCAAGAAGGCACAATCATGTCCTACAAAATCGCCAACCTTGTCCAATTCTACCTAGTGACTATGCGAAAGACCATCGGTCCAAGCGCACAGCTGTGCCAGACTTTACAAGAGTACGTCGCTCATCTAATACGGAGCAAGGAAGAGAGAGAAGAGGCAGGGGCTGATGTATGGTATAGGATCCACGACGCAGCATACACAACATTCTACGAAACCCTCGACGCCCAAGGCCGTGCCCTCCTCCGATTCCTCCACGCCCCAGACAACACCCTCTCCCCACCCCCCTCTCTGCGCGAAGCCGTCCTGGTCCTGCGCGAGCTTCTCACCGTCCACTCTTCTTCCCTCCTGGACCCTGCCGACCAAGCCGAAGTAGAGCAAGATGAAGTCGACAAGCTGCTCACTAAAGCGGTCGGCCCCTGTGTGGAGATGTGCGAGCGCATGGCAGAGATGCGGAAGAGTACCGTCGGCGCTGGGAAGCGAGGGAGGGGAGAAGGAGAGTGGGAGAGGGATGTATTTATGGTAAACTGCTTGGGGTATTTGGAACATACCCTAGAACAGTTTGACTTTACGGGCAAGATGTTGGATGGGCTGGATGACAAGATTAGGGGACATGTGGAAGGGATGGCTTTCGAGCATGTAAGTCGACTCTAGGTTGAAAGTGGAAAACTGCTAACCAGAGTTGTCAGCATGGGAGGCTTTTGGAGCAGTGTGGGTTGGCGGGGGTTATGAAGGCGATCCGGACGAGACCAGCAGACGTGAGTCCACCTATTGGCTGCTCAGTAATCTTACTGACGAATCCATAGACACCCCTTTCTCGCCTCCCACCCACATCCCCCAAATCCCTCACCTCATCCCTCTCAACCTTCTCCACCTGGCTCTCCACCATCTCCCCCTCCCCCTCCTCCTCCCCCCGCCTCTCCCTCCTCTCTTCCCCCCGCCTGGCCGAAGAGATCCACAGAAAAGCTTTGCGCAAGATATATGAAGCGTATGGGGAGGTTTGTGATGTGGTGTTGGATAAGGGGGAGGGGTATGAGTTTGGGGAGACAATGTTGAGGAGGGGGAGGGAGGAGGTTGGGGTTGCGTTGGGTATTGGGGAGGGGTGGGAGAGTGGGGATGAGGAAGGCAGCGGGGAAGAGGTACGAGAGTAGATGATGCATGGATTGCATTGGTGATAATGTATTTGTACTTCATTTCGTATTCTACACCGTCTTCATAGCCAGATCCTCGGGCTCAAACAGCAGCTGCAGCCGTAGATTAGGGGTCGTTCTGGTGTTGACGCCCTGTTGGAAGACTAGGCTTGCTTGCAGCTTGCAGATTTCGCCTTCCGATATCTGTTCGAGGTTACTAAGAAGTCCCTCGAGGGCGAGACAAGTATGCATCTAAAAGTCGTATAAATCAGGTCTATCATGCCGCAATGCTATCTTTGGCGCATGTTGACTGTGATCATGACCCGCATGCGAGTGAGAATCATGATCATGCCCGTGACCGTGGCCCGCACCATCGCCAGCCTTGCCCACAGTGATGACTTCCTCTTCTCCCCCGAATCTGACCCTCGCACGAGGCTTGGAGGGCTTGGAGGGCTTGTCTTGATCTGCTCCCCTTGGTCTTTCGTCGACTGGCGAAGGCTGGGCTACTGGCGCAGGAGTGGGAACAGGAGCCGCAGGTTCAATGCCACCAGCCAAACCAGTCGTATGACTTGCCCTCGCATCGGCACCGTCCAGAGCTTCACTCACATCACCACCCGTCCGTCTCTCCCCCACACCCCCCTCGACACCGAGATGCACCGTTTCGACAACAAACCTCTTCCTCTTGAGCCTGAACCCGAGGTTGTTTTCGCCCGCGCCCCCACCGCCGCCGGAGGATGAGGATGAAGCGGACTGGGATACTCCCAGGAGAGTACTGTGCTTTAGAGTGGATGGGAGGAGGGTGTGGGAAGTGGGGTAAGAGTGGAGAGTTAGGAGACCATGGGTTGGGAAGAGAGGTGGGAGGGTCGGGTCGTCTGTCGGATGTCAGCATTAATACCGGTGAGAAGGCGAAGGACATACCAGCAAAGCCCTTCAGCTCAACACAGGCGTCCACCCCCCAAGACAAGCCCTTGACCGAACCTTCCCTTCCTTCACCCAGAGCCACAAGGAAGCTCGCAGGTAGAGTGACAAGAGCTGACGCAGGCTTGATCTTGAGGAGTTCTTTGAGGGAATGAATGAATCGGTGAATCTCCTGCGCCGACCATCAGTCATGCACCCATGGGGCAGAGACAGCTTACATTCAAAGAAATATCTCCCCAGTCAAGCCCTCCCAGCTCATGGATAGTGATCCTTGTAGCTTTGCCCTTTTGGGCGGACTCGAGCTGCTCCCAGACGCCCTTCAGAGCATTGTCCAGAAGAGCCGACTTGTCGCTTTGACCGGAAGAGGTTGCGGGAATGTCAAGGACGTCTACAGGGACGTAGCTGAGTTGCTTGGACTTTTGCATCGCTTCGAGAGCCTGGGGCGGAACTTGAGTCATCAGAGACAGATTTGAGCCATTCCCTGGACATTATCAGCTACGATCCTACTTGAATGAGAGATCGATACCTTTGACGGTGGTTTGAAACTTTGCCATATTCTCATATCTCCAAGCAATCTTCCTATCTCCTCCCTCCACACCCCCCTCGCCCTCACTCTCGCTTCCATCGCCATCTACCCCACCTTCCACCCACATACAGCCTTTGACCACATTCTCAGCTTCCTGTTTCTCCCCGACCACTACGGCGCTCTGGCCGGTTGTAAGGCCCTGAGCAATCCAGTATCTTTCCACAAGTCTTCCCCAGGCAGACTGAGTATCAGGGGCAAGGACAAGGAGAATAGAGTGAAGAGGAAGTCCGCCGCCGAGGAGGTCGTCGAGTGATGGTAGGCCTGTTGGGAGTAACGGGAGGGAGTGGACGGGAGAGGGAATGGTTCCGGGAGGAGGTGGGTTCGCTTGGGGTATCCTTCGAGTGAAAGAGGGCATGTTGTATTGCGAATGGTCAGTCAAAGTGTAATGGATTCTCAGAGATGACCCTTTGTGAAGCGTGTACAGAAAAGTGGAGGTAAACGGGCGGGATCAGATGGTTGCCCGTATTACATAATCTAAAGACGCGTTCAAAACGCGACGCGTTTCTCACTCATGTTTTCAACATTGCCTTCGCCCCCAATCTCAACTGTCTTTTCTGTCATTTTATGATGAGCGGCGATCCCCAAGAAGAAGCCGATTTTGAGCCCACCGGCATCTTCGACTTTGAGCTCGACCTGCCTGCAAAGGCGCCCGAACCTGGGCCCGCTCCGAACGCCGGCAACGACGACGCATCAGCACCTCTTCACGAGCAGGATACCAATGGCGCTTCCAGGTCAGAGGTAATGAGACGTCCGACTCCACCTCGAATGCCCACCCCGCCTCCTGATTTGTTTGAGGAAGAAGAGAACTGGGAAGATCAATTGGCTCAGGCAGAGCTCGAGTTTGACCTTGCAGGCCTCGAGTCGGCGCGTAGAGAGGAAGAGAATGCGAGCGGGGGAGATAAGGCTCCTGCGGATGAAGAAGACGAGTTCATCGATGCCGGAATGTTTGATGACTTTGAAGGCCCAGTCGCATCGTGTGAGTAATTTGTCAAGATGCCATGTCAGGGCACTTACATTCGCTAGCTTCTCGAGTAACCCTCACACCCCCGCCTCCAATCTCGCACGTGAGCAGCTCTCGCGTTGATGCTGCACTCCCTCCTGCTGTGAGGGAAAGGCAGCCTGTCAGTAGCTTGGTCGAACCCAATATGCCCTGTCCACTGCCTTCCTTATCGGCGGCTACGGCCGGTGGTAAAACGGTGTTTTTCAAGAGAAGGTGGCGTCCAGAAGCCGCTTCAGCTCAAGTGAGATACGCCCTTCTTCCCGGAAGAAGTCATGCTGATCATCTCGATCGTGATAGCTACTACAATTGAGAGGCGGCAAGGCTGATGCCGGAGAACTACTGACAGTACCCCTCCACAAGCTTTTGCAAGAAGTGGACGAGCTCAAGTCGCGTGAGAAAGCTATCAAGTACAATCCCCCGACTTCGATTACCCAGATGGCTGCTGATATAGGTACAGGCTTCAGGAAAGCTATGACAAGGAACGCGAGGGATCAAAGAGAAAAGTCAACAAAGGCGATTCCATGTGGGTAGACAAATACCGACCCAAGAAGTTTACCGACCTTCTTGGCGAAGATGTGAGTATCGTCATCACTGAACGACCACAAAAACTCACGCGATCGTAGCGCGTTCATCGCGAGGTCATGTCATGGCTCAAAGAGTGGGACAAATGCGTCTTTAAGAAAGTCGCCCCCGCCGGCAAGAAACGCCGTCTCGACGAGTCTTCACAATCAGAATACACCGACCCCCTCGGGCGCCCTCGTGAACGTGTCATACTCCTCTCTGGTCCCCCCGGGTACGGCAAAACCACCCTCGCCTCCATCGTCGCGCAGCACGCAGGATACAAGATCATGGAGATCAATGCGTCTGATGAGAGATCGTACCAGACGGTGCACACGAGGATCAGGAATGCGATTGAGGCGGGGACAGGGCTTGCGAGTGGAGGGAAACCGACGTGTGTGGTTGTTGATGAGGTGGATGGGGCTGGTGGGGCTGAGAGTGGGTTCGTCAAGGCGTTGGTCAAGTTGATACAGGATGTGCCTGCTAGGAAGAAGAGTGAGTGGCACCTTGGCGTGCGCGAGGTGGAGAGCTGATAACGAGTAGCGAACACTCCGGCGAAACCTCTGCGACGGCCGATCATCCTGATCTGTAACGACCTGTATGCTCCTGCTCTAAGACCCATCCGACCCCATGCGCGCATTATCCGCTTCAAAAAGCCCCAAGCCCAGTCGCTGGTGGTACGCCTAAAGGACATATGTAGCAAAGAGGGTCTCCAGTCGGACAGTCGATCTCTCAATAGCTTGGTTGATATCACGAGCGGCGATGTGAGAAGCTGTCTGAACACACTTCAAGTAAGTTTTGGTTCAACAGCAATCACCAGGCTAACCGGTTTGCAGTTTATCAAATCGCGCTCAAACGCTGTGACAGAGGAAGCCATCCGCGCCACTTCCCTCGGACTCAAAGACACCAGCACTACCCTCCAATCCGCCTGGAATGCCCTCTTCATCCCCCTCCCCGCCAAGAAACGTCGAGCCCAAGGAATCGACTCTGAACGCTACCTCCCCCGGCTCATCCCCATCATCCAATCCTGCGGCGAATACGAAAAAGTCGTGCAAGGCGCTTTCGAGCATTACCCGCACCTCAAGCCGCTAGACGGGACGTTGGGGAATGTGACCAAGACGCTGGACTGGGTGGCGTTTACGGACCGGTTGCAGGGGCGGATAGGCTCGGACCAGGCGTGGGAGTTGATGGGTTATGTACCGTGGAGTTTGGGGGCTTGGTTCCCGCATATGGCTGCTCAGGCCAACGGCGCCAAGCCTGCAGAGTACCCCAAGGCAGACTATGATGTACGTCCGGCCAAGAGACAATTACGACAACGCTGACTCTTCTCAGGCCTATCAAAGCCGCACTGCCAATGAACTCGTAACAACCCAATTCACCACCCTCCTCCCACCCATCTACCGAACCCTCTTTTCTACCACGACCACCTCTACAGAACTTATCCCGTTCCTCATGCGCATCATATCCCCTCCGCTGAAACCCGTCAATGCAAACATTGTCAAGCCGGCGGAGAAGGTGTTGTTGGATAGGTTGGTGGAGCTCATGTTGCCAATGGGGCTGAGGTTTTTTGCGGAGAAGGCGGAGAATGGACAGCCGATTATGAGACTTGAACCGTGCGTAGATCAATCATCAAGCAATGGTTCCGACTGACGATTGTTTGACAGGCCGATTGATGTGTTTGTCCATTACGAGGGAAAGCGGGCAGAAGACATCCTTGCTTCGAGGTATACAGTGCGACAGCTCGTTTCCCAAGCCGTAAGTGGCTCATCGGTATGATGTTTGCACACTCTTACTGACGATTGTATCAGATGGATGCCGAAGTTGCCCGTAGAAGGGGAGGCGCTGCGGACGGGGCCAACAGTCTCGGTACCAGCGCTGGTGGCTTTGCTCAGGCTTACGGGCTTAATGGTAATGAAACAATCCAGAACAAGCCTGTGGACAAGGCGCTTTTGCCGGTTCTCGACTTTTTCGGGAGGACGGTGGCTGTCATTGAAGATGAAAGTAAGTCTTGCGTTGAACGTGACCATGTCCTTGGCTGATTGAGTCCACAGCATTGGGATGCAACGACGATACATCTCAGGTTCGCCAACCCCCAAAGAAAAAGTTTAAACCCATCTACAAGTTTAATGAAGGTTCTTTGAGTGCTGTCAGGAGGAGCGTCAAGATGTCGGCTCTGATGTAGCTGTGGGTATCTGTTGGGAGACTGGGGCGACTTGTATCTAGGATTGTATGCATTATGATCTTGCCATCATCATCTGTCAAGATGCCGGTGTCATTAACGTATTCAATATCGCCAGTCCTCTACGTATGCTGCGCGATTGTCGACGGGTGTTATACGGTGCACTACTAGCTTAGCTAGCCTCGACGGACGGGAGGGACTCAAAGGTGGCACTTTGAGCGCAGCTGGCTTTTCCTTTGAGACAAGTTCAGCCAAGGGTGGAGCGTCGAATACTCAGTCATGCGTTCTTGACACCTGCTCCTCCATGCAGTCATTCTCCAGTACCGAGCCGGCCTCGAGACAAGCAATAACGTTGTCGACCAGCACGGCAATAAAACACGCCACACTCGGAATTATCGACGCGTCAGGGGGGCATTAGGGGTTGCAAGGCACGGAGTGTTGAGTGTCCTTGTTGTTTGCGCACTGTTCTCTCAGCAAAACTCATCTTTTGTCCTTTTCACGACTCGCCAACGCGCACCCACGCTCTTTTATCTACTCTCTTTATAAATCCACCCCGACGCCCCCACCACCCCCCTCGCCATGCTCGCCCTCCTCGCCCTCTTCCACCTCCTGCCCATCCTCGCCCTCGCCGCACACAACCCCCCGCACCACCGCAGGGCCCACGAACGCGCCAGGAAGAACTACGAACACATCCACGGCCGAGGGGATACTGCCGGAGATGCCCCCGCCATCATCGAGCGAGACACCCACTTTGACAACCGCACCCTCGTTGAGCGAGACCACTATGACAACCGTACTTTGACGCCCCGTGGCGAGACGTTCACCGGTGTCGGCACTTTCTACTCGACCGGTCTCGGTGCTTGTGGAACGACATCGACGGACAGTGACTATTTGGTCGCTTTGAACTCGGCGCAATATGGCAGTGGCTGTGAGTAGATTTCTCAGTCGGCGCGCGCGCGGAGACCAGAAGGGCGGTATCAAGGCGGTGGCGAGACCGTATGGTTGGGTTTGTCAACCGCGTTGCGGTGAATAGGTTGAAGACTTTGTGTCGCTTTGGGACACCCGGAAAAAGCAACTGGGAGTGTTTGGCGAGTATGGAAGGTCTGCAATAAAGACGCGCGGTGGTCATCTTTGCTTGACATGTGGCGCGCGAGGAAACAATGAGGTGGACTGATACTGACGCCCTCCAGATCCCGGTCCTCAGTGTTTCAAGACCATCACCATCTCTGACGGCTCGACGTCGGTCAGTGGTATCACCATTCTGGGTACGTGCACAAGCAATCACATTTCCTATACGAATCGCTCACACCTGCTCCAGACGAATGTCCCACCTGTGACTATGGATCGCTCGATTTGAGCCCCAGTCTCTTCACCAGGTTCGCAGACGAGGACACTGGTACCATCCACATTACTTGGTGGTACGAGGACTCTGTGAGTATTGCCCAAGATTATCTGGACGCCGCTGACATCTCCTAGGAATCGACCTCTGCCGCGGCCACTTCTACGAGTCCCACTTCGACCTATGTGGCGCCCACTTCGACCTACACCCCTCCCACCTCGACTTACACTCCCCCAACCTCCACCTACGTCGCCCCCACTTCTACCTACACTCCCCCTACCTCCACCTACACCCCTCCTACTTCGACTTACACGCCCCCTACATCCACCTGGGTCGCGCCTTCGTCGTCAAGCACGTCTACATGGGTCCAGCCCTCCACCTCGTCATCCTCGTCCACCTGGGTGGCACCTTCGTCTTCCCAGAGCAGCTCCGCCCCCAGCAGCACCATCACCTCCTCCCCTATCTCCTCCGCCGCCATCTCCGCATCTGCCTCTGCGTCCAACTCCACAAACCCCTACGCCATTGTCAGCAGTGATGGTGTCTCTTTACAGGCCTCTGCTAGCGTTGGTGTCAGCGTGACTACGGACGGGGACGACTCGAGCGTGTCGGTGTCTGTCTCGGGCAACCTCGAAATGATCAATGCCTTGACCGCCAACTATGGGCAGCTCGTCGTCAACGCCGCTCAGGTGGATGCTTGATGACCTCCATCTCGGCCCCTATCTACTTCCAGACGGACATTTCCTTTCTGACGGACATTTACGAGTTCACATCTAGTTACATATCTTCCCCTTACGGAGATACCTCCTTCTCCTGACTCTTTCTTATTTCCATTTTCGCTCTTTTATCTGTTTATGGGGATTTGTGTAGTAGTCTCTCCTATATATAACGACGAAAACTTGACGTTTTCTTTCCTTTTGAAATCTATACCCAGCAATCTCTCTCTTCCCGAACGTACTCTCTTCTTTTGTGTGATTATTGTATATACCCCTACGACCCCCCTATCTGTGTCTTTTTGCTCTTGTCTTTGCGAAATCTTCTGCTGTACATGGATGCAGAGAGTACTATACTTTCTTCTTTGCAAGTTTTCACTGTAGTGGGCTATTGGGAAGTGATCCATTGGCGCGTGCGATCTTGGCTTCATGTTGGGATATCCTCCGTCTTCGTTGTGCCTGTGGTATCAAGAAACGCCGTAGGAACGTACATCTTGAACAACTGGGCCCAAGATAAGATACGCACGATCCAAGATCGACCTGATTATGCTTGTAGTGCATGTAGGGAATGGTGATCTGTTAGCTATGTATCGGACCTTTGGCCTTTGGCGCCGTTCGTGCGTTGCTTGACACGGCGCTAGACGCGCTAGAACAAGCTAAACTACATCATGCAAAAGGAGTTTGGATCGACAAATCATGTTCAATCAACGTATTTTGCAGGTACGGCAGCCGGCTACCACGTGCAGTACTTATTTCGAGTGCAGAAGAGTGCAATACAACCAAATGGCGCCCGTATCGGACACAGCGTTATGCCGCTGCGGCCTTTTCTTCTACCCCTCCTCCCACAAGACCTAAGGTCTCATCAAGTTCCGCTCGTCTTCCGCTTGTTTCCATGACCATGATGAGGAGCGATTCACAAAATGCTACATTCTCGAAAAGGTTGGAGAAGGAAGGGATAATAGACTGCATGCATGGCGAAAATTCCTATAGCTTCGCTTCCGAATCTGATCAGATGAGATGAATGGATAGAGCAGGGCGAGTCGCAGGGAGGCTGTGTACGTTTGAGTGACCACAGGATATTGGAAGATGTTCTGAGATATAGTTGGTTGATAGCCCCGCCATGTCTAATTCCCGTTAGTGCTACACACTGAGACCATTTCCTCACTCACCTTCATGAAAGAGGTCAATAGCCTCTTCGCCTCTCAAACACGTACTTCTCAGCAGCCTCCAGCTCATCCTCATTCTCCCGATCTCTGCCTCCCATGACCCCTGATCTATTCCCGTTCGCCTTGGCCTTCCAAGCATGGGTCCAGTCATCCTCGTCGTCCTCATCAATGGGTGGATCGTAATGTCGATACTGGGTTTGGAAGGGATTATACTTTGAAGGTCCGGCTCCTTGATCGACTGGGTAGGAGTCGCGCTCCTTCCCTTGCCTTCCGAGGGTGATCGATGAACCGGTCTTTCTCGGAGGTAATGTCAGCCTCCCTTTCACCCCTGCTCCTTTATACGGCTCATCTCGCTCAGCTGAAGAAGCAAACTTGCTCCCTCTGCTGGTTATCACAGTATATGCCGGCTTTGCCTGACGGAAGTTGTCGTCCTCCTTGGAAGAAGGCGTGAAGAGGGTGAGCTTGGAGTATTCCCTTGGGGGACTCTTGACCGCCGGCTCCGAAGAAGGTGAAAGAGGGGCGGGCTGTTTGGGTGTAGGGAGGAGGGAGGCGGGCATCCGAAAGTGGCCGGTCATGAAAGGCTGTTTACTAGCCTTAATGGGCGAGGCGAAGGAAGAGTCTTGGCGGCGTTTTGCAGGCAAGGTAGACCATTCAGGGGTGGATGAGTGGATAGTAGGTGGGTTATGCCGGTTCTTGATGAGACGCGGCTTTGACGCAATAGGGAAAAGTGGTTCAAAGCGACGGGCAACGGGGCGAGCGACGTTGGACGAGAGGGTAGATTGAAAATTGGGGTGTATGTGGAAGTCTTGTTGTTTATCAGCGTCCAACGTCGTGTTAGGCATATCAACTCACCCTCAGCGGCCCTTTCCAGTCTTTTAACATCCACAGACCTGTAGTCATCCTCCTCTAAATCCATGAGAAGGCCGTCATCTTTGAAAGCCTCTTGTCGCTCCCCATCATTCTTTGCACGCGCCATTGACTTGATCTGGGCCGGTGGATAGCCAGCTCTACCCCGTCCAGTCAGGGGGGAGCTGTAAGCGAGTTTGCTCACCCCAGAACTCATGGTCCTGCCGCCCCGAGTAAGCGAGGAAGGGACCTGGGTGATGGTCGAAAGATGAGTCCTGCTGGTGGAGAGAGGGTCGACGTAATCATGCGGCGGCGGGGAAATTCCATTGGCGATGGGCTTTTTGAAAGGTGGTTTGAAAGTCGTACGTGAGCTTGGAGTAGTCAAGGTATGAGTCGTTCTGGTGAAGGGAAGTGTATACTGTCGCTGAGTGCTTCTGCCAGCAGATCCTACCAATGTCGGGGATGTTTTGGTGGATCCGGGCCGCTCTCCAGCTTGAGTCGTCCCGGGCGTTGACTCGATTTCTATAGCGTCCTCGGCAGTAGTACCTCCTCTCGCCCCCGGCGGACCGTATACCAAGTCGTCCACCTCATGAGCGTCCACAAGAGCGTTTGGCTGGGGCGAGCGGGTGACATCGCCCTCATTGAGTTGAATCTCGGAACCCGTGAAGGGCCTTATCTTGGTAGGGAGAGACCGTTGATTGTTGAGAGCCTTGATGATGGGAAATTCGTCGTGATTGGCTGCTCCTTTGGCTACTCCAGCTGTCAGCCTCTAGGAATCAGCAACGAAAAGTATAGAAGTACGAAGCAAGGTAAATTGTATCTTATCATCCTCTTCCTTTTCCCTCTTCTTTCGCTCTGCCGTTTTCTTCCTCTTCTCCTTCGCCGCTTCTTTCTTCTTGGCCTTCTTCTCTTCTTCCCTCTCCTTTTCTTCCAGAACCTGCAAAATCGAAGGTCTCGGTGACGGATCTTCTGGTAGCGCATTTCCGTCTTTGTCAACCCAAGCTGCGGATGGACCAGACTTATTTCGGCTCTTGGGTTTGGGAGGGTCATCGTGGAGGAGGGGCTGGACGAAGTCTTTTTTGGCAGGCTTGGGGCCGGGCTTTCTGGGCTGAGGCTGGAAAGGGAGAGTGCTGTTGTTCAGTACAGATTTGGCGACGGTCGACCTTCCAGTAGAGGGTTTCGGAGGAGACGACGTGACACCATTTCTTCTTTCTTCAGCCGTCATCACTTCAGTATGGATCAGCCATTTGCATTAGGAGCGACGGAAGGTCTAGCACTCACCATGAGATATCTTTTTCCCCCCCTTCCTAGATGACTTCTGCTTCGCCATGGTGAAAGGGGTAGAATTTAGCTCTGCATGATCCGGTCGCAAGCTGAGATCCAGATCGTGAACGAGGTTGGCATGAGTGCTAGCGGCGAATTGGGAGGGAAGACAATGTTCGGGGTCAGTGTCGGGGGATGGGGAGCGGAATGAGGTCTTCCAAGCAGCGCTAGGCATAGCGTTGTCAGATAGAGCAGGGCCCAGAAGTAGGAGTTGAGTGGCAAGGCAGTAGTAGAGTCCGATAGATGCAAAAGGTAAAGTGATGAAGAATTCAATGAGAGATAGCGGTTGACGGTGTTTCGACGCGACGCATAAGACGATATTACTATTGATTCCCTCTTGCTACTGTATGAGAAGCTCCCAAGATTCAACGTCCATCCCCGCATTCTTTTCAAAGAAACTCTCCGCTTCCTCTAGTTTCTCGAACCAGATGGCCCGTATCCGATCATCTATTCCTTCCTCCCAGACTTTCTCGTGCAGGCTTATGGTTCATCAGCCCAAGTCTTGTAGTAGCAAGGGAAGCCACGAAGAACGATGAAACGACGTACGCATGGATGCCGTCTTCGACGTGCTTGAATGTCGGCTGGATCCTTTGGTACTTTCCGTCCAGTCTGCCCCATGGGCGTGTACCAGATTGAACAAAGTACTTGTTGAGTAGGGCCTGATGAGGTGACCAGCACATCAGTAGAAGCTCGTACTGGAAAGATAGCACAATAGACGTACTTGCTCTCTCCACTGAGGATTGAAACCCGTCGTCCCCAGCATGTCCTTGAAGAGATTCTCATCCGGCCTCACCATCATGAAGCCTGCCGAGAAATAGCCGTACTCTGGCATGTACCCCCGAGTCCCAGCTCCGAGTGCTGCGACTCCATTCTCTGCTTGACTTGCCGAGTCGTCCCATATCCCCTCGAGCGATTTCAAGACGATATGATCCGCATCGAGGAAGAGAATCCTTGAGAACTGCGTCATATTCCACATTGCCAACTTTGTGTACATGTCCCTATATCTCCGCTCCGTAGGCCTCTCTGGTAGGCCCTGGACCATTGGCGTATGAACGATCGATGCGCCGAGCGAGTACAGCTTCTCAACCCATTCCGGCGGGGTCAAGTCGGTGACGTGCACAAAGAACAACTTTGAAGGGTCGCGAGTGATAGGAGAATGGCGAAGAGAGTAAAGAAGGACACAGGTGGATGTGAAATACTCTGGAATGTCGCCAGAGGAGAGGAAGGTCATGTAGACCTCTTGCGGGGGTGAGGCGAGGGGATAGGGGCGGCGTGGGGGGTAGAGATGAGATAGAGTTTGAGCGGCATCGGGAGGAAGAGGGCGGGTGGTGATGTGGTGTATAAGGTAGATGGTGGTAGTCGCTAGAAGTACCAAGAGGAGGCGCCAATTTGATTTACGGAGGCGAAATCGGAGGTCATTGAGGCGGAAAGCCATCGTCGAAGGCTGGAGCAGTCGAGCAAGGTTGTCCGTCCGTGGCCAGCAGGAAAGTGATAAGCTTCCAAAGACGGTGTTGTATAGTGAATTATGCAGAATGAATGAATGCAGCGCCTGGATGCAAGGATCATCGTTCTCCGGTTTCAGGACGTTTGCTGCGTAAAAAATTCGCAATGCGCATCTGGATTATGGCAACTGGCGCTGATAACGGATCCTCCCTATATGTGCTTGAGTAAAAAAAATGGCGATACATTTCCAAAGCAATGCATTGAGCACAATTTGTGACCCTACATGGAATGTTTGACTACTTGTCTTGTTGCCTGTTTTTGTTGAAGCGGGTCCCCGCATTCCAGGTCTTCGATTGATGTTACATAAGCACGCCACCCTATCCTCTCTTTCAATGGATCTTCTCGACACGATCCATCAACAACAACACAACCCTCACCATGCCTCCAAGAAAATCAAACTCCCGCGACGTCAAGTCCACTGCCCCTTCTCCATCACCCAGCGTTACCGCAAACGCCGCCCGAGGTGGTTCCCGGTCCTCGAGGTCTTCAGATGCCGGAAAGAGTACGGATGTGGAGACTGTGGCTGAAGAAGAGGCCGAGGGAGGCGCGGAGGGGCAGGGGGCTACAGATGTAGGAGCAGAGGGATTTGGAGAAGAAGATTCAGCTGTCGAAGGCGAGGGCGAAGCAGAGAAGACGGGGAAGGTTTCTATGGCCGACAGACTGGCTAAGATGAAGGAGCTTCGAATGAAGATGGTATGTCTTCTGCATGCCAAACGTGTCCCGCTCTTATCTAACCTCCAATCAGAGCCAAACATCTCAAGAGAATCGCCGTGACCTCGTAGCCGACCATCAGAAAAACAAGACTACCGCGAAAGACCTCGCGCGTCTCGAAAAACAGCGCAAGCTCGCCCAGACTTTGCGTTTGAAGGCCGATGCGGAAGAAGCCGGAGAAGATGTGGAGAGGAAGAAGAATTGGGAGTATAGCATAGAGGATGACGAGCGATGGGCCAAGAAGGAAGCGGAGAAGGAGGCGAAGCAGGACCAACATTTCCACAGTGAGTCTCCTCCCTTTCTACATCCACTGTCATGATGTGCTGACGCAGGGTGCAGATGCGGAAGACGATGCCTGGAAGCGCTACAACCGCAACATTCGT
Source organism: Cryptococcus sp. DSM 104548 (assembly GCA_036426225.1). NCBI lineage: Eukaryota > Fungi > Basidiomycota > Tremellomycetes > Tremellales > Cryptococcaceae > Cryptococcus > Cryptococcus maquisensis. The sequence goes on from CP144042.1 coordinate 127,903, forward strand.
GGCACCAAAGCTGACCTCATGGCTTACGAACGTCAAAAAGAAGCCGCTCTCGGTCTCGCTCCCGGTACACTTGTACCCATCGCTGGTGGCTCTTCATCAGGAGCCGGGAGTAGTAGCGCGCTCACAAAGTCGGAGGATCTGTATAGAGGCGCGGACACTTTGGCATATGGCGATAACAAGCCGAGTGAGGAAGCTGTGGATAGGGTCATGGCTAAGATCAACAAAGAGTACGTACTCGACCCCTTCTCCGTTCAATGCCGGCTGACAGCTGGTGCAGTGTTGGAAAGAAGAAGCGTGGAAAGAAGGACGAAGAAGATTCTGAAGTGGACTACATCAATGACAGGAACAGGGTCTTCAACAAGAAGATCTCGAGATACTTTGACAAGTACACCAAAGAGTGCGTTTCTCCCGTTGTTTCTCGACAGACCGCTGATAGTATTGCAGTATTCGCGCAAACCTGGAGAGGGGTACTGCTCTATAGAACTGTCTACTGTCGTGTCTCAACTCGAATGTATCATCTTGTATATCTCTAGCGCTTGGGTGATATGCCGAGTACCCAGCTTACCGCCTGCTCAACTCTCTTGACTGCCCGAATGCTGTGTGGGTATGCATCGAACAGATTGCGAAACTATATTACGACCTCAAAGACACCATTTACGTAGAGAGATGATAGCAGAACCACGACACTGAACTGAACCATATCATAATTACTCGATTTTCCTCCCCAAAATCCCCTCCATCCTGTCCCCACCTACGACTATCCCCCTATCTAGTGGCCATGCCTTCCGCCATTGCCCATGTAGTACCCCTGCTGCATTTGCTGCATTTGCGCCGCGTGTTGAGCTTGTGCTTGTGCTTGAGCCTGAGCCTGAGCTTGGGCTTGGGCGTGTTGGTGGGCCTGCACCTGAGGATCTACACTTTCCGTCAGCTTGGCGACGCGCAATCAAAAGAGCACTATACGTACCATAGTACCCCTGCATGGCAGCCTGCTCAGCCATCATCATGTTGTACTGCTGCTGCTGCTGGGCATGCTGCTGAGCCTGTTGCTGTTGCGCTTGCTGAGCCTGCGCCTGGGCCTGAGCTTGAGCCTGGGCGGCCTGCTGGGCCTGTACAGCCGCACTAGCCTGATTCGCCCTCGCCGCCACACTCGGCGGCAACGCCAAACTGCTCGCACTCATTCCCGCTCCATTAGCGCCCACACCCGCACTCCCGCCCGCCCGGGACAAGGCAGAAGCGCCCGCATCATACAGCGTAGGGGGCGCGATAGGGCCGGAAGTGAAGTAGGGGTGTTGCATAGCGGTGTGGGCGTCGTACCGACGGGAAGGCTCGAATTGGAGGAGGTGTTCGAGTAGGTTGATGGCGTCGCGAGGGGCACGGGGGACGATGGCGTGGAAGGGCTGTTTGGGGTGCTTGGCGAGAGGTGCTTTGATCTGGATCTCGGGCTACAGCTGTTGTCAGCGTTGCAGTACCTTCAGCAGTCCACGAAACTCACAGAGTTCAACTTGATCTGGGCAATCGTAGCCTCACTAGGCGTCCCCACAATCTTCATGATCTGCACCAGCTGGTCGGCATTATCTCTCCCTCGGAAGAGCGGGTAGCCCGTAATCATCTCGGCAAAGCTGAACATATATTAGCTTGAGTCCCTTCGATCAATAAGGACATGGAACGCACATGCAACCAACACTCCAGATGTCGATACTCGTACTATACGTCCTCGACCCGAGCAACACGTCCGGTGCTCTGTACCAGAGCGTCACGACCTGTATGAGATGGTCAGCCTTCGCTCTTCCATATCTGTTCCCAAGGAGGAAGGCATACCTCATTACTGAAAGTGTTCACCGGCACACCAAACGCCCGTGCAAGACCAAAATCACCAATCTTGAGCTCTCCACGTCTGTTGATGAGCAAGTTCTGGGGCTTGAGATCCCGGTGAAGAACGCGATGGTCATGGCAGAATGCTATACCCTGTTGGTCTCATCAGCGTGGCCCACACAGATAAATCACTCAGAAGGGGCTGTAAATCAAGAGGAGGACACACCTGCAGCAACTGATGCGTAAAGCTCTTCACTGTGTTCAAGTCCAACGCTCCTCTATCTCCGTGCACATCCATATACTTCTTGAGATCTTGTTCACAGAATTCAAAAATGAGAATGAGCTTGGATTCGGTGTGGACAACATCGTGAAGGCGGACGATGTTTACGTGTTTGAGCTCTGTATAGTGTAGGGACGAGAGGGTATCGATTAGATAGGGAATGTTTCAAGAGACTTTCGTCAGCGAGGAAATCGAGAGTAGCAGAATCACGAAGACGCACCTTTCATCAGACTAATCTCTCGAATAGCCGTACTCGGGGTACCTTCCTCCGCATCCAGATGAATCTCTTTCAGTGCGACAATCTCAGAGGTCGTTCGAGATCGTCCCTATTGAACATACAGGAACCATCAGCATTGACCAAGACTGTGCGATTCCACTCGTAAACGCATGGGAGTTGTGGATAACAATGAGATGGGCAAAAACCACACCGTCACAATGTGTCACGATTCGGCAGGCGGGCAAGCTCATGGGGAAGGACGATACACATACCTTGTAGACGGTCGCATAGGTACCTTCTCCCAGCTTCTCAAGTTGCACATAGTTCCTGGTATATGGGATGATTAGCTACCTTCCGGACTTCATCACACCTTTCCGCCCATCGAGGTCGCTCCACCTGCCCTCTGCTTTCGCAGAACTATTCACGGAGGGTTTTGGTTGGAGCGATCATAAGCAGGACAGTGGAGAGGTGGCGTAGAGGCAAGGCGGGGACAAGAGACGTACATGGTGAATGACTAGGCGGGGTGTGTGAGAGACGGAGGTGAGTCGGGTGCGTTTGCGAGAATGATTGGGAACTAGCTGGACGCAAGTGTGATAGGACAGGCGCCGAAGAGGAGATCCTGCTGGAATGAGGGCTGGAGGCGAAGGCTGTATGAGAAAGAGGCGGGATTGAGATGTTGTAGACGCGATGGATGAAGATGAGAAGTGAAGTGGAGGAAAGACACGTTCCGGGAAACTCAAAGTGGCGGACACCGCGCGTGTTTGATTTAGGTTTGGTGAGTACCGCACATATCACCCAGAGTGTATCTCGTATGCATTGGGTGACGGGTCAAGGCATACGGTGGAAATTATGTCTTTCAGTGAGCTAGCAGAGCAGGAAGCAGGAGTTTGCCGTAAACGACTGGTTCCTCAGCTGAGTCTGGTATTGAACATCTAGTAGTCTCCTGTACTCTATCGTACAGTCGTTGATTGACGTGCCATGGAAATAATGTCATATGAGGCATTCCAAGGGGTATGATAAGTACTACTCTACGTATACTGCACAGCTCGGGTGATGTGTAGTGGAAGTCTACGAAGACAGGCGCTGGGTCAGTCTCAGGCGGGTTGATGGAAGGAGCGGGGCAATGGGCATGGGATAGGCGGGGGGAGAGAAGTCCGGGTTTGGTGAGCCAGGTGTCTTGTATACTGAGAGCCAGCGAGGCCTGCCGAATATGTGAGGAGTCTTCTGCTTTTGGATACAGCTTGCTAAATTCAGTTTTAGCCGTCGTCCAAATGAAAGACCAACAAAACAGATATCACGCCGTCCACGAACAGATCCGACGATATCCGACGAGAAGAGTCATGATGTAGAGTATGGACGACGCACTTTCGAAAAAAATTGTATACAGATATGAAAACGACAACGTCACTTGTGACCAGATCACATCTCCCGCAATGCAGTCATTCACAAGCCAGCAACCAGTGCACTTCCGGAACCAACCCTACATCACCCACAAATCCCTCACCCCATATTCTTTTGCATAAAGCAAAGAAGACTTTTCGAGAAGTCGGGCAAGAACGCGCAGTACAACGACCTGCCCAAACCAACAAAGCTACCAAAAGCGATCGCCTAACCCAACACTCACCGCATGACCTTGTGTAATACAGTCAGAATCTCTAATGCGTTTACTCACGTGCTCTACACGCCTCACAGCTGAGGCCATTGTTGGAATGCTGAGATCCGCAAATAGATATATCAGTATCCCGACCCGCAACAAGAAGCCAAGACTCAAACTTGGACAACGGTCAGGAATAACTCGTGAAGACGTTGGGTGTGCTCCGATTTCTCGACGGCGTGGCCGATAGTTCCAGTGTCAGAGTGTATCTCGTAGTCATTACCGTTTATGTAGGTCTGTACCAGCCATCAGCATCGCTCAGCGAGATGAGCTATACAGAGGGAGAGGCGGAAGACGCACCTAAAATCCTTCCGTCCTCGGCTCTTTCTGCCCCGTCCCCTTAATCAGTACCAACATCGTCTTGTTCAGAATCTTCGTCTGGTGTGATAAGGGAAACAGCGGGCCGAGGGGACAGCTTGTCAAGCTGTTATTTTTGGAGGTACGCTTGGTCCATTGCCTGTGCTTGACTGGACTACGGTAGCTACTGTTCATGCGACTTTTCTCTTTTCACACTCCTCTGCATAGTCTCTCCGGTGTCTACAACATCCTCCTCCCCCAATCTCTCGCGCATATACATAAGTACCCTGACCTCTTCATCCTCCCGCCGAAGATCAGGTCATCCATCATGGCGCCGGAGACGGCCTTTGCCGTAAATGAGGAGGAGAACGAGGTGGGCAACGCATCGGAGCCCTCAAACCATTCGTCCTCCATAACAGAAGCGGTGTCCAAATAGTCGGGGGCGTCAGACGGTGGATGATCTGGGAGTGGTGGCGGGGGAGGGAATGAATTTGGCGCATCTGGCGGTTGTACCAGAGACACTTTTCCTCTGTCAATCCTGCTAATACCACCCGAGCCCCACCCCCTCCAAGACACTCTCATCATCACTCCTACGTCTAGCCGTGTGACCCTCCAGGATATTCCGAAGCACTCAGCAGCGCAGAGATCGACTCATAAGCCGCATTCGCATTTGCCTCAACTTCCTCCTGCGAGAATGTCTGCGGGACAGTATCTTGCCACTGTCCTTGGACAGGTTGTGAAGCCTCGAAAGAAGACGGGAGATGGTGCCCGAGGTCCGAGACGAGGTGCTGTGGAGGTTGGTGGGGTGGAAGATATGGGGATTGAGATGGGGTCGGGAGCAAGTTTGGGCTGGGTAGGCTTGTGGTCGGATAGACTCGGCCATCTCTGCCTTGTCTTCCAAGTCCGGCCACTTCAGAAGCGCTTTGAGCACTGACACTCGAATCGTCAGAATCGTAGTCCAAAGAAAGGTCGAACCGTTTGAACGTGGCAGCTTTTGGATCGCCAGGCGGGGGCGGTGGCAGGGTAGGATGGTGGCATGGATATCGAAAGGGCGTGCGGCCAATGGGATAAGGTAGCAGAGACGGTGGAAGCTGGGGGATATGAGGGGATGGTTGAGGATTTGACTATATAATATATCAGTCTGAGATGAGGTAAGGAGACAAAAGAAGACAGACTTGAGAGTCAAAGTCCTGAACAATAGCAGCTGAGGCTAACTGCTCCATAGCTCGGGCACCTTCCACCACAGAGGCGGCATCAGCGATTCCGGGGGCGCTTTCGGTACCAGGGTGAGACTGCCCAGCTGCCTTGCTTCTTGATGATGTGCCAATCTTGCCCTCGGGCTGACTGGGACTAGTGACAGGAGCTTTAGTCCGTTGCCGTTTCTTCTGCAGCGAGTGAATCAGCAAATGACTCTTTAATATCAGAAGTAACATACACTTGGTTCAGCCTCCTCATCCTGAACAACAGCGGCCCTGCTCCTCGTCACTCTGCCCCCTCCCGCTGTCGTAGCGGCCGCCCGCTTTACCGATCCAACCTTCTGTTTCGCCCTCTCCTTCCCTTTGCCCGCAGCACCCGCTCCCAGTTGTAGTTCTGCTACCGATCCATCATCGGCAGGAACTGTGTCAACTGACGGTTCAAGGATCATACTTTTGAATTATCTGCGGCGGTGGGATGGAGGAGATCCGTGGAGGTGGGGCCCACTTTGTAACGTTAGTTGTCTCTGAGCGGAATCAAATTCGTCCATCTATATCCAAAGAGCGGAGGACTGGATGCATGCAGCTTAAAGCTTCACGTGCACAGCTGCAGAGGGTGCATCTCCAGCCCCGGGGAAGGGATGTAAGGAGCAGCAATGCATACATAAGGAAATCTCTCTAGTGAGTCAAGCCCGCTCCCTCGCCCCCGCGCATGTTCCTCCACTCCGCAACAGAAAAGAAAAAAACGCCGCATTTTGCTGTTCTCCTTTCTTATCGCAGTCCCTCCATACCCAAAACCCCCCACTCTTCTTTCCCCTTGACCACCATTTCTCCCGCCTCTGCCCATACAAGATGACCCGTATGTCCTGCCTTCCACGTCGCCTCCCTGCCTGCGCCCCCTCATGTCGCGCACGAACCAAATAAATCTGACCTCCATGTTTGACAGGTGGCAACCAGCGCGAGAGTGACCGCGCCAAAGCTCTCAAGAAGCTGTACGCCTTACACATATACTCCCTCAAGAGAATCAGCTGATCATGTTGGTTACAGGGGCGATTCTGGAAAGAAACAGACCGGTAACCCTCAAGCTAGACGAGAAGCGTATGACCCCCGTCTTTTGTTGCACGACGTGGTATGTAGCTAACAGGATATCTCCAGGGACGCGAAGGCTGTAGCCGAAAAGTAAGCCCCCACCTACAGAATGAAGTGCTAAGCTGACGCATCCCTTAGGCAAGCTGTATGTCGTGTTGCGTCCATCTCTCGATTTCCTACTCTACTGACGGGTGTACCTTTCCTTGATTGTCCGCTCTCTCATCGTCAACTTCACCGCTTGAACGACACATCCGAATCCAACAGCTCAAAGCCAAGGCCCGTGCTGAGGCCGAAGCCAGGGGTGAATTGTCCGTGTTTGACGCCAAGCAAGAAAAGAGGAAACAGAACACTGGCCCTCCCGGAGGTGTCAAGAAGAATTGATGATTTCTTCTCATTGGTATCGCCAGGGGAGTCCTCATTACGATCGGGGTGCGCGTGTGAGTGAGGGTTGCGAAGAGGTGGCGGGTTTGAGCTTAGATTCTAGATGGTCGGTAGAGAGCAGCATGTGATGGGTCTTTTTTCGCCTCGAGATTGGGCAGGCATTCCCTTTCCGTCGTCTTACTCACAGGTAATTGCTGTTTCTTGTCTCGTGTAACCGGGTGGGCTGTGCAAACATTCTCTCCACCTTACCACCCTCGCCTGTGCCCCCCCCGTGAACGCGCACATCACTCTCTTGCTCGCGATCTGCATCACACTACGGAAGAGTAGCGGCTGGTCGGCAATGAAGCGACCAGCAAACTCGCAGTCACAGCCCGACCTTCATAGCCTGTACTCTATGCATATGGACAACAACACGATACGACTATGTCTTGACCTTCTTCTTGAGCGGCCTTGCCCCGCCCCCAATCTTCTTTCTCTTTCCCGTCGACTCTGCCTCGTCATACGCCTTACTCGTGCTCGCGCCCAGCAGCAATCCATGACCTGTTCAACTGTATCAGCAATCCTTGCGTCAACGGATAATGGTAGATACTCACCAGTCGACTTGATAAGGTCATCCACGATAACCTTACTGCCACTAGTCGGGTACCTCGTCGACACGCCCCTAGCGACCAACTTTTCCCTCAACAACTCCTTCAGCTCCATCTTCAATCCTTCGACCTTGCCATCCAAGTTGGTTCTCCCTTTGGCCTTATCCATCCTCTTCGCCTTGTGATATGGCGCATCGGGGTCGTCTTCACCATCACTTAACAGCGTCGGGTCGATATCGACATCCATCGCCTCGGCCGCTTCCAACAACCAATTCTTCTCGTGCGTCTTTTTCTGCGCGCGATGAATAGCCTTCTCAATATCATTCGCAAGTTTCAATCTTGCCCGAAGAGACGGGAGGAAACCGGCTTCAACGGGGAGCTCTGGCAACTCGTGCGTCCTGTTGAGGGAGCGGTTCAAGGCGCGCTGAGTGGGTTTCTCGTCCGCCGACACGAGCAGGAGCGCGAAACCCTCCGTCTTGGCTCGGGCTGTACGTCCCGAACGATGGATGTACGCATCCGCCGTTCTAGGCAAATTGAAGTGCACAACATGGTCGACTTGGGGTATATCGAGACCTCGTGAAGCAACGTCGGTGGCGATGAGCACGCCGTTGGCGTTGGATTTGAAGCGCTCGAGGTTCTTAAGACGTTGTTTCTGCTGGAGCTGGGAGTGGAGGGGGAAGATGGGGAGTTGGAGGAGGGTGAGGAGGGGGAGGAGACGGCGGATGGCGTCGATGGAGTTGACGAATATGAGGGAGCGGCCGGGGAAACGGAGGAGAAAGTAGTAAAGATAAAGGTCCTGCGCAACGTCAGATCGGCCCAGATAATGACAAAAAGACAACTGACCTTGTCTTCCTTGGTACACTCAATCATACTTTCCCTCAAAGTCGCAACAACACCTCCTTCCGGACTCAGATCGATGATCTCGGGCGTCTCATCCCTGAAATCAAGCTTCTCCACCAAATCCTCCAACGTAGAGCTCCTCTTCTTCTTTCCAGTCTTCTTCCAGCTTCCCCGCTTTTTCAGGTTGATCTGCAAGTCTTTGCTGAGGGTGGCGGAGAAGATGAAGGTCTGCATGTCGGGGAGTGCGGAGGAGGCTTCAAAGATGGTGGAGAGGTTTTGAAAGACGGGGTCGTCGTCGTCAGGCCCGGCCTCGCTATGAACCAGTCAGCCTGGGAAATAGTGAACGGAAGAGGGAACAGAACGTACCCGCCAGAGCGCTGAGTGAGCCGGACGATAGACTCGAGCTCCTGGAAATGACCATTCTCAATCATCCTGTCCGCTTCATCGATGACCAGGAATCGCAAAGTCCGGATAGAGGTGGCGAGGTCATCGTCCTGCAATAGGTTAGATGGTGCTACTCAGCCCGAGAAGATGCACTTACGCCTTTCATCAAATCCCACAGACGACCCGGAGTGGCGACGAGAATATCACACCCACGGTTCAAGATCCTCGTCTGCTTGTGCGCACTGAGACCACCGACAACACTCCCGATACTGATCCTGGGAGGCTCCTTCCCTTGCCCCTTCTTCTTTTTAGCCTCCTCTTCCTCATCCTCATCCTCCTCTTCGTTGGTATGCTTCAACAGTGCTTCCAGATGCTCCACTACCTGCAAAGCCAGCTCTCGTGTCGGGCAGAGCACCAGTCCCTTCAAACTCCTCTTCTTTCCCTTGACAGGCTTTGCCCGTCTCAGCAGGTAATCCAGCATGGGCAGGGAATAGGCAAGGGTTTTACCGGAACCTGTCTCGGCCACACCGATGACATCTCGGCCGCTGAGGGCGGAGGGAAGGGCGCGAGATTGGATAGTAGTCGGGGTGGTGAATGAAGTTGCCAAGAAGGCGCGTTTGAGAGTTGGGTGGAGGGGCACAGAAGACCACTCGGGGAGAAGGTCGTCTATTGTACGTCAGTACAGGTATACATGTTGTTTGCGGGACGTACCGTTGAAGTCGGGAACAGACTCGAGTTCTTCGTGCTCTTCATCATCGGCTTCGTTGAGGTCTTCGGCGTCGAACCCAGCGAAATCTGGAAACTCTTCAGAAGCGTCCGAATCAGCGTCTTGCTTTTCAGCCGCTCCTTCGTCACCAGAAGCCTCCTCCTCGAAGTCCTCCTCGAAAACGGGATCTTCTTCAGGCTCTTCTACTTGAGCCTTCTTGCCCTTCTTCTTCTTCCCTTCCACCTCCTACTTGACCGTAAGCTCCGGACTTGTATCCTCGCAAAGCGACTTACAATAAATTTGGCAGTCTTTTGACCACCTTCCGCCTCCTCCCACTCGATACCAACATCCTCAAGCTCCTCTAGCATCATCATGCCTCCACCGGCGTCCATGCCGGAAAAGGCAGAAGTTTTGACAGGCTTCCATGAGAGAGATTTCGAGGGAATGTATTGTCCCTTCGTGGACGACTTGGCTTGCGCGGTGGATGCGCCAGCCTTGGGCTTGGATTTGATCTTCTTGTTTCCAGTCTTCGCCATCGTGCTGGTTACTGAAGAGGTGAGTTGAAGATTTCCAAAATGATCTCTGCTTGTCAAAACAAATACAATTGATTACGTAACTGATATCACTGCCGCTCTGCAGTCGACGAGCGACGCGCTTTTCGCTATCACTGATGTCTTACTCCGACGCGTCTCGCATCTTTCCAGGAATCTTCTCATCCCAAACCATGGCCGAGACCACCGACCTCCACAGGGTTCTCATCCAAACCTTCCTCGCTCGCCGCGTCATCTCGGACAAGCTCCTGGTCGTGCTCTATCAGCGCGCCATTGCTGCTGTCAAGGGTGGGTCTCTGACGCGTCGCTCATCGAGAAAGACATGTAAAAATGAGGAAGACTGACTTCAGGTTCAGCTTATGACCCCCGTTTCAAGCCTCCTTATGCCCCGACGGCGGCGGGTGCTGCAGAAATAGTACTGGAACTTTCAGACATTCTGCATGTGGCTAGCATGGAGATCGCCAAGGGACAAGACCAACGTACCGGTGCCGTCTTTTACGTCCTCGTTCGTCATTTCATCGCTCCTCCCGGCCTCTTGACTGACCAGTGATACAGCGTAATGTCGACGCTACAGAAGTGGCCCGCCTCGCTACCGACCTGAATCAACAGGAAATTGATTTCTACCGTAAACTTGTCGAGGCCATCATGATATCCTACCCCGCCAATTCGCTCGCCAACGGCCAGGCCCGGTCGCTTGTCAAGGATATGGAAGGGAACACGAAGCCGCCACAGTCGTGGGCCGCGAAATTGCTGGAGAGCCTGGTGTCGAGGGGATGGATCAGTCGGTCCAAGTGAGTCCTCGGCCTTCGAGAGAATGAACGAAAGCTGATGGAGTCAGGCGGTCGAGGTACTCTTTGAGCGTACGAGCCATAACCGAGCTCGAAACATACCTCAAATCCGAATTCCCAGACTACATTCAAAACTGTCGCCGCTGTAAACGAATTGTCTTTGAAGTTCAGCCACCCCTCCAGTCTCTGTCCTGTCGCTACACCTCCGCTAACATGCGCTTGTAGGGCGTCGCTTGCTCAAAAGACGAGTGCACTGCGCACTACCACTCATACTGCTACAACACCATTTCCGCCATGCCAAACCCCAAATGCCAACATTCGCCTTGTTCTGCGCCTTTCCGCCAGTTCCCGCCAAAGCCTATCGGTGAGAAGGCCGTCTCGACTATGGAAGACTCGTTCAGCGGTGGTGTGAAAAAGCGGAAGAGGGGAAGGCAGACTGGGGGAGGGGATGACGATGAAGAAGAGGAGGATGAGGCGGAGAGTGAGGAAGAGGAGGAGGATAGCCAGACGCAGGACAGACAGGTATGTCTTCCATCTGTCGCCTGACTCAAGCTATCTATCGAAGATGCTGATATAAAGCAGCCGGTACTGGATTATGTCCCTGGGACCCAATACGCGGAAGACACTCAACCAAGTTCCTCTCGCCGTCGTTGAACCGGATCAAAACCCACCTCAACCCCCTTCTATTCGATCTCGAAACTTACATCCTCCCCTCCGTTCATGGGCACAGGCAGCCCCTCGCTGGATCATGACATGCAGCAGTACCCTTCCTATGGGCAATGGACCATACAAAATGATTGAGATAACATGCTGACTATTCTGACTATTCTTTGACTAAGACAGCGGGGCAGACTAAGTGAATTCGAGTGGTATCAAAGTGTAGTGGTACGTGATTGCAACACTGATATATCCTCCGTCTCTCCTTAACCCATTTTCCTTCTTGCTTCTCTCCAATCGTATACAGACGTCAAGGGGTCGTATATATTCGTCAAGGTTCACCCATCGTGTGTGAGGTGAAAAGGGATGTGTACTGATGTCTAGCAAGTAGCAAGACGATTATCCCGTACTCACATCAACCTAGCTGCTGACTCTCTTCTTTCCCTTGCTCTTCGGGCGCTTCTTTTGGGGTTTTTGGCACAAGACGCTCAGTCCCAGATCCCGCTTCACCACGCCCTCACCCTCTTCCCCTTCCTCCCCAAAGTACCCTTCGCCTTCGGGATACTCGCTCATATCAGGCAGAGGTGATGCCCTCCTCGACCCCTCCAGCGACAAGTCCAACGAATCCTCTCTGGAAAGAGACCTCTCCCCTCCTGCCCTTTTGCTCCTAGTCCCCAAAGAAGAGCCGGAGTGCTGCGTCTTGGTAGGCGAAGGGCTACTGCCATCCTCGTCGTAAGAAGGTTCCCGCACCATAGTCGGCAAACTCGGCTCCCTATCCCTTCCCCTGGACGCTTCCCAAGGCGAAACGAGCCTCTCCACCGTGGTCGCGCTTCTCACCCTGCCCTTGCCCAGCGGCCTGCCACCACGAGGCGAAGGGGCCAAGTTGTATCCCGCGCAGGAGAGGCGGTCAACGATGAGCGGCCCATACTTGGGGATCTGCGTCTCAGCAAAGTCGACTCTGACGGTAGAGCCCAGGTCGGCGAGGTAGGACGGTTCGCTGATACTTCTTCCCAGATTCGGCGCACTGGGTCGGTGGGGTAGGGTGGCGCCGTAAGGGTATGGGTCGTATCGGCACCCTCTGTTGGGGACGGAGGTGTCTTGGGACCTTGTGGGGTGGGTGGGTCTTGGTCGTGGGGAGAGGGGGGACGGGGGTTGGTGCTGCTGGTGATGGGTGAGGGAGAGCGCAGAGGGGTGGGAGAGGGCTAGGGTCGAGGAGAAGGGACGGATGCCGCGGGCTGTGCTGGGCGTGGAGGGGAGGGATGGTTCGAGTGGCTGCATCCGTCTGTTGCGACTCGTAAGCTACTCGCTCCTAATTGCACACAAAGGAAGGCTCACCCAGCAAAAGCTTTTGAAATACTATCCATCTTCCTCCCCGCCTCTTCCCTCTTCCTCGACCCCACCGTCCCCTCCCTTTCGGAGTCGAAACCGCCTGATAGAGGCCCGGCCGTTCGGGTAGGAGAAGAGTCGACGGAAGGAAATTGGCTGTTGGAGCGGGACCGGGAACGGGAGGATGTGAATGAGAGGGGGTTGGGGAGTGTCGGGCGAGAACGGGCATTGGGCTGGGGCTGGGCAGAGGGTTGGGTGAGGATTGTAGAAGGGGGCGGGAAGAGGGGTTCGCGTTCAGGCTACCTGGGGCATTAGTAGGGGATAAAGGAAGAGAAGAGTGGCACTTACGTCGTCGGTCCGGGGGAAGCATGCACATAGGGAGAATAGGAGCTTCCGGCACAGAGAGGGGTGATCGTGTTCGTCATTCATCTTCATTCGGGATGTCGTTTTGAGAATTGTGCGTGATGTCTTTGTTGGATGTGAAGGAGTTGTCCTTCTTTTGGGGGATGTGGGGGGTATTTAGCGGAGAAAAAGAGATTGAAGGTGGAAAGTGGATGCGAAAAGGCTGGAGATGGCAATCGCCCTCGAAACGTTAAACGCGTCTGCAGTCCAGTCAACCAATGTCACCCGCCCTCCTTCCAGAGTTCCGGAACAAGCGAGAGATAGTGTGGAGAGGAGGGGGAGGTTTGATCCGGCACTGTCCGAAAGTACAGTCAACCACAGTCAACCCACAGCCCCAAGGAAGGGCACAAAGGAGGCGATCACAAGTGATCTGGAGTGGTGGAAAAAGTGTTTCGGTGCTTTCGCCAGTCGCGGGGGGGTACGGAGAACGAAAATGTGCCGGGGATGCTTACGATCGCGTTAAGGTTTGGAGGCGTGGAATCGGCACAAGCAGAGAGGCTGGGAGAGCAACTGTAACTCGCACGCGGGGGCGTTTGAGGAAGCATGGTTGAAAAGAGTACACGAGACGGCGGATCTTGGTGAGCGTGGTCTCTTGCAGCGGGTCGGGCACTCACCGGTCGTCACTTGCGCACCGCTGCAGGTAGGATGGGGCGTGGTTTGGGTCAGACAGGGAGATACAGGTGGAAGAAAGGGAATAAGAGAAAAGTGCCAGGGGATATAAGATGATGATGCCCGCCCTTCTATGGTTAACTACCAGAAAACCGGCCAAAGCTTAGACCAGCAACCATCCCATCTACCCAGGTACCAGAGGGGCATCGGGGAATACAACAGCGCGTGGGCATGGGGCGGATCATTGTCAATCGGGGGATGGTGGGCGACTACTGATCATCGTGCCTCGATGGCTTACCATTGTTCTCTGTCATTGTCTTGCATACGTATGGCATAGTACATGTTGATAATAGTAGGGGGCTATGTGAGAAGTGGACAGAGGGTCAAGGGGGGACCCCTGGAAGCTGTGAATGGAAGGGGGGAGCTGAAATAGGGGGTTGAATGAAGACTGTCACGAAATGTTCTGGGCTTGACTTTTTCCAAGTCCTCCGCCTCGGGCACCCGATGTGCAGGCACCATGGCTGGACCCTCTCCAGCTCACGTCATCCAGCTCTGCGGCAGTGCAAAGAACCGAGCGAAGAGCTGAGAGACAAGCGCCGAGACAAGCGCATGAAGCAGGCAAGTGGGGGACAATGAACAAACTTATGATAGCAGCATCAAGAAGATGCAGAAGAACGTGATGAATGGTCGGCTACGCGGGGGGACGAGCAGAGGTGCAAAAAAGGTGCCGCGGGTTGACATGGTTACACCCTTGATATGTTCGCTCCGAGTACGTTACAAGACATGGTCGACTCGGGTGCTCGTATAGCTCAGAAATCACCCTCAATGCACCCATCCAGCCAAAGTTCAGCGACATGCTCCATTAACAGCGATGTTTGCTTTACACACCTCGAAACACCCCTCCCGTAGCTCCCGTAAGATTCTTGTTCCGCGTCGTCGGCTGTTTACGGGTGACTCGTCGTCGTGTATCTCGTTTGATACAATCCCCCACGGTGTGGCCTCACAGGGTGTTCGTTGCTCAGAGTGCCTAGCCTGAAAGGTGATGGATCTTACCTCCATGATACATAGGACCCTTCCTCATCGCCGAGGCCGCACCTTGGCTTTCGTGGTGTAGCTTGCGATTGACATCGCCGAGCTCCCTTTATCCCTTTATTAGCATCTGACCGGCGATCTTCTGCCCCTCCTTCCCCGTTCCTTCCACTGCATGGTTCTAGTCCTGCGCCCACCTGGTCTCCTCTTACAATGAGCACACAACCACCTTCTAGTGCTACACCCCACTTCTTGTCGTTGACTGCGCGCTTGCTTAAGACGACATCCAAGCACTTGAGATTGATTCTGCCATCGAAGAGGAACAACAATGTATAGGGCGCGTCTTCTGATCCTTCTAAGCTTCATACCTGAGAGACTTTATTCTATCCTTGATCCTTCCAAGATGGTCTACGGAAGAACGCTTTTATCTCATCATTGCACTTTGATTTGTCATCCATCATAAGTCATCAACCATCACAGAGATCCAACAGAAAGGATGGTGAGGAGCCCTAGAAGAAACTACAACGTCCATGCTTGTCGACCAGCAATCCAGCAGCGATGGCGACAATGGCGCTTACATATCATCACATTGCAGTATTATTGTACGACACGGATCAAACAATCATGACTGCTGTATCTGCGCCACCATCACAATCTTCATACATGTACAGACAGGTACAGTAGCGTAAGTAGTCTAGCAGAATATCAGGTTGTTTACATGTTTGATTGACGGCCTAAGCTGGAGCCCTAAGTCGCATCACTCAACGTACATACTCGTGAGATCGTAGTATCATGTAGTGATGCCCGTTTGGCCGGCATTCAGTTTCAAACCTGTACACCGCACTGAGTGGATCTCAATACTCGTCTTCTCAAGCTTTCGATGAGGCTTGCGGAGATGCTGCTATGCATAAAGAGACTGTCTGTATACACGTTACAAAATTTGGATGATTTTGTTCTCAACAAGGACGCCTTGACTCTACTGGTCTAGAGTTACATTCTCCACATGCTGACACCCCATTGCCCCCTACATTCCCCATGATGCTCAACACCCATGCTAAATGACCAACTCTCTGAGTAGCTGGAAAGATACCAAATGCTTAGACATTGCCACCCAGAGCCTTGATCTCCGACTTAACTTGCGCCTCAGACTCGATCTTTTTGAGTTGAGTCTTTTCGAGCACTTCGCCGCCAGAGAGCTTGGTCTTGAGTTCCTCAATCGCTTTGAGCTATCGCGCATCGTCAGCCGTTGGGAATTGCGTAAGACTTGAGATGTCACTCACCTTCTTGATCAAGTTTCTGATCTTCTTGGCAGTAGCATCCTCCCCAGCCTCCTCCTTTACCTCTTGCGCAGGAGCAGGGGCAGCTGCAGCTTCATCATCCTTCTCCTTCCCACCCCTCTTCCTCTGCCTCTTCTTCTCATCGTTCTTGCCATTGACGTTTTGCCCCGGCACCTGCTTGGGCGCAGAACCAGGGGGTCCGGTGCCGGGGACGTACCGGCCAGCAGGCTTTCCACCGCGGAACATTGGCGTCGCCGACGAGGCGGACGCAGAGGCGGAAGCAGGGGCACCTTCGGGCCTGTTTCGCGCACCAGGAGGTCGGTACGCACCCGCAGGCTTGGCGGTGGCGCCGTCGACTTCGCCCTTCGGCCTCAGGAGCGCGACGCTAGGGTTGGCCTCGGGAGCAGCTGGGACGACCGCAGGGAAAGGACCAACGTCCTTGAGAAGCCGGGGCGAGAAGGAAGCTTGGTAAAGCTCTTCTGTCAATTGAATGTGCAAAAGCTGACCGCCGCACCACCATATTTTGACGCCGTTGTCGACCCTCAATCGAGGACTCAAAGTCGCCGTGAGAATGTATCGCCCGTCAGGAGACCATTCGCAGTGGGAAGCGTTGGATGCTTTGAATTCAGAGACCTTGCGGCGGGTGGAGACGTCCCAGATATCGACACCGCCTGCCAGGTTACCGAAACCGGCGGAGAGGAGAAGTTTGCCTTGGGGTTGGTAGGCGACAAAGTTACGGGGATTTTCGCCGAAAGAATAGACGGGACGGGCTTTGAGGTCAAACATCTGGGTCTTGGCGGGCATGTCTACATATGGTCAGTGCTATGGAAAACAGAACATGATGGCAACTTACAGCCGTAGACGACAGAGAATTCTCGCGAAAGGGGACTCCAAGCAAAATCGTAAATCGGTCCTTCCTTGTCAAGCTCCACCAATCCATCGAATGAACCATTCAGGCCGACGAGATACAGGTTGGTCTCACCATAGTAAGACTTTCCGGTAGCATCGACATCAGACTGGGCAAGGAAGAGGGCCATGGTACCGGCGTTGTTCCACTTGACTGTCAACTTGTCGGCCTTGTAGAACGCCTTCCTCGCCTGAGTTGTAGGCATATCCCTCGTCTCGGTCTTGATTTCCCCATCCACAGTAGCCGCACCTTTCCCAACAAGGGTAGAAAGTGCCCAGAGACCCACACTAGCAGGCGCTCCCTTCTTCTCGCCAACCCAGACAGCCACCGCGGGCTCGGTATGAGGGGCGATGGGTTTCGAGTTTGTAGAGGCTTCGGGGAGGGCGGAGGGGTTGGAGATGAAGACGCCGCGGATACCGTCCAGCTTCAGCCGGGTAGAGGGCCGGGGGGCAAAGGGAGGTGTGAAGATGGCGAGATCGGAGGGCCCGGGTCGGAAGAGATGAGTTTCGTCGGCAGTGATGATGGGTTCCCTTGGTCATGGTCAGCATTTTTTTGGTACCATACGTTTGTTTGCAGCTTACCAGTCATCCAACGTCTTGTGGTACCAGCTTCCGGCGAGTTCTCCAGTCTTTACATCCCATGCCTTCGCGTTCTTGTACATCTCTCCGCTCTCAGTCTTGACAGGTCGCTCAAAGGTGAAGATCCAAGTGCTCTGAGGGGAGAACTTGATAGCGACGACATTGGGCTGCTCAATAGTGGTAGCAGAGGAGGATGAAGAGCTTGGAGCGATGAGCTCGACACTGTATAGGTAGATCAGCACTCTGGCCTTTTTTGCTCCACGATACGACGCACGAGTTTGTCGAGGCGTAGGCGAGCCATTCTCCGTTGGGCGAGTAAGCATAGCATTTGGAGCCGACAGTTTCACTATTCCAATCAGTCATATTTCAAGTATCTGCACGATCCACATACGCTGGTATTCTTGTAGAGACGTCCCAAGTAGGGGCGTCAACGATACCGGCAGTCTTCTGGGCTCGGACTGTGGGGTGTGAGCTCTAGTCAGCTGCGATGGTCGAGAGGAGCTTACAGGTGTACTGGGCGTCTGTCATGGCTGACGGTATGCTTTCGGATGAGGAATGCCTGGACAGAAAAGAGACAGTGGAATCGAACAGCTCGAGACGAGGAGCGAGGACACGCTCGCGACAAACTTAACGAAAAAAACGTAATTACGGGTATCCCCACTTACGTAAAATCACTCAACCTTCTTCTTCCTCTTTCTTTTTTCCAGCTGCTGCAGCCTGTAGACGTTGGGACACATCTCTTAGCTTGCCTCATCAGCAGCATCAGTATGGAGGAAAATTCCATCATTATGTAGTCCAGAAGTTCATAAAGGCCCTTTGAACAGTATATCGACACGTTCCGTCCCTCGAGAGCTTGTTCACATCTGTTCTTCATACGCCTCTACCCATTGCCACCCCTCTGCCCCAAACCATGCCCCTCAGAGCCGCGTACTGGAACCAAGCCCCAGCCAAGACGAAAAGATGGAAGATCTGATGAGAAGAACCGATGTAGTCGAAAGTTCCGGGGGAGAGCTTCTCGGGCAACCGTGCGGCGCTTCCAAGCAAGTCAGAGATCGAAGCTAGATGGAGATAGATACCAAGAAAGAGACGTACTAGAGGAGAGCTCCGACAATGTAGCAAGCGCCGCCAGCGACAATCATGTCGAGACACATCGTCTGCCTGGCGTATTCGAATCCATGCGCGATGAGAACGTGACCGATGGGGATGACGGCAGACAGACCTAGCCCAATGAATGTGAGAGTGCGGTGCCAGCGATGGGCACGGTGGTGCGGAGATAGGACGATCTGATTTGGAGTCAGGATACCAATGAGACAATATGTATCGGCAACTTACATAGGCTGAGGTGACGCCGGCACCGACAAAAGCAGCTAGAGATAATCAATATCAAGTGGGTAAGATGGGATTGCCAAAAGACCTACTCATGTAGAGTACCTGGAGGATCAAGCTGTCGTAGAACCCGTAGTACATACCTGGCGTGATACTCCCAACAATCAATATGACGATGCCCATCTGTTTCATCCATTAGCATCAAGCTTCCATGAGAGAGTGAAAGCTCACATAATCGCCTTGATGCGCCGCCTCACAAACATCCTTCGAATGGCACGACACCGTATGGAACCAGCTGCTCAGACTCAGACACGACACAGCGCAAACCAGATACAAGGTCAAGGCGACTTTGTCGTGTACCGTAGGAGGAGTCTGGAGACAATCTGGAAAGTGGCTGAAGGTTGGAAAATGTGATGGAATGAGGTGCAGAGGGAGGAGAACGGCGAAGAAGATTGCGCCGATGGAATGAGAATGGATATTCACTAAGGACCGGGTCAATCGCTGGACGTTGACACTTTGAGCACAGACGCACCTGTCTCGTTGTGAAGGACTAAATGAAAGAAAGCAGTCAGACTCAGTGTATTGCATATGCGCGCGAAGGGACTTACACCTCACCGCACTCCACAAACAGCTCCGAATAGAAGGTGTTGGCCGACGGTATCCGTGCCGTATATAGTCGTTATCGGTCTGCCAGGGTAGGATCCTGAGGCTTTCCTCGTAGGATATCGTCCTACTTTGATGAGGAGAGTCTTCGGCCCCAGTCTTAGGAAGAAGCGGAGTAATTTCTGACATGGATGCTGGTAAAGTAGAGGCGGAGGGCGAAAGAGACGAAGTAGCTTGGCGGCGAGTGAGGACCATCTTCAGGCTCAGTGCTCCCAGGTTTTATATGTCCAGCTCGGTATGATCTATGTGGACTCTTGCAGGGCCCAGGGATTAGCTCCTCCTCCTCAATGTAGTCGTTGTGGAAGTCAAGATGTGATGGCCCACCTCGAATCCGAAAGGTGTCCCACGATGCGTTGCGGTCTCGATGTGGCCTTAGACACGCAGGTCAGGCGGGCAAAAATCTATGTTAGAGATAGAGCGGACTCGCCTCCTCTAAGTGGCACAAATGCGAACGCGAACATGCATACAAAAAAGGGTCAATCATGAGATTCGTCAGTCGTGGGCGGTAAGTGGGTGACGGAGAGCGAGCGCCGAGCGGCCACCCGAAAATCACGTGACTGTCTGAGATTTTGAACGAACCCGAGATGTTTACAACCTCTCGAACCCTTGTCCATTGTAATCAATACCGTATATACGCGGGTATCGCAGCAATGGCCACGCAAGAGCAAGTCACCAAGAGGCTGCATATCAGCGGCCTCAAACCAGAAATTACCTCCGCCCATCTCAAGGATAGGTTCTCCATCTTTGGAAGTGTCAGCGATGTCGAGGCCCTCCAGCCCGACGCCCTTGGTAAGTACAGCTCAGAAATGAGGAGCCAATCTCATACTTCATACAGGCAACCCTCGCCCTTTTACCTACCTCACTATACAAACCACTCCTGCCCAGCTGAAGCGCTGTCTTAATACGATGTCTGGCTCCCATTGGCGCGGTGCCCTCTTGCGAATTGCCGAAGCAAAACCCAAATTTGACGCCCGCCTCCATGCTCTCAACAACCCCGCTCCTGAAGTTGTCCAGAAGAGCATCGAGCAAAAGCGCAAGAGAGTGATGGGGTCTAGGGCCGAAGGTGTCGGCAAGCTGGCGCAAGACATGCACCTTGTCGATGCTCAGCGAGCGACAAAGAAGAAGTTCTGGGTCGTCTTGGAAGATGGGGGAGAGAAGAGGATGATCAGACCTATGTGTATGCGTCCGGAGAAACCTATTGGCGTGCCAGGGAAGAGGATTGGCCTCAAAAAGCGTGTCATGCCGCCTGCCAGGTCCTTCCGAAAAGTCATCAATCCTCTCAAATGGGGTTCATCTCTCTCTACCTTCCCTCTGTCTACCCCTGCTTCCATCAGCGAAGGCGAGTGGGAATTCGAAGATCTTTCGGATGAAGAGGAAGAGGACGACGGACGAGTGCCTATCGGCGTTTGGCGAAAGGTCGTCGACTCGGAAATTGTGGACGAGGAAGTGGTCAGAGGCAAGAAGAGACGGGTGGAGAGCGATGGTCTGGATTTCGACTATGGTATCGACCTCGCTCTCGACGACTTTGCTGTCGGGTCCACCGCTAGCACCCCTCTTTTCGGCCATCGAGACCTTCCCACCGAGCGCGAGTCTTCGCCCCTGTTCCCTTCTCACCACGAAGAGAGGGAAGCGTCTCCCCTTTTTGCCTCCCGTGCTCCTGATGCCGAGCAGGCTGCTGAAGACGAGGCCGAACCAAAATCATCGCCCTTGTTTCCCTCTAGAAAAGTCGAATCATCTGCAGAACCCAAGGACTCGTCCGACTCTGCCGACTCATCTCCTCTCTTCCCCGCTCGCGACCTTCCCCGCTCTGCCAACCCTTCGCCTTCTACCCAAGCCGCGCGATCATCCCGTCCCCCTTCCATGAGACCTGATACCCCCCCATCTTCATCGCCTGAACCTCAGCATGAAATAGCTGTTCCGGTCACTACTCGTTTGCCCACTCCCCCGCCGACGGCCCTTCCCAAACCTCTAGTTCAACAAGCGAAACAAGAGAAGACTGCTGCTCTTTCCGTCTTGAGCGGTCTCCTCGACTCTTTTGGGGAGTCTCCGGAAAGGCAGAAGCTTGGGAGGGATAGTTTCAGAGGATTTTTGGAGGAAAGCGACAGCGAGGAAGATGGAGAGGTGGAGTTCGGACGAGGCAAAAAGCAAGAAAAGGAAGTGCCAGCCGAGTCGGTGGCAGAGAAAGACGAGGAGATAGTGGTTGAGGAGCCTGATCTCGCTCCCCCACCCGTACAAGAGACTGAGTCATCAGGCCCGTCAGGCTCGTCAGAAGACTCGTCGTCGTCGGGAAGCGGGAGCGATGAGAGCTCGGAGGACGAGAAGATGGATGTAGATGAGCCGGAGGGAGGTGACAAGAAGGACGAATCTGGCGATGACTCCAGCGAAGAGTCTAGTGAGGATCCAAGTAGCGGATCAGGGAGTGGGTCTGGCTCTGGCTCCAGCTCGAGCTCTGAGGACGATTCGAGTGATGATTCTTCTGAGTCTTCATCATCGGACTCGGACTCGGACTCGGACTCGGACTCGGACTCTGAATCTGACTCGGAAGACTCTTCAGACGATTCTGACTCGGATGAAGATGATTCTCCCCGCGCTCCCGTACCCCCCGCCACTCAGCCGTCCACTCTCAAATCGATGTTTGCCCCGGATCCCACATCCACATCTGGATCCACGTCCCTTTTTGCCCTCCCCTCTTCAACATCAGCCACCAACAGCGCAGGCTTCTCGCTCCTCGCCAACCTCGCACCAGACGTCGAACTAGATGCCGACTTTGACATTCCCCTGCCCTCTATCTCTGGCGCATCTCGCCCTGCACAAGGCGAGGATGAGCTCCAGCCGCTGCCTATGGTGGCTGGAGGTCGGGGAAAAGTCAAGCTGGATTTGGAGTCAGCGGGAGAGACGCCTTTGTTCTTCACTTTGCCTGGTGACAAAGAAGGAGCCGAAAGAGAGAAGGGAAGGAAGAAGGGAGAGAGCAGGAATGGATTCAATGAGCTGTTCTTTGGTCTTCCCAAGCCTGAAGAGGAGGAAATGGAAGAAGGCTATGGAGGACGAGGAGGACATGGCGGACGGGGAGGTCAGGCGCAAGGACGTTTCAGACAAGGAGGCGATATGCAAGGGCAAGGCTGGGGGCAAACCCAAGATTCTGGTTACCGTACCCGCCTTCATCCTTCTCAGCTCCACCCAGACCTTCCTGAAGGCGAAGAGCCTCCTATCTTGGGCTTTTTCTCACAGCCTAGAGAAGATACGAAAGCAATGAAGGCGCTGTGGGAGGGAGAGAAGGCAGCTTTGACACAAGGGTGGAAGAGGAGACATAGGGAGGCTAGAAAGATGAGGAGGAGGAAGGGTGGCGAGGAGGGAGAGTAGACTGAGTGCTCAATACATCATTGGAAGAAGAGACGAGATGTATGATAATGTAACAGAACACAGCCATAGCTGACTTGCATCTTATACTCCTCGTTGTTATGTACCAGCGCAACCCTGATGGAGTATGGAGGGCGCCAAGATATCTTGACCCGGACCTCTCTTTCCACGAATGGATTCGCGAAGGACGTACTGAAGACTCATATGTTCCCTTCCCACTGGGATCATAAATGCTTCTTGTCCTTCGCAAACACAGCCGGCAAACTGTCCGGCTGGCCATGCATGATACATGATATCGTAAGCTGTGAATGAGGCACAAAAGTCTATACACACCATGACTCCGTGATGAGACAGAAGGCCGGCGGCCCAAAAGGCGAAATAGGGGCCGCGAGATTCGTTGATGGCGGCGAACAGGTTCTTTGGTTGATTTTGCAAGCCACAACTGTAACCGTAGCCGTGGCATACCATACGACTGAGTCCTTTCCGTGGCACTGCAAAAGAGGGGAGTGGTCTCCAGCGTTCTATTGTATTTGTACCTGTGATTCCAAAGACGCATGGATTCCAGTACTTTCCGCCTGCTTGGTCGTCGTCGTTCATCCTTTGATTGACCCTGAATCGAATGCTCCGGCGCGGTCGGGATGCAGGCATCTGACTACCCATGCAGCTATGTGAGAGTATTACCCAGGTAAAACATCCACAACTGAGAGAGAAGCTAAGGAAAAGCTGAAGGAATTTGAGGGCTTCGGACAACTTGCGGAAACCAGCAAGGCCATGAGCATGTTTTGGCTGAGGAACATTTCTTCGTTGAACTTAGGCTCTCTCCCCCAGGTCTTATCTCTTTCAGCATCGTGAGAATCATGAGAACTGGAAAGCTCAAGACCTTGATTATGAGAAAGTACGATGGAACTGGGCTATCATAGATTATGAGTACATGCTAAATCGACGCAATCGATCTCACAGGATCATACTTCAAGCCTGCCAGCTCATCACCATCAGCAGGCCCTCAGTGTCGTCGTCTTGACTGCTGATACAGATGCTGCTGGTAATGATACTTCCGATCCTGATGCTTGGCCACGAGCCAATCTCTCATATCACTGAACAGCATATAGGGGCAAGTGTTGACTATCGTAATCAAAACCCAGTCACCTGACGAACGAAGGAGGAGGAACGCGCGATGAAGGTCAGTCCTATATGCTGCCAGGTTACAATGGATGCACTGCTCACAAGGAGGGCATGAGTATCGATCCTGTATCGGAAGTACCTCCTCCCTGAAAAAGTCGCCGTTCCACAGATTCTGGGCAAACCAGACAAAGCAAGCGGGTGATTGACACCGATGCCAGTTGGCCTGCGGCGAATCAAGGACGAACAGAAGACGTTGTACTGTGACAGGAAACCTGAAGACTTGCGCCCGACACCACGTCAGCATTATTAAGGAGCACTTGAGATCGTGAGCTGCTCACCCGTGCCGGACAAAGTGGACATCGCTACAGTCTTGTTACCTAACGCAACGCAAAAGATAGGTTGTTACGCGGTGGTGGCGGCAATCGCATGGATGGAAGAGATACGAAAGATCTTCATCCCCTTATCATAAGTATAGCTGGAAGCAGACCACACCTCCCTCTGTTATGATGCAATTGGGTCATGAATATGACCGAGGCCGAAGAGGAGATTCAGAAGAATTCCAAGACCTGGGGTGCTTCGCCGCCATCATCTGTCACTGGTCCGATGTTTCGGCTCTCCAATGATGGCATGAAATCGATACCACTCCGATTTCTGCATGCTCAAGTCGACAGCTGACCAGCTCGGGAGAGGCGGGACCATCTCATATACACTGTATACATACAAGTGCGCACAATGGTCAACTCGCATCAAAACCTGATGAAATGAAACACACAGTCACGGCAGAGCGGCAACCCTGAAGAGGCCCCTTCGCAACGCTACATTGACACAACTCAGGGTCACCCACATTCACCCTCCATCCTTTGCATGGTCTATGGCCGGTCTATGGTCATGGATGGTGGTAGCTGAAGCTTTGATCATGAGCGCATCGCCTTCGACCAGGTCTCTGATACAGGCGGAGGTGGCCTCCTAGTCGCGGCCCATCGCGAGGTGTCTTGTGTCAACATATCTGTGAGAAAGTATTACATTTCAAGTGTATCATAACCTGAGATGACAGATAATGTCTGTGAGTGCCAATTCAGACTTTACCCTTCTGTGTCAAACATACAGGGCTTGCAGATGAAGCGAGTGTAGTCGAGAGATTGGTGCAAAGACCGGTCGCCCTTCCAAGTATTTTGAAGCTCCCGTATGAGGCAGGTCTGCTCTTGGCACCTGTACCAGCCGAATTCAGGAGTATCGAGAATAAAAACGATCCTTTGTCGACTAAGGGGTGCGAAGTCTTGTTGACAGCAGCACGCCGCGTCAGCGTTGCTTTGATGAAGAACTACACAAACAACAAGCGCCACCACTTACAAAGGTCTTCATATTTGATATTTGTCAAAGAGGTGGTCTTTATCAGGGTGGTGGCTTGTGTGAAGAAGAACACAGAAAGCCAAGCTGATAAGGAGATTTTGGAAGAAGTGTATAGTCAGCCTACTGTGTGGCAACATCGATCGAGACCTTTCAGTCACGTCTACTCATGCTTGGAGCGGGCATCATCATGATTGACGACAAATGAATGGAAGACACACACGACGATGGCTATATTCCTACTTCTCCCTCAAGATCTATGTAGTGATGTAGCCACTCAACAACGTTGCTGCAGCAAGTCGTAGATGCTCCGTCGACACATTGATGATGCGCGCTATTGATGATCCAACCCCATAAGTCAATCAAGAACAAGTGTGTCAGAGTACAAGTCATGACCATTGATGAGAAAGTTACAAGGTATATGTTGTCCATTTACACCATAGAGTAAGCCACCGTTCGGGAGTAAGCCGGAGGAGCGGAGAACGCGGTGATCAGTGCGCGATAATCACCCATAACCGTCGCGACCATCCCTCATGGTGGGCCTTTACCTTTCTCTTTCTCATCATCTCACTTTAATCTCACAATTGACTTCAATTACACATCATGTCCAAACGGGGTCTATCCATGGAAGCAAAGAAGACGAAGAGTCAGTCCCTAGTCCTATACCATTGGGTGGCGACCGGTTGACCGGACACGACGCGTCATCTGTCATGTCGAGTCGCGCTCTTCGCATTCCCCATCCTCCAGCAGGAGTGCTGACCTTCTGCTCAGTGGTTGAAATCTTCCATGAGACGGTATCATCTCCTTATTGCGCTGTACGATTGGAGCCAGCGGCATGCAGGACTGACACACGTCCAGGCAGAATTCTTCTCCCTCAAAGAGCTGGAAAAGATCGCACCCAGTATGTCCATGATTCAGTCCTCCTTTTTCATGCCCTGTTTCTCTCCTCAACGATAGCAAGCGCTGACATGTATACAGAGCAAAAGGGCATTGGTCGGTCATCTGGCACACCGTATTCGACGAAAGCTGATGGGTGACTTTGACAGTTCAGCAAAGCGTGAAAGAAGTGTTGGACGACCTCGTCGGAGATGGGTTGGTGACTATGGACAAGATGTATGTCTCTCCCTTCTCGTTCAGTGATGAGATCCGTAGCTGACGATGTTCAAGTGGGACCGGAAACTGTACGCTGGACCCAAAGGAGGCGCAAAAGTCATCAACTCACGCATTGCAGACTACTGGGCTCTGCCTAGCGCTGCTGGAGCCACCGTACGTCTTGTCAACCCGAATTCAGTCACATTCTATGATACAGATCTACCCACTGCAGAAGCTGACTCATCGGGCAGAAAAAGGCCACCCTGGCGAAGCACACCAAAGAGCTCGAGAAGTTGGAAACCTCCCTCGGGGAGACCAAAGCTGCTTTGGACGAGGCTGAGCAAGGTCGCGAAGATACCGTACGTCTCGTCCTCCATCGCCCCCGAGGATCGCTCGAGCTGACCTTCTACCAGCCGGAACGTCAAGCCCTCATCTCTACCCTCTCATCTCTCCAATCCCGATCCCAATATCTCCAAGCCGAACTCTCCGCTCTCGGCGCCGCCGATCCCGTCAAGTACGAGAAGAAGAAGGAAGCCATCGATGTGTGCAAAGAGGGGGCGGTCAGGTGGACCGATAATGTGATGATTTTGATGCAGTATGCTGGGGGGTTGGGGGTGGAGAGTGCGCAGGTGAGGGGGTACTTGGAGATCGGTAGGCGGATACATCGCGTCCTGCGAGCGAGTACTGATGGGCGTTAGCAGGGGAAGATTGGGATGACCTGAAGGTGTGATCTGCGCATCAAGATCAGCGTTGCGAGAAATCATATCGAATCATTACATCAGTATCTGCCCCAACACACATGAAGCATGATGCGACACGTTGGATTTGCCAGTCAGACAGCCATTTCATTCCGAGGAAACAATCACCCAGCCTTATCCTACATTCCTATCATACACCCTTCCCATCGTATCCACACAACCCTTTCTATCTCTTCTCATTTTTCCTGCCACGCTGAACTCAGAAAGCAAAGACGTCGTTCGGCCTGAACAACGCCGAGATACTCTCTCCGTTATGCGTTCGCCTGATACTCTCCGCAATCACTGGCGCAATATCCAAAGCCTCGAGCAATCCGTCACAAGCCTCGACACGGGCCGTTTGGTCGATCGAGTTGGTGACGATGAGTTTTTTTACGGGGAGGTCGCGGAGATTCTCCATTGTTGTATCGGAGAGAAGACCTGATTGACGTTTTAGTAATGACGTGCAAAAGCCGACATGGGACTTACCGTGAGAGATGAGGGCGTAGACCTCCTTGGCACCGTTATCCCTCAGAACACCAGCAGCAAGACGGACGGTGTGTCCAGTGTCGACCATGTCATCAATCAGAATCGCCACCTTTCCTCTCACATCACCGACCAGCAACTCCATCTTCTCTACGATACCGCTCTGGTCGTCCGCGTCATTGAAGTACTCTCCCTCGGAGGAAGAGGAGGCGGAGGAGTTGGGGACAGAGCCGACTGGGGTAGAGGGGACGGTGGGAAGACAGAGGGATGCGGCCATGTCGCGCCGACGTTTACGGTTGATGAGGGCGAAATCCAGGTTGAGCTGGTCGGCCAAAGCAGTTGCTCTGCTCCCATCAGCTCCCAATTCACGATCCTGAACAATAGGAAGCTCACCGCTTGGCACCACCCGCATCCGGAGAAACAATGATAGCATCCCTCCACTCTGGAATCTCAGCTTTGATGTACTGCATCATCGTCGGCTCAGAGAAGAGGTTGTCGACGGGGATATCAAAGAAGCCTTGAATTTGCGAGGCGTGGAGGTCCATAGTGATAACATGGTCGGCACCAGCAACGGCGAGAAGGTTGGCGACGAGCCTGAAAGGAGGTCAGAAACGTGCGAGGATAGAAAGGACAGACGAGCTCACTTGGCAGTGATGGGAGCTCGGGACTTGTCCTTCTTGTCCTGCCTGGCGTAGGGGTAGCAGGGGATGACAGCTGTGATTCTCTTCGCACTGGCCGTTTTGCACGCTGCAGCTTTATCAGCATCCCAAGAAAGAAGTGGGAAATCCGGTCCGACGACTTCGGGCCAACGTACCAGAGATCATGATAAGCAGCTCCATCAGGTGGTCGTTCACATCAGGCGGGGAGGGCGACTGGATGATGAAGACGTCCTCGTCTCGGACGGAGGAGTGGATTTGAACACTGGTCTCAAGGGAAAGGAACTTGGAGACGTGACAGGGAGTGAGGGGGATACCGAGTCTGGGAAGAGGTAATGAGCGGTCATGTAGGGTTTGGGAGAATATTGCCTACCTGGCAGCCACAGCCTCGGCAAGCTTGGGGTGAGCATTGCCTGAACAAGTCATTGATCAGCACTCGAGTCCATAAGCCCCAGCCATTGCCAACTCTCTTTCGCCATGATTTACCGCGCGACCAGAAAAGACGCTCCCTCAAATCGACAAGCGCTGAATCAAACTCGCCCAAGGGAATTCGACGTACCGGTCAGCAACTTGATGGAGTTTCCGATCTGGTGCATGGTGCTTGCTGGGCTGGGCTGGCAGGAGAGGAGAAGAGAAGAGGGGCGATTTTTTTGCGAGAAAAGGCGGGGGTAATGCAATCACAGGGCGGGGAAAAGTCAACGATTTTTGGTTATCAGTCATTTACGTAACAACACGTGGCTGACATATTGATGTCATCCCTCAACATGTTGAAATTGAACTTCTGAAGAGCTCCAGCCCATGCATGTGCAGCAGACAGCTGGTCATAGGTCCAATACCTAATAGGATGTCTGATGCTATAGATTACTTGACATAGCAAAGCCATCATAGACGTTTGGGTGTGATGGTTGCAGTCAGGCGAAGCGGTCGTCTACAAAATGCCTCGAGTCCGGGCTCGACCATCTGAGTGTGCTATCTTCGTTTACTGGCGGTTCCTACTCCTACTCAGATTTTGAGAATCCAGCCTCTTAGACGAGGAGGCCCCAGAGGACACAGACATTGACGACTGAGTACATCACGGGACGGGGACAACGTCGGCTATGGTCTGGCAGAAAAGACCTCTATGGCTTCTACGTGCTCGTGGTTGTTGACCACGAGTGTCGTATCCGAGCTCTGCAGACGGGTTTCCTGTCGTTAGGTCACGATGAGCAGGTCTATCGCAGCACTCCGGTGAGTCTTCAAAATACATGCTTGGAAAATGACAGGCCATCAGTGCTGATACATAACAATACAGATATTCCAGACCCCCCAGAACTACTTTTCCTATGGCGAATATTCTAATGCCGACAGCAACTACACCCCCAATGTCAATTGCGTACCGAGCTACAAGAGCAACTCTGGGGACCACGATGGGGTCGCACAAGACCACGCAGAGTTCAACGACCTCGTCAAGAAGGTTCAAGTGCGAGTGGAGCGCGCCACAGGCTATTGGAAGGCGCGATTTCAGAAGTTGCAGCTGTTGTCGTCCCAGGTGAAGACTCCCAAGAAATATGTCAAAGTGGTGTCTATCTGGATCGCGGTATGTGTCTTTCCTTTGAGAATGGCCTTCTCGTCTCATACAGATCTCAAGCTGACAGCGATGCTCGGACATCAGGTCACTGCGCTACTCCACAATTGGGTGCTCGAGCATGAGGGCCTCAATGACGAAGATCTGACCGATGCGGCAGAATTGGAAGGGGTGATGCTAAAGGAGGTAGCAGCGCAGGAGAGACTGAAGCAGTCAGATATACAGGAGTCTGACGAGGTGGAGCTGCAGGGGGACAGGGAGAGGCGGGAAGCTGTTCGAAGGGAGACTGAGCTGATGAAAGAGCGGCGGGGGCAGAATGTTGCGTACGTAGAAGCTGATGATTCCTCGTCCGGATAATGGGCCTGAATGTAGCCAGCAGTGTGTATAGTACCAATGTAGCTTGAACGTCGGTCTATTGCCAGTTTTTGCAAGCTCCGCAAAGGTCATCCACCGAATCTCTTCCACGACGGATTGAGGAAAGATGTCAGCGTCGCTCGCTATCTGCAAGTGAGCTTCTCTCATTCCGCGTATCACAAGTGAGTGGGGAATCTCTTCCGTATCAGCTATACAGCAGCTCTCTTACCTCCCAGAACCCAAAGTCCAACTTGCATCAGATTCTGCACAGGCCATCACAGGCATCATTGGCATCAACGGCGACCACCGCTTTGTTCGGTATTCCGACCCACAGCCAATCACCGCGTCTCCAAATCACTTCGTTACTTCCCCGTTCACTTTACCCCTCGTTCCCTTTGACACCCCCCAGCCTCACAATTTTCACCATGGCCCCTCCCCCTGCAAATTCCCGGGGGACGGGATTCTTGCCCTCCAAAGGTCCCGTTCTGAGAGTTTTGACGATGACTCAAAACACATCGGCCCTTGTGTTCACAGTATTTCTAATACCCCATCTAGCGAGTCCTGTCATGGCTGCTATCGGAGGATTGGATGGCGCAGAGAAGACTATGGTATCTAAAGCCTTCCCATATGTAGGACCAGAGCTGACTTGCGGCGTTAGATGATAGCCAGGGACCTGTATCTTCCACTCGAACCAGTCTTGGTATACTTGCCCCTTGCGGTCCACCTCACGTCATCCCTGACAAAACGTCTCATCTCCTCTACCAACTCCTCACTCCCTCTCTCGGCCCGCCTGCCCCGTCAAATGCACCAACTCCTCGCATACCCTCTTCTCTTACTCCTCATACCCCATATCCTCACCCACCGCCTCATACCCTCTTCTACCGCTCCGCCTATAAGGGAATTATCGCCCAGCGAGCTTGGCTGGGAGTTTGTGGGGTATGGACTGGGAGATTGGATAACGTGGGCGGGGTACTTGGGATTAGTCGGGGCGGGGGTGTGGCATGCGGCGGTGGGAAGCATGAAAGTGGCTACTTGGCTGCGCACTCTCCGGCGGCGACCTAGCACACCAGCCAAATCCGCTGGTCATTCCTCTACTTCTCCTTCGGTGAAGAACGAACAGCCAGAGAAGAGGCTTGTGCCGAGAAGGCGGAAACTCGGCCTTCGGGGCGTCATCCTCTGTTTTTTGGGTATCGTCGCCTTTGGGCTGTGGAGGGTCAAGAGTGAGACGGGGATGGTGAGTCCGGTGATGAAGCGTAGGTATGATGCTGTCTTTGGTCGATCACCCTGGGCATGGGCCAGTCGCCTGTTATCCTGGTAGATAGAATAGTAGAGCAGCAGGTGAGAGTGATCATTATTGTTGTAAGTATAGCATGATTCAAAGCATTTATCTCGCCCAACGATCATTTGTAACTACTATGCCTTCTGGGCATGCCATGTGAATCTGCTGCAACCGCCTGATCGTGCTGAACATGTCATGAAGAAGCCGCCGAACAGCAAGTTGAGTGAAGGACTTGGTGGTTAGGTTCAGCAATCTTCCACGCTATATCTATAAAGATAAGTACTCACCGGTATAACATCAGTGTCACCTCTGTTAGACCCTATTCATCATACCCCAGGTCAGGTTCCCAGTTGTTTCTCAGAAAAAGTCAGAAACACAAGTCGCAAGGACCATTGACTTTGCATTAGAGAGCGGATTGTAATCTTATTACAAACTGTTGTTGTTGTCTTCCTAATCCCCCGCGTCTTCGCCAAAGCCTGGCTTTCTTCGACCTGCTTCTGCTTCCTCTCCATCACCATCATCTTTGACTTCCCATCCACCCTCCGACATGTCCCAATCACCAGCCCCGAATGGGGCCGCTGGTCCAAGCAACTCCACACCCGCTCCTGCCCGTCCGACCGACACCAACCTCCTCCGCCAATTCGTCATGGAATACCTCCAATCCCACGGTTTCGACAAGGCCCTCGCCATGTTCCAACAAGGCATCGCAGGGCAGGACGGTGACGCCTCAGATGCTGAAGGCGGTGCTGGGGCGGGGGCAGGAGGAGTGAAGACTGAGAAGGCAGGGGAGAGGGAGGCGATCTTTCGTGCGCCGGGCCCGGTACCTCTGGAGAGCAATATCAAGAGAAACATCCCGCAGGCGCAAGCCATCTCGGCATCCACCATGGCCGATCGTATAACACCTGAATTCGAGGCTCAGGCAAAATACATCATCGACCAGTTGCAGAAAAAGGTCGAGGCAGTTCAGGACGAGGGAGGAGAGGAGAAGGAAAAGGAGATGAAGGATGGACAGCCGGTTGATGGGGCTCTAGTGGATGTCTCGGATAGAACGGGAGGATACTTGAGCTACCGCAAATGGGTAGATGGTGGGCTGGACATGTGGAAAGTAAGTCAAACAGCTTTCGATGGGGTGTAGCTTATGGTGGCAGGCCGAGCTGGATAACGTCTCGTTCCCCATATTCGTTCACACTTTCCTGGAGCTCATACATCTTGGCTTCCTGAAGACAGGTAAGTTCGAACACACATCTATATCACCTTCTGACCCTATGCAGCCCGCGACTTTTTCACTCAACAATCTCCTCATCACGCGCCTCTGCATCCCCAAGAAACCTCGACCCTCTCTTCCCTCTCCTCTCCCTCCCAGATCGCTCAAAACCCTCTGTGCAAACAGCTACTCTCCTCAAAATACACTGTCCCTCTTTCTCGGAATGCTCATGATCTGCTACTGCAGTGGTTGAGTGGTGCGAGCTTGGATGATGAGTGGGAGGCCGGATTGCATAGTGAGCCTGGGAGACGGAGAGAGGCTGTCAAGTTGATCGTTTTCAATCATGTCTCCATACATGGTGCGCTTTCTCTGTTTTTCAGACTGTATGAAACTGACATTCATCAGTCACGGATTCGTCGGAACCTCTCGACCATGTCGCGATTGCCTCCAAATCTGGCCTCCTCCCGGCGTCCCTTCCCTCCAACAAATCCATCGACGCCTTCAACTCGGCTACTACCCTCAAACTCGGTCCTCCACCGATGACCGACAAGCTGAAAGAGCAGGTCACGAGAACCTTGCAGGACGAGGCCGAGGCCGCTGCTGGAGATCAGGGAATGGACGTAGACACGCCTGCTGCCGACATCAAGATTGAAAACGAAGATATCGACTCTTCTCTTATCAGCCCGGCAGAGTCCGAAACACTTCCCCCCGTCCCCGCCGTCTTCCGTATCCCCGATCTCAAGCGCGAAGTTGAAGCTATCAAAGACCGTCGTAAGATGGTCCGTCTTGGACCCTCTGGCTCCTCGGATGGCAAGGGGACGCTACCGAGTGTGGTGGCTTTCACGCTGTTTGACCATGGGGAGAACGCATCATCGGTAGAGTTCACGAGAGATGGTAGTATGATGGCTGTAGGGAGTTCGGAAAGCTGTATTCGCCTTTGGAGTCTGAATGGAGACAAGTTGAAGAAGAAGTCTGTTGATGCCGAGGGAGCGCTGGTGGAGGACGAGGGCTTGCCCATGCGCAAGCTTATAGGTCATTCTGGGCCCGTCTATTCCCTCTCCTTCGATCCCCTCCCCTCCTCTTCATCCTCCCCGACATCGCTCCTCTCTTCATCCCAAGACGGTTCCATCCGTCTCTGGTCTCTCGATACCTACTCCAACCTCGTCGTTTACAGGGGACACGGCAAAGATCCGGTCTGGGATGTGGAGTGGGGACCGGGAGGGGTGTATTTTGCGAGTGCGAGTAGGGATAGGACTGCGAGGTTGTGGAGTTCGGACAGGGTTGCTCCTCTGAGAATGTACACCGGGCATTTGTCGGATGTGAACGTGAGTGCATACGTTCTGCTCTGGAACTCTGCTGACGCTGCGATAGTGCGTCAAGTTCCACCCCAACTCGTTGTACTTGGCGACGGGCTCGACAGACACATCCTGCCGTCTCTGGGATGTTCAGCGTGGCGCTTGCGTCCGTCTCTTCCTCGGCCACACCGACTCCATCACCACCCTCGCCATCTCCCCCGACGGCAAAACGCTCGCCTCCGCCGGTCTTGACAAGTCCATCTACCTATGGGACCTCGGCTCCTCCCGGCCCATCAAAAAGATGACGGGCCACACTGGCCCTATTACTTCGCTGTCGTTCAGCCAGGAAAGCTCGGTGTTGGTAAGCGGTGGTACGGAGGGAGTAGTCAAGTGTTGGGATGTGAAGAGTGCTGGTGGGGAAGGGAGTGGGAGTGGGGCGGGGGAGACTATGTGGAGTGGGGCAGGGGGGAAGGAGGAGCATGGGGCGTTGCCGATGGGAGGTGGGGATGCTTGGGATGTCCCGCATACGTGAGTCGAACTTTTTTTTACGGCTTTGTTATCTGTCGGACTTTCTCCCCGAGTCTTGACCCCTGACATATCTTCGGTATACTGATTACCTTCGCAGGAGTGACTTGTTGGCGACCTGGCCAACAAAGCGAACACCGATACTCAAAGCACACCACACACCGAGAAATTTGTGCATGGTCGCGGGGAGCTTTGTGCCGCCTAGTAATGCGAGGAGAACATAGGAGATACCTGTTCGAGCTGGCGTGTAGGAAGCCTGAGAGGTTGAAGCTTATATATATATGATTATGTACGGACACGGTCATCTGAAAAGTACAGGTATGGCTGTATGGCGCTGACCTTATTCGGCTTTCGCTCGTCTTTCAAGGTGATTCTTGGACTGGAGACGAAACAAGCAGAACTGCATAGTTCGAATAGGAAAAGACCCTAGGGAAAAGCTAAAATATGAGGACCGAAGGAAAGTCAAGAGGCAAGAGAGGGCGGCAGAGTATTCACCGGGGATACCAGACGAGACAAAGGAAGATGTTGGCACGGCAAGAGCACGGGTGAGAGAAGCAAGAGAGGCTCAAGACGGCTGTGCGCTCACATGACTACGCCCCATGTCAGCATATGGAGACTCAACGCTTGCAGCAAGCTCAAAGGTCTTCCTGGCAGAGAAAAACGGAAAGGGGGAACATACGTGAACAGCAGCCACCGTTGTCCACGGGAGCGTACGGGTCCTCGCCCTTCTGAAGAGGGCCCCAAACAGAGGGAATCTGCACTAAGTGTCAACACATACTACAGCAGGTCCAGACGAGAACAAGACGTACGAGAGGGTCCTTAGTAGAGCGACAGTGGTTGATAAGGCTGAAGAATCCCCGATCAGCGCCCTCTTCTTTTCACTCAACAGAATCTTCCCAATATCGCCGGTCATTCCTTCACACTCCCCATCTCTGCACCGTCAGGACCCTAGACTCACTTCATGCTGGCCACGCTGACCATCACTCTCGGCCTGCTGAGTTCCTCTCTCAATCGCTGATTGTGTTCGAGCAGCCTTCGGAGCTTGAGCTCGTGCATGGTCGCTTTGTTGGTTCTGCTGGACATTGTCAAGGGTGGTAAAGAGCGTGTGGGGGGTTCAGAAAGGTGAAGACACAGAAAGAAGAAGAAAGAAAGAGAAAGACGCAGCCCAAAAGGATCGGACGATGTGATGGGCGTGTGATGGGGATTCATGGTCTGTGCACCAGGAACAACAACGCAACACCACCATTTGGGCGTAACCGTTCGAAGAACAGTTGCCACTATTTGTCTACTACTGGCTCTGTTTTTGTCCTCCTTCACTTCTGTGGTCTTGGAGTACGACCTGTCTCCGGATGACGTCTAGCTGATATCGCAAGCAGGTATCAAAGCGCGGCGCGCGTGATGGCTCAACCTTCAGAGTCCTCCCTCTCAGCAGACGATGCCCCAGTCAATGTGATGCATTCTCGATATAACCCACTCATGATCAATGAATAACGAGCTCTAAACCGTCTGAAATGTATGAGCTTGTAGACCATTCTGGGCCTGTCACCGTTATACCGCATAGTATTACACTATCTCCTGACTGGCTAAGCCTCCGGGGATCACAGCAGCTTTCGTTCGCCCGGATCGCCTGGATGAAATGGTTCAAAAGATATGTCATCAATGATGTGATACCATGATAAGCAAGGCGATGAGTGAGGAATAGTGAGACTAAATCTAGAAGAGAGTCTCCCCATGGTGATGTGTTGAAGGAGAATAGTAACATGATGGCGAATATTCAGCGGGGAACCACCACGTCTGAGCAGCATTATGTGTGGTGGTGCCAGCGCAGGCAGCCGGAAACCATGATTGTCAGACATGATCTTCAGCACAATGCACCAGTATGGAGGGTTTGACACTGGTGGCTGATACGGGAAGAATGCATTGTGGTCCAAGACGCGGTCATGATGTCGATGGTTTTTGTTCAAGCATAAAACTAAATTCTATCTCCCGAGGATCACCAATGGCTGACCACCCGCTGCCCTGCACCGTCGTGCTCATTACAGTCACGCTACCGCTCTCATCTATCGCAAGCCCCCCTGCCTGGATCTTCACTTCTTGGAGCGCATCCTCTTCAGTCCAGCCCTCGACATGTTTGACTTCATCCACTTCCGTCTGAATAGCGGACCTGACATACTCTGCTAGGCTTTTGACTACGGTCGAGGAGCGAGAGGTGGGAAACCCAGTGCTCTGACCGTACGCTCCCAGGTTGCTATTGAGTGTTTGTACGAAATTTTGGGCGACTTTGAAGGCTTCCTCTTCAATTCTGGGTATTCTCAACTCTATCACGGTAGGCTCACCAATCGCTGACCATCGGCTGCCCTTGATCGTGCTGATAGCCTTCACGCTGGTACCCCCTTCGCCTATCCCAAGGTCCCCTACTTCGATTGTCACACCTTGAAGGGCATCTTCTTCGGTCCAGCCCTCATCATGCTGGCCTTCATTCACTTCCATCTCGATAGCGGACTTAACAAACTCTGCTACGCTTTTGACCACGGTCGAGGAGCGAGAGGTGGGAAACGCAGACCTCTGACCGGCGTACGCTCCGATGTTGCTGTTGAGTGTGTGTACGAATACCTGGGCAGCTCGGGAGGCTTCCTCTTCAATCCTGGAGGGAGCTGTGTCGTTGTTGGCGGACATGATTGTTGGGGTTGCTGTGAGGGAGTGAGAAGGTTGTTGATCAAGTATATGACATGTTCTGCCTGCTTCTATTATATGCTGGTTCCCAGCTCTGAACTCCTTTCTCTTGAAAGTGAAAGCGGCTTGCTTTCAACCCTCTTGTCCTCCTGTATCGGTCTCAGATGTTCGGAAACCTTCATCACCCTGTGATCCTTACAATTCTTACTTATAGTGATTCAGTTGTCTGTTTTTAAGAAGAGGCTTTGGAAGACCGGAGTAATGCCACAAGGATCTCCGGTACTTGGAAAGGGAGTATAGTCGTGTTGCTCTATATGTACAATACGAGTATTGCGGCAGCGTCGATCACTCTGCATTTGGGCACTGCAGCCGCCAGCCCTCTCGCCCCCGTGTCAAGCGAAGACACCCGCAAACTCGGTCCCTTTGTCTTGCCCACTCTTGGTTGAGTGACAATTAGACAGCGGCTCTTTCCTTCCCTTCATGACGTGTGTCCGTAGCTGTGAAAGCGCTGGGGCGGAGTGCCACCACAAAACAATCCGGCGTCTTCTTTTATACACAAACTGGTGGTCAGCACAAATTGAAATCGTCTAGACGCAATGTATCTGATAGGAGGCCATGGTCTCTATCTGTACTCTTACAGTGTAGAATGAATGCCATCTTCCTTCAGGTACACAAACAGTTTTACCAGCACTGCAGATGGTGGACTGGACATGCTGACGAAGAAGAGTACAACAGGAATCGTGCAGCTCGGGACTTGCTTTGATGGACAAACCGACTGACTGGACGGACCGTCTCAGCACTGTCTCCTAGTCGAGTGTAAAGGTACAACATGATCTGTCTCATGGATGCAATATTCTACTCTACATACAAATGTCAGGAATTCTTTCTGATCTCAACCTTCACATGTGAACCACTGATTATGTCGGTGATGACAACCACACCCGTTCCAGTGTCGTCGGCCTCTCCTCGCACCTTTCAGTTTTCAACGAACTTCGGATAAATGTTGTAGTGCGGGTCATGCATATTCTTCTACGCAACACCACATCATCAGCATTATTCCAAAGCTACCAATCACCGGACAGATGCACTCACTCCACACTTGACCCACGGACAAATTGCCCCGACCGCCGGCTTGACCGTCCCCGTTCCTACGACTCTGCGGCAGTAGGGGCATCGCCAGAGAGGGACTTCTCCAAGGCGGGGTGGACTGAAAGCTCTTTGTTTACGAGGATGGAAAGGTTGGTTGGTCTTCGGGTTGATGGTCATGATAACAAAAGATAATTTTTAGAAGGTAAAGTTGTTAAATGATACCGTAATGTTGTTATAGAAATGATCGGTAATATGGCTCCGTATTCAGAAGTGGTGAGCGATGATAGGTTGCTGCAGCCTCTCCAGAAAGCTTGATTTTTGGTCATCTAGGTCGCCACCCAACACGGAGAGTCAGCACCCCTACAAAGGTCGGCAATGCCCTCTATGCGCTTTTCGACAACGCCGGGATCCCTGCATTTGCTTCAACGTACGCGTCAGTTGACGCTTACAAAACCCTTTCTCATGTTGTCATCTCATCTCAGTCATTCTTTGCCCACTAAAAAGCCCAATTTCGTGATGCAAATCGCTGTCATTAGCCACCGTCCCAACGACGTCACTTCCACGCAAAAGCCTCGCCCGTTGCTA
The DNA here is from genome assembly GCA_036426225.1 of Cryptococcus sp. DSM 104548. Lineage (NCBI taxonomy): Eukaryota > Fungi > Basidiomycota > Tremellomycetes > Tremellales > Cryptococcaceae > Cryptococcus > Cryptococcus maquisensis. The sequence goes on from CP144042.1 coordinate 166,818, forward strand.
ATCCATCTTCCTCTTCCTCTCGTGATGACGACAAGGCACGATTGAACTGCAGTTCACGTTACGATAGCCTCCTCCTGGACACATATCGGACATCAATCATATTCGAATGTGACCCTTCTGAGTATCTGGGTCGATTGTCTTCCAATCTTTGGTCCTCCATCAACTTCCTCCTCCTGATCACCTGCGCCCGCCGGCGGTGTCATATCAATGTACGTCGATCTTCGGATAGCTCCCTAGCCCTGGGCAATATACCAGCTTCTGCAGGGGAGAGACAAGATATAGTCACAGTCACAAAGCGTCCCAAAAAGTCAGCTTGCTCCAATCTAGGATCCCTAGTGATGTTCAACTCACACCACAAGACGACCAGCTCGGACAACGGTAATTAATCGGAGACATCTGAAAACCCAGAAACGTCCCACAGAGCTGACATTTGTATATGAAGCGATACCCGCCAGGGCTGTGATTCGGGTATGGTGTTTGTTGGTGCTTTGGTTTTATTTGTGGCGCAGACAATGAGGAGGCGTAGGAAGGGCGATTAATAGCAGGCTGCTGGCGGCTACTGCAGATCAATCCCTCCTCTCAATTGTGGGCCGGGCTGATAAACAGAATGGAAAGATGAATGGAGGTTTCAGCAGGAGATGGAGAAAACATATACCTTTGCCATCCCCCTCGCTCAAAAGCAACCGTTATCCAGGTATGGCTGCAAAGCAGTGGAGGGAATGCTTCTCGCGCTAATCCCAAGACCCTTATCCTTCTTCCGATAGCCCGCACGGCAATGCCAGATAAGGTGCGTGGCTGGAGATCGAGGGTCCAAGGTACACCAGCTGCTGGCAGCCACGTTTCCTTCCAGCATGCTTTCTACTCACAAACAAAAAGATCCTGAAGAGTGGCCCATCAAACCACAGCGCCACGAGGAACCCACGTTGGAGCCACGCGAGAGAGCCCTGACATTCGGTGAACCGACGAAGGGCCCGTAGGGCCCGCATGGCGACATTTTGCCTCATTCTTCTCTTTCAAATCGGTTTCCGGTCCTTATCAATCAACGATGGGTTAATAAGGCAGCTGAATCAAGGTTACAGTCAAGCGACACCACTTGACTCTCTTCCTTCGCAACGTCTTCATGTCAGCAACGATCGCACCGGCAACAAATGTCTCGAGCTTCACCACTTCAAACGGGGCGATTCTCAAGCTGAGGGCCGGCAGTGATCAAATCACTCCACAGACCACCTTGCAAGAATTAGAGAACCAGGGTGTGAGTGGTCAATGCTACCTTGTTCATGATGTATGTGTCTGACAGAGCTGTCAGTATACCGTCGTAAAGAACGTCCTCTCTATTGAAAAAGCAGCCGAGTACAAAGACCGCCTCCTTCAATGGCTCGAAGTAAGATTGCTGCTGTTACAGCTGTACGTGCTACTATTGGCTTACCAACTGGTAGGACTTCAAGCTGGGATTTCTGAGGGACGATCCAGAAACTTGGAAATGGAACTGCTTGCCCGAGAGCTGGAAGTGAGCTTTCTGTTTCCTCTTTGTCTATCTCTCTCTTTCGGGATCTGATTCGGCACTTGATAGAGGAGGACTGTATACCAAGTACGGCATCGGACACGAACAGTTTGCTTGGGATCTTAGGACTGAAGACGCGCTGATTGATGGTCAGTATCGCTTCCACAGCAGCGGTGGTCAACAGGCGCTGACTTGCGTGAAATTGTGACAGTCTTCGCTCAGATATGGGGCACCGACGAGCTTCTCGTCTCGTTTGGTAAGATACCTACTCTTCCATCCCATACATTCGACCATGAATGACTGATGCTAAGCTCCTGACAGACGGCTCCAACATCTCATTACCCACGTCCGCTTCCGAACGCGCAAAAGCTGAGAAAGAATACCAGCCATGGCCTCACGTGCGTCCTTGTTTTCTCTGATGCTGATCCATCATTAAATCAGAATGTTTCGCAGACCGATCAATCACTCACGAGGACATACAAGCATTGCATCCAAGGCCTCGTCAACTTTGCACCTAACGGTCCTGAGGATGGCGGCTTGATGGTCTTGCACGGCTCTGCCGCTCTTTTCAACGAGTTTGTGGCAGCGCATGAGCACGATAAGGTTGCGTACCCCTTTTCTCCTTTCTCCAGAAGGATGGCTGAAAGTTCTACAGCCAGAAGGAGGCTGGTCTCCCGTGGACATTCACCTACACACCCCCTCCCAGCTCGCCTGGTACATCTCCAAAGGCTGCTACTGGCGCAAAGTCGAGGCCGGCCCGGGGGATGTGGTACTGTGGGATAGCCGATGTTTGCATATGGGTGTGGCTCCGGGACTAGAAGGCGGATTGAGGGCTGCTACCTGTGAGTTTGGGGTAGTATCTGGGGTCGTACGGAAAAAGTTGACAAGGGGTTGAAAGATGTTTGTTACAAACCGGCAAATCTCATCACGTCCGATCAACTCGCCTTGAAGCAAGACCTCGCCAGACGTTATGGTCAGACGGTAGGCTCACTATCATCTCCCACCCGAAATGACGCTTAATACCGACTAGTCGCATGACCCCGTAGAAGTCCGCGAGACGACAGCCAGCGTTGGCTGGCGGATTCGCAAGCCCGGGGAGCGCATCGAACCTCTCAATAAGCCAATTATGACGAAAAGGGGCAGGCAATTGGCTGGCTTGGAGATCTATTGAAGATTGGTATCCATACTATGCGCAAAGATGTCTATGTATCTTTGAGCAATGAATTTCCCCATGACCACTAAATAACAACAACCATGCTGATGAGTCCTCATTATTGAATGCCACATGCTCCAGAGACTTCAGGATCATATTGCACCGCGCGACCTGAAATGTTGACGGCGTCGTCTTCGCGCGCCCTTGATCAGCGACGAGCGACGAGGAAGAAGGCCCGTATTGATGATGATGGCAATAAGACTGAGGCGAACCGTTCGGCCGCAACGGTCCTTCGACCGTACATGTGGTCTTGATTTCTGAGACCTGGTCCAGTCCCAAATCTACGGATCAGAAAGGACCCCAGTGGAGTTATAATACATAGAACCAGTGGAAAGAGGTAACGAGTCATAAGCGGAAGTAACGTTTCGCAGTTCAGAACCGCAATGAACGAATGGAGTGTGGCATTGCATACACTGGACACTTGGGAAGACGAGGGCGTGATACCGACAGAGTGGGCTGAGAAAGCAGAGTTTCCGAAACAACAAGGACCTGAATCCAAGAAACAACCAGCACCGGACGGTGTTACTCTTCTGATTCTTTTGGGCTCGGCCGATGATGAGAGGAGGTCCCTCCGTGATAGCAAGACGATCGCTGATCTCAGCTGTCTGGACAATTGATGGATATTCATCGCTCATCTTCTATTAGAAAGTGACTTCTTCTACAGCTGCAAAAACTCTTTTCAGGAGGTTCGCGGGAACGCGTTGCAAAGAAAACAAGAAGTTTCTGAGGACACTGCCCGGAGATTCTGTCCCTATTGCCCTAGAGAGCGGTGTTCATTAGTGAGTTTTCATAGTGGCCATAGCATACTTTATGTATGCAAACCTTTGGAAATCATGACACAACAGACATTCACCAGAAGAAATCACATCATGATACTGCCATAGAGGCAAATTATCAAGAAAGTTGAATGACCCAACGCGATCCTGATTTCCGACGTTGCAAGATATCTGAGCCAGCCAGAGCCTGAACTGGAATATACAATTATGGAATCGGGTGTATAGGAGAGATTCATATATGTATGTTACAGTTGTACACCCGCCCAAAGGTCCAACGCGACGCGCTTAGGCGTATATCGTCATCAATTCGTCATGCGCGAATCCTTCTTCCGTCTCATACATCGTGTACTTCCATAGCTCCATGCTCTATCATCAAAACAGCTTTGCTTTATCCCAGTCTGGGGACCAGCCCACCCTAGGTACAGTACAGAGCCTCAATCAGCATCGACCAATTGTCATAGATTAGGCTCGACTTGCGCGGAAGCGTCTCTCTGATGAGCGTGCGCGACGCCAGACTTCTCCCATGGCGGCAGCTCTGCGGTTGCAATGCCTTTGAAAAGGACCTGGTTTTCGGTTACAGAAAAAGTCTCAGCGTACATATTAAGATTTACTCACAAATATGCGGATCAAAGCGGAAGATGGGAGGATTATCGTCAACTTCATGTAGGGTCGATTGTGCAAAAGCGAGCCGTCCAATGTAGTCTACTGAATTTTAAGAAGTATTGAAGAGTCTTTGTCGATGCTATGCATAATGATGTCTCTGCACAAATGAGTAAGCGTGCACCGCTCTAGTCCCCGTCCCGACGGCAGCCCCACCTCGCTATACAACCTTCTTCTTTTTCCTCGGCTGCAACATCGTAACCACCTCCTCCTTTTTCACCCTCTTCTCCCCACCCGCCCCTGACCCCGATCCTTCTCCCCCCACTTTCGCCTCCATCCTCCCCACACACCTCTCCCATCCTGCTTTCCCCACCTCACTCCCCACAAGCCTCTCAGTCTGATCCAGCCATATCCCCGACCCTTCTACCGCCAGCTCGCGGGTAGCAAAGTCGAGGTTGGTCAAAGCGGTGAGGATACGGTCTGTTATAGGCGGGGGGAGGAGGGATTGGCTTGTCGGTGTCGGGGCAGGGACTGTTGGTGCAGGTGTCGAGGCTTGCGGCTCGCCAGTGCTCGACGGGCAAGGCAGAGCAATCTCGAGAGAGAAGAAACCCGTAACATCCCCCGAAGCGCATTCCTGCCTGAACCCCATCCTCTCCCAAAACTCGTCCACACCGACTCTGGCGAGACATGCTTGAGCGTGGGTACGTTGGGCGAGGTCTTCTTCGGCTTCGCGGGCTTTGCGCGAGTTTTGTTCTTTTTGCGTTTGGGTTTGGGGATGCGCCGGGGGGTTGGGAGTGGTAGAGGAGGAGGACGATGGTGTGGCGGTGGTCGCAGGAGCGGGGGTAGAAGCCGGAGCACCCCTTGGCCTCGGGATCTCATCAACCAACTCTTCCAAAAACCTTGTCTTTGGATCATCGGGCAAACTCGGTATCAGCCCTGCCAGTCCAACCTCTTTTCCATCCACCACAGGCCTCAAGAACGGCGGGGTATACGACCAAGTGATGCCGGGTGGGAGAGGCTTACCGGGGCCAAGAAGGGAGAGCGCTTCCGACTGCTCGTATCCTGGGAGGATGAATGACAGCTTCACCTTCCTCTCCCCTTCTTCCACCTTGATTTCCTTTCGAGCTTGAGAAAAGACAGAAACACTCTCCTCATATACACCTTTCCACCACTTACAAAGACCCATCCCTCCAAGCACCTTCTTCCCACCCCCATCCGCCGAGTTTGCAAACAGATATTGTTTCTGGGCTCTCGCAAACAGCTGAACTCTGAGTTCTGGATAGTGTTCCATGAAAAAGGTGAGGAACGAGCGAATGAGGAGTCTGGTAAGGGGCAAGGGGGAGGTGGGGGGAGAGTAGCCGGAAGAGTCGACTTTGGATATGTAGAGGATGGCGGGGGGAGAGGATGATGATGAAGAGGGAAAGGTGTAGAGATAGGCGGAAACGGCGGCGACCAACACCCTGGGCTTCTTCACGAGACCTTTCTCAGCTTGCCCTCCATTCCCCTCCCCTCCATCAGCTGCACCGACACCCCCTGTCCCTACCCCCGTCTGTCCTTCTCCTTCACCAGCCTTTCCTCCAGCTCCCCGTTCCACCTCAGAATCAAGCACCACCAGCCAATCCTGCTTCAACGCCTTGGGTGGGCTGACAGCATGTGGATAAAGATCTCTTGTGCGCTTGGGATGGGAGGCGAGGACGGTGAGGCCGAGGGGATAGGTGTTTGGGAGTGGGGAGAGGGATGAGAGGAGGTGTGCGCGCAGTCTGTAGGAGGGGCAGTAATTAGAGATATAGGTCAAGGCTGAGAAGAGGGAGAAGGAGGGCGCACGATTCGGGGGTGGACATCTTGGGGAATGCAGGAATGAAAGAGGAGATGGATCGCGACGCGTCAATAAATGAGTGAGTGGAGGTGCGAACTTCCATTTCCAAGATACTTTGTCACTGTACTGTGGCACATTTTGCATCTACATTATTACAATACACCATCGAGCAACATCTATTGGATTTATCAAGCACGTATCTATCGGCACCCAGGAAAAGCACAACAGCGTCTATCCGAATAAACGATGAAACTCATCAAAGTAATCTTCCATCTGCTTCACTTTCGTCTCCCAGAGATCGACGACTTTGCGGTCTATATCGTCCTTCCACATCTTTGCGTGCAACCTTTCGTCATTGTCAGCTCGCAGTCCGAGAGCGAAGGTTCAGACGGAAAGGTGGACTTACGCGTAGTGCCCGTCGCGAAGTTGTTCACGACGAGGAAAGTGCGAGACGTATTTATCTTGGAGAGGTGTCCAGGGGTGGGCACCTTCCCAGCTAAAGTACTCATTCAACAACGCCTAATGATATATCAGCAACAGTCCTGCTCTCATCCTAGAGATAAAGTCACCTGTTCCATATAGAATGGATTATAGTCCTTGACCCCTCTCAGCTCTTCAAACGTCTTCTCATCCGGCTTGACCAGCAAGAACCCAGCATTTAGATAATCTCTCACTTCCCCCTCTTCCGGTCTTCTCCTCGTATCATCCTCTGCCATCTTTGCCTTACTCCTCTCTCCCACCCCTCCTACACCATCAAAGCTCTCCGGCACATTTTCCCACAGCGGCGCGAGCGACTTGAGCAGCAGCATATCGTTGTCCATATACAGCACGCGGGAGCAGGATGTGAGGTTGAATATGTGGAGTTTGGTATATTGGTCTTTCCAATGGTGGTTTGCCTCCATCCCTTCTGGTACTGGGAATCCGTCTAGCAACTCGACCGCTTGGACCTGCGCGCCTTCCTTCTCGAGCTGCTCGATGACGGAGGTCGGTATGGAGGGGGTGGTGAGGACGATGAACGACCGGGCGGGGTCGCCGGTGGAGGGAGAGTGGCGCGATTGGTACAACAGGAGCCGGGTGGAAAGGAGGTACCAAGGATCCACCACCGATGACAAGAACGTCACATAAGCCTCACTCTGGTACCCTCCCGACTCTGTCCAAGACTCTGGCGACCAGCTGTTCTCTTTATTCCAGCTATCCGTTAGGTCTGTGATGGACGAGGGCAGGGGGACGGAGGAGAGGTCGAATGTGCAGGCTAGGAAGCCGAGGTAGAGGAGGGAGAGGAAGAGGATGGTACATTTGATGATGAAGGGGCGGCGGTCGGATTTGTGCCAGCGGAGGTCTGGAGAAGAGGGGAGGAGAGGTGGAGAGGATTTGAGAAAGACCATGTTCGTTCTCTTGGTATGTTGTTGACTGGTACAAGGATGAGACGCAGGTCAGAATAGAGATGGGATTGCTTACAAAGTAGATCTATAGCTGGTCTGTAACCGCCCGACTCGGTCAGACTCTGGACCTGAGAACGATGCCCTTCGGCGAGAGCACACGCACGCAAAGCGGGACAAAGAAAACTTTCAGGTGAGCGCCGTGCACCGTGCTTGCCACCCAGTGATACTCTGGAGGCTTGCTTTATAATGAGAGGGATGAAGAATCAAAAACGAAAAAGGCGGGAGTGGACAAAAGTTGGAGCATGGAGGTGCCAGAAATCTCACCACATCCGCAGCTTTCAACTAGCTTCAGATCTACCGCAAGAGGCTGACGCGCTTTGTCGATCATACCATGTTCTCGGCCCTCGTTTCTCGGACGTTCCAGGCCAGATTGTGCATGCACCGCCGAGCACCCGTCACTGCATGCATCATGCTCCAGTCGATGCCAGAGGGGGCAGAGGGGGGCACAAAGTCCACAGATGCTGAAGGTGGCTGTCCCGTTGTGCCGTTTGGGTGACAAATCTCAAGGTTCCGTCCCTGAAAACTGTATTGCATTAAGCGCGTCGTGTAGAAAGCAGCCCTTAGCCGTCGGCCACTCCACAACGCATGCATGTACTGTACAAATATGAGGCAGGCGAATGCATGTTGGAGGTGCTATCAACATACATGGCATCAAACAGGCCTGACTTGCTTGAGGATCGAGGATCGGGTAGCGCACCAGAGTCCATCCTCTGGCCCCTCTGATCTGGCGTTCTTATCGTAATCGACCCTGCTGTCATCACTACGTCAACCAACTCGCGATGGACGATATCTACAGCCTAACCTCTATGAGATACCATCATCATATGTATTCATCTCGACTATCATCAGCCATGATACGCTTGTAACTCGGCTGAAGCTCTACAACCCATCGCAGGCCAAACTGGATTCCGTCTTAGGCACCGTTGACGCGCCGGTCTGCCGAGCGCTCATAAAATGCTGCTCTCTTTACTTTCCTTCAACTCACCACTCTTCACATCCTATTCAAGCCCCAAGATGACTGGCCCAAAAGTATTTCTCACTGGTGTTACCGGGTATGTCTTTCCACCCTGCCTTGCCCAATCGACACGAAGCTCATGGATGAGCAGCTATATCGGCGGGACCGTCTTTGAAGCCCTCCTCACTTCCTCCAACCCTCCCTCCCAGATAACCACCCTCATCCGCTCCCCCGAAAAAGCCTCCCTCCTCACCTCCTCATCAGCTATCGCGGCCATCGTCCGACCTTCTACCACTATCACCCCCTTGGTCGGATCCCTCTCCGAGCTCGACAAGCTCCGTGACGCTGCCGAGGAGGCTGATGTAGTGGTGAACTGTGCCGACTTTGATGATTTGGAGGGCATGCAGGCGATGCTAGAGGGACAGAAGAGAAGGTTTGAAAAGACGGGAGAGAAGGGGATCGTGATCCATACAAGCGGCACTGGTGCGCTCTATGACGATGCGCGCGGGGACTACCCCGGCAAGACCGTGAGTCTGCACAAGGTCAACAAGTGTGTATCCGTCTGACAAGAATAGATCTACACCGACCTCGACCCCTCCCCCGACCCATCCCTCCATCCCTCCATCAGCACCCTCGACGCTACCGCTCCGCACCGCAACGTCGACTGGGCCCTCCTCGACGCTGACTCAGAAGGCTTCGTCAAGGCTCACATCGTATACCCTTCCAACGTTTGGGGTTTCGGCCAAGGGCCCGTATTCGACGAGCAGCTATCTAATCCTATCTCTGTGCAGACGAAAGAGATCACGAGGGTCGCTTTGGAGCGGGGAAGAGTGGGCATTTGCGGTGCTGGTCAGTATTTCTCTTTCTCGGATAGTCGCAGAGAGGAGATAGCTGAAAAGACGGTAGGAGCAAACATATGGAATCATATCAATATCACCGACCTCGGCACCCTCTACGCCCTCATCTACCAAAAATCCACCTCCTTCCCGCCCTCTATCCCGCACGGCCGCCAAGGCTGCTTCTTCGGCGCCGCCGGCGAATACACCCTCCTCGCCGCATCCCAAGCTGTCGGCCGAGCGCTCAAAAAGTATGGCATCTTACCCGACGCTGATCCGGAGCCAGAGACGATGAGTGAGGCAGAGGTAGAGGAGCGGTTTGGGGGGTGGTGGTGTGCGAAGAATACGAGGGGGGTGGCGGAGAATAGCAGGAGGATTGGGTGGGAGGCTGTGGATAGTGAGCAAGAGACGTTTTTGAAGGATATTGAGGGGTTGGTCAAGTGGTATGCGAAGAAGCAAGGATGGGCCGTGAAGGAATGAACGATGCATCAGATGGATGTCGCGATACACACCTTTGGCTTCCGATGGCCTTCAAACAATAACAGCCCATATGTGACATCCTCGGCAATTCCATGGCCCAAGAGTGTTGGAAATGATGAAGGTAGCCCTGTATCGACAGAGTGCTGGGAAAGCGTGCCACCATATATGATACATTGCTTTCGAGAATATTCTGGAACTAGACTTGGACGAGATGATGATGGACTGCAATGAGAAAACGGGATGGGGATTGGACATGTTTCTTGCCTATGAAGAAAACTCAGTACCAAGATGTGGCACTCGAAGCAGGCTTCATACTTACAATAGTCAGATTCATCACCAAGAACCATCACCACCACTGCCGCTGTAGGCGTTGCTCGCATTGTTGCTGAAACCACCGCCACCGCCACCTCCACCACCTCCGCCGTAACCACCTCCACCACCATTGCCTCGGGCATTGGCGAGGTTGACTCGGACTCGTCTACCGTCGAGATCTCGCTCGTTCACGATGGCAGCTTCGGCCTCTTGGGGGGTACTGAAAGTCTGAGAAAGGGAGTTAGAGATATGGGGATGACTCGAAGCAGAGGGATGTTACCGCAAACCCGAAACCTCGGGATCGTCCAGTGTCTCGATCCTTCATGACGATAGCCTGCAATTCGGTCAGCGTCACAGTAGGTTGCGAGGATGAGGAGAGTAACGAACGTCGGTGACGGTGCCAAATTCACCAAACCCCTACTTGCGACAAAGACGTGTTCCGAGGGAGAAGTCAAGAGAGAGAAAGAGGAGTAATGGCACCGAAGCAGCCGAGTGTAGAATGGGAAAGCATATTTGGTTGGTGTGTATGACGAGAGAGCCGAAATTTGAGTGAGACGCGGACAGCTAAGTAAGCATACGATCAAGCAGGAGGGGGGTGAAGACATACGTCCAGAAGAGTGTCGTCGTTGGTATTCCACGAGAGGTTACCTAGAAAGCCAAGAGTCAGTGAATTCACACCGAAAAGTGCATATAGGGGAGACATCATGGCAGGAGAGGGCAAGGACATAGACTTCCCCGGCGGTGAGATGGTGGTCCCCGCGAGATGATCACCACCCCCCCCTCGGACTTTGAAGAAAACAAGAAGCTGACTGGCCTTCGAGATGCCTTCGGGGTCATTATTCGAGTGACGATCTGGTCCTATCTTTTCGCCATCGTTGGTGAGCACGACATCGCTGCGCTTCATTCCTTCATCATGATGATGCTGATCTCATTCAACAGGTTTCCCTTTCAACTCTACCTCGTCGAAGGAGGCTTCGGTCACGGAGCCTCCAGCATCTCTCCCACCATCATCTCTGACCTTGAGAGACTTGTCAACATTCGCCTGTTCTAGACGGTGTGGTACCTTGTTGGTCGCTGTGCTGCTCTAGATCCTCTACGGAGTTGTATACTCATGACGCGCATGCAAGGACTTTTTCTTGTGGTTACCGTCATCTGCTATGGGCCATGTTTCGCGGTCGACTAGGACCAAAAAACCAGATGCATGTATTGCGTGTCCATGGAGGAAAAAGGTGCACGCCTTGTCCAACAAGACTGTATCCATTGGATCTTTGATCAGCCTACACGGATCTGGGAGTACGTTTCCACGTTCGCGTCATGACCCATCATGTGGTTACAAAGATCCCGCCCATATACAAAGCCTCAGGATAACAGCCACCTCGTGGGTCTCGGAGGAGGTTGTTACAGAGAGTATCTGTCGCTTCCGCCTCGCCTTTTGCTTTCCTGCTCTTCTGAGAATGTCGCTACGGCTGCTATGGTGTGTTGACCTCGTCCGGTCTTTCTGTGGCTCTGTGAGTCGCCCCCCCCGCCCCGCTTGATGCTGTTTGACTGACCATGGATACACAGACCTGTCTTGAATTCCATTCCCCCTCTTCAACCGGGTGCCCTCACATGTGACAACATACGCTTCTCTGTTCATCCTAGTAGACGGCGCTGTCCTTACCTTTGGTGGCTGGAGCTGCTCTAGCATGCTTCCAAGTGTTGTATATGATGCTATATGATGCATCTCGATTCCACTCTAGCCAGCAGGCTAGAGAGGCCATTTACCCGACCTGTTCACAACCACCACCACGTGCACTGTGTCGCCACGCCGTCTTGACATGGGTAGTAAGTGTATCACGTATGATGCACTCTCGTTGGGCTGCTGATGACGGCGCCACATCTCGGGACCCCTAACGCTTGAGACATTCAGTATGGCGGCAGCCAGACGCGTCAGCCACGGACCACAGCACCACGCCGCGCAGATACTTGTAACGGAGTCTACTACTTGCACCCACCATCCCAGAGTGATCGAAAAGAAGACATGAAGGTTGGAATCTCCGCCTCCAAGGGCCCCAAGGGAAGCACAGGGAAGTCACCGAGATAAGACTGATCTACCCATGTTGACCACGTTCCACGTTTGGCGTTTTGGCCGTTGGCGCAAGGCAGCTTCGATCACCAGGCCCCAGGCACGGGGGGGGGGGGGGGGGGGCGCGTGTCTCGCCATCATCTTTATCCCTTATCTCTAGTGCACGCCTCTCTCCTGATATCCCGGCGCCCGGCGCGCCCGGGAGTCTTCTACAGTGCCACAGTGGCCACGGTGGGGGAATGTACGTGGTTGGAGTTGGGGAGTGGCTTGCTGTGCATGTTAGTGGGCAACGCTCCGCGCTGTGCACACACACCAAGTACAGATTGGGCAAGACTGCTCGTCTGACTACTGCGAGCCCTGGCTCACGTTATCACCTACAATCACAACCATTCATTCTTCGCTCTGTGCGGTGCCTCTGCCATGCTCTTCTCCTTGCGCTCCTTGTTGATCAACATCGTTAATGTCGGACACTTCTTTCCGAGCTTTCTGTCTTTTCTCCCAAAACTCTCACTTTGCTCGGAAAATGGCGCTCGGATCGAGCCTTCGGGAATGCCTCTATAGTTTCTTCGATATGTTGGATAGCTTCGATTGATCTCCACTTCTTTTGGGTTTATGCAGTGCCTCACAAGCTCTGAGATCAGAAGCTTGACTTTTGAACTTGGCTTGGCTGTTGGCTGCATACTTCTTGGGCTTGTTGGGAGCTGGTGCGCTGACGGCGTGGCTGTTCTTCATGCGACGAGATGCGAGACTGTATACCTTCGTGTCCACCACACCGCCCTACGCAAACATGGCACAGGGTGAAAGTCGGGAAAAACGGAAAGGAAAAGCCAGATCCAACCAACCACGAACCAACCGACCGGGCCAACCGACATGCAACATGGTGCTGAACTCTCTCCAACGCGAACTCTCCCTATCGGTCTATGGCCATGGTGGCATAGAGTATCGGCCGTCGGCGTCGTATCAGACTAGAAAAGCACAAGACCTTTCAAAGTTAAAAAGCTCCAAGCTCGCGGCTCAAAAGGCGAAGAATGGCGAAGAAAAGAGAAAGACGAAAAGAGAAAGGTGGAAAGGAAAAGGTGAAAAAGATGCATATCATCATGACATGTGTCAGCAACAACGAGCTAAGCTTTAGAGTCCTAGGTACCACGTTCGTCGTAGTAAGTATGCCATGCCGAAGGGGCCGAAGGGGCCGCAAGCTACGCAAGCCGCGAGACACGCAAGACACGCAAGACGCTTCGGTTTGCGCATGTATCGTCAGCAACTCGAACGTGACTATCAAAAAAGAGACTGAGAGCGATGATGGTCTCTGCTGCCTGCTGCCGTCTCCACGCTCCACGCTCCTCAGACCTTAAATCAACTTTGCACACATGTCTTTTGTAATATCTGTAGGTCCAGGATAGGGCAAAGCCTGGGTAAGGGCTGCAAGGGTGCAAGGAGTGCGAGTAGTCGGCAAGAGAAACAACAAGGCCACGCAAGCCATGCAAGCAAACGCAACGCATAAGCAACAAGCTCAACGCGCAAGCAACGAGCTGAAGCAAAGAAGCCGAAGGCGATCAGAGACCCCGCCGTTCCTTGCCCTGGCGCAAACCTCTTCCAAACTCTGCTCTCTTATTTCCAGTCCAGTCGTTCTGTTCTTTGTTTGTTCTATTCTTTAGACGGGGGGGCAGGGAGTTTGAAGGGCACTTTGGGCCGGAAAAAGGACTTGTTGAAAATCCCACCAATGCGGCTTATGCAGACGTGGACGAGTGAGGCGATACGTCGAGGAGAAAGACGAGGCCCTCAGTCTGAACTGTCGTTCTGGAACCTCTGGCCTCTGGGGCCTCTGGAACTCGTGCCCTCTTCTGGAATCCGATCCTCGTCGAGCAAGTTCGAGGCCTGACGCGCAGCTTTGTTCCAGGCTCCCAGGCTCCCAGACTTTCGGGCCCTTCCATCCATCCATCCATCCATCTCGTCATACGGCATACCAGGAGCAGCAGGAGCAGTAGGAGCAGCAGGACCATCCATTGAATCATCCGCGACCACCCCCGGGAAGAATGGCATCGGTGCCTCAAAGCAACGCGACGCGGCCAGCAGCGCCAGCAGCCAGTTTCTCAACTAGCACTTCGGGAGCGCCCCCCTCGGGGTCCTCGTCCTGGCCCCTGGCATACCTGGCACGCAGAGCGGGCAGCTCGGGATACCGGCGCGACGGATGTTGCGCAATGGGCAATGGACAATGGGCAATGACTTGGCTGTTGGCTGCTTCTCATTATGATACATGTACATATGTATGGATAGAATCCAGCCATGTATGTATATCAGTCCGACTTTGCTTCCTTGCTCGTTGCTGCTCAAGACCTAGCTTGGATTGATAGTACCTCAGTACCTCTCGAGATAGTACCTATCGTAATAGTTGACTGTACCTATCAAACTATTGTCATTGTCGATTGACATGTTTGTGATCTTATCTGCTTGTTCCCCACCCCGCCCCCTTGGACCTTGCCCTACTTGTTGAATCCTTGGTCCTTGATGCCTTCCACTCGGCACCCAGCAGCCATTGCATTCACACGTAACTGTACGAGATACGTCAGCCAGTGCAGCCAGCCAGCCAGCCATGCCCCGGCGGCACTGCATGCGCATTGTGCATTGGGGACGTGGAGGCAAAAGAGCTTAAAAAAGCGCCACAGCGTAATACTCTTGACGGCCTTGACGGCGCGGTGTCCATTTCCCAACTCGCAAACTCTCAAGTTGGCACAGGATGATACCGGGCGACGGGCAAGGAAAGACATGCGCGTCGGGGGATGATGACGAGCTGTCCCATCCTCTTTGCTCTGCACTCCGAGGGGCGCCCCCCCGACGCCAGGTGACCCGGTGGCTGGCCCTGGCTGGGGATGGGCTGGGGTGGATGGTGAAACATGAAACAGGGCCAGACGCCAGACGCCAGGGGTGGATTGTTTCGGTTCCATTTTTCAATCTTTTCTGATTGTTCTCTGCGCGTCGGCCCGGGGGTCCATTCCTCTTTGGGCAAGCGTCCATAGATGGCATATGGGCGGGGACGGGGAGGGGCGGGACCATATGCAAAAGAAGGGGGATGGGGGCAGGGGGTGCATGATGAAACGCTGCGTCGCAGACTTGTGGGATGGAGCATATCCCTGGGCCTGGAAGAAGAAGGAAGAATGTCCGCCCGAAGATAGGAAGAGCAAGCACGCTACGGGGGGTGCCTCTGATTGGACCTGGGCCGGCTTTCCAGGACTTATCCGGTCCCCCCTGCTTGTGTTGCCCCAAAGCAGTAACCCGCCCAATCCCCCTCTGGCGGTTCTGGGCCGAGAAGCGGGGGACGGCGGTCGGGGAGGCGGTGCCTAGTGTTCAGGGGCGGGGTGTGGATGGGGCTTGTGAAAGGACGCTAGTGCAGGAATTGGGATTTGGGATGTGGGCACGGATCGCATTTTTGATTTTGGTGCGGGCACAATCAGCCAGGGCCCAGGGGCTGTTCCTTGCGTTGACATCCCCCAAACCACCATCCACTTTATCGCGCATCCTCTTGCTCTTCTCCCTCTTCCCCTGCGACTGCACCCCAGAGGGCCCACGTGAGCACCCTCCCCCCTCCCGGTGTCCCGCTGACCCGTCGCCAGTCTACATTGCCCCTCCAGCGCGCCTCATCAACTCCAAGCCCGCCTCTGCGTCTTTTCCGCCTCCTCTTCACCGTCACACCTCGCCTCTGTAAGTCTCTTTCCCCTCCCCCTCTGCCCTCCCTGCCCTCTGCTCCCCCCTTTGCGCTGCCGGGGCGTCGGGCTGGGGCTCAATGGATGGCGGCCCGAAAAGGAATATCCTGTCTGGGCTCATACGAGCTCGGGCTTTTTTTACATGTTGCGCGTCTATTCTCGCTCCCTCGCTCCCTCTCCCTCTCTTTCCATCCACCCCTCCCCTCTCACGTCTCCCCCGCGAGACTGCCGCTGACTCTCTCCCAGCGTACTCTGCGACTCCCACCCAGGCACCAGATACCGCCGATCAGGTCCATCCCGCCTCTATCAACATCCCCCCCTCGGTACCTGTTCACGTAACATCCCACCACCCACCAAGCAAAACAGCCAGAGTATGAGCTTTGCAGCGCCCGAAGAGCGATACAACTCTTACAACTCTTACCGCGCCCACCCCGCACCGCCCCTCTCCCCCGACCAGCGCATCCACTCGTCCCACGGCTACCCTACAAAACACTCGACGACGTCGCCGGGACAAGTGTACCAAGACCACCCTCACGCGCTCGCCGTCCCGTCGCACGGGTACCCACCTCAGCACCAGCAGCAGGGCCAGTCGCAGCCGATGACGCCGTTGACCTCGAGCTCTTACCCGCCAGGCCAGGCGGGGTATTACCCCATCCCCGGTTCGGCCGGGACGCAGGGGGAGGCGATCCCAAGCCCTCCACCGAGTAGCGCCAACCCCACCACCAATAATACTGGGAGACCGGATACCGCCAACAGCGCTGGGACCGCCGCCGGGAACGGGGAGTTTGCGGCGCCGGCAGCACCGGGGCAGACGGGCGAAGGTGGGGTGCCCATCGTTCCTGTTGGAGTGTCGGGTGGGAAATTGTTTAGGTGTAGGGGTTATGGGGAGTGTGACAAGGTTTTCACGAGGAGTGAACATCTTGCTCGACATGTCCGGTAAGCCCCCCTTCCCCCCCCCCCCATGCTATTGGAGTACTAACGAGTTGTCAGCAAACACACGGGCGAACGCCCCTTCCCATGCCACTGCGGCAAAGCCTTCTCCCGCCTCGACAACCTCCGCCAACACGCCGCCACCGTCCACTCTGAACAAACCGGCCTGAACGAAACCATGCTCGCCTCCCTCGGGCCTATCCATGCCGCGCTCTCGCAGCGCGCGAGTAAAGATCAGAGGAGGAGGGGAGAGGTGGTGGAGGTGCCAAAGAATGCGGTGGAGCGCCGGCAGAGCGAGTATCGGACGAGAGGGGGGAGTACGGGGTCGGGGCAGGCTAATCACGCTGGGGCTGGGGCTGCAGCGGGACAGGGGCAAGGGACGGGCACGGCGCCGACGAGCGCGACGAATTCGCCGTATGCGCAGTATCACGATCCTCAATCCCAATGGGGCGGGCACAGTCGGCCTAGGACTAGTGGGGGGTACGACTATCCTTACGCTGATCCCCACGCGCACCAGGGGATGGACGACCCCACCACCACCGGCGGGCCGGGGGCTGGGCCGTCGAGAAGACCAGGCTCGGCAGCGGGGTATTACCAACAAGACTTTTACGCCGGGGCCAATGGTGGACGACCGGGCTCGGCAGCTGGGGGGGAGATGGGCCTGCCATACCCTTACAGGCCAATGTCCTCCCAAGGCCGGGATCTGCCGGTGCCAACGCACTATGCAGAGTCGGAACCGCCAACATCAGCACACGGCGAATCGCCCATGTACGCTACCGTCCCCAACCCGCATCACCCCCACGCTCATCACGCGCACGCGCACGCACACCCGCACGCGGCGCACCACCAGCAAGCCCCGCAAGCGTGGTCTTCCCCTCCTAATCATCATTCGGCGTACCCACCTCACGAGCACGCGGCGTACCCCGCGCCGGAGGGGTATGGATACCAACCCCACCCTCAGGCCCCGCATGCTCATCCTCATGCTTCTGCCCACGCCCACGCACAAGCAGGGCATGGGACGTACCCGCCACGAGAAGATGTGTACGAGTACCCACCGACTTCGGCGGGGGGATGGTCCGGGCAGTATCCGCCTGCTTCCAATGGGGCGAGTGGGGCAGGTGGAGCGGGGGCGGGGTATGCGGCGGGGTATGGCGCGCAGCCGGATTCGCCGTTCCAGTACAATGTCGGGCCTGCTGGCGCTGATGCGTATGGCGCTGGCGCAGCGGGAACAGCGGGAGGGTATGAGAGGAAACGCCGGGCGGAGGATGAAGAGCTCGACAATGGTCGCGGGAAACATGCGCGCCACCTCTCGTCCGAGGACGCCTCTTCGACTGCTGGTGGAGGGGGGACAGCGGCGGAGAATGCGTCTGCGGCGAGTTTGAATGCCGCCCTTGAAGCTTCTACCGCCCCTCCTCCTGCTCCTGCTCCCGCCCCCGGCCCTGGCCCCGCGCCTGGGGCAGGCAGAGGCAACGACTCGTGGCTACCGCCCACAACAGAGAGGAGGGGAAGTTTGGCTATCAGTGCGTTGCTGGGAAGTCCGCCAAAGAGTGTGGCGGAGCTTGATGCGGCGGCGGCGGCGGCGGCTGGGTTGGGCGGTGCCGGTGGCGGTGGGGATGGGGGGTCGTTGAAGGAGGAGGATGGAAAGGTTGACAAGTAGATGTGGTTATGGCCAGGCTGAGCTTGGTCTCACCTTTCCACTTTTTTTTTCTGAATCGTACATCTGGTTATAGTCCTTCTCTCTCTTTCTTCCGGCTTGCTCGTGATCTTTTTGTGTATATGGCCTATCCCTCAAAAGAAAAAACGTTTCTTGTCGTGTAGATCATTTTCGACGACGGGTTTCTTGTCTTTTCGTCTCGTTTGGTCGTGGTATAGGGCGTGTGTCTAAATGTTTTTTGGGTCTCTTCCTCTCTCTCTCTTTTCTTCTTATTCATAAAACCAAAAAATAAATCAAGTACAGTAAGAGTTTAATCTCGATGATGACCCAATGAATTCTCTTTCTCTTTCCCGAGCATGCTGCAGTGATTAGCAACAGATAAGGGAAATAAGCTCTTATGCGGAGGATTATCTCGACAATCACTGTGATTTTCTGGTCGAGGAACCAGTTACAAGGAACCACGAGCGAGTCATCTCGTAGCTTTTTATTCCTCCTGCCTTCTGGCTTTCGGCGGGCTTGGGGGGAGGGGGTACGACTCCTCGCTCTTAGCCTGAGCAACTTTTCAGCAAGACCCGTCTTGGATCTTGGCAGCGTTTCGTCGCCTGTACCCGTGGGCTTGGTATGACACATGAACGTCCCCCCGCCCCCCAAGCTTTTCATGACTATCTTCAAAATGCGCTCAAGCTGCAGAATACCGAGTGCGCCTAGCCATAACGTTCTCTGCAGTGCTGTAGCCTCGCCCAATCCACGCCCTCATACTTATTCTTTCCGTCTCCAATGACGACTCCCGCCTTCTTCGCCCTTGTGACTCATGTTCCAAAAGCCACTGGCGCCCGTCCAGAAGCACAGGACGTTCGCTCGTGCTCTTGATCCAGACGGGTAAACGGCCCACGTAGCAGCATGGTGACATGACTCAATCCCGCCACGTTGTAGAGATCCAGCCATACCCCAGCAACACCCCGTGTAAGACGGCGAGGGGTGAGTGCTTCGACTTGAGCGCGCCCCTGTGGGGCGCATGCGGGCGTTGGGAGTCAGCAGCAGCATGTACTGGGAACTGGGTCTAGGTAAGTGTATGTATAAATACGATAGTGGGATCGCAGCTGATGGACGGGCAAGGGATGACAGACAAGAAGACGCTCGCCACTCTAATCACCCCCAAGCCGCCCTCACAAATCCACTCCAGCCCTCGCCTACCAGTACCTGACAAGCACTCGAAACTCCAAAACAAGCCCAGGGCGAAACCAGTGAACGACATTCCCCTCCCGACCCGACTTTGACTACCAAGCACCACCACCTCCGTATACCCCTGCTCCTATCGAGCAACCTTCAGTCCGAGCCCTCTTCTCTGCAAAGAAGCGAGAGGAGGGTTCGAAAGACCAGGAGAAGGAAGGCAATACGCCAAAGCTATTCAAGGATGTTGAGAAGGTTGTGCAGCGGGCAGAGAGAGCGCTGGGTAGAGAGAAATAGAGGGATGCGAATAGGAATAGAGACCCTCAAGCGCCTCATCCTCCTCCCCCACCCCCTCCTCCCCCGTCGCCACGCCTTCCTGTACTCCCCCTACCCCAACCTATCCTAGTCCCCCTGTTCACCCACCCCAACATGTCGTCCTATGGCCCTCCTCGCATGATCATCCTCTCAGCCGCTGAGGGGAGCGACATCTTTGTTCGCATGCCTGAAAACTATAAAGTAAGTCTGCTCCCTCCTTATTGGCTCAGAAAAGAGTCTGAAAAGCTGACGAGGTGGTTGAAGAAAGCGATGGCAGCTGCGATGGTACGGTTCAATATCCCAGCAGAAACGCATTACGCCAGGCTATCCGTTCGGGCTGTCGATTTGCCTTGGGTAGGCGGGTATGAGGCAAAGAAGGATGTCTTCATGTGAGTCCGATATTGATGACGAGGGTCATAGATGGGCGCTGATGATGGATAGTGCGGACAATGATTCGTATCGATACGCTTGCACGGGAAAGCATTTTGCTCGCTTCAAGGTACACGTGTATGTGAAGAATAAGAGTGTGCTCTGCGATCCAGTGATTGTCTGCTGATGATATACGACTAGCCATCAGCCACTTCCTCCTCCGGCTCTGCTAATGGCGACAAACAAGGTCCGTATCTTACCCTCATACGCGCTGGCTACCTTCTGACCCTCCTCCCTTTCTTGCAGCATCAGCCAAGCCCAAACCAGCAGAGCCCCCTCTCCCGTCCCAGACTTCTGATCTGGATGTCATCTCGGCGGATTCAGAGATCACTTGTATGACGTTGAAGGGGACCGTGACTCTGGCGGATGCTGATCAAAGCTATTTACGTAGGGTGGGATGGTCCACAGACTGGAATAACAAAAAGCTGTTTCGAGTGATAGAGTATGGAGCCATGGAGGTACACGATGTATGAGGCGGAAGAAGGATTTGCGGATGATGACAATATGCGCGGAAGGGCGTAGGACTTTTTGACGGCTGTGCATACAACTTTTTATCTTGCATATAAACCCCATGTCATATTATATTCCCTCTTCAAAGTTTTGACTCGCTCAGATATCTCGCAACACCGGAAATCAGCATCCCGTTGGGTCATTCAACTTTAGTAAGTAACCGTCTTCTCGATCAGTTTCCCCTTTCTCTTCCGCTTTACCTCCCTGAATTCGGTAGGCATCTACTATACTGTGATGATGCATGTAACAAGGTGCTCCTCCCTGAGTATGTACAACGAGATGAGAGGAAACGGATACGAGACACAACAAGGACTCTGCCCCAAGCTCTCAGCCGCCGTGCGTCAAGTTATACAGACGTCACGCCCGAGGGGTTTCATGTGAAGATGGACTGGCAATTTGGTAATTAGTTGGAGGGGTAGAAAGGTTCACGGTGTTGTCGCATAGCAAAGAAGAAGGAGACCATAGACGCTACGCCACACTCCAGTACTGCCATGTCGCCGTTCTTTGCCAACAAAGGCTACAATCCCCGTGCATCCTTCACTCTGGATGATACTGTCGTCATCCATGCACCCACGGCCCACGCAACCACGTCAGGTTTAGCAGCAAGCCAACGAGAGGTCCGCGAAGTTCTTTAACAAGAAGCGTAATGACGCTCTTGAGCTGGCGGTGGGCGATCGTGTGTGGCTGTCAAGCCAGCCAACATATCAAACTATTCGCGCCCAAAAAGAAACTCGATCATCGCTACCTGGGACCCTTTACTATTACAGAAAAGATATCTTCCCATGCGTATAGACTAGACCTTCCGGCGCGAATGCGCATCCACAATGTCTTCCACGTCCAATTACTTGATCGCTATATTAAGAATGAGATATTGAGAGTGAGATACTGGGCCGCGTACAGACGTCGTCACCGAACATTGAAGTAGAGGGCGACTTAGAATGGGAAGTGGAAGCCATTCTAGCGCATAGAACTCGCTACAGGCGTATAGAATACCTCGTAAAATGGCTAGGCTACAATAAGCAAACTTGGGAGCCACCCAAACACCTTGAGAACGCTCGAGAAGAAATTCGAGACTACAATACTCGGCATAACATCCGTGTCTGAGTACCTGGCATGGACGATACTTGCACATCCTGCATAACTCAGATATCTATGGCCACTACAGAGGTACTTTGCCATCTAAGACACGCCCCGGGTCCTTCACCGGATCCTCCAGAGCCCCCGCCTCAAGCAACGCCCCCGGTCAAAGAGCACTTTTGAGCCTTGCGGTAACATTCGTTGCAACGGGTCTTCGGCCCGTCTTGAATGCAGGCGATACCGGGGGACACTGGACACAGCGGACAGAACCAGTGAGGATGCGACCGTGCTCGCGTCGGTGTTGAGCCCCTGCGATGCGCGACACAGTCGGAGAGAGTGTCACCCCAACCCAATAAGGTCGAAGAAACCCACGATAGATGTATATATATGAAAACGAAGAGAAGCGACTAACTGAAACCCTGAACAACAACCACGTGTCCGATTACGCCTGACAACAGACCATCACCCTTGTTCCAACCCATCAGCAAGAGGTCCTGAATTCAACTGCCGAGTCAGCAGTCTGTCCTTCGCTGCCAGAATAATTATTGAACTTACCACAAGAGGGGTGGAATGATGCCGACACATAGTAGCTTGCGTTGTCGGTAGCGCACCGACTGGTTCAAGTTATAGTTGACAACCAGAAGGGGCCAGCAGGTATGCTTTCCCCGTTTGATATGGGGCTCACCAGTGGTAAGAGAGCCTCGTACACTCCCTCTTTGCACAGTGTTCCACTTTGACAGTTCCCTCAAACAGTCAAGCTTGTAGAGGGGGTTGAAACCGTCTGTGGCCTGGCCCAAGGCGACGTCCTCCTTCTGCTCGAAATACTTGTGGGACCCTGTGATGGTACACCAGGCCCAAGAGAGTGGGAAGTCGGAAGTGGAATGTCATGGATGTTTACGACGTGCAACTCATTCTGGGCCATCCTCGTGTTGAGCTCGCCTCTGACAACGACAGGTAGCAGGGCCATCTCGGGCGAAAGCGACGTGAGAAGACATGGCGGATTGGGAAAGATTCCAATAGCTTAACTGTGTTCGTCTCACCGTTCTGCGCCATGTCAGAGAGACTCGGGAACCATATGTTTGGAATGACTTGCACCATAGACAGTACCGGACACAACAATGAAAAAGATCGAGGATGTACTAGCCGTCGACGAGCTGCGCAGTGGCACGGTTTGAAGGTAGTCATCTGTGATGATCAGCGGTTGTCATAAGTGGCAGGATGCAGAAGAGAGAGAAGACTTACCATCGAGGATTTTTCCCCCAAAGATATATCTCCAAGTCGGCATGACGTTGCCGAACAGGGTGCCGCTGGGAGCAGGCGTACCCCAAACGCCAACACACTCCATGTCAGGAGGAGGACTCTATCCTCTAGCCCCCAGTGCCCCCAGGTGGGAGTCCCTCCAAGTACTCCACAATGCGCTCCAGCAGGGCATGGCGACTCTTGAAACCATTGGTGTTGGTCACATCAATCCTGCTGTTGATGGGTTTGAGACGATGGACTAGGTGAGGGTACATCTTGACAATCTTTTGACCCAGAAAGACAGTCTTTGTTTGGGCACTGCCAAAGCCAACACTTGCAGGTCGGAGTCTCTCCCAAATCTCAACATCACTTCTGGCATAGACTTTGTTAAAGAGGGAGATGACGGGAGACGGAGTCTTGATCGATAATAGCGGGTAGCGGATGTAGCAGAAGTCGTGGACGCTCATCTTCTGAGGGACATTAGAAAGACCGATTCGAAGCAGGAGTATTGTGACTTACGGGTTCTGCAAGATCTCGGGGGAAGATAACGAAATAGGCGTTGCTGCTTCACCGCAGAACGACCTTTCCACCTTCAACCCTCCCTCCCCCCTCCGCAATCCACTTTCCAACACCCTCGATACCCGGCTCCAGACCCAACACTTTCCCAGCCCAATCCACACCGACACTGATGTATGCCTTCTTCAGCCTCTCCCACGCTCTATCGCGGACAGCTGGAGAGGCGCGAGAGAGGAGGATACGTTGGTAGCTCGTACTCGAAGGTAGCCGTGAACTCGATGAAGTAGAAGAAGATTCGGTGGGAGTGGCTGAAGACACCGATGTGGGAGGCGAGAGGAGCCGGAAGAAGATGACAGAATCAAAGGTCTCTTCCCCCATCGCTCTCGCCGCCAACTTGACATACCCCAGCTCCTCCTCTCCCACAAACGCCCCCCTCTTGTGTCCACCTGCCTTGGAGCTAGGAACGCGAGTAAGCTCAGCATAGAGCTCGTTGAACGCCACATGCCCGCTGCTGATGAGGTGGAATATGAGGAGGATGCCGGTAAACTCTACCCTGGCGTCCTTGGGAGATAAGGTGAGTGTGTTGAGGCGGGTTGCAAGTGTGTTATCAGGAGAAGAGGGAGAGGAGGAGGCGTTGTCGACGGCTTGGTATAGCCCAGGGACGAGACCGCTGAGGGAAGAGAAGAGTTGCCCCTTGTTCTGCGCCAGGAGGGCGAATCTGGCGGAAGACTCAAATACTGCACATATCCGTTAGATATGTTCGGCTATCGTCACTACGCAAGTATGAGCGGGACGTACCCTCGACGGCAAAGTCGTCTATCCTGCCCGAAGCTACGACACCTTCTCGCAACTTGCCTACGCCCAAAGTTCGTCAGCCATGTTTCAACGCGGGAGTAGACGCAAAACTCACGGAATAGCAATACGATACTCCCCAGGCTTTCCATTTCCTCGCCCTCCCCTTCTCCTGCAATTCCCTTCCCCTTGTCGCTAGGAGCTTGGTCTCTCGGGGTAGTGTACTTTGCGTAATGCGCATCCACTCGTGTCGAGATATATGCCCGATACCGATCTTGGGTCCTCCAATCCTTCAGCCTGCGAATTTCGTCAGTCCATCCTCGAGCCATATCGAAAACAATTACTCACGCATCACCCTGGGCACCATCGCCCCCACTCCTCGAAACACTCTGCACCATTTCCATCTCTCTCTCCTCCTCCTTTGCTTTGCTATCCTTCTCCCTCACACGCATGGGCTTGATATCAGACGCGGGAGCTTGAAGACCTTGGGCTACCGGCTGACGACGAGGTGACGCATACGGCGCTATGTGTGTTGATGCTTGAGGAGCAGGCTGAGATCCGCGCGGGAAAGAAGGCGAAGATGTGCTCGGCGCAGACCAATCTCTACGAGAAGGCTGTGACTCATACCACCCACCCGAATCTCGACTAGCCCCTTGTTCATTGGAATTGGCTGCCAACCATCTCGCACCCACGCCCAATCGTCCACCTCTCCCGCCTCGCCCAGCACCCAAGGTTGTCGAGGGCACTCCAGCAGCGGTAGACGAAGGGGGAGGGGCAGCTTGAGCTCGCAAATGAGGCGGTTGATAGCTCATTATCGTCTTGCAGTCTTGATCCGGTGGCTTGCAGTGTCGTTTCTCGTGTCGCGCCTGATTTCCAAACGACTGGGATATGTTGCAGACTACGCGACAAGATGCTGGAATCGTCTCGCCCGTTGAACTCTGATTCAGATCGGGACTTTGCGACGCCGACGCGACTGATCTTGCGGAACAAAGGCAAATTGACTCCGCAATCGATAATTCGAGAAACTGCTGCGCCTGCTGCGCTCCAACCTGCGTCGCTCCAATCGTCGTGCTCCCAGCAACGAACTTGTTGAGAACAAAGTAGATATGATGGAATGCATCGTGACCGCGCATGATTAGGGGTAATGGTAGTAACAAACAAGAAGGAAAGAAAAGTCCCTTTGACCAAACGAATTCAGCAAAATGAACAAAGTTATGGAATCCGTTATTTCGTATATGTATTTTTTCCTAATAAATGAAAATAGTTTTTGCTCTCAACACTTCAACCCAACCCAAAGATAGCTGCTTAGAGGAAAGCGGCAACACCGGCGAAAAGACCAGCGGCGAGGGCAGGGAGACCGACGACGGCATTGGTGAAGGCACCGGAAGAGGCGGCGCTGGTGGCGGCAGAGGCAGCAGCAGAGGTGGCAGAGGTGGCGGCACCAGCGGCAGAGGAAGAGGCAGCGGTGGTGCTAATATTGGATTAGCGAAATTCAAAAAGACAAAACCAAGCGACTCACGAGGCAGCAGAAGAGGTGGCCGCGGTGGAAGAGGCGGCAGAGGAGGAAGAGCTAGACTCGGCGGAAGAAGAAGAGGAAGAGTCGGCAGCGGAAGAAGAAGAAGAAGAAGAAGAGCTGTCGGCGGAGGAAGAGGCAGAGGCAGAGTCGGAAGCGCTGGTGGCACCGACAGCGGCGGCGGTGTCAGAGCTGGAACCGGTGCTAGACACGGAGGCAGAGGTGAGACCGCTGGTAGAGGCGGTGGCGTTCAAACAAGAGTCGGAAGAGCCGGCCTGGACGACGACGGGGGAAGAGTAACCGATGGTACCAGTGGAGTCGGTAATCTTGATGGTGAGGTTGGTGGCTATGCCAAGTGTCAGGCCGGGTAGGAAACCCTTAAAAAAATCAACGTACCAGCAGCGAGGTTGACGGTCCAGGTCAAGGGGCTGGAAGCCTGAGAGTCGGCAATGGTCTCAATGGCAGCAGCGGAAACCTGACCACCGGGGATAGCGGCGCTGAAAGGACCGTCAGCATATGGTAAACATGATGACCGAGCATACTGGCCGAAGTGGAAGTTCACTGCTCAGGCATGCCGGGAAGGGAGGGGACGTACATGATGAAGGGGCCGGTACCGTCAGTCCAGGTGAGCTGGACGGGTTCTGTAAAGGGCTAGTCAGTTGACTGTGCAGACAAAGGAGTACGATTGCCTGGAAACGGCTCGAGCGTGCGAGTGTTTCCGATGTTTGGGTCAAGCGGACAGGTTACTCACGACACTGGACGAGGGAAGCCTGGAAAGAGAGAGTTAGCAATATGCCAAAATTGTCGCCACTCCTAGGTGGAGCGGGTGAAAAGAGGACGTACGGGAGTGTTGATAGAGAGAGCAGCGACAGAGCCGGCGGCGGCGGCGGCGACAGCGATGTAAGAGGCGGCGTGCATTGTAGAAGTGTGTGGGTGGATGGGGTGGATGGGCAGAAGGGCAGGCAGGGGTGCTTATAAGATGTGGGATGGATGGATTGTTGAAGAAGGAAAGAGAAAGAGAGATGGAAATGGATGGGGAATAAGTACTCGGCGGAGGAAACGGGCCTGCGCAACCATTCAGGGCCATGTGGCATTTCCCAATTGGGAAGGTGTTAGTGGCGGTGCCTCTTGCCCGCCGCGAATCAAAAATCAAACTATCCCTCTCCCCGCCTGCCATTTATCTTTCCATCCCGTGCTTTTGCCTGCTTGCATATGTCTGCCCGTATGCTCATGCACATGCAATTGATCCTGTCTACATCCCATCTCTCACCGGGTCTCTGTGCATGCATTCATCCATACAACAGGTTTATGATGTCAAGTGGCTTATCTCATGTGCCCTGCGGATGACGGCAGCTAAAATGGCTGCCCTTCGTCTTGCCGCCCCTTACCCGTAATTAGCCATCATCTACTGCCGAGGAGCCAGGTGAGCAAAGGGTTGATTGTGACCTTGCCTCATGCGGCGAAGGTCAAGATCGTGTCAAGTCAGCTCGGGGGCTCTTGCCCGAGTTCTATGTATAGGAAGCGAGCGATGATGGTATATGCTACACATCTGTACGAACCTCGATCAGTTGGAGTTGGGTGCGGAGACATGGCCGCCGGGCTGTAGATCTGATCTGCGTCCATCGTCCAGCGTCAATCTCTCGCCAATCTCATTCGTTGGCTTTTTTGGATCCCCACCTGTATGCATGCAGTGCATGGTGCATGTATCGGTCACCAACGTTCGTCTCCACCTCGGTACCACCTCCACCCCCCAGTATTCGGACCTGATGCACACTGGGACCCACCAAAAGCTCATGTTGAATGACACTTTCTTCCTCCTCCGTCAGACATCAGCTAGCGCCGGGCGCCAAAGTTCCCCTGTCCCATGCACGTCCTGGCGCGTGGCGTCCGACATCTCGGACATCTCGATCCTCGCAGCCCTGCTCGCTCTGCGCTTCGGAAGATGCCAGCCATGTAATCAGCAGCTGTCAGCAGCAATAAACAACGTTTTTTTTCGTCAGGAGTCTGCCGGTGCCGCACCAAAAAAATCGCACAAATCACGAGCTAGAAGGAAGGGTTGAGTTGCCGTTTCCTGACAGATACCGGCAAACGAACGGCGGCCGGGAAGCGCAGACGAGGTGAGTGATTTCTTTTTTTGGGTCTGTCCTGTCGCAAGAGGAAAAAGGTTTCCGATGGCTCCGTATATGGTAACCGGTTTCGCAGTCGAAACCGATGAGTGTGAGCGTGTACTCCAAGTGTATTATCTTGGTCACAGGGATGATCTCTCTCAAAGCAGCAGGCTCGGTGGCAGAAAGACGTGTAATGCGATGCACGAATGCCTCGTGAGCTTATCGACACCTCCGAGGAACGGTTTGGAGCAGCTTGGAAGCAGCTGGCTTGAAGTCTGTCGGAGCCTTGATCGCGGTCCATAATGGCCAAAGCATGTGGTCGAAAGGGGGTACGTGTTCGGATCATGTTGCACACATAGCTCAGCCTTTGGTCTGATAGGTCAGACCAGCATCATATGTGTGTCATCATGTATCATAGGTGCGCTTCTGAATCACCACCACCAGCATAGAGGCCCCATGATGACTAGGCGCCTCTGTGATCTCGATGTCCCCGGCGACCCCTCCACCACCTCGGACCTGACCGGACCTCGGACCTTCCAACCATAGACAAGTGGGGCATGAGATGTACTCTATACTACCTTATGATGATGTATGCGATTTTGCTCATCCGAGATTGTGCCTCGGTCCCTGCTGGGCTGTGGAGGTCGCGACGACAGCGAGGGTGGTGGTGTTGCTTTGGTTGCTTCCCTTCCTTGTCTTGTGGAATCCAGTGAGTCTGTCTGCTGTATGTAATCGGTCTCGATTTGCTTTCACAACCTCTAAGAGCTCCTGAAACGCCGAACAAACACCTGGTTGAGACGGAAGGAAGACCTGGAGCGAGAAGAAGAAGAGGGGACTCAACGTCGGACGCATACACACCGCTGTAGCGTCGTCATGCAGTAGCAAACTTCCCTCTCCGCCACCGCACATTCGCGGTCACATTTCGTATCTTTTTTGGGCACTTTGCCGCATGCTCACGCTGTATGTCAATCACTCAACCTTTCCCGTAGGACCGCCGCCGCCGCCGATAGTAGAGGTTGTGGTTTACGTAACAACGATGTTTCCTCGCGCCGGGCGGAATCAACACTTGCGGTCCAGTCAACCGAGTAATGTTCTTTCGACACGCTGATCCATCCACCTCTATTCCATCGAACAACGTCGCTTTTACTCTTGGTGCTTTGCTTCTCAGAACCTGCTCTGATTCCCAAAGAATCTGCCACCAGTGACAGCTGAGCTTGATCAAACCAGTGAGTATATCACGCGCCTCTTCGACGTCGGCTTCTCGTTTCCGCTTCGACTTACTTACACTCTACTTTACTAGACTATCATAGTCGCAAGGCATCTATCCAAGCATGTCAGAGGCTTACCTCCTCAAGGAAGTCCTCGAGGGAGAAGTGATCTGTCTGGCGCAGGGGCAATTCTCAGCGCTCGTACTGAACATCCTTCATGACATGATCGAAGTACGTCTTTCTTCTCACTCTTCCGCTCACTACTAACACCATATAAGGAACTGGGAGCCAAAGTTTCCACAGATAGACAATCATCGACTGTACTTCTTACCAACCCCTCCCACCAATCTTTCAAAGAATCCGCGCACTTGTTCCAACCTAACGATCACTCAACGCCCAAGATTTACCCATACCACTGGCTGGCCTGGTGCAAAGAACTAAAGAGACCCACAAAACTATCATACTTGAAGCCAGAGAAACCTCTTTTCACTTATCCGGCGAAGGCGGAGGATTGGAGGCCCTTGAGGGCTTATGTGTCGCTCAATCTGTTGCGACACTCAAATGAGCCTGATGGACGCACAGCCAAACTCAACTGTTCGAACCAACTGCTCCTCGCTGGCGCGCTCATCGTTTCAAAACGAGCCGACGCAGATATCCTTGTTGTGGAGAAGGAGAGCGAGTTTTACAAGACCGCAAAGGCGGAAGTAAAGAAGTTTGGGAGGAGCTGGCAGAGATTCGTGGAGAGGAGCTGGGTGCAGGGGTCTATCAGAACGGGCAGGATGGAAGGGTGGCGTGGGAAGAGGGATGAGAAGGAAGATAGTGGGGACGAGAGTTTTGGAGATGAGCCTCTTGTGAGAAGGGGGCCCGGGAGACCTGTCGGATCGTGAGTGTTACGCGCGTCGCAAGATGGATCAAGGCTGACATCAAGTAGAGCAAGGGTCGACTACACGGCCAATGATGACGATTTCCTGTGTCGCTGGCTAGCGGCATTCCATGGCAATGCTGGAGGTTTATCGAGTCGAAAGACGTATGACACTCTCGTAAGTTCCTCTACCTTTCCATGGTACCACACTCATGACATCGAAGGTTGCAAGCAGCAATCGATACCCCACGGCTGCCCGCCATCCACCACAATCTTGGCACGAGCGCTTCCGCAAGAAAGGCGCCACCCTTCGCGAACGCGTCGAGCGATACGTTCGCGACGGCGTCGACCAATCGCTAAAAACCAGAAAAGAGCGGGGGGTGTCGAGGAGGCAGCCACAGAGCGAAGAAGAAGATCAGCTTCATCCGAATGATGGAGACGTCCCTCCTATAGCCGAGTCGTCTGCTGTGAAGGGAAAAGGACAGGGCAAGCGGGTGCAGGAAGACTCGCCTGCGATAGAGTCGCCGGCCAAGAAAAAAGCCAAGCGGCAAATCACCCTTTCGGACGATGAGGATACATCAGGTTCCCCTGTCAAGGCAAAGACTCCCCAGAAGGTCTCTGTGCCAGTTCACTCCCAAGATCGAGCTACAAAAAAGCAAGCGACACCTCGCAAATCTGAAGAGGTACCTCACTTGCGAAATGGGTCGCCCCCTGCTGCGTCTTCCAATCTAGTTCGCCCTCATCGATCTACTCCCGAGCGTCAACCTCCTGTCGAACTCGTACCTGCTTCCGTTGAAAGCAGAAGATCTACCGGAGCTCTCGTATTGTCTTCGCAGGCTTCTGACGAGCATATCGTCAAGACTGTCGAGTACGTACGGGTGGGCCGCTCTATTGTGCTTTCGCCAAGTCCCCCTCCTGCTAATCAAGCCGCAAATATCGACAATATTTCTGCTCCGTCTTCTTCTGCGGCGCAGTCCCCCCGGCCCGATAGTAATGCTATCGATAGCTGGGGAAAAGACAATGGTAAAGCTCCAACGGAACCACTGTTCTTCAGCCCAGGCTCCCCGCCCGATAGAAATCAGCAAGGAACCTTCACTCAGCAATATCGCGCCTCACTCTCGCGTTCCCCCGTCATCAACGCATTGCGTGAAACGAAGGCCGGCTTTTCCTCCCAGCCGGAAACGCAGTTGGATCTTGGTGGAGCCGCTGAGCGGCGAGCGCAGGAAGATACTGATTTTGGGAACGTAAGACCCGGGACATTCGAGGATCTTCCTGGGCCTGCTGGCTTGGCTACTGCCGGCCGCTCCCCTAGCCCAACGCGCTCCCCTAGCCCAACGCCATCTCCCCCTCCTGCGGTCGTACCCTCCGGAGAAGGCGTGTCTATTACTGAGAGGCAGCGTCCCGCATCCCCTGCCGAGATCTCTGCAACCGTTCTAGCTTCAGAGCCCTCTCATCCTGCCCCAATTGAAATGGTGGCATCATTGTCCAGACAGTCCCGATTGTCTGCGGTCAGCACCACACCTGGTGATGACGAAGACGTCGAGACTCTTATGAAGGTGGCAGAACCTAGCCCTTCGGCTTCACCACTGAACCTGCAGGAACCCAACACTGTCGAGGTGGTGCAGCAGAGCCCGGGAGAGGTGCGCAATTTGTTTGTACAAGAAAGGACGACTGTCGAGGCAAGGCTGCCTCAGCCAGCTTTGGACCGAACTTTGCCAGCGGCTCCCACCAACATCCGTCCTGCCTCCGAGCTCATTCGCGCCAGCACCAATCGTCTCTCCCCACTCAATACCAGTGTCAATCTCCCCTCTACCCCTCGCGCTGGGCCATCCTTCAATGGGCCTAGTTCTCGCGACATCCCGAAAGGTGCAGACTCCAACATCCCCGAGGCGACGCCCGTGCCTGCAGCCATCGAGACTGCTCGACAAATGGGTCGCGGACCGAGAAGATCTTTGCTGCAAGAACAGCTGGCAGGAAGTGCGGTCAAGAGGAGAAGAACGTTAGACCGACTGTCGGGGGCTATACCAGGTGGACGGAGTGCAAGGAAGAGTGTGGGCTACAGAAGCAGCCAGGGGACGAGCACGGAAGAGGATAGTGAGCTCGAGATGGTGGATTTGGATAGTAGCAGCACTGTGGAGTTTGCCCGTGGACCATTCTTCTCAACTCTGCCCACTCCGGCTGGCCCTCCAGCCGAACGTCCTGCGGCCCCCAAACCTCGTGACAGGCCTCCGACCGATGCCGAGAGGCAAGAAATCTTCAACAAAGGCATTGCATTGTTGGCGACAGTGAAGGCTAGGTACAGGGAGAAAGTCGAGGTGCTTGCAAAGAGGTATGGGGTGGATAGACAAGAGATGGCGGATATCGTGAATAAGCTGGCGAAAGCAGATACTAAGGGTGACAAGTACTGGGCGGAAGTTGAGATTGGGCTGAAGCAGGTATTTGGGGAGGTTTAGCTATGTATATGCAGACTTTAATGCTCCATGTAGACCAAATATTCCATATATGAGTACGGAGACTAAAGAGTCAGATGCATAATGGCATGAGAATGCTCATGATTTTTTTCTGTGATCGCTCTATGTACATCGTCGCACCGGCTCTACTCCTTCTTCTCCCCGTAGGCGGCAGTGTGGATAGACACCGCACGACCCGAGGGGTCGGAAGAAACACCCCACTCCTGCTTGGGAATCCATCGGACGGCGGTCTTGGCAGCAGCTTCGGTGGGGAAGTGGTGCTCAAAGGTCTCACGGATCCAGTAGGCTTCCTTTGTGTCGGGAGTGTCGAGCGACCATCTTTCGGCTCGGGCAGCAAACTTCTCGTCAGAGATGACCTTGGAGGCGTGGTCCTTCATGCTATAGATTTTGTCAATATGGTAGCAAGAAGAAAGAAAGAGACACCGACCCGTCGATCCAAGAGTAACCGACACCATCAGAGAATTGCTCCTTCTGCCTCCAGAGGATAGAGTCGGGCAAGTAAGCCTTGCCGCCAGGAGAGCAGTCGAACGCCTTCCTGATGAGGTACTTTTCCATCTTGGGGCGGCCCTCGGCGTCAACCTCCTGATGTGTGCCCTTGGAGAACATCTTGTACTTGGCGTCAACATTCATGGCGACTTCAAGGAAGGACTTGTCAAGGAAGGGTACTCGAGCTTCGAGACCCCAAGCCATGGTGGACTTGTTGGCTCGGAGGCAGTCGGCGGTGTGGAGGTTCTTGACTCGCTTGACGAGTTCTTCGTGGAAATCCTTGGCGTTGGGAGCAGCGTGGAAGTAAAGATAACCTGGTAAATGATCAGCCAAATCTTATGTGGCAATACAGAGCGACTCACCACCGAAGATCTCATCGGAACCCTCACCAGACAATACCATCTTGACACCCATAGCCTTGATTTTCCTACTCAGCAAGTACATGGGAGTAGAAGCTCGGACAGTGGTGACATCGTAGGTCTCAAGGTGGTAGATGACCTCCTCAATGGCATCGAGACCCTCCTGAACGGTAAAGTTGTACTCGTGGTGGATGGTACCAAGGAAGTCGGCAGCCTTTCGGGCAGCGATGAGATCGGGGGCTCCGGGGAGACCGATGGCGAAAGAGTGGAGCTGGGGCCATGAAGCCAAGGTGTGCTCCTCGGCAACCTCGTGGCCAGCAGCGATCGCCTCTTTCCTCTCCTGTCTCAGCTTCTCCTGCTCCTGGGCGAGCTTGTCGGTTTCTCGGGCAGCGATGGAAGCGATCAATGACGAGTCGAGACCACCGGAAAGAAGAACACCGTAGGGGACCTCAGACATCAACCTCTTCCTGACAGCAGCCTCGAGAGATTCCCTCAATTGGGTGTAGTCGACAGGGTTGTGGGGAACGACACCCTTGTCGGAATCCCACCAAGAGGGGTTGAAGTATCGGACGAGCTTCTTCTGGTTGGAGTCGTAGAAGTGTCCAGGGGGGAAGGCCTGGAGGTTGTCGCACTCTTCGTGAAGAGTTTTGAGCTCGGAAGCAAAGTAGAGGGTCTCAGGAGCGGAAGAGTGCCAGCCCATGTAGAGGGTGGTGATACCAATGGGGTCACGAGCGGCGAGCAGTCGAGGGGGAGAGACAAACTTGTCAACGAGGACAAAAGAGAACATCCCGTCGAGCATGTTGCAGACCCCAGTGTCGTGCTCCTTGTACTATCCTAGCGTCAGCCCAATCCCCTCTGGTTGTAAAACTCAACTTACAAGGTGCATGATGACTTCACAGTCAGAGTGGGTCTTGAAGACGGCATCCTTGTTCTTCAAGCTTTCTCTAAGGGCGACGTGGTTGTAAATTTCACCGTTGACGGCGAGAACAAGGCTCTCGTCCTCGTTGGTAAGGGGCTGAGCGCCGGTGTCTGTGGCATTATCATCAGCGCCCTGAACCAAAGGATGTATGTCCTCCAATGTTGAGCTCTTGTCTCTGGCGCAGCGCTGCTCGAAGCCAGGCTACCCGTCGCACCAAAGACAGCCCTCACACTAGGGAGATCACTCACCAACACCAACGATAGCCAGTCGCTCGTGGACGAGGATGGTGTTGTTGGCCATGTAACAACCAGACCAGTCGGGACCACGGTGTCGCTGCCTCTTGGAGCAGGCGATAGCTCTGGCGCGGTATTGAGCGATGTCGCCAGACTTGTTGTAGCAGCAGAAGATACCACACATTTTGGATGTTGGAGTTGTAAGAGAAGATGAGCGGCAAAGTATCTCTGTTCACCCCTTGACTCGACGAAAATCGCACAAAGCCGACCAAAAAAAGGACAAGGCTTTGTTACGTAACGTCTCGCTAAGGTTTGATCCCGGCCCGGCCGCGGCACTGACACGCATGTTGAATGATCTTTCGTGTTCTTTTGCATTCTTTCATGCTTGGATGATGGTGGCAGCCGGAAATACCCTTGTAGTGGATGTCTTCGGAGAGTATAGGTGGAGTATAGGTGAAGGTACACCAGAAGGTATACTACTATATGGTACTCTGGCTGGACACGTCGTCAAAAATACTCCAGAAACAACATTTTTGCTTACTGATCAGCGTGATTAGCTTGTTATTGACACACAGTCAACCACAAGCGAAGTGTGAGCTCAATGAGACCCCTCCTAGAGCTTTGATTGACTAGTTTCTTGTATTATCAGAACACCCAGAGTCACACTTGTCTGTGCCCGAAAAGCCCGCCAGGTGTACGTCATGTCATGGGAACTTTCCGCTTTCCCGCCATTCACATGTATAACCCAAGAACCCGCCGATTCATTTGTCTTTCCACCCTCCACTAGCGGTCCGTGGCCATCCGATGCTCAATTGAGTGGGGTCACCACGTTGAAGTGATCCTCTCGGGAGTGCCCGAGTTGATACAAAAAGTGAGTCGTTTGACATTATCTCCTGGCTGTGCTGATCGTATCATCCAGGTCGATGTCATGGACTTGAGGGCACAAGTGGACTGACTTCTATAGAGGCTTGTACTGGACTGATGATTAGCAGACTGGCATGGCATCGGAAAATTCGAGGTTTCATTCCGTTCGCATATTCAAATGTAAGCTCTTTGCATGTCCGCATCGTTTGATTCTTGACTGACAAATGCAATCAGCAAAATATCGTCAGAGTTTTTTATTGTGGGCCTCTTATGACACTGGAGCAATCTCAGCATTCTCATAACCCCATCATACTATTAGCATTATGCAGTCCCAGTGTACCAGAGTATGCTGCACCTGCATGGTATGAAGTGCGTATTTCCTCCTTAAGCACAGCACACCACCACTACTCACCCGCTTTACAGAGGGCTCTTGATACAGCAGTCTTTGTATGTTCCTATATCTTACATATACTCTTCGATTCTCACCTCTTCCAGTCGACGTTGGCTGACATCACATTTTCTCATAAGTATCAAACCCTTTCAGGATGACCTGATCGAGGTAAATTACAGCTCGCAAGAGGTTTCCCTCCGCCTTTCCGGGGGCGGTAAGGGCCTACCGCACTATCGCCTGTTGGTCACGGCAGGCTGTGGTGTAATGGGTGTTATCACGATCCGCCATGCTTCCATCTTTACGCGAGCTCGAGCTTCTCCTCTTTTTGGCGTTAGAATCTCTATTTTGCGCCGGTAGAGATTCGTCCTGTCTCTTACAATTGTGAGTATTCCCCCTTTTGCCTGATATGATCCCATGTTGGTCGAGTACAAAGTTCAAATACATTCTTGATCGCCGACTGTTTCCTGGAGGTTGTTGTTTGTATTGGCCATACAAGCAGCTCTTCCCCCTGCCTGATTCTCCGACCTCGAGCTTCATGTGTGACGTCTTACTGGACTGGTCGTAAGATGTATACCTCCTACAACGTTATCTCATGTGATGCATGCCGGTCGTCTCGAGTTTCTTTGCCTGGGCAACAGCTCATGTGACTCTTGATCATGCATTCGAGCAGTGAGTGGCTTCCTCACCCGAATCAATCGCGAACGAACCATGTTGGTTGAGCCAGAACTGATAGTGAAAGCCGTGGGCAAATGCAGGTTTACATGATGTCTTATTCTTCGCTTCTCTTTGCCCTTCTCCATCTTCCCCGCCCCCTTCAAACACGGTCTTCGAGAATATGACCAAAGTAGAAAACGATTGTACGGTACGAGCGGAAAAAGTGACGTATATAGCTATATGAAAAAGGGGAAGGTGGTGGTACAACTGAGCCAGACACAACAAAATTTAGGAAGTCATAAGCAATGATATGAAAGGAAAAGAGGGAAACAGTTCGTGTTTGTGAAACTATGCTATAGTAAGAGAAGCCTATATCTTGGGATACGGGGTATATGGTATCCACATGTATCGCCACACCCATGATGGCAGCCCCGACCCCCTCATACTCGTACTCGGCAGCAAGGAACGCATTTCAAGCTCGCGCCTACATCTCCGCTTTCCTCATCAACGCCTTCTTTGTGCGATAGAGACTGAACCTTGCGCTGGTTGCAATGTCCTTGAAATTTCGCTTCACCTGATCCTTCGCGGTCGGGCTGTATTATGCGTTAAATCTTGCTTGAATAACGGTCATGATGTGATGACTCACTGCCAGTTTGCTTCTTCCTCGCCCCACTCCCTCGGCCTGTACACCTCCCTCTCCTCCTCGGTATTTCTCAACTTTTTATCGCCCTGCGCCCACCTCGACGGGAGATATCCTCCACTCTCTTCCATGAAACTGCTTCCACCACCCCTGCTTCCCGTCGTACTCCTCGCCTTCCCGCCCCCGCTCAAGTCGTTCATAGAGGACGAGCCTGTCATGCCTCCGTAGCCACCAGCTGCAGGTATAGTCGGCGGGAGAGGAAGAGTAGCAAGCGTTGACGTCGATGCTTGCGATGTCTTGCGAGAGTGGTGATGGAGCGGATTGCGGATGACATGG
This sequence comes from Cryptococcus sp. DSM 104548, assembly GCA_036426225.1. Classification (NCBI taxonomy): domain Eukaryota; kingdom Fungi; phylum Basidiomycota; class Tremellomycetes; order Tremellales; family Cryptococcaceae; genus Cryptococcus; species Cryptococcus maquisensis. The sequence continues at coordinate 204,188 of CP144042.1, forward strand.
TCATGGACTCTCTGCACCCTTGTCGTCTTGCCCTCTTTCGGCACCACCACCCTAGGATCGTCATCGCTCACAATCTCAATCTCCGGCAACACCCTCTCCCCATTCCGGGCAAGATCCGTATCGATCGCGAGCGGTGATGGCTTGCCAGCGTGGGCGTGGTGAGAAGGGTGGTGAGCACCAGACAGTAAACGCTGGCGCTCCTTGTCTTGGCGGCGCTTGGTCTGAGCAGGGGTTTCGGGGTAGATGTCGTCCCTCGCTGTGCGTGTGGGGTGTCGTGTCCTCGCAGGCTCACCAGGCGGTCTTGGGGAACGGGGCACGTCCATCGAGCCTCTCGATGTGACTGACGCGTCGGCGGACATGGGCGGTGGCGGTGTGAGCCTTGTAGACGAAGGGGACGGCGGTTGGAGGGAAAGGCCCGCGAGCTGATCCGCCGGAGGCGATAGGACCTGCGCCGGCCCGTCAAAGCCAATGACCTTGGTCACACCATCCCGGACCTCTACTTTGCTCTTCTTCTTCTCCTTGGGCGCTGGCTCAGTGATAAGAGGAGGAGGGGCGAGGGCGAGGACGGGTGATTTAGCTTGGGTCATCTCGGATATCTTTTCGGGCGGAGTGCCTTCGCCATTGATGCCTGAAAAGGTGCTCGTGTTGGGTGTTCGGGTAGATGCAGAAGATGCTGTGGGAGGATTATTGGCGAACGACGGTCCAGCAAACTGGGGAGACAGCGGAGAAGGGTAGTAGTGGTTCGCCTGAGTGCGCCGGCCCGTCATAAAGCTCTGCCCTGACCCCATCGGCCCTTCTTCCGTCGACCGAATAGATGGCGAGCCTCGTCCAGTCCATTCCCTCTCCCTCTCCGACAAGATACTCCGCCGTCTCTGCACATACAACGAAACGTCGTCCCGCTGCTTTTCCATCTCCCGCTCCTTTTCGCGCAGGCGCCGGCGAACCTCTTCCTCGTCACGCACGGAGCGCATCGTGTCTTGGCTCTGACGCCTTTTCGCTTGGGATTTGCTGGACGAAGAGGAAGAATCAGAGGAGACGGATGACCGCCGGGTTTTGCCAAAGGCTGATCGGCGACGAGACTTGTCGCGAGACATGGTGGTCAGACCCGCAAACGGATCGTACTCGGTATCATGCAGCTTGCCATTCGAATCCAGGTATACTCCAGCCTGTCTCCTTCCAGAGTTTGCAGAATGAGGCGGGTTGAAGCTCGCCTGACTGGCGCTTCCCCTCAGGCCTCCGGCAAGGCCACCAGCCGTCCGCCGGGGTTCACTATACTGCGGGGCAAGAAGGTGGTCCGCCTCAGCCCTCTGTCCAGCAAGAGCGGCCTCCTTCTTGACACGCGACGACTGAAAGGCGGAGGGAAGAGGGGCGAAAGACGAGTTGGGGTGAGGGTCATACCCGAGCGAGCGGCGGAGGTGTGTTTCGGAAATTGCTTTGGCATAGGGTTAGTCTTTCTAGCATGGGTGTCTAGGGGGCACACGTACGCGGACGATATATCTTGAAGCCCTCGCCTTTCTTGCTGCTCTTCTTTAGCACATGCACCCCGCCGAGCGCACTGCCAGAATCTCGCCCAACCTGAGAGCCCGATCCCTGACGAGTACCTCCTCCTCCCAAAACCGAGCCCGAAGTGGAAGCGCCGCCTGTTCGGGGAGCTGTGCCAACAGGCGCGAGACCATCGGGGTCGTGGTCGACGGTGGCGTAGGACCGAGATGGACGAGATAACAGAGTCATGCTGGGGGAGTCGATGAGAAGAGGCGGAGTAGCAAGTGACGTTGGATAAGGGTCGAGTATGGCGCCCGCGTTTCGGTCTGGTGGAAAAGACTCTTTGCTTGCTGTATATTCACAAGGCCGTGGGCAGCAGCGGATGGGGGTGTTGCGCTTTAGCTAGATGCTGGCGAAAGCAGAGCCATGTGTAGGAAAAGATGGGTGGGAAAAAGAGCGACCCTGTAATTGATGTGCGCGGTTTGTGCTCCTCGGGCGAGTCGGCGCGTATTATCGAGCTGCAGTCTGCGGTCGTCAGCTTCCGCAGAGTGGTGTTTCGCCGGAAGAGAGGACCAACCCTTTGACAGTCGTGGCGAGATAATGGAAATGTAAGAGGAGATAGATTGTGACAGTCAAATGCCGGATTCAGGCCGGATTACTCGTCTTGCGTCGCCCGGGATGACGGAAGCAAATATCGTCGAACATGACGAACACATTACGAGAAATTCAGGGGTTACGTAACCGCTCATGGAGCGGACACCAAACATGGCCCCCGGCGCCGCGCCGGAAGAGGAAGTTGGTCTATCGACGAGAGGTATGAAGCTTGGTGGAGCTGGGGCTTAGTGGGTCCCACACAATTGTACATCGTACACCATGATACAGCTTGAAGACTAGTCAAGAGGGGTTCAAGAGTTTCAGCATAACGCAAAGGAGATTGAACGATGTTCGATGTGATCTGACCGCCTCGCGCTGATGTCATCATCTCTTTCCCTCTCCACTTCTGAATCTGGAAGTATGTACTTGTGCAGCCAGCGTCGGGACAGGGGTCTTGAATGCAGTTCACAACTCCTCTGCAAAACTGACTGACTTTGTTTCAGCCTTCATGCGCAGTCATCCTGATGTACTACCACTCCAGTAGCTGAGCTGTCAACCAACGAGGAGCTGCCCATGGGAAGCTTGAGCCAGCGGGCCTCGCGTTTGCCTTGCTTCATGATCAAGCCGAAGTCAGACTTGAGGGTGCTGTGAAATGCCAGCCAGGAGGAGAGGACCGGGTCGGCGTTGTGGAGGAGGGCAAGGTACCAGTCGTGGGTGCGGCGCCGTCCTCGAGGTGGATACAGACCCATGGGACAATGAGGTCTTCGTTCTCGGGTTTGAACCAGTGCAACGTCTGGACATCGAGGTCGGCGAGAAACGAGGCACAGTGCGCAGGGTTGCTGTTGAATGAAATGCTTGGGATCATGGGGACACGGACCCTGTAGGCGGAGGGGCGGCGGTAACGGCCCTCGTGGAGCTCTGAGGCCCCGACGAAGGACCGACAGGTGATGAGGGTACTGTCGGATGGGGCAGGATCGGGCACAGGCTTGCGCACGGCAGCCACAGCAGACATGGAAGCTATCTGCTCTGTCAGATGATTCACGGCGTCAATGAGGGCCACCATCTGGGCACTTGTGCAAAGTGTCTCATCGCTGGGGTGGACATTGATCCTGGTGTGTTGAGGAGGAGAGGCAAGGCAGAGGCGGAGGGTTCAGGGCTGGGGGATTTGGGATCATCCCAGGGGTCTTGAAGGTCCATATATTTGTCTTTGGTGGTTTGTCTTGCAATAACTGTCAGGCAGTTGGAACAGGCCATGTGATGGAGGGTAGTTTAGCTGGCGAGCAGGCAATCAAGCTAGGGCGGGAAAGCAAGAGGGCAACAAAAGGGTGAGATTATTGCATTGATAGAAGAAGTTACAAAGGACTCTGAAATATCTTTGGTGTTGGTGTGTGGCTAGTGTGTGTTCCCGTGTATGGCCGTGTGTGGCCAGTATGTGGTGTTGGTAAGGGTATGTCGCGCGTACATAGGTATGTAGGCCGTCAGTCATTGGCGGATCAGATAATACAGGCTTGTGCGTGACAGTATCTGTTGATAGATTTCAAACTGGTTCTGCAAACTACATCCCCTGGGCCGAGTCTGTACGTGACATCCTTGACGGTCTCCTGGGTGGCTCGTACTTTCTTGAGCCCCCTACTCTTTCTGCTACGTCTTTTCCGTCGGCCCACACTCCGACCATATATTCCTCTATTCACCTCTCTCCGCTCTTGCTGGCCAACCTGGATCAGAACGTTGCCCTTTGTCTCAAGGGCTCGCTCGCTTTTCCGCTTCGCCCGAGCTTCCCGCTGAGCACTACCGCTGGCGAGAAGGCTTACACTCTCTGGGACAAGCTCCGCACCTCTTTTGGCAACCGCTCTGCCTATGAGCAATATAAAGAGGCCAAAGCTATTCTCTCCGCCTGTGCCTCTCCCGACGATACTCCTCTCTCCCTGCACGGTGGTGGGCTCATCCATCGCCAAAAACCGTCTCGCCAAATTCTAACATCTGAATTTCCTGCACAGCCTTGTGTGCTGTGCCCTGGAAGCTCTTGACGATCTGCCTCAGAGAACCCCAAGTTGACGCTGCCACGCTCCCGCCACGTTTGCCACACGCGGATGGAGTACGTACGAGTACGCAGTGCCAAGAATCTGGGCGGAACAGTCCAAGCAAGTATGTAGGCCCCCGGGTTCTATGACAGTAGTGATTGAGAAGAGATAACCGACGAAGCCGACATTATGTGTGAGTGACGAGGTAATAATGATCAGCCATACCACCAGTCATGAGTAATATGCAAACTGAGACTGAGAGGACCCCGACAAGACTGTACTATGTACAAAGAGAAACAAAATTCAAGCGTATACCGAGTCGTAGATACACTAGTCTTTGACTGTGTAACAAAGAGTGCGCGTGTATTCTTTCCATTTCTGTTGTCTAGAATACTCGTTTTCTTTTCAATAGTCTCCCCGATTGCATATGTAAGTCTTCAGCATCCTTGTCATAGTTGGTGTCCAAAGTCTGACAGAGCCTTAATTACTGTCAAAGCAGGCACAGCGTTCGGGACACCCTCGGCGAGCGCTTTCTCTTGGGCTTTCTCTTGGCACTCAATCTGCATTTCATCGCCCCTCTTTCTTCTCTTTTGCATTCCCACCAACACATAGTATGCGTCTATAGTACACCACCATGGCCTACCCAACTCTGCCACCCTCCCGCTCCGAGTCCGCCTCCTCCGCCGACCCAGAACCAATCACTCCCGAATTCGTCTCCCACGACGCACCCCCCGTGTCCAGTGGCAACGACGTCAAAGACCCCGACCTGCGATGCAAGTGGGGCGACTGCACTCACAATGCCGAGTCGCCAGACATGCTGTACGAGCATCTCTGTAACCAGCATGTCGGCAGGAAGAGCACCAACAATTTGTGCTTGACTTGCGGTTGGGCAGGATGCGAAGTCAAGTGTGTCAAACGTGATCATATCACCAGTCATCTGCGAGGTGAGTGCAGTGGAATGAGCTGACAATATACTGACGAACACAGTGCATACACCGCTGAAACCCCACCCTTGTGCGGTCTGTGGCAAGACGTTCAAGCGGCCACAAGATCTGAAAAAGCACGAACGTATTCATACTACTGAGCATCACCAACTGCACAAGCTCTCCAAAGCGCCCACTTCGACAGACCCCGCTTTCAACTCTCGCCTGTCCCTTTCTTCAGCCACCAAGCCCGAACGACCCCGTTCCCCTCTCTCTCACTCGCTTTCACCAAAGAGCAGCTCGTCTTCCCACAGCTTGCATTCGTCCTCTCCATTTGATCACCTCCTCGCCCCGCAATTTACCAATGACACGTCCGTGTCGCCCACCCCTAGTGCTTTGGCAATGCTTCACAAGAAGCAGCATGAGGAGCTCGCGGCGTACCAGCAAAAGGAGATGCTGGTCCTGCAGCAGCTGGCTTATAACCAGCGGCAGAGTCAGACTTATGCCGCGCAGCTGGCGGCGGATCAGTTTGGAGACACAAAAGGGGTCAAGAGAGGGCAGGATGACGGGCTGGAGGGTCTGCTGGCGGATATGAAAAAGAGAAAGGTCGAACCAGTCTACGACGAGGGTGCGTAGTGTCTTCATCGTCAACAACTCTGCTGACATTATCCCAGACATGATCCAGCGTCTCAACGCCCTCGTGCCTCCTTCATTGCCAACAAGTTACCCCTCTATGCCAAATATGGGCTTCAATCATTTCAACAACAGCTTCAACCAATTCGGCTCTTACCCGACTTTGCCTTCTCTCAACAACAATCTGTACCCCAGTATGCCGCCCCAGCCGACATACAATCCTCCTTTGCCCGTACCGCAGATTACGACCGAGTCTGAGTTGGCCATGTTTAACGCATTCATGGTATCACTTGGACGGGACGCTTCTGCTCCAAGCAACGCCCATGATCCGCGAGTTGCGCACACGCAGCCGATGGTGCCGACGGGTTCCGGCAGCGGCACGTCGTCGGGCTCACACACATCGGGCTTTTCCGGGAGCAGCTCTGGCTCTCCTCTCTCCAATGGCGGTGGCGTCGAAGACTTGTTCAACCCTCAAGAACTGGCCTCTCTCGGTCTTGCAGGTATGCCCGGTATCCCCATGGGCTCTTCCCACAACTCGCCTTCCGACATTCATGGGCTGTCACAAAGCCTGTCTGACAAGACTTCCTCTGCTAATGTCTCGTTTGGCGGGTTGTATCCGAGCCTGCAGGGGGTCAGAGGTAGGACGAACTCGGCGCCAGACGTGTCAAACCTGGCAGACCAGGGCAAGAGGCCTATTGCCAACCTGCCGAGAAACTCTATGGCTGGCGCCGGGCAACAACAGAAGCAGTACATGCCCAACTCGTATAACCAATACGCCCAGAACCAAGAGTATCTCAACTTTGGGAACGACCTCTCTCTTCCCAACCCTCAGTCTCAAGGGCACCAGCCGGCAGGCCACGACTATGCCTCGTTCGACTCGCTCGCGCGCTCCAAGAATGCTTTCCCCACTGCTACCCTCGCCCCCAAGGACTTTTACAAAAAGACCTACAGGCACATCGAGCCTCTTGGTACTGCTGTTTCTAGCAGGGTCAGGGAGAGCGCTGAAAGGACAGACATGGGTGATGAAGACGAGGACGAAGATGACAGGGATGACGATGTGTACGAGACTGCCACCCAGGCAGGCGGGGAGACACCGAAAATCCCTGTCCGCGCGCTCATCATCCCGTCTTCCACCTCTCCCACGTCTTCCGAGGCAGACCTCAAACTCCCTGCCATCTCTCCGTCCCACGTCGAGACTGGACAAGACCTCCCGCCTATCGAGTCCATCTCGCAATACCGCCAGCATGGAAGTGTCTCGTCCGCTTCTTCGGGTACTGCGTCGGAGATGAGTACCCCGAGGGGGACGAGCCCGAGGAGGGAGGTCCCGACCAAGAGGCATACAGAAGAAGAGATTGTCCGTGGCGTCAAGCGTTTGGAGCTTGGGCCGAATGCTCCTGCTGAAACGTCCTCATCCGACTTCTCCTCGACACCTGCCTCTCCCGCCTCTATTGTCTCGCCTCCTCAGGCTAACCTGACATTGTCAGATATCCACAGGAGCCAGGCAGAGCTGAGGAGAAAGCACGCAGACTTGATCAAGAGTTGGCTGGTGGCGGTTAATATGGAGTGGCGGAGGAAGCAGATGGAGGCAGAGTTTGAGGCGAGGAAGAGCGCCATTTTGGGCAATGCTGAGCAGGTCGCTGAAGAGGAAGTCGTCGCCGCCTGAGACGCTGTAGAGGGAAAGGGCTTTTAGATTTGAGATTTGCGAGAACGCAGGAAAAGCTTCTTTTATACTACTTTCCTCATTCTTATCTGTAATTGTAAAATATGTTGTGCCTTTCGTCTGATATTTTTGATACGAGTGAGTGATGTATGGCTCAAGTCTATAAGGATGTGGGCAATCGAAACATACTACTGTACAACTGGAACACTGAGAGAGCCCACGACGAAATCGTGGCTTGATTTATCCTTAGCTCATCGGGGATCATACTGTACACACAACGGGCACCATTATACATTCTTTATACATTTGCATATGAGCAAGAAAAGGTCGTAAATAGTATACACAACTAGCCACATGGTTTCATTAAAGATCGTTGAACCTGATCAAATCTTCCCACCAAGATCTCTTCTTCTCGCTGCCCCAACCCCTGCACCCGGGCCCGTAGCACCCATCAATGGCCTTCTCCCCGCACTACTGGCCGTGCTCGCCGTGGGACTCGAAGTCATTCTATCTCTTGCAATGGTCGCCGAACCTGCCAAAGCCAGAGGTCTCAAACCACTAGACACTGGCCTCCTCGCCCCAGGTGAAGTGTCCGTAGTTGAGCTCTCTGCAGTTGAGCTCTCTGCGCGCTTGCGAGGAGTCGAGCCAAGCTGATCTGTGTCCACCCCACTATACGTCGTTCTCCAAATCTCCGCCAAACCACTATCTGTGCTTTGCATGCTCTTCAGCCCGGACTTCTTGTCCGAAAGCGGCATGGAGGAAGGAGATCTGCCGATGGCGGTAGGAGTCGGCTTGGGAGGCATGGGACCGTTGGCTGAAGGCTTATTCGTAGGAGTCAGGGTTGGATCACCTCTTCTACCTGCAGGGGCAGATACAACGGCAGCAGGCCCCACAGAAGCTCTCGCTCGTCTCGCAGCAGTCACCGCGCTTACCTTGCCATCCCCAGCACTCGGTGGACCACCAGCTGCTGAAGAAGCATGAGGCGGCAAGGGAAGACTGCCCCTTTGACGAGTTTGAGTCGGGACAACCCGGGCGCTTTGGCCAGTGGGCAGAGTAGGTGTAACATCTCTCCTGGATGTCGTAGTAGAGGCCGGTGTTGATGCTCTCTTTGGCGCGTGTAAAGGCGGCCGGACAGATGCGGGTCGAGCTCGTACAGTCCCCTCGCCCGTATCGTCCTCTGCCCGCCTGCTCACCACACTGCCTGCTCGACTGCCGATAGTCGACACCGCTCTCCTTCCACCCACGACAGACGTGCTATCAGCAGCCGAGGCGCTCCGCATCATCGCAGGCGGCAAGCTCATCCGTCCGACCGCAGCACCGGTGGGGTCATCCACCGACCTGAGTCTATTGGCAAATTTGGCGTTGACTAGAGCAGAGTCGCCCAATCTCGACCGAGCGGACGCTTGGGATAGAGACTGGGCACCGGTGCTGAATGCTCGTGCGGAACTGGGTGGTCGGGAGGGAACGCTGGAAGCAGAGGGCGATCGCGGCTTTGCACGCAACGAAGTCGGAGGTGGACGGGGACCATCGGTAGTAGCCGTGCGGGGCTTCAGTGCCGGCCGTACAGTCTTCTTCGGATTTGGTTTGATGACGTCTCCAAAATAGGCATAAGACATGACGCTCTCACTGTCCGATACAGCCTCTTCATCACCTTCGTCCTTTGAGACACCGATTCGGGAGGGTGAGAGATTGGACATAGATTGAGTTCTTGCTGAGGTGTAGCCTGGCTGACCAGGGTGGGAGGTGGGTTTATGGGGTGTACCGGGGATCGTGGCTAACGAAGATTGGCCCTTGGAAAGCGGGCCTGGGCCCGACACTAGTGGGGCGCTCTGGGGATTGGTCTGCGTAGTAGCACTGTCATGAAGCGTCAGTCTTTGACCTTGTACGAGTTCCCGGACGCCACTCACTTCGTCCCGTCGGGTCCTCCATCCTCGTCTTCTAGATGCCATTCCCATACCTTCATGAACCTATACAGATTCCTTTCTCGCCCTTTGACGTTCCCCATACCAGGAAAGCCGTCATGGCTCCCGCGTTTGTCCTTGCCTTGCTTCAGCTGTTGCGCGGCCGACAAGGGCAGGGTGGTGGTACCGGTCTTTAAGCAAAGGAGCGACATGTCGGTAAATCGGCTACGGGCATCAGTCTGAGATCTCACAAAGAGAAAAGACATACACAATCCAGTACTCCTTCTCAGCCTTCAACAAACCGCCTAGTCTTCTCACACTCTTCTTACTTCTCACCGTCTTGTCGGTGTCCTTCTTATCCGTAGCTGATTTCATGCTGCTTGGCGGAAAACTTCTTGCAGGAATGGAATCCGTGTCTCTTTCCGCCAAGACGATTTTTGGGTCCAAGTCCGACACTTCTCGTAGAGGTCTCTCCCACAGAAGCAGCCTTGTCGCTTTGGGTAGCACCAACACCTTACCCCCACCAAGCCCTTCCACCCTTGCCCATCCATCTCTCGTCGCTTCCCTGCCTTCCTCTCCAATCTTTTCGTCTTCTAGCATCCTCACCATTCTCTCTACATCCTCGCACATTCCCAAGGTCTTCTCATACTCCCACAAGCTTGGATCTGTGTTGAACAGGAGATTTTGGAAGAGCAGCGGATATTTCAGCAGACGCTGGAAAGGTTTCGAGAGAGAGATGGCTAACGAAGGGATCCCTTGGGCAGAGGCAGAGTTGGAAAGCTGGGTAATGTAGTATCCAAGTTTCTGAAGAGGTGTGAGGGCGTGTTGTTTCGATAGACGCTTGGGTTTGTTGGCAGGATTGACAGATGAAAGAGCAGCTTGGATTTGCTCCAAAGCTCGTTCAAGATGTAACACATAGACACTGTACTCTTCAAATACTGCAGACTACACGACTGTCAGCTCGATCCCAACGTGGCTCAGGGTGACTCACATGGCGATTGAAAACATCGGCCAGACTCCGCACGAGAGGGTACTGATCATCGTACCGCCTCCTCAGCGCTTCGACCAGTTTCAAATGCCCGTCCAACATCCCACCCATCACAGCTTTGAGCACCTTCTCCAAGCTCTCTGGAACCTGTATGTCATCCTTGTCGATCATTGCAGGTAGATTCGGCGATGACGCAGACGACAAGCGAGAAGACGACGCTGAAGAGAATCTCGAGTATTTCGAGATTTTGCCAGAGGCGGAGGTGGGAGGGGGATGGTAGGAAGTGCGAGACGCCACTCTTGAAGGGACAGTCGAAGTTGCTCGTGGTAAGGGGGGCAGAGATTGGTGTTTGAGCGAGGTCATACTTGGTTTTCTGGTTGGGCTGGGAGGCGCGCCGTTCGTCAATGTATTGTAGGCTGTTTGCCTAGCGTTGGTTTGTCCCGGCAACGAGCCAAATCTCAGACCTGATCCAAGCATCCCAACGCTGAAATCATCGCTAGACGTGATAGGGCCCATGGATACTGAGCTATCCGAGGGAGAGCGAAACTGGCTAGTAGCCGCGAATTTGGAGGCGATGGGCAAGTCGGAGGATGATGCGTTGAAACTGGAGAAGGCTGGGGATGTCGGTGAACGAGTTCGCGAGAGTGCGTAGATAGGGTCATAGAGCTCAATGTGGGGGGATGTAGCTGATGCAGGCAGTAGAGCCTTGCAAAAGACATCGCTTATCGTCACCAAGTCGTTGACATATCTTGCAAGGTCAGCTCGGCTCATGATCCACAAAGCAAGCTCACCTTTCCTCGCTCGATACGATCTCAAACAGTACTTCCTGCCTCGTTCTTTCCACTGGTCCTAGATTGGCCACCAGCTCCTGATCTGCCATCTCGCCCCAAGACCCCGCAACTGGTAACCAGCTCATCGTACTCTGGGTCCCCAAGCTCAACTCCGAGGGTGACGGGCTAAGAGTGCCGTCTGTGTTCCGCATCATGATACTGCTGGGCTGTTTCTCAGGGGAAGATGTCCGTTGAGAGGCACCAGAGCCTTTGCGCGAAGAATGGGGGAAGGCGGTGGTGTAGAGAGAGGACCGGCGAGACAACGTCTGGGAGTGGGAAGTAGAAGGACGAGCAGACGAGGGCAAAGACTCTGTCCTTTCTATCATCAGTGATTCCGTATCCGCAAAGACCTCTGGTTCATTGAGGTGCACAGCCTTGTCCAAGACTACACTTGCCGTCGGCGTCGGTGGCGGAGACCTGAACGTCACTTTGCGCGGCCCATCCCCACTCGCACTAACGGTCCGTCTTCTGGGACCTTCGGTGTGTACGGGACGAGTCGGTGGATGGTGCGACGGTTGGACGCTGAAGGGCCTGTCTGGGGCCCGGATGGGTTTGGAGAGGAATTCGTGCGGTGCCAGTTGCGGTGCCTCTTCTCTAGGTGTTATTGGTTCGGGGGATTGCACAGGCAGAGGGGCGAGTTGTGATCGGGATTTCGTACGAAAGAGAAGAGTACGTTCCTTCTCCTTCTTGGCAGGAGGAGGGGGAGGCTGGTAACTCTCTTCCTCGGGTTGTGGGGCTGATTGGGAGCGGGGTTGGGCGGAGGAAGTGTTGGATTTGAACCGCGATAGAATCGACTTCATTGTGGGTCGGATTTGTCGTGAGCGGAAATCACACTGCTATACGCTGAAATGAAGGCTGTTGATGAGCAACAAGCGCAGAAGTTTCCTCCAGAAACGTACTTTACGACGTTAGACACGGACCACACGACGGAATTCGTCTTGTCTGACGTTCGTTCGGTACCCCTCCAAGGAATATTTCTTTATCGATATAGAAGAGCGGACCGGTTCAAATGCGTGTTGTAGTTGAATTCACGTGGGAATACACGCGTCGAGGAAAGTGATGTCGGCGGCTGCTGTCAGTGGCCAATATTTGGTGGCCGCCTTTCCTTGAGTTTGATGGCGCTTTGCGAGTGGGATACTGTCGAAATTAGAGGCGATGTTGTAGAACTAGATATAAAAGATGAAAAAGAGTTGTTGAATGCAGTCCAGCATCCTCGCCCATTCTCTGCAGCAAAGTCAGACGCGGTCCAAGCGCGTCGCAAGGTCGCCTTACGTAAATAGCTGCGGAATCAAATCCGCCGCCACTATGAGAAAATCCCGTATGCGCGGATGCTGTCAGCACTCTTCGCTCGCAATCTTATCAATACAACGACCTTGTTGTGACCCTCAAACATACACAAAATGGCTGCTCTCGCTCGGTACGTGTGCTACAGAATAATGGCTACGTCTGGGTAATTCGCCTGACAAAAATGGACCAAAATAGAGCTCTACCGGCCCCAATCCGCCAAACAGAATGGGAAGACGTTGTTCCGGCGCCCTCTCTCCCCACCGCCCCTCAAGGCCCTCAATTACCAAAGTACGGAGCGAGGAAAGGATGGAAACCAAAGACTGCCGCCGACTTCAACGGCGGTGGTGCGTATCCCGAGGTCAGTCGCGTCAGTCGCAAAGTGAGATTTGCCACTAACGAAGGTCTGGAACTGTAGTGTCACGTCGCGCAATACCCGCTTGATATGGGGAGGAAGGCGAAGGGAGCGGGCAGTACCTTGGCTTTGCAGGTGGACTCTGATGGTTTGGTGAGGTACGATGCGATTGCTCAGCATGGACGAGCAGCGGGATCTAAAGTCCAGTCGAGCTTCAAGGGTGAGTCCCGTCCTGAGCTCTGGAGTCCACAATTAATCGTGTCCAGACCTTGTCCCTCTCGCCAACCGAACCGATGTTTCCGAATCCGAAAGGCAAATGGAACGACCCGATGATGCCTCCATCAACGAGACCGCCGAACGCACCCGACTTGCTCTCGAGCGTATCACTCATGGCAAGATCAAGGCTGCTCAGCCCAAACATGTCCCAAAAACCAACTCTGATGCCACCTATGTCCGCTATACCCCCGCCAATCAGTCAGCAGGTGAGGGCAAGCAGAGGGTGATCAAGATGACGGAGGTGCAGGAGGATCCGCTGGAGCCTCCTAGGTTCAAGCACAAGAAAATTCCCAGGGCTCCCGATGAGCCTCCCGCCCCTGTGCTCCAGTCTCCTCCACGAGCTGCTACCGCTCAAGACCAGAAAGATTGGATGATCCCTCCTTGTATCTCCAACTGGAAGAACAACAAGGGTTACACCATTCCCCTCGACAAACGTCTGGCTGCCGATGGCCGAGGCTTGCAAGACATCCACATCAATGACAACTTTGCCAAGCTTTCTGAAGCCCTCTATATAGCCGACAACCACATCCGAGACGAAGTCAGGGAGCGAGCAAACATGCAAAAGCTCTTGGCGCAAAAGCAGAAGGCGGCTCAGGAGGAGGAATTACGGTTGGCGGCGCAGAGAGCGAGGGAAGGCAGGAGTGGTATCACCACGCCCTCTGTTGCCTCTGGCAGCAAGCCCCCCGCCCCTATTGGCATGGGTCTTGGAGGCTATGGGAGTGGCAGCGAGTCCGAGGAAGAAAGTGAAGAAGAGGAAGAGGAGGACGACGAGGCTATCAGGGAGCGCAATCTCGTGCGAGCCGAGAAGAAGAGGGAACGAGAGAAGGAGATGCGTTTGTCAAACATGGGCTCGGAGCAAAGAGCAAAGCTGCTTGCCAAGTGCGTACTGCTTATACTTGTATTGTGTCTACGCTGACGACTTTTGCAGGGAAGCGAATCGAGACATCTCAGAGAAAATCGCCCTTGGCCTTGCCAAGCCCTCTGCCTCCAAAGAGACCCTCCTCGACTCTCGTCTCTTTAACCGAGAAGCTCTGTCTACATCATTCGCTTCTGAAGATTCTTACAATCTCTATGACAAGCCTCTTTTCGCCGGCTCTTCCGCTGCTGCCGCCATCTACAAGCCCGTCGGTGCTTCGCATGGCAACGACGAGTCCTTTGGTGGCGGTACAGAAGATGGTATCAAGGAGGAAATGTCCAAGGACAGATTCGCTTTGGGCAATGCGACGAGAGGGTTCGAGGGCGCCGACAAGGCGGATGCCAGGGAGGGACCGGTACTTTTCGAGAAGGACAAGGTCATTGCCTTGGACGGATCTTCCGATCCTTTCGGTGTTGAGCAGTTTATGGATGCTGCTAGGAAGGGAGGCAAGAGGCAGGCTGAAGATAATGACGGAGCGAGGAAGAGACAGAGGGATGAGTAGGCAGATTTGTACCCTTTTCGATATCTTGTATGTTATTTCCATCTTCGCATGTAATCTTCTGGAACAGAGATCGATCTTTGTTTGCTGAACCTCTACTTTATCGTGCACGTTGACTCTGACATTGACATGGGAGGAAGTTCTTCATCACGCATCCTGTAATGGCGATCAACATATGGGCACCATTACGTTCTATTCGACATCGACGGCCATAGCCTCCTCAAAGTACCGCGTCCCGTCTGATCCGCGAAGTCAACTAAGAGAGCGCTCGGTTAGTACCAGGGTGGGGGACCACCTGGGAATCCCGGGTGCCGTCGTTTTTGTCCACCTTTTTGCTTCATCAACCATGTCTCCCATGAAGCCAAGCAAACGACTATGAAATCCAGGAGAAGTGCTTGCGCTCGAAGTATTGCATACAACAAATCCTCGGCGCGTTTGCCATTCATCGGGCTGAGACCTCCCAACAAGTGTAGAGATACTCGTCGTTGAGACGGTGGGCATGTGCATATACATAATCATGTGATAAATAGCACGACTTCATTACCCCGTGAGAACCTCTTACACCCCATTCCAGCCCCAAATCTCCCTCCCAAGCAAATGTCCACACCCATCCCTATGCTTCCCACCCATCCCCCCTCTCCCATCCACCTTCTCCCCCTCCGCCCCCTTTCTCGCCGGCCCCTCACAATCAGGGACTGTACAGATCACACAGGGCGGCCTCGCCCCCTCCCCGGCCTGCCCATCCAAGTACAGCTGGGCGTCCGCCATAGCCATCTTGTATGGCTCGAGATACGTCCGATCAGCGGGTGAGGTGGGTATGATTTCGACAAGACCTGCGGTGAGATTGTATGGCCCCGGGCGGGTGTCGACGCCTTCTTCATTCGAGCATGATTCGGAGGGGTGGGGGAAACGGAAGATACGGATGTCGGTGGGTGGTTTGATATTGACCTTTGGGGCGGGGGCAAGCCTGCCCTTGCCCTTGGCTCCTTTTGCTCCAGGGCCTGTGGGAGCAACAGGCGTGGAAGAGTCGGACTGTCCAAGACGCTTCTGCTCGGCAGCCCGCCATTCCTCAGCCTTCTTTTGCCCGCGCTCATACTTGTCTGCCAAGTGGGCCGCCCAGCCCAGGATACGCTCCAACCCCTCCAGCCACCCTTCATGGAATTGGTCTTCCCACTCCTGCACCTTGCTCGACGGCAGGGTATGCGCTTCGCCGCCGACGGAGATGGTTTTCAGCGTCGGCAGTGGCGGGAGGACAAAATACAGCTTGTCCTGCGGTGGAAGGGGGAGGTTATTTGTACTCGTCGACGACGACGATTCCGCTGCAGTCCTCCTCGAACGATCTCGTAACGAGAATGTCGAATGAGCCATCGACCTAGGTCCTCTACGGCGCCTGTTGGCTTCCAAATTACGCTCGATCGCTTCTCTTGCCTCCCTCGCGCGCCGGTCTTCGTCCGTCTCTTCCGGCTCATCGTCGTCGTCCTCCGCTTCTTCCTCTGCTCGTAGCTGCGCCTCGCGACGAGCAGCTTCAACAGCAGCCTCGGCCTGCCTCACACGTTCTGCCACTTCCCAAGCTGCAATCTGTCTTTCTCGCTCTTTCGACCTAGCCAATCCCGCATTGACCAACAGTGCTCCCAGGTCGCTACACAACTCCAAGCCCCTTTCTCGCGCTGTAAACCCAAAGAGATTGACTCGGTCGAGTACAAGGTGCTCCAGTTTGTGATACTGCTTGAGCAGGGCAGAGAAGGTGGTATCGATGCGGACGTTGGTGGTGGAAATGTCGAGATAACGTAGTTCAGGAAAGAGGGTCTGAGAGCGAGATCCTCGAGGAGGGGGCAAGATCATGACCCGAGCGAGGTCACGAGAGGGCACACGTATACGCAAATGAGTGAGGTTGGCAGCCGCAGCACTCCCACCGAATGCTGCAATACACTGAATATCAAAGAACACGATGGGCTGAGCAAACGTCTTGGGTCGGGTGATGCCCATCTTTTCATTGAGAAAAGGGTTACCAAACGGACCGTGACCAGTGTAAGCTTTCGACCTCGATTTGTCGTATGGGTTGGAATCGTCGACAGAAGTGGGAGGTGTCGAGTCTTCGTTCTCGCCTGTCTCGCTGTCGGATGGCGAGGCTGTCGATTTGCCTGAAGGAGCTTCGAGGCGGAGGTCGGAGATGGAGTTGGCCAACGAGTTGACTCCGGAATTGGCTGCCGAGTTGGCAGCGGTTGTGCGAGCTGTAGGGGGAACGGTGGAGCGAGGGGGGAGATCTTGCACGATACTCAGATGAGTAAAGTTTGGGCAGACGGGCCATTTCTTGGTGAGTGTTTCGACAGCAGTATCGAAATACGACCCTGCGACGTCCATCAGCACGACCCTTCAAGTACGACGGTGGAAGACTCACCAGCCAAGAACTGATAATAGCTGGCCTGCTCCACATATGGCCTGAAGCGCAACTCCATCCTCTCCAAATCCATCCTCGGGTTCTCAAACATCTCTTCCAGATGTTCTGGCGCAAAGTTGGTTCCGACGTTGAGCATGAGGGTCCGAAGGTGGGTGAGACGACGCATCACATTGTTCAGAATGTCTGCATCTCCCTGCCAAGATTGCTGTTCTCTTCGTCAGCAATCGCCGGCGGATCATGAAAAGAGAAACCCACCAGACACAAAGTCTTGACGCCCTGCCTTATCATCTCCTCCTCCTTCAATACTTTCCACAACGGCCAAAGCTGCCCCGCTCTGAATATGATCAGATGCCTCCATAGATGGCGTCTTGATATATTGTGGTTGGGAAAGACTTTGAGCAGGGAGAGAGCTGTAAGCTGGAGTTCTGAGGCAGGGACGAGCGTGAGGAGGTGATCGATGATCTCGGGCGGGAGAAGGAGAATGGGGGCGGTCTCTGGGGTGGAGGAAGATACCCCTGTAGTGGACACCTCGCCAGCTGTCATGTTGTAGAGAGACTACAGGAGTAATCAGCATCCGCCTTCATCTTACAGCAAGTAGCACTTACTGCTAACGCGTGCGAGATTGGTAATGCTGTTCCGCAACGAAATTTGCCTCCTATTACGACGCTTAATGCTTGGGTATTATTTATGGGGCTATTGGATCGCTGATTCCTCTATGGTTGTAAGCCGGGTCGAGTGATAGCCGGGCTCCTCCTGGCGTACTTGAAAATTTGGTAAATGACTGGAGGGTACTGGCGAGTACAAACGCTCAACGCCCACTTGTAGGAGTCCGAAAGAGCCGCAGAAAAGAATGAGTGAGCGGGCAAGATCGAAAGCAAGAGACGAATAGATTTGTGCTGGTTCGTTCGCCACTCTCCGACAGCGTGAGGTGGAGGTTGGAGCCGAAGTGGAGTTGGCAAAAGTCAACACAGCCATTATTCAAGTCACGATTGCCAGATGTACAGAACAAAGGCGAATGCTCATGATATGTCATAACAGTGGTCGTATAAATATCCCCCAATTTACTCAAGACATCCCCTCCCCCTCACTGTGCCAACAAGCAACTATATGGTCTGATACGGTTGATGTATCTACTCGCTCGCCCGTCTTAACCCTTCCCCCGCATGCCCAGACACCATCCAAACCTTATCCGCAACCCCAGCCTCGGCATCAGAGACCAAATCCAAGCTTTCCCCCCTCACCGGCACCCCCAGCGTCACAGGGAATCCTTGCCCACAAGAGCCGCCATCAGGGCTCCGTATGCTCCATTCAACCTCGCTCTCGGCTTCTTCGGTGGATGCGAGGGATGGGGTACCGATTTCGAGAGGCTCGCGGTGACGCGAGAGGGACGAGAGACCAAAGATGTTGAGACCTCTATCTCTGCCCCGTTGTTGCTCTTCTTCCTCTTCCTCGTCCTCTTCATCTTCGCCTTGGGCGGGTTCGGAAGAATCGCCGTCATCACACCCAACGCTTTGAAGCAATTGCACGAGCGTGGCGGAGAGGGACTTGTACCCCTCAAACTCGGGATACCTCTCCCCGTCCGCACCATCCCGCGCGCAGAGCCGCGAAAACATCATCCGTCTCCTCTCCATACATGTATCCCACCCGTCGGCTTCTTCATCCTCCCCTTCCCCGCCCTCATTGTAAGAGTCGCCGTCTTCAGAGTTGACTTCGGTACTGGGCGGAGTTTGCAGCAAGAACGAGTCGAGATCGGAGGAACATGTTCGTAAATCATCTTCGTCCTCTTCTTCCTCGTCGTCGTAGAAAGTAGGGGCAGAGTAGAAAGAGGGGGAAGAAGAGTTGGACAGTAAGGCAGAGAGGCAGCGGGAGCCGCGTTCAGGAAGGACGCAGTCGCGCTCTTCAGGGGCGGGCGGTTCGAGAGGGGTACGGTCGTACTCTTCGTGCGAGTAGGTATCGTGGAACGACTAATCTCCATCAGCTCGGATTCCTCAAACAGAAACGCAAAACGTACAGTGACAGCACACCCATTCATCTCTTGCCACCTAACAGTCTTGACCCTCTTCCCACCCTGCTTCCCCTGGCCCCCTTCTTCAGCAGCTTTGAACTTGCCCGAATCAGCATCGGGATAGAGCGCGGGCGAGCTGTATCTCGACCTCGTAGGGGAGAGGCATGAGCGGAGTCGCTTTTGCGTCATGGGAGAGAGGGCGGTGGATTGGTAGAATGGGATGGGGGATGGGGAGTGGGAGTGGGGCATGGGGGTGGGGTGGTGGATTGTGCTAGACATGATGCGGGTTGTGATAAATGATATGTGTTGATATAGGGGTATGCGTATGCGAAATGAATTTTTGACAACAATGGCAAGTGATGTGCCAGATGCGTTATGCGTGGTAGACAAATGAGGGTTGATTATTGGATATGTGGGTTGGTGAGGCTCGAATCTCCTCAGATGAGGAGAAAAGACTCGAGTGTTGAGTTGTGTCGGTAGACGAGGTCGAAGGGGACGATGACTCGACGAAAGTCGGGTTAATGTTCAATGTTCATGGTGATCAGAGTGATGATGGTAGAGTGGTGCGTGAAAGAGGGACTGCGGGCGACAGTGGATGACGACCTGACAGCGGGATGATCGAGATGAAAACCTGCAAAGACATGTTGAGCGATACTCTCCAAAGATGATCAAGCGCACGTACCTCGAATGAAGGGGACGAAAAGAAGAATCAAACTCTTCTTGCCTTTGAACACCCTGGACGTCTACGCTCAGAGCGGGCAAAGCGATGAGAAGCGGCGACTGACACGACTGCAAACAACGCTGGAGCACGCGTTCAGGCAATAAGGACAGGAGGATCGTCGATGACAGAGGCGATGCTCTACAGCCAAGCGAGGTGACGAGAGACAGCAAAGCGAAGATGGCCACGGATGATATAGCTCCTCGCACCGATTAGGCTCGAAGATTGGTGTGGGTTTCTGACTTGTGTTTCTTGGTATAAGAGACACAGCAGCACTACCGGAATATACTTCGGCGCTTGTCGGGATTGCGCTTATGGATGAAACGCGGGGTGGGGATTTCGCTCTAACGGATAGAGCGAGGTTCTCGCGTTGATAGGGTAGATACAGCTAGGGATGGGGAGATGGGGAGGATGGGGAGGGACAATTGGCAGCCGAAAGAGCGCTTGCCTTGAGCGGAAGAACAACGCAAGCTTTCAAAGGAGGCGCGTTGACCGAATTACCCTTGTCTATCAAACGTGTGCAGCCGAAGGTTCGACTGCGTTCAATTCCGGGGCGATGATAAGAGTCAGAAAGGATGTTGTGTGGGCCGATCCTTCCTTGCCTTTGCGTGTTGCCCTAGGGTGTGTTGTTGGGATACCGCGTTGTGTGATGAGGGGTGATGTTTGTGGCGGTTTGCTGGAAAAGACGCAGAGCGCAGGGGAAAAAATTATGAACGCCTTTCGAGGTCGGTCCAGTACTCTCCTCCAGCTCGTGTTTGCGTCTTCTGTGTTGAGTTGTTGATGGAAGAAAGAAGGAAGAGGCTCAAGGTTGGGTGCGCGGGCCATGCCACGGAACCAAGCACCAGGCTAATGGAATTGCCTCTTTGGGTAATTTTTGAGCCAAACAAATCCCGGTGCGAGGAATTGTGGCGGTGGAGGTTTTTTCTGTCGGCGATTTGGCAAAAAAGCCCCCTGCGACTGGCCTGGCGCGGGACATCCCGCTTCGTTTGCGGGACTCGACAGGAGTCAAAAGTCGATTGATGGTCAGACCCTTCTGATGACACAGATGGCATGCGCATCTCTGCCAGCCGCCAGGGGGTGGAGTATGTGATGGCATCTAGCGCAGTCACATACCAGCTAAGGATATCGTCAGTCAGTGCAGTTGATGGATGACATAAGGCAGTCTTCTGGGTCAAGATCGCATGAGTCAGATTGTGATGGGCTTTCGCATTGAACCTTGGCACGCATCAGTGGCAAAGCTGCATGCTGGTGGACGGTGTTTCTGATGCATCTGATGGACGCTTTGCGTTTGCAGCTAGTGTGCGGCAGCGGCAGCGGCAGATAAATCCGGCAACAGCGTGAGGTCCCTTGGTCCCTTGTGGCCTTGTGGCAGGCGTGCTATCTGGAATGATCCGTTTCGTGTATTGAGAGTGTATAACTGAGGTACCCGTGAGACAGGTTGATGCCCGCGCACGTCGGTGGTCGGTGGCCGGCATAACGTGCATCATCGACAACAGCAGCAGAAGCAAAGACTCAAGAGCCTCAGTAGAGTAGGTAGCCGATGTGAGATTGATGCATCAGGCGCCACGCCATGCGACGCTATACCCAAGCCGGTCACCCGGCCAATCGTTCACTCGCGCAGGATCCCAACGACGACCCAATATCGTACAACACCCCCTATACTTCAGACATTCACGCCACCCTACTGCTTCCTCCCCATAATCTCCTTCACCCTCAACAAACAGTCCAACATCGCCAACTCCTCATCACCCCCCTCACAAAGCGCCTTATCACACTCTGCCAACACCAGCCCCGCCAAACTCTTCTCTAGCGCGCCTATAGCCGGTAGGGGGATCAGAGCGTCGTGCAGCTGGGACAGGACTTGGTATGCGGACCAGCCTTCGCGTGTGATCTGGCGCACGGCAGTGCGGACGGTGGTGAAGGAGGAGGAGGAGAGGAGGGAGGGGTCGATACCGGTGGAAGGGTCGATACCGACGGAGGCGAGGATGGATTCGATGAGGGAGGTGGGGACGACGCCGGATATTTCGTGGACTGGCAAAGGTTGGTAGACATTCGACTAACGGATGGGAGGACTTACTGGAGAGGGCAGAAATGGGTGTTGGGGGGTTGCTAGCAGCATGCAACCTTTGTCCAGTTTGGAGATACGTGATGGCTTTTCGCAGATCACCGCCGGCCAGTTCCAGAATCAATTGAAGCACGCCTTCTTCAGTGTCGACGCCTTCAGCCTTGGCAATCATGTCCATCCTCGCTTGTGTGCTGCCTTGTTCCAGAGGTTTGAACCGGAATTTGGAACATCGCGACGCCAGGGGTTCGATGATTCTGCCAGCACTGTCAGCCGCGTTGTGTCAAGTCTAGTAGGGACATACCTAGTAACATAGTTGCACACCAGACAGAACCTCGTAATTTTGGAATAAGTCTCCATGATCCTTCTCAGTGCCGACTGGGCATCTTGCGTCATTGAATCGGCTTCGTCGAGGATGATGAGTTTGAATGGGGGGCAGGGGTACGACTTGCCGTCGCTTCGATACTTATCAGTGCGCAATTCTCATACGATGAGGAAGGGGGCGTACGAGCTGACACCAGGAGCGTGCCGAGGCGTTTCGCGCGCAAAGGTTTTGATCTTTTCACGGACGACAGAGATACCTCGTTCATCCGAAGCGTTCAGTTCCAAGACACGCGCTCTAAACAAGTCCGGGCTACGCTCAAGTCAGTATGTGCTTTTGAAGGTCATGGAGGAGACTTGCCCGAAGAGTTGCCGAGCGAGAGCAAGGATGGTACTGGTTTTTCCCGTCCCTGGTGGGCCGTAGAAGAGCATGTGCGGAAGCTATGGCCAAAGTTAATTGGGTGGTCTTGAGTAAGTATGTCGTACAGACATTTGTAGAAGCGAGAGCCTTCCTCAGGACAGCCACGGTATGATCTTGAGAAGAGACATCGTCGATTGTCTTTGGTCGGCTGTACACGTTTGGACAGTCAGCATACCCTGCCATACCACGATTGGTGCGATGCGACCATGTGGTCTGGAGGACGAGGACGCACTACTTTTCAACCCAAGGCTGGAGCTTGGGATCTTGGGCGGGCGCACCGGGGCGCGATGCAAAGGTGGCCATGTGTAGCGGGGGGTCGTGAAGGCAAGCCGGTGCTGAACGGATGAAGCAGTAAGCAGTCAAGAACGAGTTGCAATTTCGACGCGTCGATCATGAAGACAGAAACGCGTACCCTGCGGCTCCCTCCGCTCGAGATGACGTAACGCGATAGGTTGTTTGTCTGGTGGGTACGATGAAAGGGTGCATGCATATCTGGCTGGGTGGCACAGTGCAGGGGGAAGATGGATGGACGAGAAACATGCAGGAGACATGCTCGAAGCACACAAAGAGAAAGACGCAGGGAGCGACAGTCGCCGGACCCAATCACCGTCTACCACGGGACATCTTGCCACTTTGTATCTTCACTTTGCCTCTCTTCCACGTTTTATCCACCCCCAGCATGCCCACAGAGTCGACCTTCCCACCCACCACCCTTCCTCCAACCACGCCAGACACCGCGATCCTCAAATGCTCGCTCTGTGGTGCGCCGAACCCTTCATCGACAGTGCTCGTCCCGACCTCGGATTGTATCGGCTTGTCGGACCCGGACCACGGCGAGAGAGTATGCTCGGAGTGCGCAGTGTTGATGGGCGTGCGCTCTGCTGCCCTTCCAGTGGAGGGTAGAGATCAGCAGGTGGTGGGGCAGACACATGAGCGCTTGGAGGACACAGAGGTAGTGGAGGACGTTGTGGAGGCGTCTTCGGAGAGACTTGGAGGTGTTAGGACAGAGGATGAGCCTGGTGGCGACTTGGGCATAGGCGTAGCGGCTGATACTGTCGAGCCCCAGCGTCCACCACTCGTCTCGTCCGAATCACCGCCTATCGCCCCTCTTCGCCCGCAACACATTCCATCCTCTTCATCACCCACTTCACCTTCAGCGTCTCTGTCTTCACCTCCAAAGGCCATTCCTCAGACCGGCTCAAAGCCAAAGCCTGAAACAATCAGCCTGATCGACATATGGAACGCCAACAGAGACGAAGGGCCGCCGCATCGTATCAATCAAGTCGCAAAACTGAGACAGCCGAATGTCTGTCGGTGTGCCGTCTATCCTGGGAGTGTCTTTAAGGGGAAGCAGACGAGTGGGAGGAGTTCGTACGACGTTGAGATCCGTTTCATCGTTCGTTTTAGACCCCTTGAGCTGGGACGAGGGCTAACGATACATGGCAGGAAGTCGACTTTTCCAACTCCCACCTCTCAGGATACCTCTCCATCGTGGGGCTCACCGAAGCCCATCCCCACCTGACCACTCTCTTTACAGCCGAGATAATTGGTTCCCAGTACGGCTTTCTCACGGGTCCTCGATATGCTGCTTCAGAGCAGGATGATCTCCGGCATTGGGGACGCTTTGAGCAGTTCCGGAGGGCGTCCACGAGAGATGACTTGCGGGGAGAAGAGCTGTTTCTGAGAGATCCTGGAGAGGAAGAGAGGGAGAGGGACTTTGTGTTTTTGAGGATGAAGGAGAGGTTTTTGGTGCCGGATCATAGTGTGAAGGATATCTCTGGGGCGAGCTTTGCTGGTACGTCTTACGCTTACACCGCCTAGAGCTCAACACTGACTCGGTCACAGGCTTCTATTATGCCATGATAGACTTTGCACCCTCCCTCACACTCCCTTCGCAAACGTCCAAGCCGGCCCCACGCCCGGAAGATACCCACCAAGCCTCTACCTATCCAGTCGAGCCCGTCGCGCCGGGACAAAGCCTTGGTGATCTTGGCCGCGCGGGGAGGGGGATCAGACCTGGAGCAGGGAGAAAGCCGAGTGGTGGGGTGAAGCATGAGGAGCCGGCGACGACGAGTAGGGAAGCTACGCTTCGAGGGGTACGTATATGTTTCCATCCCGCGATTTGTACTGGCTGACATGGTTGTGCGGCATAGTACTACTTTCATTCTTTGGTGGGCCCTTCATTATTATCAAGCAAGCACTGGGACCTGAAGCGCTGACTTGTAACGTAGAATCAAGAACCTTTCCAAGAACTTGCCCTCACCCATGTTCCTCAGAAGAGTCGCGGTACTTGGGAGTATCGATAAAGTCTCCTCATTCTTCAGATATCGCCACACTCGATTCTACCGCATCGCGTCTGTCGTCTTTCCCCCCTCGCTTCTCGCGTCCGTCATGCTCGTGACTTCATCATCACCCACCGGAAAGCCCCAAGAGGAAGACGACTCCTGATCTACCAGTTGTAACTGCGTACCCATATCTTCGTACCTTTTATTTAATCTCCCAAGTCATAAAACTCTCGACCCTGCTTGTTGATCCCATTGTAGCTCCGGCCCGTCTATCTCGTTGTGCTACTCTCTTATATCTTGATATCTCAGAGTCTCGTCAATTGTTTCACGAGAGAACGATTTTTGTAGAATAGCATGCCACCATCGTATCCTTCTTGTGTTTTGTGTAAACTTTCTCGTCTATGCATTGCACCCCCATTTATACGTAGCATCCAATACAACGCTAGCCATACTTGGTCACTTTTCTAGGACCCAGATCTTCATCCGCAGTGCGAACAGTTGCTCAGAAAGTAGTCGCCTTGAACATGGGGTGAAGCGGACGGATGATGTGGGAACGGGGAGTGCATTGGGAGAAGAGGGCTTTAGGCTGGCTGTTATGAAGAGAGATCATTAGGGGCTCGTGGATGTGGAGAACGATGATGATGGGTAGGTTGAGTGTTGGAAACAACGCAACACTGCAGCTTCTCAGCATTCGTCCCCGGCCGTCATGATCTTTTGTGTGGGCTTGTATGAAGCCATGATAGACCTTGCGCCTTCAGTCAGGCCCCTATGTATATGGACATGGTCGGCTGCCGGCTGCGCTGCCTCCGCTTCTCGTGGTACACACCCCAGCCGAACAAGACAAATTCATTCCTGCGCGTCTTTTGTAGCTTCCGCTGAACGTGGACTTCTTCTTGGACTTCATTCAATATGCCCAAGACTCCCCAGACCAACAAGCTTTCTCCGAATGGCGCCAAGGAGTCGAGCGGCGACGGTCCGTCGTGTATGTCCAGAGGCGAGTGACCTACAGCCGACACCCTTTGATCAGTATTGAAAAGCGATTTCTCCTAGTGCGAGCGATTACAAGGAAATTGCCTCTGAATGGTGAGGAGATTGTCAACTTTTTCAGAGGCTAGTGCGGTCAACTTCCAATAGATGCAAAAATGTTTTTGTTTGCAAATAGTCGATCAAAGCACTCGCGCGGGCTTAGCCAAGGCATCAGCGCCCATGTGTGTCGTGTATAGATGCGTTGATTCATGCCTGCCGTGGACCTTACATCTATAGCACTCCACATTTGACATAGACATCAACACTCTCAGAGCTGAGAAGCTGAAGACAGCAGCCCAGCGACCTTACGTGTTCCATGGCGGAACCAACTAAGTAGTCCAGTCAACTACCGTCAACCCATCCAGAACCCATCTCATGTCTGGCCTGCAGCTTGATTTTGCATCTCCTTCTGACTCCTCATCTCTTTTAAGTTTACACATCACGCAACATGCCCCGGACTCGCCAGCACACTTCTCTTGTAGGCTACGATAAGGCGCTGGACTCGCCACCATCTTCCCCGCAGAGATCGGCCAGCTTGTTCTCGATCACCTCCTGATCTTGGCCCAATCCGACACCTCCCTCACTCTTCTTCGTCTCATGTACACCTGCATCGGCTCTCTCAACTCTGTCTCGCCCCCCTTTACAAGAGTGTCAATCTCCGCGAGGGCGATGCGGATGCTTTCCTCTACGGGCTGGCGGATGGAAAGATGAAGAGAGCGGCGAAGTGAAGGGATGGCAGGAGGGTAACGAGGGTAACGAGGGGCGGCTGGAGAAGCAGTGTGTGGTGGGGAGGCGCCTGATTTGGCTGAGCATGGTGCGGAGAGTGGAGATCATGGACACCCCGCCTCTCATAAGCTGCATCACCGTCCTAAAAGCTCTTCTCAAAAGACGCCTCGGAACCCTCATGGACCCCTCATTTTTCTCACAAAAGCAGCATTCACGAGGAGTACGGAGGCTGTGATCATAGAAGTTTGGAGTGGTCCTGTTATTGTGGCTTTCAGGCGCTTTTTCAAATGCCCCATCTGAAGAGGATATGGCTAGTTATGAAGAAGGAGGAGGACCAGAAAAATCATCTCCAACGGAAGTCTCCTGCGTGTGATACAAGAGTATCTGGTATCTAATACTGCCTATGTAGATACCTTGCATACGAACACACAACCTCAAAACTCCGCGTGGTCGTCCAAGGCTATCAATTCCATGCCTATGCACTGTCGAGACGTTCATTAGGAAGTATGAAGATCAATGTGAAATGCGGTATTTGACACCGAAAATATAAGCTTCGAGGTGCTCGGAGGGTGGACTGACGAAACCAGGTATGTAGAGCTGGAAACACCCATGAGCAGAGGCGGTTAAAGCTGACACGTCCTCAAGAAGGTTCAGGTTGAGCGAGTCAATGCGCGTTCCCTCTGTCCTACCTTTGCCCGGTCTCACTTGGCGTGTCATTGCGAAGATACATTTTTTCGGGTTCGCAATCATATGTCGTTAAATCGTGCCAATAATCGTAAACGCTCGCACAGTCTGGTATACCAGAACCTCCGGGGAATACCTTCCTCAACAGCCCCAACCTCAAACAGCGTAAGGGTGAGCCACCAACTCTCTGTACAGATCCTCCGGTATATCCTTCACCAGTGCAACAGTGATACCAATGACCGGCCTCGCTTGAAGTGGAGGGAATGTACGGAGAATTTTCATCGGGCTGCAGTCATTTAGTCAGCGAACCGTAGTAGTAGATGCAGAAGACAGAGATGGACGTACGAGGGGGATTCCATGATATCTTGTTTGATCAGGAGTAGCTGGGCGATAACGCAGAGGACGTTGAGATGCAGACCAAAACAAAGGAGAAAACTGGTGTCTGCAGTCAGTAGGTGAAGGCATAGAGGGCGGAAAGGAAACGTACTCCCAGAGTTGAAGGACTTCTTCAAGCGGAGGCGTACAGGCGCAGAGGGTCATAACAGCTGTAGAGCAACGTTGTCAGCAAAGATTGGGATCGACCAGCCTACTGACTTACATGGGAAAGCATAGATTTCAGCTTTCAGGTTCTTGCTCGCCAGTCTATCATACAGCTCCGGGTCCACAATCTCCAAACAACGATCCAGCAGCTACGGCCATCATCAGCGATTGCGACCTCTCCATATCTCCATAAGGTCACCTTCAATCCCTCGTGTACACCTTTCAGCGACGGTTGAACATACAGCGGACACCCATTCTCGATGAATGTCGAGAAGCAGACGAAGGCTTCCAGTTGCGAGGGCATGGTAAACAGGAAAGGAGCCGAGAGGACGTTCATGCCTTGCACGTACTTGAAGGGTTGTGTATCGTCTTCCGATTCCGTAGCTGACACCAGATGAGTTATTTGACCTGTAGGAGAGAGTGATTACCCACAGGTGATCTTCCACACGAAAGCCTCCAAGAGACGGATGAGCATGTCCTCTTTGACTTTGCCCTTGAACTGAGTATCGGTAGCTAAGGTTCTGAACGTGTCATTCTTAACTGTCAACGCGCGTCAGGCCTATTCGGTAGTCTCCTAAGCTGTACTCACTTTTATGGCTGTCAGATGAAGGTCCCATAGACACCCAGCGCAGATAGTCTTCGGCATGAAGTGTGTCGACTTTCAGCATCAATTTCCAGATACGTGGTCGCAGCGGTGGCTTTCCAGGCTGTTCATCCAGTCAGCACCTTGATTTATTGCGACATGACCTCAGTACGCTGCCCCATGCACCCTACCAATCCGCTGATTGGGAACGTACCACTTCGGGAATACCCTCTGTCAGTACCAGACGCCGTATCCGTTTCAGCCCGTCCGAGATATCTGTCGCAGATCTATGCCGTCCAGTCTTGGAGGAGTTGTCGAGGATGTTGGCGAGAAGGCCATATAGAGTTGATGAGCTTGGCATGATCGGTAGGGAATATGGCCCATGGACTGAAGGCAAAACAACAAGTCAACAAACAATGAAATGCCGTCGCGTGGACGCGACAAGGAAGCCGGCGAGGGGCGCCTGGCCGCTTTTGTTATTAGTTGTTGCGGGCTCCCGACGCCCGTTTTCTCTTCTTTCTTAACTCGTCGGCCTCTCTTTTTCGTGCTTCAAAAATAGTAAGCAGCTCATCACTTAGCTCATCACCTAGCTCAGTTCATTTGCTGACTAGAATGAAGGCTATATGCTCTCGCCGTCCCTCTAAAAAGGGGCTGGTACTGATGTCCCTTGCGCCTATTCACTTGCCTCGCCAGAGATGCTCCACGAAGAGTTATCCACTGACATGGTAAGCACACTACGGCCCCCTGTTCCGCAAAGCTCGCCAGAATGTAGGAGGTAGATGACTGACCTTCATTGGCAGGACAGGATCACACAGCTGCAGGATGCCATTCTAGATGTACGCTCATTCCTTTTCTTATCCTGTTCGCGCTAATCAGCATGCTTGCAGCTTTTGACGATCACCTCCACTTCTGTCGAATATATCACAAAGCGAACCCAATTCGAGCAGACTTCCAAATCTATACCCACCACTCTAACCACGGCGAATGCTGCCAGCCGCGAGGATTATAAGGGTGAGTTTCACACTTCGTTATATCTGCGCCAAGTCTTCCATGGTCAAAGTATGATCGTGGCCCGGCCATGGGAGCCGATTCATCTGAATTGAAGGAGACATGGGAGATGAGGAGCGATCTTGCAGCTGCTGACT
The DNA here is from genome assembly GCA_036426225.1 of Cryptococcus sp. DSM 104548. Lineage (NCBI taxonomy): Eukaryota > Fungi > Basidiomycota > Tremellomycetes > Tremellales > Cryptococcaceae > Cryptococcus > Cryptococcus maquisensis. The sequence continues at coordinate 233,464 of CP144042.1, forward strand.
TCCTTATAGCTGCCATTAGCGCCTTCGTCGCAGACATCATCCGCCGCTCAAAAGATATACAGCATCTCATTGACGAGCTTCCGAAACCAGGAGATTCTTCCCAGCGGGTACGTGGTTGCGCTATTGTCGGATGTTGACTTTTGGGCTGATATTCACCCAGGCTGAGAGACTCCAAGAACTCCAAGAAGATATCAAGGTCGCAAACCAAGACTATAAGGATGTCCTTGAACAGTCTAGTGCGTATCAATGGTCTTTCCACAGCGCCTAGCTTCCGCCAATGGTATCATGAAGCAAGCTGACAAGGCGCATAGAACAATTGGTCAAGGAGCTCCAGCTTGCCTTGGACACAACCTTGGAAACGACTCCTTCACCCCCCTCCTCGCCCAGACCTCTTTCCACCTGAACGCTCGTTCGTGCACCGTCTCACCCATTTTGCAATCCAAAAAAAGATTAGACATGCAATATCAGCTGGAAGCCCATGCATGAACCTATGCGAAGATGCGAAGAAAGCCCCGGTGATCGAAGGCGAGTAAGGGACTGGAAACTGCACGTATTGTACAGTACAACGTATTGCTAGTATGTAACGCTTGATGAGAGCAGGACATCCACTGCTATCATGCTTGAATCTAAGTCGGTTGTGGCCTGCTGCTTCCGGCTTTCGCACCTCGAGCGAGCAATGTCTTCATTCCTACATTCCCGGGAACATGATACCGTCGCAATTGGGCGCTCCACTGTACACACTATCAGCACTTGCGCGACCATGGTATGAATGACATCGCAGCTTACCACCGACAGACATAGTAATCATCCGCCACGGTCCTTTTCAGGCCATTGCCGTCAGCCTTTGCCTTTGCCTTGGCCTTGGCCTTATCTGACTTTTTCGTGCGACCGCCTTTGTTCTTGGCGCTGACATTATCACGAATGGCAGCTTTGATCTCCTCTTCATCCTAAATGAGTAGGTATGTAAGTATGATGGTAGGGAAAGACAACGGTGAAGGGACGTACCGGGATGCCCTTATAACTGATACAAAGTTCTTCACCCTTTTTGACGTCTTTGTGGGTGAATATTACCAGGCTGCAAGTCATTTCGTCAGTGACTCACACCTCAAATTATGTCCACCATCACCGGAGGGGCACATACATGGGTCTTTCAGGATGGAAATCTTTGACGTAAGCTTGAGCGATAGCTAGGTTCGGATCGCAAGAGTGGTTTAAAAAGCGTGTGAACTTTGGATCTGTGTGAGCGACCATGGCCAAGATATCACACAAGGTGACTTACATTCTGCAGAATAATGCAAGACAAAGAAGAGGTCACGAATCGGTCAGTCTTTGCAAATTTTACGGAGCAAGCAGACTTACACCGTAGTGGAAGGCATCAACTGCGTTGTTGTCAGTAACTTGACAGTCGATGAATGATTGTCATAGAGAGACTCACCACTGTACGCATTATAGCTGTGTTCTTCCTCGTTTTTCTCATCCTTATTCGAACTCTCAGCTCGTTTCCTCGCCTGCTCAGCAAGAATCGCCAGTCGCGGGTCAATCTTCTCCAATCCTTTGGGCGGGCGTCGTATTTGGTAGCCATCAAGGTCAAAAACGTAACTGTAATGGGATGAGCGACTGTGTGGGGAAGCAAATACTCACGTCTTGCCAATTGCAGTATATACCACTCCTCGTTTCTCGCTTTCTGCCTCCGTGACCAATTCTCCAGCATAGGTGCCAATGAATGTTCCTCGAGGTATATTACAACCAGCACGCACACCCCATCCCTTGAGTTCGGTCTTGAAAAGCTCAACTTGTGTTTGGGGCGAGCGACCTTTTTGGACAACCTAAACAGTGGTTAAGTGAAAATGAGCAAATCAGGCAGTGGCAGAACGTACGCGGTTCATACATTCCGGCGGACATCCGCATGTATCGCTACACTCCCATACAGGCGCAGAGCTCTCTATGATGTGACCATTCCTGTCAACGTTCATTAGCAACGAGTCTCGCTACACTCAAGCTCCAAGGATACACTCACTCGTCATAGGCGAACCCTTCTATCTCGATACCGAAAAAGTACAATTGCTGCCTCTGAAGACACGTGCACGTTGTGCTTTTAGGATCGCAAGGGCCATCACACCCACATCCTAGACCCTTTTCTGGCGCTGGCATCGGTTCTGGGTAGTACATTTCGTTTGAGTAGACGAAGTCAAGATCGGGTGGGCGTTGGTCATCATCCACGGTGTTGTGTACAGGTATATTGTCGGAGCCGCCGGGATCACCCGCCGTGGATTGCTGGATATATGACTTGAATATGAAACACGCAAGTTGAGACTGCGATCTGGAAGAGAGAGCCGCCCAGCCGTGCATGGTGGTTTCGTCATACGTCCGTTTGGCAGTACCGATGCGGTCTCGAGGGACAGGCGGGTCGGGATATTTGGCTTGGAGGTCAACATCAGGCTCAGGCGGGGGCGACGCAGAAGCGTCAGGCGCCCTGTAAAAGTCTTTTCTGCCTTTGGCTTTGGACCTGGATCGTGTGTTGGTGTCAGAATCTTCGTCGGAGCCATTGTAGGTCGAATCCTCTTCAAGCCTTCGTGAGTATTGTGTCTGCTGGGGAGTAGGGATAGAATAAAGGCGAGGCGCCGTGATACCTGAGAGATCGAGATACAGATTTAATCCCGAGTAGTCCTTCTCCTTCATCCTCCTCTGCGCCCCAAACTTCTTGTTTGTCCCTGCGATCTGTGCATCTCGAGCCTGCAGCTCTTCGGCGACAGCTTGAGTCCACTGGTCAGCTGTTAAACGAGGACGCCGGGGGAGATTTGAGTAGGAATAGGTGGGTGCTGTAATCATCGGTTCGGGGGAGGCCTCTTTTTTGCCGATATCGGGCTTCGCAAGCTTGGAGCCCTCTTGATCGGTCTTCGAGAGTTTGAAAAGCCAGCTTGGAGCGATGCTCTGTTTCTTTGCTCGCCCACCGATTTGATTCGGCTTGTCGCGCGATTCTCGATCTTGCTGCTTGGCAAGCGTAGCAGCTCCATCACTTAGGATAGCAAAGTCGCTATCGCTGCCTCCAGAGTCCACGACTCTTTTCTTGCCTTCAATCGCGACCCCAAACAAACTTGCCTTGCCTTTGTTCTTTTTCTCCAAACCTTCGCGATCACCCTCTACCTCCGTGTCGCTCCCAGCAGGGCTCGATTGCGCTCCGCCCCTGACTCGAGAGGAGATAGCAACGTCGCTCAGAACCGCCGTCAGATCAGTCAGACGCCCTGATGTATGTTTCAAGGTTGCTTCTGGCTTTGCGGGCTGGCTTGCCGGACCTTGCGTGTTGAGCAAATTCACATCGTCCAGCAACATCCGTGTCTCTTCCATGTTGTCCTCCAAGCGCTGACTTCCGCCCAGACCGGCTATCAACGTGGGCTTGCGCTTTCTCTTTGATCCCGCACCGGTGCCCACCGAAAGAGGCAAATTGTCAGAGTCTAGCCCGTCGTCTGAATCGTCCGACAATAGATCCAGGACACTCTCGCCGGCCCTTTCCTGGGTAAATGTCTTTGAGAGAGCACCGTTGCCACGTCGGCTGGGTCCTGGGGTGCCACTCAAGTTGCTCATGGAGTTGGTTCTGGAGCTACCCTTGATAGCAGATTGGCGTTTACGGAGTTTGACCAGGTCAACGACGCCAGATAATGAAGCGCCAAACATCTCTGGGCCTTCCTTCGCGAGCATCGACGTATCGAGAGCAGCCGGAACAGATGGAGGCGCACTCGCGGGAGCCTTGGGAAGCTCCGCAATCTCCCTCACTTCATCCGTATCCATCGCCGGTCGGCTCTTCTTTCTTTGCCTATCTTCCGGCTCATTTAGAGGATCTGGGGAAGGAGCCCGTTTGTGCTTCTCTCGAGGGCCGACAGACCGCGTGGGGACGGACGGGGCGGAAGTGTAGGATGTAAACTGTGGCAGGCCGTGGGATGGAGGATTGGACGGGGAAGAGGTCTTGTTTGAGGCGATAGTTGCCCGTCCGGTGGCTCCTATGACCGGCATTGACATACGTCGGGCGTCAGTCCGCTCTTGCTTGTCTTTGCCCCGTTCAGCGGCGGGCCATTTCGCGTCCTCCTTTTTGTCCTTTCTTTGGACCGCCGCCATCTCCTGCGCTTTTGTTTCCATCTTTCGTGCTTTTGCAGCGCGCGCCAAACGTTTCCGTTCCTTCTGCTCCGCCGTGAGCGGTGCTTGCATCGGACTGGCAGAGGTAGAAGGTCCAGCCGCTGCCGAAGAAAAGCCCGAACCGAAAGGCCTGGGGTTCAGCCACGAGCCTGCTGGATGTTGTCCATGAGGGGCGAGCTGTGGTCGTGGGTTCTTGGGGATATGAGGCGTAGAAGCTCTCGACTGAGAATCCGAACCAGATGCAGACCCACTGATTCTAGATTCTTCCCTTTTCCCATTGAAGGCGGATTTCGACACCTTCAACGACCCATGCCCACTTTCCTTTCCATTCTTCAAATGACTACCAAACTCTGAGGGGTTCGTCCAGCTGCCGGCTACAGAGGGCCGCTTTTTCTTCTTCTTGGCCAATAATTCGGATTTGTGAGGAGCGCCACCGGGTGTCTGGTCTTTTGGCGTAGACGTGGATTGGACTGAGGGTGAATTCGATTTGGAAGAGTTATCGGAAGGCTGAGGAGCAGTTGATCCTTCAGTCGGGGGCGTGCCGACGCTCGCCGGAAGGATTGGTGCCGGGGCAGCCAAAGCAGGTGTATCAGGACTAGACCTTTTACTGCCCGATAACGATAGTTTGATACTCGTCCCAGGCGGCAGAGCTCTTTCCATACCACCCACATCGTTCATCTCCACGTCTTCATCTGCTTGCGCTACTTTGCCCGTCTGTTTCAGCAGATCTTTCAAAACTTTAGGCAGTGGCCTGGCTTTGATTGGCTTTGCCAGCTCTCCAGATCCTTCACTGACCCCCGACGACGACGTTGACGTCTCTACAGTGCTGGCGCTAATCACGTCGCTCTTGCCCGGTGACGTGATCGGAGTCAGTTTCAGCGCTATAGAAGGGTCGTTAGAAGGAGTGACTGCCCATCTCGGTCTGCCCAAAGAGGGTGGTTCCGCTTGAGATGGTGATTGTATGGGGTTAGGCGTAGCTTGCGGACGCGAGCAAGGATAGGCAGGAGTGATGGTGGAGACGGTGGGAAAGTATGAGGTCGCTTGAGGAGCAGTAGGATCACAGGCTGGTATTAGATAGATCTGAGGTTGGGCAGACGTCAAAGATGAAGGCTTCCCTTTTACATCCGATACCACGTCCCGATTGGGAGTACCAGTAAGAGGTGGTGTCGGCGGCACTGCATTCTGCGTCCTGGGCGAAGGTTTAGCTTCCGTCGCCCATCCCGGACTGACCCCCATCGGCTTCACTGAATTCGCAACTTTTACTGTAGATGCTGTTACAGGAGTAGACCGGACGTTACTGCCGCTTGGGATGTGCTGGGAAGTAGACGTCTTGGCACCAGTGGGCGTGGCCTGCAGAGCGTTGTGTGTTGCCCATACAGGCGAGGTGTATCTCGCTGACGGCGGTTGGATAAGGGGCTTTGGAGAGGGGAGGGGTAGTTTGGTAGGCGGAGCAGCTGCTGATACGACTGGGGCGGATCGTACGGGGTTAGGAGTTGAAGGCTTAGCGGCAGAGACCACAGCCCTGCTCAGAGAGGTAAGAGTCGCTCTATGTACAGTAGATGCGGGGGAACGAGGAGGAGTTTTAGGCTTGTGCCTGCTAGACACAAGTATGGCGTCTTTCGAAGAAGGCTCCGAATTTGTAGATGCACCTGCGGTAGATGTGCCGGCCGCGTCTTTGCGAGGGGGGTGCAACACTGGTGACCGCCTCGTCCAATCTGCCAACACTTCTTCCTCTTTCTTATTCTCTGAGACCTTCTCTTTCCCCTTGCCTTTGTCCAGACTTGTTTTCTTTGCTGGCGAGGCATTATTCCCAACACCATGACCAGATCCAGCTTTAGTTGGACTTTTTGGGTCGTGGCTGTTTGACGTTTCAGACGACTTTTTAGTGGGCAGCGAGGGTTTCTTCTTTGGCGATACCAAGATACCAAGTTTGCCAGAAGTCCCAGCAGTGCTCGAGCTGGGCTCCGTCCTCATCAGGCGAGTCTGAGCAGGATCATCTGCTGCCGCCTGTTTCGACCCTTTCTTCGGCGACTTTTTGATCTCCTTCTGTGACGGAAAGTATTCACTTTCATCATCTTCTGGGGGAAGGTCCAAAGCCTCTTTTGCTTTCCCCTTGCCCTTGTACCCTGTCGCCCTCGAGAGACTGTTCACGGGAGATGGCTCTAGAGGGTCCAAGTCGTCCCCTTTCAATTCGTTGTAGTCGTGATCCGGGGCTGCACTTTCGTCTGACTCCTCCCAAGAGTTTCGGCGTTTGGGTTTGCCGATTTTGGACTTTCGACGGGCAGAAGGACGAGGCGGAGATCCGATGGTATCAAGGGGGTCTGGGGAGGGCGAACGAGAATCGCAGGTCAGGTCAATGACTGCGTATCGACGGATCAGCATGTCCCTTATAGAATCCGTTCAGCAAGACAATATATCACTGACCCTTTTCACGACTACTTGCAACTATACTGTTTCTTGGCTTTGTACCCGCTGCCCCCTTGAACACTGAGTACCCCATCAGTCAGTTTTCGGGGCGTCAAGCTCTAGAGCAGATAGGTTCACCATGCTTCGGCAAAGACTGGATCTCATCCTCGTCAGAGCTCACTTCTACCACATCATTACACGCGCCTCCCGCTACAAGGGTCTAGTCAGTTCACACAACATAGATGGGGCGGAGGACAGCTAGATACGCGCTTTCCCGCGCTCTCGTCGAACACTCACCTCCTGGAGCCATATCGGGAAACGACTTGTACTAGACCACCAAGAGGGTGTATCCACAGTAGTGAATGCAGTGTATGGGCAGACCGAGAAGTCAAAAAGATAACGAGATGAAGGCTCAATGGCGAACAGTCCAAGTCAAATGCGTTGTGCCTGGCCTCCACCTTATTGTTGTTTTGGCCTCAGACCAAGATTAACAGTTGTAATCGTCTTTGAACTACCAAGCAGCTCGAAGTGTGCGAAAAGCGCCATGTCTGCAGAAGCCACCCGCCAGCTACAGAAGGCAAAGAAGCCACACCAGAAACAGCAGCAGTCGAAGAAAGAGAAAGCGTCCAACGTCGCTGGACAACCACCCAGCGTCCCCGCCAAAGACCTCTTCCATCGACTCAACTACTCCCTCCAAGCTTCAATCTTCCTCCAGTCCCTTGGCGAGTCTTCCGGAAGCAGTCAGCAAGATGCGGGACGAGAGGTGAGAGTGGTGCAAGACAGGAAGGGCAAGCGCCGAGCAGTGGAAAATTCTTCGGGGGCGGGCAGTGAAGAAGGCTTCCGCAAGCTCGCTAGGTTGGGGATGAGAGAGAGCCATACGATGGTTGTGCATAACCAACTCAAACTGTGGGTATTTGTCCACTACTGTTAACGTCACGGCTGATTCTTTTGCGCAGGGATCCATCGTTTAAGCGCGCCATCTGTAAAGCCTGTTCTGCCGTACTTGTGCCGGGCTTGACCTGTCGGGTGCGAAATAGGCGTACGTCTTGGGCTGTTTGTGTAGGACCGTGGCCTCTGCTGACTCCTGCTTAGCCAACAAAAACACCTGTTCTATCGCACACCAGACTTGCCTCACCTGCTCCACCCGTCTCTCCATCCCAGCTCCTCCCACGTCCCTGGCTTCCGTCTCTTGCTCGTCGTCCTCAACCCCAGCCGACCCTTCGGCGATCAGCCATAACGGTGAAGAGACATTGGGAGATCCCCTGGATGGACCTATCAGAGCTGCAAGAAGACGGAAGGCGGCCAACAAGCGGAAAGCACCTTTCCACCAGCTTGAAGGAGTTGGCAATTCGTTCGACGGGAGAAAGGGACATGTCTTGTGGAAGGCAGAAGAAAAGACCGAAGGCTGGGGAATACAAGTACCCAATCGCGAAGGATAAAGACATGCATTACTCCATGGCTGTAAGGGTCCTTGACACTCATCATACACGTCTCGACCATCTCTCCAAGGTCAACTTCTTTCCTGTTTACAGGTCCAGCTCCCACATGGACAAAGCAAGCATCCCAAACCATACCCACAGCAAAACACTCTGTTCCACCAAGCCGGTCGGCCATTATGGGACGCATCGCCGGGGTACCACTGCTCGTACTTTATTGGGCCTTGTTGGGCGTCGTTGTCTTTGGGTTGACATCGGTTTTCGCCAGGTCTTGAAGCACTAGATCAATTTCACTCGATGTAGGTGGTGACAGACGACTCACAGACTGACAGCAGTCTCGCTACTCGCCCCACTGCTCCCACCCTGTGCTCGTTCTCTCTCTTCCGCTCTGGAGGTGATAACAAAGCCCGGTCTGCCTCTCTCCATCTCACTTGCAGGACGGGGTGGAGTGTGGATGTATGCTGGCGGCGAGGGCATCCTATACCTTTGGTCAGTCGTGTCTATGGGTAGATCCTGACATGAATGATGACCAGGCACTCACTGGGATGGGCCGCTCTCTCGAGGCTTGCTGGGTCCTGACATACTGACTTTGTTGTCACGCTGACTCTTCTGTGGAGGTTTGGAGTACGCGAACAATAACACTGATAGAGAAACAAACGTTCTCCACATAAAGTGTCCCGGTACAGCACATGCCCCAAGCCCCCTCCAATGTCCTCGTCAAACATCAAACATCCACGCTAACTCCGCCACCGTCGATCTTCCCTAGGGAGGGCTTCGCAAATCTCCTCCATAGTTCGATGACCATCCTCTGTTCATGGGTACAGATTCTTATATGGAATATCATGAAAGGAGATCCAACAAAGGGGCCGGCTTTTATCGTGCATTCATTGTACTTGTCGGGCAAGATATGATGTATGGTGTATTCGACACTGCGCTCAACATCAGAATGATGATCACAGAGCAAGTTAACGTGCTTATGAACATCCCTCGCTCATCCAGGAGAGGATAATCAGCCGCACCCTACACAATCAGGACCACAAGTGCAGGTGATCAAATATCAAATGTGATTCCAACAGCATCACCAGCCAGCCATAATTATGATCACGCTCCTCGCATCACGGCGGACAAGTGACTAATCTCCTGATTCATGGCAGCCTCAACAACATATATCCATGACCAGCTACAGCTAGTACTGACATCCACAGATATGCAAAAGGCCACACTACAGCATAGATGATAGAAGCGGAACCAAACAGGCGAGTCCAGTCGACCACCGTCAACCCATTCCAGGCACTCGCACTCATTTCCGGCTTGACTTTGCATCTCTTCTCGACTCCACATCTTCCTTGCTTCTTGCATTCACTCATCACTCAACATGCCCCGAACTTGCCATCCCAACTCCTATGACGACAATGGCAAGGCGGTGAATCTCGCCACCATCTATACTGCAGAGATCTGCCAGCTTATCCTCGACCATCTCCTGCTTCTGGCCCTGTCCGATACCTCCCCCGCCCGTCGTCTCATGCACACCTGCACCGACTTGCTCAACACCGTATCTACTTTTGTCTACAAGCGCGTCACGCTCCACGAGGGCAATGCAGACAAATTCTTCTACGGGCTGGCGGGTGGAAATATGAGGCAAGGCGAGGTGAAGGATTGGCATGAGAAGAACGAAGGTCGGCTGGAGAAGAAGAGTGTGGTGGCGATACAGTTGATCTGGCTGAGCATGGTGAGGAGGGTAGAAATCATGGCTACCCCGGCTCTCATGAGCTGCGTTGCCGCTCTCAAAGCTCTCCTCAAAAGACCCTTCGGCACCCCCGACAATCCTCCTATCTCTTCAGCTGGCGCCCCCACATGAGCATCGCCCACGAGAAGGCAAGCCTATTCATCTCTTCACGGGCGGAGCCAGATAGAACAGTTTTTAGCGGTCGCACCCGCTTTAAGAGAATCACGCAGCTTGCTTGGTCTTTCACTATGGACCTTGACTGTGATAAGGATCCCTCTGAACCAGCGGACACCCTCTGGTACTCCAGCTGGAGTTATAATGCCACGCTGCATCATAGACTGTGGCGGGAGGCCGATAATGTCACCATCAACATTACGAAATACTTCGGCACCTGAACGCTTGGGAGCGTTTGTGATGACCCACCTGAAAAGGATGTCGGTGACTCTGAAAAATGGCGGTAAGATTAATGACCATCACATGCTTGTGGAGAGATTTGCTTTGTGAGTTTGACGTTATATTCTGTAACTTGACCTCTCTAATACAGCTCTTTCAGCGGAATTGCCTCCATGACTTTGATCGAGAAAGCCCATGTCATCGTCGAAGGCTACCAACTGGAGGGAAATCAAACACCTGCCGAGATCGAGAAACTCATGAAAGACTCGTACGCCGCACGTTTTTCGGGATTGTTTTGGTCGAAAGACAAGGAGTGAGCTTTGAGGTGCTATGAGCAGGTGACAGGTTGCAACGTAACCGGGATTATGAGCAGAGGCCGGGTAGAGCTGACTTGAATGACCAGCTGATATCCCGATCGAGCGAAATCTTTGCGCATCTCCTCTGCTTGGTACTCGTCTGAATGGCTCTACATATCATGGCATCGTGAAGATGCACCCTATATGTATGAAACCCTTGATCTCGAGGACGATGTAGAGAGTACAAACAGTAAGAATGTCATGCCTGACGATTTATAGAAAACATTTGTCCACATGTAAGAGAAGTCGTGAAAAGCTCCAAACCCACTTCTCTCCAAACCGCAACAATTGTTCTCCCCCCACCAAGGGGCATCCCTCCCGCACTACCTCCAAGACCTTCTTCTCCTACATTTTCTCCACATCCAAATCCCCAGCCCAACCAAAAGCAAGACCCCCAAAACCACGCCGACCGCAATCCCAATCTTGGCCCCCTTCGACAGTCCTCCGCCGCCGCTACACGGCAGAGCTTCGTCGCATGGTTCGCCAGAAGGGATGGTATAAGTGTTGGCTTGGATGGAGACGTAGGGTGGGTCGGCGGTGCCGTTGATCAACTATTTCATGGATCAGCTTGTATGTCCCTTTTGAAGAGAGGGGGCTGGGCAGGGGAGGAAAGGGCTCACCTGCATTGAAGCCAAAGTCGAAATCATAGCATTATAATCCAACGCCACCTCCGTCTGTACCCAATCATCCCTCCAATCCCAAAACTTGTCGCTGCTCAACGGGCCCCCAACCATCGCACCATAAAGCACCCTCAGCTCGGTTTCGGGGCTCGTCCGGATATTGTTGATATCGTCCCCACCCGAGGCGGGGCCGGAATGAGGGTTGGAGGGCGAGTTGGGGTGGAGGCCGACGATGTAGGGGACGTTCATTGGGTTGGCGCCGAGGAGGTAGGATAGCTGGGATTGGGCAAAGTCCTACGAGTGCTTGTCAGCAGGGTGGTGCTCGAAAGCTAAAAGGGGAAGGACGCACGTTGTAAGAGTCGGTCTTGCCGGATGAAGAAGCGATAGGAGCGTACTTGAACATGAGCATGGCGATGGCCATAGCAGGGTTCAAGCTCGCTTCATCCGAGTCGCCTTCGAAATACAGCAAGCCGCCTGATCATCGTCAGTCGGAGATCACCAGAGGTACAAACCGCTCACCGTCAGTGGTATACCCCCCATCCAGCTTGTCATTCACAACCTTATCAAAATACCCCTCCACCTCAGCCTGCCACCCCGTTAAATTTGCGTCCAACCCCGCCCCTTCTGCCAAGCCTGGCCTAGCGCTCGCAATCTCTGCAAAAAGCACGTAAACCGCTGGCGTCTGGCTATCCCAATTCCACACGTCCTGCTTGTTCGTCAACTTGTACTCTCCGTAATACCTATACGCATCGGCGTAATAGCTCGAGTCGTTTGTCGCTAAAGCCAGAGATAACGCGGAGAGTGTGAGGTCGTCTTTCCAGCTTGATGAGGCGTACGCTGCTAGGGGCTCGCCGAGGGTGGTGTAGAATGTCTGGCGGGGGGTGGTCGTGTTTGCGACGTCGTACAGCATCTTGGCGTGACTCAACAACGCCGTAGCGTAAGCTGCGTCGGCCAAAGAAGGTCCTGTGGGTGGACCGGTGGAGGAGGTGACGTTGTACGTCAGGCCGGGAGTATACAGCAAAGAGCCCATGGCGAAAGCGCGAGAAGCGGCCGCCCAGGCGTCTGTACCAGGATACGACGAGTTGATGGGGTATGATGGGCGGGGGGTGGGGATATCTTGGTCGCCGCCCCAGTAGTTGTTGTCGATGTCTTCAGAGGCGACTTGGACGAAGAGCTGGTCGTCTGTTGGGTGTACCTGTGGATGGGATTAGGGGTGGGTATCATGTGGTGGAGAGGGGCAGGAGACACACCTTGATGAGCCAGTCGAAACCCCACCGCAGTGTACCGTCGAGATACGCCGTCTGGTTTGCCAGGCCATATCCTTCGCCATGTGTCAACGCTCCCCACGATAACCCAAACAACGTAAACGTCTACGTCTGTCAGCCATGCCCTCATTAGATATACGCAGACATACCATAGGGAACGTCGCCTTGATATAGTCTCCAGCATCATACCACCCCCCTGAGAGATCCAGCCCATAATCACTTCCATCGTCTAGACAACTATCGTTCCTCCAATCCACCCTGTTGCCATAGGTCCCAGCACTGAGGTTGCCTGACCGTTGGGCGTCGTAAAACCAGAGCGAGTTGCCGATGATGTTTGACCAGTGGGTGTTGGTGCTGCCAGTAGAGGCCACAAGGCCTGCCGAGGCGGTGGGCGGGGAGTATGTCGGGGAGGGTGTGAGTTGGGCCAGCGCTAGGGGGAGGAGGGGGAGGAGAAGAAGGGGGGTCATGGAGGTGTCTGGGGATATCCCCGGAGGTTATGTGAATGCTGTCAAGCCTTGTTCGAGAAGATATGCTGTGTCTACTTGAGGGATGAAAAAGCATGCGTCGAAGATGAGGCATGCGTGGGTGCCTGGCGGCCGGCGGGGAACATTACGTTTTGGCCCTGAGACGAGATCGCTGCAGGCTGCAGGTGGGTGCACGCTGGGAGCATGGCTGGGGGAGAGATCTGGGAAATGCTGATGTGTCGCAGGGAGACGCGTTGTCTTGTAGGCAGAGTAGCAGAGAACGACAAGTGGCGGTGGGCATGCTCGGCGGGACCGACGCGTTGTAGCGATCTACTGTGTCTCGTCCTATTGCATTTGATCAGGATTTGATCCCGCCGTCACCCTCGGCGTGTACAGTCTCTCCTCGTCTACACTATCTGCTTGCTGAAGTACCTTGCTTTTCATTACCCGTTCTCCCATCTTCATGCTAGACCCATATCTCTGCCACGTTGTTTTGCATGAGCTTCTATCAAGTTTATGTTGACCTATAAACAATCTTGGTCTTTCTCGATTTTCTTGTTTTTGGTCGACTTCTATACGTCTTTTCTTTCTTCGTTCCAACTCTGGACATCCTGTCATTCAGTCGTCTCCCATATCTATCGCCTAGTCAAGCTGATCCTTTGCTTACAGGTTGCGTACTCCTGATGCCCTTGCACACAAAATTCACAATTGGACCCCTCTGCTCATATATTGCGGCATACAGCTCCCATCTACCCACGGACCCCGAAATTAGTCAATGACCACGCCACTGGCGAAATCCATGTCTGAACTCACTCACGACTCAAACCCGATCGAGCTGATCACCCAGCAGAGAGAACGACATGACCTCTCCAGTAGCCCCTACCACCGAGGACGAGGAGAAGCAGAGGTTCTTGGCTAGGCAGAGAGCCAATGTCGCCCAGTTATTGACCGAACCGTATGTCGAGCTTGGTCATGTCTACAGAGTTGTATTGTTGTCTCGTCTATATTATATACTATGCTATAATTCAATATTTGCTATCCATTCTCTGTTCCATTTATGTTGTAGGTTTCGTTCCAGATTTCAATCCTCCGCCAAAGTAACAAAGGGGGCGTCTACCATGAGCGCCGATGAACCACAGCGCGACGCGACTTTGTTTTCTTTTGGTTCCAAACAAACCTATACTCCTGCTCATCATAATCGGTTGGTCAGCCAGGCTCATACATGCCAGCGTATCGAGCACGTCTTTCGGCGCCAACCATGCTATCTTGACCGTATCGCCCGAGGGATTGAAGAAGGGAGTGACGCAGGTGTAGACTATGGGGGATGACTATCTTGAAATTCATCTCTGCTAGTCAAGTGGTCGTGCTTGCTAAGGCAATTACTGCTTGGTAGCATAGGAGAGAGGGCCTAACGTCATCCTCCAAAGAGACGTCAGCCTCGGCCAGATGGGGGAGCAAAGAAGACGTACTTGAACAATGTCTTGTCGGGCGCCCGAGGTACCTCACTCGTATAGTATAGGCCATCGCCCTAGAGTTCCCCGCCACCCCTCACGCCACTGTTGCTGGGTAGACAATGCTGGAGAGGGCAGCTGGGACTGGAGATGGAGAAGAAAGACGACTCTTTCCTCAGCTGGAGTCTTGAAGCTTGAAAAGAGGTAGAGTGCCTGACCCGTTGGATGCGGGCAATTGCTACCCTGCCCAGCGAGCCCTAATGAATCCTAATCCGTGCTAAGACACGTCTTCTCTCATGCAGCACATCTGTCGTCTCTCTTGCCCTCTTTCCTGTCCTCCCTCCATCCCACCCATCCACCATCGCTGAAGAAGACTTGCTCGCCCGAAAAAAAACAAGCCGGCGACTGTGGATAATTAGGGAAACTCCGAGATACAGGGTTTCCGCCTCGCTTGTGCGGCTTTGGCTTTCCTGCAAACTGAGAACAACAACAACAGACTTCTTCTTTCCTCTTCTTCACATATCCTCCTATATTCCTCCATCCACCCCCAGCAACAAGAGACACCGCGCGACAATACATAATCAGGGAGCCCGTCGATAAAGGAGACCCCCCAACCAATAACGCACGACCCCAACAACCTCTTGACGACGCACCTGCCGCCCACTGTAGCCTGACACTAGGAGACTAGATTAGGCATCTCACACGGAAGATACTCGGAACGCTAGAGGACCAGGAGCCAAGATGTCTGGTGAGTGCGAACGGAGAACGGAGGGCGGGTACAGTAGTGGTGTGGGGCGCAGTCGCTAATGCCCTTTTGTTATCATCTCACTTTCACCTTGTCACCTTGTCTCTTGTCTCTATCACTCCCTATACTCTACCCGCCGCCTCTCTCGCCATGGACAACGCAGCCATCTACACCGTGTAAGTGGCTCTCATCCAAGAGGGGCTCTGCCCAACGCGGAAGCACGCCGCTGATAAGAAGACGGGTTGCAGATTCACCTCCCCGCACCATGCTCCCATGCCAAACCACCTCCCAACGCTGATTGTCACCCCCCACGGCCAGCCAACCCATGTGCTCTACACTTACTTGCATACTGAAGAGGTACGTCCCGATCCCAGATCGCTGCGTTTGCAGTCAAACTGACACGCCGAGCGTAGAACCGCGTCAACTACCTCCTCACTCCCTCCTTGCAAGGCGACCTCTGCGTAGCCAAGCTCTTCCCCCCTTCCCGCCCCGGCCAGCCATCCTCCGCCACCACCCTTCCCACCATGTCCAACAAACAGCCGCCCAACGCTGTGCGCTGCGAGGCCTCGAGGGACTTGAGGTGGACGATAGAGAATACCGGTGTGATGAGCCCAATCTACAAGATTGTGAATCAAGATGATACGCCGCTGTACCAGATCAGCAAGCCGAATCCGCATGCCGAGTTTTGGACCATGTTTTATTTCAAGTATGCTGGGCATCAGATTCCACCCAAGCGGATTGAGGTGAGTCCTCCTTCTCATACGCGCGACGGATATGAAGGGCGGACACTGATGACCGTGGGCAGTTTGGCAAGATCTCAAAGAACCCTCCCGAGAAGGGCGGCGGTACCAGGCTCGCCATCACCGGCAAGAGCGAAGACGAGAAACAAGTCTGGCAGACGTTGGGTGTCGGAAATGAAGATTGCGTCGAGTGGGTCGTTTGCTGTGCTTGCCTGAACTTGCTCGAGTACGTCCCTTCCCCTCCCCCTTCCAGACTCCGCAGGCGCGCTGACAAGAGACAGTGACGAGATTCTCCGTGCCGCCGAGAAACGCGCCAACCCCAACGCCGCCCCCTCGCACTCACCCGCATCCACCGCCCCCTCCCACTCGCCCGCATCTACCGCCCCCGCCGCTTCCACCCGACCCAACCTCGCCTCCCTCCAACGCGTGCCCCCTTCTTCTGGCCCGCGCTCTGCCCCCGGCGCCGGTCCCGGGATAGCGTCGTCCGCGCCGTTGCCCGGCCAACACCCAGCGATGAATTTGGCACAGACGTATAGGCAAGCGCCGCCGCCTCAGCAGTCGAGGGGAACGCCAATGAGGCCGCATATGGCACAGGGGCAGCAGCAGAGGCCGCCCCAAGGGTATGCGCCCATGCAGGGTCAGGGGCAGAGGAGATTCTAGTCGGGTCTGTAGGCGCTTGAGATGAAGATGGAGGATGGAGGATGAGGGATGAGGAAGAGGGCGATGGTTCAGCAGCGCATCTAGCGAGGGATGTGGCATCGCGCTAAGAGTTGCAAGAAGGACATTGGGTGATGGGATGATGGGTTAGAGGAGGATGGCTTTCTGATATATCGTATTTTGGTACTTCTATGCTTATACCCAGGGTTGTGAGAACATATACCAGCTCAATGCTTCAATGTATTGCATGCGCATCTATTTGCCTTTGCCGAGATGGAGAAGGAGATGGTTGCTGCTTTGCAGGCGATCGGAACATGGATGGACAGCTGGGACGTTGGCGAGACTCGTTGGATGGCGGACGAGCAAGTATTGACATGTACAACTCTAAGAAGACTACAGGGCTGATTGTATCTAGTGTATGAGTACGTTTCGTTGATACAGGGTGCATCTTCACGATGCCACGGTATGTAGAGCCAAACGAGTAACGAGCAGAGGAGATGCGCAATGATCTGGCTTGAGGGTATGGTTTGGTCATATACATTGTAACCTGTCACCTGCTCATAGCACCTCAAAGCTCACCCCTTGTCTTCCAGACGGCCCAGAACGTTCGGCATACGAGTCTTTCATGAGTCTCTCGATCTCGGCAGGTGTCTGAGTTGCCTCGAGTTGATACCTTTTTGACGACGACATGGACTTCAAACATATGGGTCCTAAGAGCGATTTCCCTAAGCGAGCTGTATCAGAGACCACAACATTGTAAATTTACGAAGATTCACCGAGCAAAGCTTGATACAAGCGTGTGATGGTCATTACCGCCCTTGTTCAGAATCAACAACATCCTTTTCAGGCGGGGCATCGCAAGCGCTTCCAAATGTTCAGGTAAGAAAGTATGCGAAATGTTGATAATGACATGTTCGACATCCCGCCACAGTTTATGATGCAGCGTGGCACTATGACTCCAGTTCCAGTACCGCATGGTGCCCTCCGTTTCGAACGGATCCTTATCACAGTCAAGATCCATAGTGAAAGACCGAGCAAGCTGCGTGATTCTCTTAAAGCGGGTGCGACGGCTAAAAACTGTTCTATCTGGCTCCGCCCGTGAAGAGATGAATAGGCTTGCCTTCTCGTGGGCGATGCTCATGTGGGGGCGCCAGCTGAAGAGATAGGAGGATTGTCGGGGGTGCCGAAGGGTCTTTTGAGGAGAGCCTTGAGGGCGGTGATACAGCTCATGAGAGCCGGGGTGTCCATGATTTCCATCCTCCTCACCATGCTCAGCCAAATCAACCGTCTCGCCACCACCCTCTTCTTCTCCAGCCGGCCATCGTTCTGCCATCCCTGCACCTCGCCCTGCTTCATCCTCCTCCTCCCGTCCACCAGTCCGTAGAAGAGCTTGTCCGCGTTGCCCTCGTGGAGGGTGACTCACTTGTAAACCATGGGCGAGAAGGTCTTGGGCAAGTCGGAGCAAGTGTACATGAGAGGACGCGCGAGGGAGGGATCGGATTGGACGAGAAGCAGGAGGTAGTTGAAGATAAGCTGGCAGATTTCTGCGGGGAAGATATCGGTGAGGTTCACCCATTTGTCGGGAACTGGAAGGGTTTTGGTATGGCGAGTGATAGGCATAGTGAGTGATACGCAAAGAAGAGAGGCACTATCAAGCGGGAATCGGTAGTGTGCGGGAACGAAGACATATCGCCTAATCTCCTTGACACCCAAAAGCCCTAATCATCCCTCTTCATCACAGCCAGCCGAAAATCCTCTCCTACCCCCCATTCCTCCATCATCCGCTTCACTTGCCCCATCTCACCTCTATCGCCGAACCGACCGTATTTCGAGACGTCATTTGTAATGTCTGTCATGGTTGAGAAGGCGCGGTTGGATAGGGAGGGGCCGAGTTCTTTGCGGAAGCGTTCTGATACCTGGGAGCATGATCAGCGAGAAGGCTAGAGAGTGTGACATGAAAGGGAGGGGCAAGAGACTGACTTTCTTCTGAAAGGAGGGAATGTCTCCCCAGGATTCGGATTTGATGCGAGACATGTACTTTTCGACTGTGATCCCCGTTCCCTCGACGCATAATAACGCTGGCTTTCCTGCAGCTCAACATCAGTGAAGGCCTCGTTTGACATGGTATTAGAAATGAACAAAAGAATACAGAGACAAACACTCACCTGCGAGCACGAATCCTGTCAGTCCCCATTCATTTGCGTAGCTAACCAAGTCTTTTCTCTTCTCCCGTGTATGTAGCGCCGGAAACCAGAACCACACCCTCTCCTGCGGTCCATCATCCTTCGGCTGTAGTGTCTTGCCCTTCTTTTCCTTGTCCGGGGGCGGCGAGTCCGGTAGATTTGACGGGGCGTAGGGGCAGAGGGTGGTGAGGATGAGGTCGATGGTGGTTAGGATGTGTTCGTTCGCGTCGCCGCCTTCTGATAATGGAGCTAGGGGCGGTAACGAGGTGAGGAGGGAGGTATATGTCGAGTTGGGCAGCCAGGTAGGCTGCTTGGGATGTATTTCCACCCTCGCTTCTTCCTCCTCGTCTCCTTCTGACAGCGGCAGAGTCGGTAACCGCACAGAAATCCCCACCCTCTCCCCTTCCTCCCCTTTGCTATCGTCCACCCTTAGATCCAACTCTACTTCCAGGACATCCGGCGCGTCGCCCTCTTCCCCTTCTTCGGCCTGCTGGGCAAAGGCAGATGTGGAGGGGGCGAGGGTGAGTTCGGGGGAGAGGGGGTACATGGCGGTGAGGAGGAGGAGGGTGGAGAGCTGGGACTGGACGAGAGGAGACGAGGAGGGCGGCATGGCGGGTGGTTTGTAGGAGATGCTGAGCAGGGAAGATTCAATAGATTATCTTATCTTGATATTCTTCTGTCGTTTTTGACTTTTGAGTGAAGATGGGCGCGGGGCTCCGAGTGTTGCCTCGACCGCGTCCACCGTTTACCATCTTTCTTGATCTTCTGCTTCAAACATTCTTCTGCCCTGGAACCTCATGCTCACAGTAGCCAACGACCAGCAACTACCTTCTGCTACCGCGTCCCTTGGTGATCTCTGCTCCAGCATGACTTCAGTAACTACTCGCGATACCCTCAAGGTCCTCTGGCCGACTTCTGGTTTGACAAGGCAGCAAGGCGTTTTGGTAGGATGGCGGATAGAAGGCGCTGTATGTGTTGTAGCAATCGTCGAGGACTGTGTGAGTACAAACTGTCTTCTGTGCATGATTGTCGGCTGATGAACGGTCTAGGTCCTACAAGAACCAAACAAAGATGGACAATCCTCAAACCGGCTGCAAGACTTGGAGCCGCTCGGAACAGCAAGGGCCGGGTCGAAAGAGGTTCTCGACAGCCCAGAAGGGCTTATACTCTACCTTGATGATGACAGGAGACCTATATCATCCTCGTAAGCTCCCCACGTGATGAACGGTGAACCACAGACTGTGTACTGACTTTGAGAAAGCCAGCCTGTATCTCTCATCCTGTACGACCCGCCGACCACTTCTTCCTTGCGGTACTTTAACCTCGGGTCAGAGGGGGAGCCCTCCTATGGTTACAGTGTTCCTCCCGAAGGTGGCAGTATTTTCCAGGAACTGGACTGGCAACAAGTCGTCACAAAGGTAGATCGGAAGAGGCCTCGAAGACAGGATGGAATACTGATACGCCTTGCAGCTCAACGCGTCATATGGAGCCCATCAGCATCTGATTAGACATCTAGGGACTTCAAAGGGGTCTGCAGCTGCTGAAAAGACGCAAACCGATACAGATTCCCTCGACGCACAGACCACCCTTCTTTCCTCACGTTTCCTTGGACTGCCCCCACTCCGCGATTTGTCAGCTTCCGGTAGGCCTCTTGTCTCTCGTCCTCCTCTTGAAATCCTCATTGTATGCGTGTGCTGACGGCATGTCAGTGGACCAGCTCTGCATACGCTTAAACCAGCTTGTGCGAGTACCAGATCGGTATCTGAGGGCCCGTCAGGTTGGAGACGTGAAACAGCGGGCGGAGATGTACACATTGTTGGCCTTTGTTTTCATCTCACAGATGTCCTTGAGCTGATCATCTACGCCACAATGACAGATTCTGGAATACGGTTTACCTTGTCTTGGTACGTCACTCGGTCGGACAGCTATGCGAGTCTCCTCTGACTTCAGACAGAACGACTTGATATTGGGCTATCTCGCTCACGACACCATCCTTCATTATGGCCTTACGGTCTTTGCACCGCTGCAAAGCACCTTCCAAGTACGATCTCCATTCTTTTCTTGATCTCTAGGGACTGACATGATTCGCAGCGACACCTCGTCGACACGCCCATCCAAGCTCTGCAATGGCTAAACAGCTGGCCCGTCGGTCTCAAGCTCAATACGCCTCTAAGCCAGTTCTTTTGTGTCTTCTTCCAAGGTGTTATCCGTCATTGGTCTGGTACGTCTTTGTCAAACAGTCCCTACTGGCCCCAGGCTGAAAAATGGGCGCAGAAATTGTAACTCCCCACCTCTTTGCCCTCACCCCCCATCTCCCCAAGATCCTCGCCCTTGCCTCGCTCACCGGCCTTTCCACCTCCCTCGCTCTCATCACCGACTTGTTCTCCCTGCTCACTCTCCACCTGGCTGTGAGCTGGAAAGCTATGCAGTGGGTGTGCGGGTGGCAGGCGTCTTCGTTGTATGGTCTTTGGAACTTGTTCCGTGGTACGTCTTCTCCCTCCCACTCTCTCTCTCTGTGTTCTCCTTTTGCTTGACCCACCATGTGAAAGAAGGTTAGGTACTGAGACCGATTCTCAGGCAAGCGATGGAATGTCCTCCGCCTAAGGACCGATTCGTACGAATACGACCTTGACCAGCTCTTTCTCGGCACGCTTCTCTTCACCGTCTCTGCCTTTCTCTTTCCCACCGTCCTCAGCTATAGCGCGTTGTTCTTCCTCGTACGTGTCCTTCTCTCTCGATGGTGCGTCTGAGAGGGGAATGCTGATGAAAGGGCGGCAGATGAGGATAGCGTGCTTGGCGGTGGATGGTGTGCTGAGAGGGGGACGGAAGGTGTTACAAAAGCTCCCATTGTTTGAGCTGATGCTCCGGCTCAAAGATCCTGCTCGACTGCCTGGTACGTGCCCTCTCCCCTTCTCTACTCTCTCTCCCCTTTGACGTGCTCTGACACCTGACTCTACTACATAGGCGGCATCAACCTGGAAGCAAAGACTCTGAAGGGTGGTGCTGGTGCGGGAGATCGAGAAGGGGCTGAAATAGGGATAGAGCAAGTGTTGGTCCTCACTGTGAGTGCCCGATCATGCTAGACCAACTTGAAGGGGCTTTGGGGCTGATGTCCACTTGCAGAGCACGCCAAAGTCTTTCTGGGACATTATTGGGCAAGCTTTCGGGCGATGAGAGGCGCTCTCAAGTCGGGAAGCTCGAGTGATGGAGTTGTAGAGTACGTCTGGGTGGCTCCCAAGTCCAAGAATGTACTGATCTGGCTTGTAGTGTTGTTCTCTTCTTGTACGGTATGCAGCCACATTCACAAGAATCGTCACCTTCAACACTTGTGCATATCCTATCCAACAAGATACCTAGCTACCCTTTCTCCCCCAAAACATTGATTTAAACAATCTTTCTTCATAATCACCACACCTCGCCGGCGAAGACGAAGTGATGTTGAAAAAGGGAGAGGCGCTTAGCAGCTGCAGCCGTTGCCGCAAGCACAACTACCCCACTCATCAGTACTCCCCTTCCCCGCAAATGAAGTCAAAGAAAAGACTCACGCGGTGGCCTGGCAAGTGGAGCACTTGCCCCCAGCACCGTTCTGGTTGCAATCGTTGACGAGTCGGCCATTGTTGTTGCCACAAGAGCAAGAGCCAGAGTGGGTGGAGCAGTCACCAGAGGTGGCGTTGGTGGGGTTGGTGGCTCGGCCGGAGCTGCCGCAGTTGCAGGAAGAACCGTGAGAACAGCTGTTGGCCTGGGAGAGAAGCTGGAAGGTGGGTCAGTGTGGGTGAGGGGCAAGCCAAGAGGGAGAGGCAAGGTGGAAAGGGGGCGTACCATGGTGGAGAAGACAGCCATTGTGAAGAGTTGTGTTGTATAGTTGTTGGTCGTTAGAAGAGTCGTGAAAAGTTCGTTGTGGAAGGAGAAAGAGAAATGGCGAGTTTGGGAGCTGTATATATACCTTTTCCGAGGCCAGGGAAGAGATGCATTGTCATACGATGATTGGCAAGTTGAGTGACCGGGAGAAGCGAAAGATAGGGGATGAACCCCCGGCATACCCGCCGCATGAATTGGGGCTGCCTCAAGGCAGGGTCGTCACCTTTTCACATCAACAGGGGCTCGGGGATGTCATCAGGAGTGGGGTGGATGGAGGGAGGCTGAGGAATTGATGATATGATAAAGAGAAGAAGATTCGGAGCTGAGTAAAGGAAGGAAGAAGGGGGCTCTGGCCAAGTGGGGAGATCTGATCAGTCGATCGAGAGGGCGAGAGATGGAAGAGTCCATGAGGGAAGCTTGAGGGGATGATGAACCTGTTAGTCGCCCTGAGATGAGGTGGCGGCTTATGTGTAAGTGGACAGTACTAAAGTCATCGAATCATGGTGTCCGCTGTGACGCAGCCGGTTGGGGATCTCGGGGGGAGCTTGATTAGTGTCAGCTCACGAGGCTGTCCTTCCTCGGGGGAGTGAGGCTGTACGACAACCCTGTAAAGGAGGTATGGGCCTCGAATTTGAAGCGGATCGAAGAGACGATGTTTTAAAACCGCGTGTGCCTGAGGTAATCGTGGCATTTCAATCCATCTTGCGAGTACTACTTGCTGCAAGGGTTATTGTACATACGTTCATTCTTTTGTGCAACGCCTGCAGATATTGAGGACAAAGGCTTCAAAGTCCTGGAGCAGGACCAAGGGTGGCCGACATGACGTCCAAAAGGCCGGGATGTAGCTGCTTCGAACCCCCCGTAGCGGCAGTTCGCCGCTTGATGTACGTGCATAACAGCGGCCTGAAGACTCCTTCCCCATAATGCTTGTTTAATCTGAAGGATTTCTCAGGGGGAGACAAAGAAGGCTGTTACATCCGTTGACAATGGATGACGCTCGGACTTGGCGCGCATACTGCATCTGCGTGCAGTGATACTCAGCATGCCTAGAGTCGACAAGGATGCCACACCTTCTGGAGATAATCCTCGTGGTATATTTGACGAGGGAGAGGGAAGTGTGCAGCTTTTGCAAGACACAGTGGAGCCTTTGGGCAATGCGGAGGAAGAAGAAATAACAGGCGTTGTAGAGTGGAGCTTTGCCGAATGATGAACAGGGATTCGTAGCTTGAAGTAGATAGCATGTGATGGGCCATGAAGCAAGGATGTGACGTGGAATAGAAATTGTTGCTTTGCTTCTTGAGCACTGGGCCTGCTATGATATGTTCACAGCTTCACTCACCACCCACCAAATAGAAAGCGGCCGGACTAGCTGGTGGCAATCCAAAAGCAGACGACGACGAGAATTGATTACAACAGTTTCCTTTCATCTCACGTCATCGGTAATCGGTACTTTTTGAGCCAAGAATTCGTAAATGATGACTGGAGTAATAGAAACAGTGGATAGTAGGTCAATATCAATGATAGTATCCGTATGCTTCAAACGAACTTAGCAGGCAACAACGGGCCAGGGCGGCGTACAGGCCTCCCGGACACAGTTACATGTATCGTACACTGGACTGCACTCCATGCCTGTAGTTCTCTTTGCTATTCGGAGCCTCGCGGGGTCCTCTTTCGGGGCCTTTGGGACTCATGATGCCTCCTCTCGAAGGCTTGAATTGCCTCAAACAGAGGAGGCCCCATGTCGTGCTCATCACTTGCGTGCCGCTTATCTAACAATCCGATCGTGTCGGGACAACCTGGTCCGTTGCCTGTCTCGCGAGTGAAGATGCAGTACAAGTGCTTCCATCAAAAGAAGTTTTTGGGAGCTGTATGTCGTTCGCAGCATGGTACTGCACATATGGCTGACCTGATGATGGATTGAGATGCAATTCTCTCCCACAGTACATCACTCACACAAAGCTGAATCATTCAACCAAGCCTGCGAGAAACCATGCCACAAGTAGATCCTTCATCGAAAGCTTCCATCTTTCCCCGGACCCACTTTATTGTCTCGACGACCCCGACTGAGATTACAGCAAAAAGTGTGAGCCATATTTTGTACGCTCCATCTGTGTCGTCTCACGCCGACGAGGTCTACCCGTCGCTCGGCAGTCCCATGCAAGAGAGGGCGGAGCGATTGGGCAACGAGGTTATTACGTCTGTCAACACTTTCATGAGCAGTAATACAATCAATTGTGAGCACTATGCAAGGCCGACAGAGGAGGAAAGCTGCCGGATGATGGAAGACCTGGTGCGCACATATGCAAAGAAGGCGGAGACGGAGAAAGTCGGAACCGTGGATTGGAGCATCAAATCGAGAGATCTGACCGAACGCCACATCGCAAGAGTGCCAGGGGAAGACGCTTCGGAAGGTGCGGAAGAAGAAGAAGAGTAGTGAGGAACAGAGCAAGAGTATGTACTAAGTAGAATCTGTTGAGGGCAAGTTAGAATGCAGGGGCTGCAGAACATCAGTCCAGCTTGCTAAGATGACGAGTGGTCTTTGAATCACCAGTGTAGAAATAGTTCAAGTGACTGTCTATGACGACGGCTTATATCGACATCAAGGTGGTAACATATTCGAAAAATCGAGCATATGTGATATGAAAGGGCCACAAGTGATGTGCGTACACAAGGTCGACGTCAACGGGATACACTCGCATCTACTTCTTTTTACCTCCCTTCTTCTTCTTTGGCTTCCCTTCGGCCACTCCAACACCCGCCGTGTCATTCATCCAGCTATCATCCTCTTCTACCTTTTGCTCCGCCTTCTCATCAAGCCCATCGGCAGCAGCAGCGGCCTCAGCTTCAGCCGCTTTGGCTTCAGCTCGGGCCTTCATGGCGGCGTCAGAAGCGGCTTCGATGGTAGAGTCAAGAAGCTCCTGGTCCTTAGAGGCTTCGGAGGATTCAGAGTATGCCCAGAATTGAGAGAGCTCGCCTCGAGCGATGGCGTAAAGAAGAGGTCCCAATGCTAACGATGCGTTGTAGCCAGGCGCTTTGTTTATGTGAAGGTGAACTCACTACAAGCGGGACTTAAATAGAGCAGCGCTGGCTGAGCCCGTCCACTCCATCCCATAGCAGCCATTGTGGTCCCCAAACCCAGCACATAACTCAAAATCGCCACATTGAAATAACGCCTTCCAAACTTGCTCTTGGGAGTAACATTCTGGCCCTTGTGTGCTTGCGCATATCGGTGAAGGTCGTATCTGAGACAAAGAGCAATGATGAGGCCGGGCACCACAATGTCGCCTAGGCCGAGCATGGAAAACTTTGTAGGGGAGGCGAAGGGTGATGTTTTTGGGGAGAGGATTTTGATGGGGGCGTCGATTGTTTTGGCGACGGTGACCATGACGGGTGTCGCAAAGACCTGAGGGGAGTGATCAGATTCCGTGACCGACAGAGTATATAAAAGTTTACCCAAAAGACATCGTACACGAGCAAAGCTCCCAGCAGCATGAATCCCGTCGCAAAAGAGTCCAGTTTCAAGAGACCCAAAGTCTCGGTAGACAAGCTAAGAGCGAGGATATTTGACAGGATGTACGGCTTGCCGAGGTAGATGTACGCCGCAGGGATGGCGATAGCGACAGGGATAAGTGACAAGGAGGAAAATGTGATGCGCAAATGGAAGATCTCTGATTGCGTGGTTAGTCCTGCCACGGCTAAGAAGTCGTCCATAAACTTACGTCGGAACCCCGAAGACACACGTATATGGTAGATGGTGGACGTGACACCCAGAGCACTGAGAAAGAAGGACAAGATTGTGGTGAAGGTCTATGATATGGTCAATCGTAGAACTGTGTCAGGTCTTGACCACGTACAGATTGTATCGCAAATACACCGGCAATGCTGACTGGACCTTGAGTCAGTCATCCTCTTCATCGGCCGATCATCGTGTATGACTCACAGTACGCGTTCATGAACCAATTCAGCCATTCGGTGCCGTAGTACTTGACGATTCCGTAGAAGCCCAACAAAACCACCGACCCTATGACTGGAAACAAGAGCGAGTCCCACCAGGTCAACGATTCTTCCAATCCATCTTCATCTTCTTCTTCAGTCTCTGAAGGTATCTTTCCCTTTCTAGCACTTCGAAGCCTCCTTTTGGTGTCCTCTGGCATCTGTTGGTCGATCAGTACAGTACAACGTTTTTTGTTCAAATCAGGAGGACGCACTTTTAGCGACTTGAAAGAGCCAATAAAGATGGGAACAAGGGCTTGCAATCCAAGAGAAGTCCCTGTGACCCACAGAGATGGATCCTGTGCCATTTCTCAATGTTGCGGTATGTAGATACAGTCCTAAGCCCTTTTAGCAAGAGGTTCGCGTCGCGTTGGACATTGTTTTGCGTTTACGTAACGAACCTGAAGAGCATTTCGGCCCCCGCACGGTGGAGGCGACGAAAAAGTGAGATCAGTCTGTTTGTTGACGATTTTCAAACTTGTCCCTCTTCCATCTGCTTCAGATATCAACATGGTGCAAGAGAACAAGAAGGCCGTCAAGACTGGAGGAGACGATCTTGACGATGGTCTTGACTACGACCAAGACCTCTTGGCCGACTCTGACGCCGAAGATGTTGCCTCGGCAGCCGGCTCCGAGATGGGCGATGAGCAAGAAGCTGTCCCCATTGAGGGAGCTCCTCAGTATGTGATTGAAGGAGAAGAGACAGAAATCTCTATGAGCCCCGTCATTGAAGGCAAGAAGCGAAAGCTGGAAGAGGTGGAGACGGTTGGTGCGCCTGCAGCTGCGGACGATGAACAGGCCAAAGCGGCAGACAAGAAGAGACGAAAGAAGGAGAAGGAGAAGGAAAGGAAGCAGAAGGTGAGTCTATTGACTGTCGCCTTTTTGGGATAGTTATCTGATATGAGTAGTAGAAACGCCAAAATGTCGATAAAGCTTCTGGCGCATCCAGCACCCCAACCCATCTCGCCAAAGAAGATCTTTCAGCCATCCTCTTGCGCTCAATCCGCGAGTCGTACCCATCAGGGACTGCCATGGAAATCGAAGACATCATCATTCCCCAAGACAATATTCTTCCCCCGCCATCATACCCTGCCCCCGCACTCGACCCGAGCAATCCTTTTAAGCCTCTACAACAGAAGCTCGATGCCCTCATCGAGAATAAGAAGGCCCCGAAGAGCAACGGTACACCGAAGGTCATCATCCTCGCCCTTAGTGGGTTGAGATGCGCCGATGTGGTAAGGGGTGTTCGGGATGTCAAGGGTGAGGGAGAAGTCGTAAAAGTGAGCATGATGCCATGTAGGGTCTCCGAACGTAGCTAATAGTTGTTACAGCTCTTTGCCAAACACTTCAAGTTGACCGACCAAATCAATCATCTCGCCCGAACAAAAGTCTCCATCGCTGTGGGAACTCCAGCTCGTGTGGGGAAACTTCTTGCCGAAGGTAAAGTTGCCCCTTGCATTTAGATTTGATCTTGCAGCTGATATCTCCCTAGGCGCGCTGAAGATTACAAAACACACCACTCTTCTTCTCGACATCTCCCATCAAGACTCCAAAACTCGCACTATTCTCACCCTTCCCGAGGTCCGGGACGAGCTCTGGAAGTCTGTCTTTGGCGGGGAAGGCAGAAAGAAGTTGCTGGAGAACGGAGCGAAGGTTGGGGCTTTCTAGATGCTTTTAGGGTGAACCGGATTTTGCTGTCAGCGTGTCTGGATTTAGAACAGATTGGAGATGCCTTGTATGTATTAGACGAGTGCCATGACTAGAAGCAGTAGTTCTCCTCTCAAACTAACAGTGCTCAAGCCTCGTCTATTGCTACAGTGAACGGTCAAGGGGTAAGGGGAATTGGCGCAGGACAGGCCAAGCTCTATGAGCCCGACAAGTGTGCAGTCTGAGGCTCATGATGCTGATAGAAGCTCGACTCCTATTCCTGCCAATGTAGTACCCAGTATATTGTACCGCCAGGTATTTCTTTTGAGCTTTTCCACTTCGTCATCAGCCACAAAGGATTGACGACACGGCGGTGTATTCTGGGAAGATAGATGTCAGCGCCGTACTATACTCGAGCACAACGCTGTCGTGTCTACTTGGTGTGCAAATTCGAATGCTCGAACTACTGTATGGCTCCGCTTGAATGCATACGACGCTCTCCTTATTCAATCTACAATCTACCGGTGGTAATGGCCAAGGGCAGAGTATTTTTAGAGTATTATTGACCAATCCACAGACCGCCGAATCAAAGCAAAGGCACAAAGAAGAGGAAATGTTGAAAGACAGCAGCTAGGAATTACTTTCAAGCTATAACATAAGAACGCTTGGGTATCGAGCCAAAGCCATCTCCAGGAAATCAATAATCACTGCCCAGCAACAACTCAACATACACAAGGTCATACATAATGTCCACGTCTTCTCAAGACCAGAAAAGATACGCGGTAAATATCCCCGACGACAGTTGCGTGGCTCGAACACATTTCATCATCTATATGCCGCGTGAGCCGGTGTCATCGTGGTATCCCTCTGTGTCTTATCAGTATAACTCATCGGCAACTTTTTCGAGCATTTCCCATCGTTTTGGTGGCAGGGTACTTGATAGTATCGCTGATTTTGAAGGCATACATGGCCCCTGGGACGCATCCGATGATGTGACCCTAGAAGATAACTGTACCAAGATGGAGAGTCTATTGAATACCTACGCCCAGCAAGCGCTATACCATGAAGGAGTTGTG
This sequence comes from Cryptococcus sp. DSM 104548, assembly GCA_036426225.1. NCBI lineage: Eukaryota > Fungi > Basidiomycota > Tremellomycetes > Tremellales > Cryptococcaceae > Cryptococcus > Cryptococcus maquisensis. The sequence goes on from CP144042.1 coordinate 262,608, forward strand.
GAGTGGGATATCGATTTCAAAGAAGAGGAGAACGAGGAGGAGGGGAAAGAAGTAGAGAGAGAGCAGGGCAGCATTGCTGGGGAGGGAGAAGAAAGCGAAGCTTCCTCGTCTGGAAGCGACAACCAAGGGTCGTCTGACGATATCAGTGCTTGATTCGTGATGATTAACGCATATTACCCCCATTGCCATTGGTCATGGATGTGAGATCAATCAGAAGACTAACCAGAGAGATACATCATCAACGGGCTACAAGAACTAGCAGCTATACACAAGAATAAAAGTAGTAGTAGAAAGAACAAAAACATGCTAAAGGTTATCCATAACCCATGCAAACAAGCAACGACTTGGTGTAGCCGACATGTTCATGCTACAAATCTAGACACAGGTCCACCCGGATGGCGCCCTAGGAACGTATCCCGACCAGCGTGTCAATCCACTTACAAACTCCGTCCACGATCAAAGGCATAGATCCTACGGGCGCTCGCGTGGTTGGCTCTCGCAGCCCATGCGCAGCCCCCTCCACATAGTCCGTCTTCACCTCCAGCCCGAGCTCCTTCATATCACGCTCGATAGCCTTGCTATCCCCCAGAGGCACCATTCCGTCTGCTGTGCCATGTACGAGATAGGCGGGGCAGGTCTGAGGAGTGACAGGCAGGAGGAGATGCCGTTTGTCGGTAGGGATGAGAGCCAGACGTTCGGAACGAGGAACTCGCGCGAGCTTGGCAGCCAGCCCTGGGGACGAGAGGAGGTTGTCAAGAGTTGTACCATTTTTCAGCCAGTGAACGAAAAGCCCAAACCGGTTATCAGGGTCCGTCGCCACGAGATCGACGCCAAAAACGACAGGCGAGTCGGAGATCACCTTGCCCCCTCCCGTTTTCTCCAGCTCCTCCGCCTTGGCTTCGTCGTATTTGTAGTACGCCATATGCGGCGTAACATCATAAGGTTTCACCCAAAAGTCGTCTAGCCAATCTCCCGCTTCACCATAGAAGTCCAACCACCCGAGAGGGCGAGCGATGACAGATGGGATTGTAGCAGCCGCCTTGGCAGGATAGTTGCCGCCGGAAGCGCCGCTCACGATGATACGCGCAGGGTCGATGGAGAGGTTGGCAGAGCTGAGGTAGTGGGCTAGCTCGGTATGTTGGGAGGAGATGTAATGGAAGAGGGTGTGGACGTCGTCGAGGATATCTTGGGCGGTACTGGGAAGCAGGAGACGATAGTCGGCAGATATGACTACGATACCTTTTGCCGGCAATTCCTCTGTAACCCTGATAGGTCAGCAATGACTCTCGCATAAAAACAAGTATGACTTCACCTCTCAGAAAGGGTATGAAGAAGCCGTCATTCCTGGACCCAGTGACGATACCTCCTCCATGAAAGTGCACGAGCGCAGGGACCTTGCCGTGCACACCATACTGGGAGGGGAGGTATGCGTCGAGCTTGATATCGTGCTTGGCGTCATAGACAAACGTCTTTGGTTCCGGTATGTAGTCTACGGTCATGATTGATGATATACGTGGTAGCTGAGAAGACGGGTCAGCAAGGCTCGTCCAGGGCCCAACATAGCTCACAGATACGATAAGACGGCTTATCGATTGGCTGGAGCTTGTCGTAACAGATCAAGCAAATGCTGCAGCAGCACTTGAGTCTGGACTCTCCTATACGCGTGCTAAGAGCGGCCAATTACTGGGTTCTGGATGAATCGACTTGAGGAATGGCGGGTTAGTTAGAAGACAACGAAACAACAACAGAATGACGATCTTTGAGACTCCACCGACCACCGACCGGCTTCGACGTCGGGCGCCGTTTACATGCCGCTTCTGTATCTAAGCGCCGTCTATTGCCGGCTGACTGTTGATTGCGAATGCTTTTGCAAGCTCAAGAGGGACCGTATTAGGCTGCCGTTGATGAAGTCGGGTGATGGAGATTCAGAGGATGGTTTGGAGTGCATAAGTGTGATGTACAATGATAAAGCCGCTTCTTCCTCTCAAGTAGTAGCTAGCTTTCTATCTGTTTCAACGTAAATGTAAGTATAGACAACAGCTCTGTCGCCTGGCGACTTTTTTTTTCTCAACCGTATTCTCGGTTTCTGATCATGACCCCCATATACTCCCAGTCGACTCCTCTATCCAATAGCTCTCCAGAATAGTAAACCTTCTCTGATCCCCGCTTTGCATGATACACCTATCCCTTCGCCTTCACCCCACTCCCCTTCCTCTTCTCACCCGGAGCCCTGTTATGCACAATCATATGTCGCTTGAGCTGGTCGGGCCTCGAAAATTTTTTGCCGCAGCCGGGATGGGCGCAAGCAAAAGGACGTTCACCGGTATGGGTACGGATCTATCAAAACCGTCAGTGGACCGTTGCGAGACGAAGAGAGTCGAAACTCGGAGAAGCAGGACGCACGTGTTTAGTAAGGTTGGAAGCTTCGACAAAACCTTTGTCACAGTGAGGGCAGACGAAAGGCTTTTCACCGTTGTGCGTTCTCTGCAAAGATGTTGGCGTGCACGGCGCTACAAAGGGATCGTACGTACCATGTGAATAGTCAGAGAAGATGAGATCGCAAAGCTCTTGCCGCAACCTGGATGTTCGCATCTGAATGGCTCTGGTGACCTCGTCAGTGGTTGAGCCCACACGACGAGATGATGACTTACTCTCTTGAGCATGCCTCCGCATATGCGCAGTCAATGGAGCCGCCTCACTGAAACTCTGCTGGCAAACACCACAAACAAAAGGTTTGTGCCCAATATGACTCTGCAAGTGCCGCAACACCTTCTGCCGGCTCTTGAATACCCGTCCTTCTTCGCCTCCGCACCCGCCCCAATGACAAGTGTAGGAATCTCGTCCCTTGGGAATATGCACTTCCGAAAGATGGTCCATGAGGGAGGATGTGTCGGGGAATGGGCGGGGATGGGAACACGAAGGCCAGAGGCAGAGTAAAGGCTTGCCGGGGAGGTTCAGGGTGGGAGATGGGGGAGAGACGGAAGAGCCAGTGTCGACGGTGGACGGAGGAGTGGGAAGATTGTGACGGGCGTCATGAGCGTGGTGGGGATGGGGATGGACGTGGCTGCAATTGTTTTTATGATGCAGTTGAGCCTCGCGAGGGTCGATGTGGTGGTGGTGATGATGTCTTGGAGGCTGCTGATTCTGCATATCATGCTCCGTGGGCCAACCCACTATATCCGGCGGGATACCCAAGTGCTCCTCTAGAACATGCCGAAGGATGGTACCAGGGCTGAAAGGCTCGCCGTTGGGGTGAACGTGCTCGTGATCGGCCTGGGGAGGAGGATGAGGAGAATGGGTGTGGTTGTGAAAGATATTTGTGAGGGAATCAGGCATATCGGTGACTGGAAAACAATCATCCCACATGCAAGACAGCAACGGATCTTGTGCGATGGCAGGCGCCGTCCGCAACGACTCGAGCTGACGCTGATAGCCTTGCTGCAGCACATCATTCTGAGCGGATTGCTGCTCGTACTGTTGATGAGGGGATGGCGACGGGAGTGGGACAGTTTGCAAGTGGGAGGTTTGTACCTGCTGTTGCGCTTGCTGGGCCTGCAGTAAAAGCTGGTCTGGCCTCTGCGCCGAGTTCCAAGCGCTCAAATGGTCTGCGGCGACGTGGGCGAGCAGATCAGGCATGGAGCCAAAGACAAGGTGACAATTCCCCCAATGGCAAATGTGTGAAGGCGGTACTGGCCCTTCCGTGGTGGACGAAGCTGAGGCGATTGGCTGGACTTGATTGTCTACAGAGAAAAGGGCGGCGAGTGGGTCGAGAGGCGGTGGGTGGACTGCGCTGTTCTCGGTGGGACAGACGGGCATATTGCAGTCAGGTTGATTACAGCATTCAATCTGCCATGAAAAATTAGCCAATGAGGATGAAGGAAAAGCACAAAGGGTCAGTGTCGTCCAACTTACCAACTGTTGTATAGCGTCGCACCCTTCTGGTGTCCCCGCCCATTCCTCCAGAGTCTGTGCAGTCTGCAGCTCACTCATGCGTCTATCTCCGCTCGCCATGCTGGGCCCTGCCAGACTCTCCTCGTGTTTGATCCCTCCCCCATTCCTAACGTCGCCTCCTTCGAGATGCCCGCCATGCTTGTCACAGCAGTAGTCGCCGCTGCAGCAATAGGTATCGAAATGGCACTCGGAAGTGCATCCCGATGGATCATTGGGATGATGGTGGTGTGTCGCAAAGTTCTGGTCGTGGGGAGTAGGAGGATGGGGGTGGGGTTGATGATGGGATTGGGACGACGAGCCGCCGTGGTCCTGGTCGCAGCAGACGGCGGCATGGGTCCAGGGATTGATCAAGGAGTGGTGAGGATGAGCCATGTTTCCAAGAGGCAAGTCGGAAAGAGGACACAAGAAAATTAAACAGAACGTTGTTCTCGAAGAGTGGCGTCGGGGGCGAAAGGAAGCAGAAGTTACCAGGCCCTACTCTCCGATTTTTTATTCTTTTTCGTGCTCAGCTGAGGCAGCAGGCGTCTGGACAGGAGAGGAACGTCGGGACGGCGTAAGGGGTAGGTAGTGCGTTCGGACTTCAATCCACGCGAAAGGGCAGACACATCAAGTGGCACTTGCAGGCGGCAGTGAGGACCCGCGAGGTACTCAGTCTGGCTGTAGTTTTGTAAGCGAGACGATCTCTGTTCCGTTTCTACGGTGCTTACAGACAATATGGTGGACGGTATGGGCCATACGTATACCTCGCTGCGATCCCAGGCAGGTGTTGTTGCTTTTGTGAACGTGCGATGGGGAGGTCACAACACGCTCATTGCTGCATGCGGGTTAGACTTCTTGGGAGAAAGTCTACAAATTCAACTTAAATAATGCTCGGCGGCCGCCTCACACAACGAACGTCCGCTATGTACTGTACGCTGACTGTACGAGTTGTTCTGATGCAGAGAAGTAGATTGAAGAGGTAATCTGACAGCGGTCCACTGTCAATGAGATCATCGGTATCCAACTGTGTGGCTACTACATGATTGGCAGACGACATCGTGTAAAGTAGCATGGTCTAACGTTGCAGGTCTCAATCGAGACTGTTTTGATCCATTGTCATCAGGCATACTAGTCCTCCAGTCGTACGTGACTTGTCCATGACTGACCCCAGCTTCCCGCTGACTTCCAGACTATCCCAGTCAGAAGCGCAAGAAGTGATTTGGGTGGCGACCGACGGGGCATGATTGTTCAAGCGGTCTGTCATCGTAGTGACAAGTTGTGAGCGGAGTTGCTGGCTTTTTGGCGTAGCTGTCGCCCTACATCAGGGTTTATCTTGCGGATAGACTGGATGGCAGAAGCCTTGGATTGCTTAGACATGATGCTGTAATTAGTTGTCTTTAAAATTCTCTTGGGGGTAGCTGTGTAAATGAAGAATATGGCCTCTTCTTCAACGGCCCATGAGGAGCTGAGGTCTTCTTTTTTCCTTTAGAGGCCGAATAAGCCGACTTGGCGGACCGCCGCCGGAGTCTGAATTACACTGCTTTTCTACTAGACATCCTCTGACGTCTATGTTTTCTCGTCCTTGCACACTGTGCGAATCACAGAACACAGGAAATTGCCGTCAAAGGATTACTACTAGCCTGAACAGCATGATCCCCGGCCCATGTGCAATCCCACTCAGTTTGGAACTTGGAAACCGCCGAGCACACGATTTAACCTTTGTGTCCAATGTCTCAGAGTTGCCATTTGCATCCGGCAAAGTCCTCATAGATCATGCATATTATACAGTAGATAAAATGTACTCAACCTCAAATTGATCAAAGCCCCAATGAGCAGGCAGTCAACCAACGCCGCCGCGCTACCTTCCTCATTCACCAACATCCGCCGTCCCGTCAAGCAAGGGTTCCAGTTGTTCTAGATAGCTCTTGAACTGTTGCACCTCATCTGGTTAAACCGACACAACAAAATCGACCGGTAGTAGATCCACCGCATCGTCACTGCCCTGACCTCCTTCGCCTCGGAATGCCGTGCCCTCATGTGTGCCCCGGAAAGTCAGTTGATCTGGGCCCTCACTCTAGAGAGTGCCATTGGTATAGAATTAAAAAGTACTGGGGTCTCCCTTCCCGTCTATACCTCCAGGGACAGCACCCTTTGAGGCAGCAATGGACGGCAGACAAGACTGTGGCAGCTTTGAATTGAGAGCGTGCCATGCCATATCAGGTTCTCCCCCGTCTTCCTTGGGGTAGTATGATGAATCAAGCGTTGTCTTCGCAGAATCTGCCATCTCATCGTATACTATGCTTTCGAGTGGGGTGATCTTGGATCTCAACGCGCACCTCTCCTTCTCCTCGGCGTACTTCATAATCCGGGCGTGCTGTTTGTTGACGATATCTGATACCGTCCGTGGGCCCCAGGCATCATTGCTGCTCGATGGACCTGCCGATGTGCCTTTTGCAGCCAGCAAAGTCATAAGGATCATGCATATCTTACAGCACACTGTCTGCCCTTCCCTACTTCAAGCTCCTCCTCCACTTGATGAAGGCCACCAAGTTCTCATACACCTCCTCTCCTCTCACTCTCAGCTCCGCATCCTTGCGCTTGTCAATCTTCTTCACCTCAGCCCTGACCTTGCCAACCAGACCTGCCAAGGTCTGCGCATACCCCTGCTGCTCAAAGACAGCGTCATATGAACGGGTCTCATCCGAGTAAATGTCGATGACAGCGTTGAGGAGGGAGATGAGAAGTTCGGGGGTGGAAGCGGAGGTGAGGAGGGAGATGAGGTGGGACGAGATGAAGGTGTTTTCGGAGGGAGAGGTGGAAGGGCGGGAGGCGAGGGAAGAGAGGATCTCGATAGCACGGGATTTGGAGGGTTCGTCACGGAGGAGAGGGATGATGTCCATCAGAGCCTGTACTTGATCTTGCTGAACAGTCTGCGGGTGACGTGAGCTACGCATCAGGCTAGAACGATTGAAGAGACTCACGACGACCTCAGGGTTCACCTTGACAGCGCCCCAAAGACCTCCAAGCGCCATCTGCATGATCTCCATCCTCATCTCCTGCCCCTTCTGATTCAGAATCTTCCGGTCCCCTCCAACTGCACGTACGATACCAAACATGGAATCCCACAAACCCTGCGAGGGCACCTTCTCTCTTATAGAGGCAGCGGCTTTGGGGCCGTCAGCGTTGTCGATGGAAGCGACAGCGGTCAAAAGAAGATTGTTGAGCGCTTCAAGAGCATGGAGATGGAGGACGGAAAGGACGGCCGTGGTGGGTGGATGCAGGGAAGGTTCGCTAGTAGCCGGGGGGAAGGACAATGCCAGGGGTTGCGAGAGAACGGTGAGCCTTTCTGGCAGATTAAGCGCTGTCAGCAAGTGCGAGAGGGTAGCACCGGGGTTGATGACAACCCCAGTGGCTTCCATCTCCACTTCCGCTCCCGGCTCACGAGCACGAGAGATGAGTCCTTCATCGTCGACCTCGTCGTCGTCCATTTCCGCGTCTTCATCGTCCTCTACAGCCTCGGTGGCACCGCCTTCCTCAGCTATTTCGGCAGCGACTTCTTCAGCGTCTTCAAGACCGGCACAGATGTTGGTGAGAACTTCGAGAGCAGCAACTACTGTCGAAAGACTGCGTTCAATGCGCTCAAGAGCGACCTCAGTGGACGTTTTGTGATCGGTTTGGGGAGAATTGCTGGATACTGTTTCTGTCGCAGGAGGCTACAAGTATGTCAGCGTTGTCTGTTATCAACTGAAATTTGACGGACAATTTGCTGCACCAGGTGGCTCACACGCTCACAAACAGCCTCTAGCTTCACATCCAACAGTCCATTCACCAACGGCAGGATTGTCGACCCCGTCAATTCATTGATCCCAACCCTCTCATCCGCCCTCGACCCCGCCCGGATGATGTTCCTCAGGACGCCACAGACATGGACCCTCCTGAGTAAAGCCCGTCCATCAGGAAGGTCATCCTCGGGGCTCTGGGAGGCAGATTCTTTCGACCTTTTCTTGTCTTTGCGCGCCTTCTCTCGCTCTTTCTGGGCGCTCTCGGCAGGGAGGTGGTCCTCTTGGGCGACAGCGATGAGTATGGGAAGAGCAGTAGGGTGTACAATGAGTGATTTGCGGAAGGGGAAGTTGTCTTGTGACAGAGCGAACAGGGTTTGAGCTGCATGGAAGATGAGCCAAATCCGATCTTGTTGATGAGGAGGTACTCACCAGCAGCAGCAGAAACACCTAGCCCCAGCTTCTCTCTCCCTTCCAAGATCTTGACCAGCAGTATTTCGCAGCTCAAACCGTTGACACTGGCCAAGGTCTTGGGTCCGGCCTCGGCAAGACACCAAAGAAGTGAGATAACGTTTTCGGAGAGGGCAAGGAGATGCTTTCGAGCTTGATAAGATTCGTCCGTGTCGGGAATTGTCGAAGTCATGATCTGATCAATAGTAGTAGAAACCTAATATTTTATCAATTGACTTTCTCGACACCTCGCACTGGACACACCTTCCCTATGAGGACAGCAAGGTGCGAGATGATGCCTTTGTTGGCCATTTCACCGCAGAGCTCCCTTCCACCGTCAATGGCCAAATTTCTGATATGTAAGTTAGCGATTGCTGTTGTGGGAGCTGTTGATAGCGCACCTCAGAGCCCCAGAGGCTTCCACAACCACCTCATCGACATCGTCGGTTAACCTCTCAATCAAGGCGCCGACGACATTATTGCCTTGGAATAATCGTCTGGTGGCCGCATCGTTCTGAATCAAATTTGAGATAGCGGCACATGCCCAGATTCTATCAGCGTATTCCGTTGATTGGAGCTGTATATAGTGATCAGCATGCATAGCTTTGACTGGGCTCCGTGCTCACCTTCTTGAGAACAGGCAACATCTGCTCAGCTTTCGCAGGGTTGGCTTTGCCCTCGCCCTTACCTGCACCAAGATGGGCATCGGGTACTCGCACGGGGTTGTGCCTCCATCCTTGAGTCTTCTTTTTGGTCTGGGCTTTTCCCATTGTGTTTTATAAAAGCGTGTGCTGATGAGGTGGACAGATATGATTGGAATTTTTGGTGGAGGCATCAAGGTGGAGGACGCGGATGGCCAGGTACCGTTACGTAAATCAGCCCTGACGATATTATTTTCGTTCTTCAACAAGAGGCAAGCTTGTCGATGCAACTATCGAATCACAATAGTGGAATAGGAGCACGGTATGTACATACAGTACTTATAGTCTCAAACACAACCTCAAGACTCATTCAATGCGATGGATACCTGATTTTACTCTACAGAAACAGCTGAAGAACATCTCTGCGGGCTCTGCCACCATTATGCTACGCCTGGCCGGCATTCTGGGAAGCACCATTGGCATCACCAGCCCCGACACTGATTCTAGTCAGCGACAGTCACTTTCAGAGCAGTAAGAGGACTCACAACGCGCTCAAGCCACTGGTACCATCACTGCTCACAGGAAAAGCATCTGACAGCATATCCTGCCTCTTCTTCAGGTCGTTGAGCTTCGAATCGCGTTTGGCGAGCTCGGCTTCAGCGGCTTCAGAGCGTTTTTTGAAGTACTCAATGGCGTCTTTCTCGTAGTAGTGGTGGATCTCGCCGTCGCTACAATACTAGTCAGCAAGAGAAAGACAAAGCAAGGAGGGGCAGAGGAGCTTACCCGGAAGAGCGGACGGCGACATTGGCAGGGATATCACCTGGCTGCAACGCAGATGCAGAAGAGGCGATGAAGATGAGGGAAACAAAGGAGGCGATGGTGAACTTCATTGTGATTGGTGATGCGGTGATGTTTGAGAGTGGTGGCGTATCAAAGACCGAAGGTTGAAAAAAGAAGACTGAGCTACCAGAGCTGGATTAAAAGACAAGTTGAGTGTGAGTGAAAGAAACGCCTACCAGAGGAGGGCTTATATACCTTGCATTTCGCCCCAAATAATAGTTCTACATGGTATCGTGTGTATCCAGGATTTACGATCCCGTCGCGTTGAGATGCGTTGCCATGGCTGAGGGGCGTGTCCCGCGAGACCGTCACTGGTCGCGTTCTTTGGTCTCCAGCCTTTTTCTCCACCTCGGCGGTTGATCGTCCTACACGTCCTACGCCCTTTCTACATATACTGATACATGCGTCACAGACCATATCCTGGACCTTTTGTCGAATGTATCAGACAACAATGGTCTCGTTGGTCATAGTAAGGTTCCGCCCCGAGGTGTCTTGACTGGTTTGACGTCCACGTTCCACATTCCGTTCATATCACTAATTCTTGGCAGCAACTGCAGGCAGCCTAGACTTCTGTATATGTATACATCACGGCGTACTGTCAAGTCTAAGAGCATAACCAAAACAACCAGAACCATCCCTTTTATCGTTCCCATCGTTCAAATGTACCGAGCTCAGAAAAAGCTCAAAGTAGAATAGGCTCCCCTTCCTTGTCAAACCTGACAGCTTTTCCTTCCCTGAACGAGTGCGTCAAAGCCTTAGCAATGAGAGCAGCCTGGAGACCATCATAAGCCGATGTAGGAGTTGCTGTGATTCGTCATGAGCATCGTTTCGCGCCGCCTAAACAGTACTCACGAGTGTCGTCAAGAACACAGTCGACGAAAGCGTTGGCTTCGTGAATGAATGCATCGCCGTATCGGTCCATGTAAGTGGGGATATCGGCGGTACCAGCTTCATCACTACTCGGAACTGGAGGTCCAGCAGCTTCCTATCCCATCCGTCAGCTCATTGATTCTCTCTCAATAGTAAGAGTCCATACAGTCACAAGCGCCTTACCGCCCCCTCCAAACACTTCCACGTGACTCTCAAATCCCTGCAAGCCTGTTCTGCTGTTGTGCAAAGTGCAAACAGAGCCGTTGTTGTATTCGATGATGGAGAAAGCGTTGTCGCAGTCGCCTTCTTCCTCCAGCTCGGGATGGGCGGTGATGAGACCGGAGGCAAAGACGCGGATGGGCTTGATGGGTTCGCCGGAAGGGAGAGAGAGGAGCCATCGGGATTGGTCCTAGGTTGTGTTAATTGACATGAGGGAGAAGCAGGGAAGGGGGAAGGCATACAATGTCATGAATAGCGCTGTCCATGAAGATACCACCGCCCGCCTTGGCATAAGCGATGAAGAACCCGGAAGGGTCGTACGCGTCCCTAGAGGTGGACTTGAGGAGGTAAGGCTTGCCAGGCTTGGTGCCCTTGAGCTGGTCTGCAAGACCATTGAGAGCCTTGTCGACTATACGAATATTAGCTCTCATCCAGACAGGAAGAGAAGAAACTCACAACGACGGACAAATCCGATCATGACCTTCACCTCGGGCCTTTTACTGGCAGCCTCGACAACAGGCCTAGTATCTTCAATGTCAACAGAGATGGGCTTTTCGAGCAAGACGTGGATGCCGCGCTCGATGGCTTTGATGGTGAAGGGGGCGTGGGTGCTGGTGATGGTGGAGATGACGACTGCGTCAATGTTGGGGAGATCAAAGACCTCCTCGGGGTCGGCGTAACATCTTTCACAGGCTCAGTTCGGCAGGGGATAGAGGAAGAAAAGACTCACGGCACACCGGGAAGGTTGTCCTGGACCCACTTGGCAGCGAGTGGACTGGGATCGGCTACAGCGACGATTTCCGCACGAGGAACATGGTTGTGGAACTGTGTTGGTGTAGATACATGGGAAAGAAGCGTTTACGAGGTCAGCGTATAGTCGCATCTGGTCGAGCGAAAGCGCTTGATACGTACGTTGTAAGCGTGGCGCCTACCCATTCGGCCACAACCGAGCATGGCGACGCGGAGCTTGGGGGGAGAAGCGAGCATTGTGGGTCTGTGAATTCTATCTGGGGTGTACAGTCAACTGCATCTCGGTGTGCGCATATTATATACTCACGTCCGGCTCGGAGCAGGCCAGGATCACAAGACTCATCGCTCCGATGCGGGAAACCGCGCTTACAGGCGAGATTAGATTCTAGATGCGAAGGTGTACCACAGCTGTCTGGGTGCGAACATGCATATTGAAAGATGAATAACCGGTAGCGGGTGATTGGGGGAAGCCTTAGTCCAGAGGTCAGAGGCACCCGTCTCGGAATGAGACCGCAGACGCGCCCCCCACCATATGGAGCTGATCTGTAGAACTTTTACGAGCCAAGTCATTCAGCCGCCGTACGAGTCGTTGAACGACGACCGAGTTCTTCGAGTACAGGAGTGGCCTATGATGCATCACATATAGGCTGGACCAGGCTCGAGCTGCTCCAGATGTCCGTGGACGACGGTACCATACCATGCGCGGCGGGCGGCCGTAGAGGCTTTCGACGTTATCCTTGATCTGATAACCCTCGTCCGCCATTATCCGTCTCCCCTTCTCCTTCCCTTCCTCTACCAAGTCTTCAACATTGCTCGTAAATTGCATGTATGGAATATCAGTTTTACAGAAGCGCAATGATTAGAAGCACCAGGCAAAATAATCAATTCGGCTCGGCTGGCCGAAGATGGTCCGGAATCGGGACAACCTCCGGCCCGGCGGACCATCGCCATCTTGCTGCGATAAGCAATCTTCGTAGTCGTCGAGGCGGGAGAACGGGCCGTATGTATATGTCATCTCGCTCACCTCTTCCCTCCCGCTACCCAGAAACCCTCGACTCAGCATGTCTCCCTACACTCTTCGCTGGGGCATCATTTCTACTGGCAAGATCGGCACTCTATTCGTCGAGGACCTCCTCACAGACCCTACAGACCGCAAAGTCAGAGACGTGTCCCACGTCGTCACAGCTGTGGGGTCCCGTTCTGTCGAGTCTGCACAAAAGTTCATCGACAAGATCAACAGCACCTCCAAGAACAAGCCCTGGGGCGCTGGTGTGGACGACGGCAGATTCAAGGACGTCAAGCCCTACGGCGACTACCATGGCGTCTACAACGATGCTGTACGTTCTACTCACTTCTTCTCGTTGTATTCCAGCTGAAAGACACTGCTATAGAACGTTGATGCGGTATACGTTGGAACTCCCCATGTTATGCACCACCGCAACGCCAAGGACGCCCTGCTCGCCGGCAAGCACGTTCTCTGTGAGAAACCCTTCACGTTGGACCGCGAGGAGCTTGATGAATTGATCTCGATCGCCAAGGAAAAGAAACTCTTCCTCATGGAGTAAGCCTCTCTGCTTTTTACAGCGAAGCGCTCGCTGACTTGAGCGCAGAGCCGTATGGACACGATTCCAGCCCATTGCCTATCGGGTCGAAGAAGTCCTCAGGAGTGGCGTGCTCGGCAAGCCCAAGAGGTTCTGGGCCGACTTTTCCATGGACTGGGGACTTGATTGTGGGTCACTCCTGTTTCCCGTTGTTGAGCTGTGTTGACTTGATCAGCTGCACCCCGCGACGCTTGGATGTTGAATCCTGAATTCGGTGGCGGCAGTCTTCTCGACGCTTCCGCCTACCCCTCCGTAAGATCCTTCGCCTTCTCCACCTCTCTATCCATGCTAACGTTGTACAGGTTTGGGCTATGCTCTGCGTCCACCGCCATCCCCTCAATACCAATAAAGACCCCAAAGTCGTCAATACCTACCAAACCATCTACAAACCCACCGGTGTCGACAAAGACTCGCGCTGGATTGTCCAGTGGGAGGACTTTTGTCTAGCTGCTTTGGCTACCGACTTGGACAGCTCGGGGCTGAAGGATGCTACAGCTGCCTTGCAGTGTGAGGAAGGCGATCTTGTCATCGCTTGTAAGTCTACCCATGTCCGCATCTGAAAGAGGCAGAAACTGACGTCGCGAAAGATCCTCCATACAAGCCCACCAAATTCACAGTCCACCCCAAGCCCGAGCCCTTCCCCGGAGCTATCAAAGACACAACCACTTATGACTGCTCCCTTCACCCGGGTGTGAATGGTATGGCGTACGAGGCTGATGAAGTCGCGAGATGCATTAGGGACGGGAAGCTGGAGAGCGAGAGGATGCCTTGGGAGGAGAGTCAGATTGTGCAGGGGTGGGTGGATAAGGTCAGGAAGAGTGGCCCGAGTAAGAGTGCTGGGCTGAAGGGGACCGCGGGGCAGTAGACGGGCGGTATATGGCTCATGTTGTATAATAAAGGTGAAGCAAACACTGTATAAAAGCCGTGTAGACTATAGAATATTCGCCTGGAATGAAGGATATATGTCATACTGAGAGCTTCTCCGCTGAGCATCGGGATCGATCAAGACCGCTGAGATGCAGGCTTGCCGCATTATCGTGATGCCCACCAGCAGCAATTACAGAGCTCGAGCGATTAACACCTTTCTGCTCAGTTACGTAAGTAATGTTACGCGTCGACGCGTTTGCAAATGGCTTCTGCCGACGAGTGCATATAGCCCCGGACTCCATCGATGCGGCATCGAGTTTCTCCTTTGCAACATTTGACAGAGCCATATACCAATGTCAAGACCCGGTGAGTCTTCAATCACCGGCTCCGTGGTTGGCACACGACTGATCACGGTTCAGTCCACTGCCCCATTTGCGACGCACTACTGCCTGAATCCGACATCAACGCCCACCTCGACAACACCTGTTCCGGCGCACCACCTTCCCCCAAATCTACCCCCCACCAAGCCCCATCATCAACCCCCATGTCATCGTCCCATCAAGTGTACGACCTCACCGACTCCCCTCCGCCCAAAGCGTCGACTTCTACGCAAACCAAAGGCAGCGCGAGTACGCAGAAGCCGGAGAGAAAGTCGTCCGCTTCTGGACCTGGGCAAGAGCAGAGTGGGAAGCAGGTCAAGATTGCCCCCATCTTTGGTGCGCCTCAGGGTGGGACGAAGAGGAAAGCGGAGAGCAGAGGGGCACCTGCGGAGGAGCCGAGCATGGAGAAGAAGCAGAAGCAGCAACATATCTCCGGGCCGCCGGCGCCCAAGGTGAACCCTCTTACTGCCGCTCAACCGTATGTGTCTCTCGTTACTGTCATTCAGATATGTCTTGACTTTGAATAGACTTGCTGAACGATCACGTCCATCTGAGATATCACAGTACATCGGCCAGACCGACATTGTCGGCTCAGGCAGTCTTTTGAGGGCACAGATTGAAAGCGGAAAGCTGGTGGGGAGCTGTGTGCTCTGGGGGCCACCTGGGTGTGGGAAAACGTGAGTTCATCCTCGTCTTGGGAGAGATGAGTGGCTGATAGTCTTCTGGGAAGAACACTGGCAAGGCTTATAGCAAAGAGTTCCGGGGCCGAGTTCAGAGAGCTGTCTGCAACGAGGTAAGTCTCATGGAGTCCTGGATGGACGATTGATACTAAGAGCAATTTGTGCTGCAGCTCGGGGGCCGCAGATGTACGGCAAGTCTTCGAGAAGGCGAAGAACGGGCTGGTAATGACTGGCAAGTGAGTCATTCCAACTTTGTAGGATGTTCAATGCTGACTAAGAGTGCAGACGAACAGTGCTTATGATAGACGAGATCCATCGGTGAGCCCTCCACCATCCCATCTGTACACATAGCTGACATGATGAAGGTTCAATCGCGCCCAACAAGACCTGCTGCTACCATACGTTGAGAAAGGCTGGATCCAGCTGATAGGTGCTACGACCGAAAATCCGTCTTTTAAAGTCAATGGAGCACTCTTGAGCCGCTGCCAGTGAGCAATACCATCTCGGACTTACTTTCCAGCTGACAGAGCCGATAGAGTCTTCACTCTTCAACCCCACACTTCCGAATCCCTTCAAAAGATACTTCGCAACGCCCTCACTACCCTGGGTCAATCCGAATCTCTCCCATACCTCCCGTCAAAACTCGTACCCTTCCTTGCCGATGTCTCTGACGGGGACGCCCGGCAAGCATTGAACGGCCTTGAACTTGCTCTGCGGACCTGCCAGTCCCTCGACGCCTCCGCTCTCGCCCAACGAGCTGCTTCGAATAAAGGCAAAGAGCGGGATGCCTTTGAGATGGACATCGAAGACGCCGAGGACGAAGCAGACAAAAAGAAGCGTGATGCGCAGATCATGGATGCCGTGAGAAAAGGTCTACAAAAAGGGTATAACAGGACGGGAGAAGAGAGGTACGATATGATTTCGGCACTGCACAAGTGTTTGAGAGGGTCTGATGGAAGTGCTGCAATGTATTGGTTGGCTAGGTGAGTTTGCGACTTTGGGCAGGGATTGAGGTGAGACTGATCAAATCGATAGAATGATCACCGGTGGTGAGGATGCGTTGTACATTGCGAGACGGTTGGTGGTAGTAGCAAGCGAGGACGTGGGGCTGGCCGATGCTCAGGCTTTGCCTTTGGTACGTACGCTGTAGCTGGCTGGCTACAAATTGCGATTGAGATGCTGATTGTTCTCAGGCTATAGCGACTTATCAAGCTTGTCAAATTATCGGTCTCCCCGAATGTCGCATCAATCTCGCCGTACGTCCCGCTTTGCTACTGATATAGCCGCACTAACGCGTCTGCAGCACTGCGTAGCATATCTTGCGGAAGCCAAAAAGTCTACCAGGTCATATATAGCTTATAAAGCCGTAAGTACTGGCTTTCCTTGTCCAGGATGTATGCTGACACGTCGTAGGCGGAGCAATTGACACAAGAGCCGCCTCTTCCGGGCGTTCCGCTACAGATACGAAATGCTCCAACCAAGCTCATGAAGCAACTCGGCTATGGCATGGAATATGCTTACAACCCGGACTATGCACACCCTGTGCACAATGTGTGTCTTGTCAATCATGTGGAACCTGCAAGCTGACTTTCTTCGCTTAGGAATACCTGCCCGAATCGCTCTCGCAACACTCTTCCTCTTCCAGCGAACCCTCGAAACATATCCTCAAGACTTCTGAAGAATACGAAAAGTCTAAGCGGGTCGATCAGAAGGCTCTCAGGGAGTGGGAGAAGAAAGAAAATGAAGGGCGATATTGGAGTGGAGGAGGGGAATGGAGGGATAGGAGAAGATGGGAGCCAGACTGGGTCGAGCCTTTTTAATAATTGTGGCTATCATGAGATGCATCGGCGGTGAACCAACTTTAAGGGTTGATTGGCGTATGAGGTGACGGCTGCATGGATATCCAGTAGGCCGCAAAGTGCAGGAGCCGTTTGAATGTTACCTTGCCGTCTCAGTGCAGTGATCAAGGGATGGTGGCTCACTAATCATACCCGACCTGCTGAGGACGTCAATGCTTGATGCCTGTCTTTTGCGCTTATACTTTCCTGCGACATAGTGAGTCTTCATTGTCCTAGAGCAGCCTTTCTCCATAGAATACTGGCCATGCACACGATAAGTGGCGGCTTCTCTGCCTTTGAAATACGCGTCTCGTCAGCCAGGTGCTGCGGTGCGAGTTGCGAAAAAGGTACCATCAAACCACGCGTCACCCGGTGTTCCCATCAAAAGTCCAGTCAACCGCCTCGTCAGATCTCGCCGCCATATATAACGCGTCCCAATTATATCTCTCTTTCTTTTCCTTCTTCATCACACCGTTAAACACTTGTCCATACTCGAGGACGTACAGCTATACTTACAATGTTCAACAACACCCTTGACCACCTCCGCGTCATGGTCGCCACCCTGTTCGCCACCACCCCTCACCTTTCTGCCCAAGGTGAGTCTGCCATGACCGAGCCTGCCAGCCACGCCTCCGGCTCTGGCGTCTCTTCGGAGCGCAGCGTACAGGCTGTCCCCGCTGGCAGTGTCAGCGCTTCCGCGTTCGTCCCCAGCGACGACGGCATCGACGTGGCCGTCAATCATGTGTTTCGCGCCAACAACGCGCTCACTACGACTACCCACTGGGTGGAGGGTGACTATATGATGACTGTGAGGAAGACTACCTTGCTCGATGAGCCTACTGCCACTGTAAGTGTTTTTTGCGCGATTCCGCACTTCCAAGGATGCTGACGCGACGCCAGCCCATCACTTGCCACTCCGCTCACCCTTCCTCCTCTTCTTCTTCCTCTGCTGCTCTTGGTCAAGGCCGAGCCATTGGTGATATCGACGTCAGCTCTGTCACCTCTGTCAACGCCGACCGCCAAGTCCACTCCGGACCCTCCTCCGGCCCTGCCCCTCGACACCGCCAGCTCGACCTCATGAACACTACCCACGCCCCCTACCCTGGTGGTGCTTCTCGCGTCCAAATCATTGCCCGTCACCGAGAGCAGCTTAAGGTTGCCGCCGGTTCTGTCCAGATTGCACCCGGCAATGGGCCCAAGGTCACTCGTGCCATCAACAAGGGTCCGAAAGTCTCGGTGGCTGCCCTCTGCGACACTCTTTCTGGTACTTCGTCTTCATCATTTGCCCCTGCCTCTGCCGGTTTCGCTCCAGGCGTCCATCCTACCAAAAGCATTATGCGCAAGCGTTCAATCGACGAGGTGAGTACTCAGATTCCACTCACACTTGCCAGTGCTGACAATGCCAACCAGGTCCAACCCACCGACGCCGAGCCCACCATGCCTCGCATTTTGAAGCGCCCTCGCACCACTTCGCCTGGTCAATTGACTGCTTCTGCTCATCGCCCTGCCCTTTCTTCCTCGCCAACATCAGACGTGATTCTCACCCCACCCCTTCAAGCCGCTCCCGTCCTCACTGAGGCTGCTCACTCCCCGAGGGGCACCAAGCGTACTGGTGATGAAGTGAGCCTTCTTCTCTCCTATTGTGATGCCCACACTGACACCTCTGGTAGGTTGTTGATGACGACGCCAATGCCCAAGACGAGTCTGCGCCCAAAACCTCTCGTGTCATCAAGAGACTTCGCTTCGATCCTATTCCCGCCACGGTTGGTCATGTCGACAACTCCAGGCCCGATGCCCCTAGTGCCTTTGTGCCTCCGCCGCGAGCCTTTCTAGCTGGTGCCCCTCCCTCGTCACCGCTCCCTTGTAACGCCATGTTGCCAGAAGAGTCTCTCTTGGCTCAAGGTGCTGCAGCTGCTCTTCCTCCCATCTTTCCCCACGAGGCTCTCTCCGATCTCAGAGCTTCCTTCGCCGCCCCCATCGCGCACACCATACCATCAACCGCGCCGGCTGAAGTACCTGTCCAGCGCATTCTCCAGGCTGCTCAGCATCCAACACCGGCGTTGTTCAGGTTTGGCGCTCCTCTTCCCGCCTCCCAAGCCCATCTTGCTGCCTTCCGTTTCTCCTATTCGGCATGATTGTCGGGCAGGGAGGGGCAGTCTTGTTTTGGGTGGCCGATAGCAAGTCAAGAGGACGGGTGCGGGTACGTTTTCGTCTCTTTGACTCTAGCAGTGGCAATGCTAACATGTTGATAGAGACCTGATCAAAGAGGAGATGACGACATTAACGACCAAGAATATCTCATCAATTACCACGCAATCAACCTCTCCACGTTTCTTTGACGAATATGCTGCCCCCCCTGAGAGCCTTCAGGGTAACGTTCCTCATGTGCGTCGCGTATGACCTTTGCTGATCATCGCCATAGCAAGTCATCATAGGTGCTTCGTCCATCATTATCATCAACGCCTCTCCATCCAGTCCATTCAGATGTCTCAACCTCAAAGACGTCTGATCTTCGCCGTCCCAGTCCATGTCCCCGTCCCTGTCCTCGCCCTCGTCTCGTTTTCTTTTTGGTTCGTTGTTGAATACGTCAAGGTCAGGCTTTTCGTTTGTTGTTGGTCTCCTTGTACCAATGTCGTCTGCGCGGGCTCCCCTCAAGATACGCCTCGGCTGTTACCATCACTCTTACTCTTGGGATATAGCAGAGACTGGTCAATACTACACTTGACGTAGCTACGTAGCGCAGTAGTATAGCTAGAGTAGTACCATAGATTGCTGGTAGCTCAACCCATAGTCTTCGGTAGTAGGAGCCAGTAGTCCATAGTTTCCATACGATTGTAGATACACATACTTTCATACTTTCCACATGTACCCTTATACATTTGTAGACTCTTGTACACTAGACTCCTGATATACCCATTTTGATAGCAGCATCCTCCATACTGTCCCGTCGTTGCAGTCTTTTGTAGGACTCTAATCTAGTGTAGATACTGTCGCTAATAGTCCGCAAATGTATCATGTATCTCTGGCCTGACACTCCTGCGAGATTTCTTGGAAGCGGTTACTGCGAGTGCAAGGCGGAACAATTGGACTCCAAACAACTGCATCCCTCTGCCATTCGGCGTAATGCCACTCCGGCCCCCGGGGCGAATGCCGGACCACCGACGAGCTTTTGTGCAAGATCCATCTTCATCTTCATCTGCATCTCTTCATCTCTTTCGAGTACCCTTACTGTCCATATCGTCCATAGCGTCCATACTGCCTATGCTGTTCATACTGTAGATACTTGTTTATAGCTGTATATATACCGCAGACATGTCCACCACCCCCGACGCTATATACAACACCTTCCTCTTCGACTCCCAAATCGGCCTCCAACTCGACGCCATCTACCCTACCCTACAACCCCGCCATGATAATGCCAATGTCAAAGTTCCCGTGTTCATCCATTATCACGGTGGAGGCATTGGAGCGGGGTCTAGGAGGGACATGTACTTTTGTCAAGAGTGGATGCGAGGTGGGTCTAGTCTCTCGCGTGTCTTGCCATGCCACTTGGAACTCTGCTGATGAGCGTGAGCAGACATCCTACCTGCAAAAGGCTTTCTCGTAATCTTCGCCGATTATCGACTCCTATATCCCAGTACTGCCGACGACATCATAGCCGACGTACACACCCTCTTTGCATACCTCG
Organism: Cryptococcus sp. DSM 104548; assembly: GCA_036426225.1. Classification (NCBI taxonomy): domain Eukaryota; kingdom Fungi; phylum Basidiomycota; class Tremellomycetes; order Tremellales; family Cryptococcaceae; genus Cryptococcus; species Cryptococcus maquisensis. The sequence goes on from CP144042.1 coordinate 283,141, forward strand.
CAAACCCCAGCACCGACCTCTCCCAATCCCTCGCTGCCCTCGGCCTATCCATCGACCCATCTCGGATCGTCGTAAACGGCGCCTCTGGCGGCAACTATCCCGCCAAAGCCGCCGCTACCCTCCCGTCCGTCCTGCCCCGCCCCATCGCATGGGTCGACCTATTCGGCGTCGGCGGCGACTGGCTCTCCGACTTTTCAGTCAAGCCTTTCGACATTACCAAAGCCCTCGTTAGTATCCAGTACGACGAGGCCAAAGCGGTGGAGCTGGAAGAAGCTGGAGGTGGGCCGGTGGTGGTGGATGATCCGTCTGAAGCGCTGGAGGGAGGGAGGAGGAGGGATGTGAGGGGGCGGTTTAGTATGGTTGTTTATTGGCTGAAGAAGGGCACGTTCATAGACCATCTCCTGTCCTCCCCTGGGCTCGGTGCCAAACTCGCCTCTACTCCCGCCGAGCACCGCGCCGCCCTCGTCCCCGCAGACAAAGCCCACCTCTTACTTCCCATCACACCCACCACCTGCCCCGCATATTTGATCCACGGCACGACCGACAGAATGTGCCCGATCAGCGAGAGCGAGGCGATAGAGAGGGATATGAAGGGGATGGGGTTGGAGGTGGAGGTGGATTGGGTGAAGAATGGGGAGCATGGGTTGTGGGATACGGATACGGGGAAGCCCGTGGCCAGTTTGGGGGAGACGGTGGAGAGAGTTGTGAAGTGGATCGAGGAGAAGGTGCAGGTGTAGGATCGTCTTGGGACTAGGTGAGTGCATGTTGAGGTCTGTAAAGTTGTGGCTGACTTGTTTGACAGCTACATTGCTGCACTGGACGTCGAGATACCGCCGCGGCGGAGACCCCTTCCACCTACTACCTCCACGCCATGCTCATGCATCACCTCCCTGCCCACAGTATGCCCGAGATATCCCAGAGCCTCGAAGCATCGCTTCGTGGTTCGTGGGCCGAAAGCACGCATCTACTACAGTATGACAAAGGAGCTCTGCCTCCACCTCCACCTCCACCTCCACCCGGACCAAACATCACGCAAGCCCTCTTATCGCCGTCGGTATGACTAAGGGGTCGATCTGGGCTCACGAAATGTACGTACGATAGAGATTATATATACGTACGCAGACAGGCTCCTCCTCAGACTGTAGCACCATTCTCACTCTTCAAGATGAGCCAGCCGTATACATTCATCTATGACACTTCACTCAAACTCAAACTCGACGCCTACCTGCCCACCACGCGCCAGTCCATCAAAGACGGCAAAGTACCCATGTTTGCCTACTTTCATGGCGGTGCCATGGTCACTGGATCGCGCAATGACATCTTTGTGTTTGACTGGATAAAGAGTACGTACAAGCGGCTTTGGGAGCAACAGTGACTGATGGCATGTCAGCGACCCTCCCAGCCAAGGGTTTTCTGGTTGTATCGGCCGACTATCGTCTCCTCTTCCCCAGTACTCCGTCTGATATCATCACCGACGTACACACCCTCTTCTCCTACGTCGCCTCACCCTCCACGCCGCTCCACACCTGGCTCTCGAGCCACCACCTCTCCCTCGACAAGGACCGCATCATCGTGAGCGGCCAATCAGGGGGCAATTATCCAGCCCGAGCGGCTGCCACCATCCCTACCATCCTCCCCCGGCCTATCGGGTGGCTAAATATCTTTGGACAGGGGAACGACTGGCTCTCTGATTTCTGGCTTTCCCCTCAAGCCGTCTTGCCGTATACGCCGTTCTTTAAGTATGATGAGGCCAAGGCGGAGGAGTTGGTGGAGCAGAGTGGGGGGGAGGTGATTTCGAATAGTGCGTATGTTGAGGCCGGGGGAGGGATAATGGGGGATGTGACGGGGAGGAATAATCTGTATCTCCTCTTTGCGCAGACGGGGTTGTATGCGGATATCCTCTTCTCCACCCCTGGGATCGCGGCAAAGCTGCGCGCACTCCCGTACGCTGAGCGCCATGCTATCATTCCGCCTCACCTCCTTGCTATTCTCTTGCCCCTCCCGGCTCCGCCCTCAAACACAGACCGCACCACCATCGTCCCGCCAACCTACATCATCCACGGCACATCCGACCACATGGTGCCCATCGCCGACAGCTACACGCTCCAAAATGACCTGGAGAGACAGGGAGGGGAAGTTGAGGTTGATTGGGTGGAAGGGGCAGAGCATGGGTTGTTGGCGGAGGATTTTAGGGGGATGGTGGATGGGTTTGAGGGGGTTGTGGAGAGGGTTGTGAGATGGCTTGAGAGGCGTGTCGATGTGTGAGGGTGTAATCTGGCAGGTCTATATGAATATACAAGTCAGATATTGCCCCGTAGCATGTTCTCAGGGGAAAAGATGCAGTACGAAGATCTGACGAAGATCCAAAACAGATTCAGAGAAGCGTTCTGCATATATATGTCCACCGCCTGGCGCCACGTGGCCTCCACTTTCTGTTCCGACGGAAGATGGACGGTGCCGAGACGGACCCGTTGTGGACGCTACGATGGCGGTCAAACCCTGGATGATTATCAAACAAAGACTGCAATTCAGATGTAGTCGTATAAGACAGCAGCATCCTCCTGCCCGTCAAGCACTCCACTTGATCCTGTCAGTCCCATACACGCTTGCCCCCAGAGCCATGTCTGCCCGACAGAACGTCCCCGAGACATTTGTCTACGACCCTCGCTACGATACCAAGCTGGACGCATACCTGCCCACCTCTGGTGTGGAAGACAAGGATCGCTTGCCCGTCTTTGTGCACTTTCACGGAGGAGGCATAGTGGCTGGGAGTAGGAACGATGTCTTGCTCGGTTCTTGGATCTCTGGTAAGCTCTTATCAAGCTCTGGTGGCTATCCTAGTTTATTGCGCTGACGTGAACGCAGATACTCTGCCATCGAAAGGCTTCCTGGTCATCTCGGCCGACTATCGCCTCCTCTTCCCGAGCTCTGCCGACGACATCATCACCGACGTCCATACCCTGTTCGCCTACCTCGCCTCCCCCGCCTCTGCCCTTTCATCTGCCCTGTCTGCCAAGGGCTTCAAGCTCGACGCAAAGCGGATGGTGGTGTCAGGCGAGTCGGGCGGCAACGTCCCGGCCAAAGCAGCTGCTACCCTCTCTTCCGTCCAGCCTCGCCCTATCGCCTGGCTAGACAGGTTCGGCCAAGGCGGGGACTGGCTCTCGGACCATTATGTCAAGCCTTACGATGCCTCGCCGTTCACAAAGTTCATCACGTACGAGGAAAGCCGGGCTTTGGAGCTTGAGAAGCAAGGTGGTGGGGAGGTTGTGACGGAGAGCGCGAGCTGGCCAAGGGAGGATGGGCGTGTGAGGGATGATTTGAAGCGGTTTGACCTGTACATTTACTGGTTGAAGGAGGCATTGTACGTCGATAGATTGCTCGGCCTCCCAGGAATCACTGCCAAGCTCGCTGCTGTCCCCCACACCCAACGCCTCGACCTCATCCCCGCCGAGAAACGGCACCTCCTCCTGCCCATCACACCTCACACTTGCCCGGCGTTCATCGCTCACGGCACGGCCGACGGGATGGTGGCTATAGGCGAGAGCAAGGCGATTGCAAAAGAGATGGAGGAGCAAGGGCTGGAAGTGGAGACGAGGTGGCGGGACGGGGACGGCCATGGGTTCTTTGATGCTGTTACGCTGCAGCCGTCGGAAGGGGCTGAAAAGTTGGTGGAGGATATACTGGAGTGGGTTGAGAGGAAGGTGAAGCTTTAGGATATCATAGAAGAGTTGAGAGTGAATCACAGAGGAGCTTAGAGTGGGAATGATATCATACACGTATATACTGTTATACATCACGAGATATGAGCGCCTGTAATAGATCCTTTGACTCTTCGTTCAGTCAGACCGTGGTCTCCCTTCTGGCAAGCCATATAATAAGCGTCTGATCGCAAATATCGTCCGATCCGTTCCCCATTGACCTTCTGACCTCATGTGTGTTCAAACAAGAACAAAGCTACGACTTCTTCTAATGTCGGTGGCGGCATCATGTCGAATCAACGGAGCATCCACGAGAAAGCTCTATATAACAACCACTTCTATGATCATAAAGCTTTGTCTACGATATTGCTGTCTTAGCTCTCTGCAATCGCTCTTCTGCATCGGGAAAATGGAAGACAACACCACTGATAACCCTTCACGCCTCTCAGTGGGGTTCGAAATCCCTACAGGGGACGTTATCACTCAACTGGCGTGAACAATGTATCTATCTCTTGCCAACCGAGATACAACGAGCAAATCACCTTGGATACCAGTCTCGACTTTGGTAATCCAGAATGGAGAGAAGATGGTAAGGACGTTTGGCAAGAACCAGCTATTCGCAATCATGTGTGTTGTTTTGCTTCTTTGGCTTTCCAATAGACGTTTGCGCATCTGCTGATATGAGGTTGTTACGAACAAGTGGATGGCATGTTTCATGCGACCTGATGGATATAGGTATTCCCCCACCGATGAAAATCTCTCAGACATTGACAATGCCTTGAGCAATATCAAGGAAATCCAACAAAATGGCGGAGCCGTGCGGAACAACCTTTCCTTTGCGGAGATGTACGATGTTACCAAGGATCAAATCAAAAATCTATACGGGGATATCATTCAGACCGTCAACCAGGATGCTATCACAGCCATGCGCTTTGCCGTATCCCAAATCGCAGAGGAGGGCCTCGAGGAAGAACCGGCATACACGGCGGCCGAAGTAGAACAGATCGTGACCAGACTTTCACAAGCGCACGTCGTCTCCGTCATCAAGAGCCAGCTCGATAAAGACGAATGGATTACATCGCTCACCTCTGTAGAGCTGGGGATCGGAGTTGCCGACACTCAGATAGATGCGGATGCCGCGAGACAGGATCGTGCAACGCTTCTGTCAGAAGAATCGAAGGTGAACATGGATAGGACGATTAGCTTAGGCAGCACGACAATCGTTTGGGACGACAAAGGATGTCGAATGACTTTGAAGACTGGCGGTCTCTTGGAACCAGTCATTAGTGACGTTGAGACCAATGTCCCGGCTGAGTTGCGTCAAGGTGATTCACGAAAATCTTGGGTTGTTATGAACAACAAGGGGGTTGTTTCTTTCAGTGATGCCAATGGCGTCACTTTCAGTTTTGGCTATGATTAGGGTAGAGACGTTGAGGTTAAGGATCAGTCTTATGAAGATGTTTAGTGAGGGGAGCGGCGTCTCGAACTGACGAAAGCAAAGGTACCTTGACTGGATCGGCAAACACTTACGCTTGCAAACAGTATTTTTTCTACGCATTCGTGGTAGATCATTGCCGGGCAACGGGGTCCGGGGAGGAACGCAAGCGTTAAACGCACATGGTATCGGAGATCTTTCATCCCCTTCCTCGATTATTTTGATTCTTTAAAGCTCATCAGAAAGATACTCGATCGTATCGAGAACAAAACAAGGCGTGATTCAAAGGGCCTGGGAAGTCTAGAGGATATTCTAGACATGCATAACCCTGCGACAACCCTACAGTACATCAAAGATGACTGGGCCCCATCTATTGCTGCTTGGCGATGAACTCTTCAATGTACTGGCACAACAATTGGACAGACTCGAGAGTGACGGCATTGTAGATGGACGCTCTGACACCTGTTCGTTGTCAGTATATGGGAGTAAGACCGGTGCCGCTCAGACTCACCACCGACAGACCTGTGTCCCTTCAGTTGCTGGAAGCCCCGCTCAGCAGCACCTTCCAAAAACGCCTTTTCCTTCCCCTCCCCGACCATGTTGAAGGTCACATTCATCCAGCTCCTAGCCTCCTTCTCCCTGACGACCGTCTTAATCGCACCGTTCTCCTCCGCCTTATCCAACGCAGCATACAGCAGCTCGGCTTTTTGCCTGTTGACCTTTTCCAAACCGTCGAGGCCGCCCTTTTCGGAAAGAAGACTCTTGAGAACGAGAGCGGAGACGTAGATAGGGAAAGTGGGAGGGGTGTTGTAGAGGGAGCCGTTGTCGGCGAGGATCTTGTACTCGTAGGTGATGGGGGTGACTGGGACGCAGCCGAGCTTGACAGCTTCGGCAGTGTCGACCAGCAAGTCCTTACGGACGATCAGAACCGTCACACCGCTAGGGCCGAGGTTCTTTTGCGCACCAGCGTAGATAATGGCGTGCTTCTCGATATTGGGGATGGGGCGGGAGATGAAGGAGGAAGAGTAGTCGGCGACGATGTTGACGCCCTCGGGCACTTGATCGAAGGGGAAGGCGAATTCGGAGGACTGGTTGGACGCGGGAGGGAACTCGATACCGTTGATGGTCTCGTTTTCGCAATAGTACACGTACGCCGCGTCCTTGCTGAAGTTGTACTCCCCCTTCTTGGGCAGTCTTGTCCACCCGGTTGGCTTTGTGGTGGCAGCAATTCTCGGCGTGGCAAAGGCCGGGCAGTTGGGGAAGGGAGCGCCGGTCAATCGCTGGGCTTCGGCGTAGGCTTTGGAGGACCAAGCGCCGGTAAGGACGTAGTCTACCGTTGGAGGAGTGAACTGCTCGGCAGGTACGGGGTGGGCGATACGGTGGGCAGAAAGGAGATTGAGGAGGACGGCAGAAAACTGGCCGGTACCACCGCCTTGCGAGAAAAGGACGGCATAGTTGTCGGGGATCTGGAGGAGCTTGCGCAGGTCGGCTAAGCCTGATCAGCCATGGTTCTTTATGATTTGCGGAGATTGCTCACCCTCAGCACCTTCGACGACGGCTTTGAATTCTTTGCCTCGATGACTGAGCTCGCAGATGCCCATGCCAGTGTCGGCATAATTCAGGAGACCCTGAGACGCCTCCTCGAGGACATTTGTGGGGAGCGGAGAGGGGCCGGCGGCAAAGTTGTGGACGTCTTTTCTGTCGGGCATGACGGTGAGGATGCTTTGGGAGAACAAGAATGAAATGCAGTTGCAGGAAATGGGAATTTATGGGATCACCGAAAACGCACAAAACGACTCCCAATCTGGACAGGCACCATCGCGTCAGGTTATTATTACGATGTGCCTTAGTGAAGCATGTTACGTAAACAGCAACCTCGCATTCGATGAGATGAGGCTAGGTAAGATTTGAGTAGTTGGGGAGACCCCTAGGCCCCTTAAGCCGTCAGACAGCCCAGAATGAGGCTGTTACAGTAATCTCAGTGCTCCCTCACCCAGAGTGTCTTGCTTGTCGTCTACTTGTCTGCCGTCTTTGACAATCTTCGCCGCCGGCGGCGACAGTGGCGGGGGAGGAGGATGATGTTGAGTCATTCACTGTGCAGCTGTGAGAAATGGGTTTCCCAGTCATTCAATTGGCCATGCATTCTCATATTAGGGCTTGCATGCATTTTTCATCTATGAATATCTCAAAAAAATTACCTCAATCGAATGATGACGCGCAGTGATGAGAAATCGGATGACCACCGCACTGCTCTATGCCCAGCTGGCCACCATCAAGGTTCGTATTGTTAAGAGCACGTATCTGTACAATTTAATAGCGTACAAGTAAAGAGAGTAGGTCGCTTAACAATGTATTCTCGAACTCGGTATCTTGTGGCAGCTGGTATGTTGAGTCATCAATCATGCGATGCCGCCGCCACGCGGTGATTGCAGTCCTACTATAGGCTCGTGCTTTTCCTCTTACATGCGACCGCGGTGGATGCTTGTTTGCTAATCTGACCCCGGTATCAGATCTGGCAAATGCAGAACATATATGGCTAGGCTATCCTGGGGCAGAAACGATCCCCGATGTTCTCTTTTGACATCTAAATGGACTACATTTATCCCTTGTCCGACGTAAAATTGAAGGTCCTCCGCCGCCGCCAGTCAATGGGATATATATATATATATTATGGAAAGCAGCGTATTGAAGGCAAAATCTCTTATACTTCGATCCAACCGGCAGTCTTACCCAATATGAGCGATTTGAACCAGGAAGATAGTCAGCAGTCTGTTCCTCCGTCGCTTAATGAGGCGGACCCAGGGATGGAAGCTGCTAACTGGATCATGAGTATTCCTCAAGTACCCATCCCTGGCTTATTCTACTTCGGAGAGAGCTGACAACCACCGCCAGGAAGAGATTGACCAGATAATGGGACAGTATACGACCGGCGAGGGCTCATCCAACTTGGGAGGGGACCAGGCTTTTGGTATGTTCATTATCCGATAGTTATCCTATTGCTTGGCTTTTCTGGGCATTTCACTGACAGACATCACAGACAACGATATGGCGCAAGTCTTGAGTGAAGAAGATGCAGATCTCATGAGGGTGGCCAGTGATGCTTATATGAGGGCGATATCTGCTGCCACTCAGAGTCAGCGCGAAGAAGAGGGGGGGACGCAAGAGCGTATGTCTGAGCTTATGAGGATAGCGACTGCTGCTTCTATGGGGGTAGTGTCCGCTGCTCCTGCTCATCAAGCGGAGACCGAACAGGCCAAGCACGATCGTATTTCACAATTTATGAGAATAATGACTGCCGCTTCCGTATGGGCAGTAAACACAGGAAATGATCCTCCAGCTTCTTTGGAGTCACTCTGGGGGACACTTGGTAGTCATACAGCACCGGTTGAGGGCTCTACTCCTCCAGCCGACAACGACAGTCCTGCGGGCTCTACTTCTGATGATGATGCCGATGGAGAGTCCGAGTGAATATGACGACGAAAACTCAAGCGAGTATGCCTTGTGACCATACATTTCGAGAGTTGCTAGAGCCGAAGAAGAAACGGTTATAAGAGAAGTATGCATTGCGTTATGGATTTGAACATGGACAAGACTCTCCCCGTAGTCAGTAACGTAGTAGTCCGCAGCGAGGGGTGTAACACCTCAGATAGACGACCATATTACCACCATTGCACGGGGTGTCACCTATATGTACAGTGTGGAAATAGAATAAGAGCCTCTAATAAATGTTTGATCATCTCATTCGTCTGCTGGCTTGCGGCTTGTGGCTTGCGACTTGGGCTTGCGACTTGGGCTTGTAGCAGTTACCTATAATTGAATGAGCTGAGTCACGATGCGGCGCGGTGGCTGTGATTCAATAGACCCCCTGGTCCACCTCTTGTTCTTTTATTCGACGCCAAAAGATCAGAAATGGACTTTGTATCTGGGTCATCCTGGGGCGAACATGATCCGGATCTCCTTTGACAGTAGATTCACCGTGGCCTACTACACCATCCCTTCTCTCGCTAAGTTCAGTGCGAATTGGATGTCTCATATTGCATTTGTCCAGCGAGTATATGAGAGAGTCTGCTGGCAGCACCAATCTTTTCTTGTACTTCGATCTCATTATCTCGGCTCATCGCCAATACTTTACTCGAACACAGAATGAGCGAAACCGACGGCGAAAAAAGTGGTCAATTTCCCCTCAAGCCCACTGAGGAAGCAGACACAGAACAAGTGCACTATACCTTGATGTCTGATGCCCCGCCCTCCGACTACTCCCTCAACTGTACTGCTGACCCGGCAGGGCCACGAAACGCCATTGAACACTCGGACTTCAACATGAGTGATTACCCCAATTTACCTGTTCACCAAGGAACAACCGGCGAGGGCTCATCCAGCTTTGGAGCAGACCATTTACAGGCAGAAGAAGAAGAGGTCTATGCTGTTGCGCCTCTTCAATCAATTGTATCACCTCTTGCTGAGATTCTGTCCATCAGCAGGTTGGGGTGATAGCCATTGATGTGATCATTAGCGCACAAAATGACCAAGACGCTCAAGCCCTCAGTAGTAGTCCTGACCAATTCAACGAAGAATTTGGTACGTCGTCGATTGACTGATGGTGTCCCGTCGGCCTCACCAGCATTTCCTGTGCAATTTGCTAACAGAAATTATATGTATGACAGCAGACGCCATGGCAACAGCGGTGTTTGAGGAGGAGACCCAAAGTCGTATATCAGAACTTATAAGAAGGATGACCACTGCTTCTCGAGCGGGCAACGGTGGTGTTGCAACAACAAACGATAATCATTCAATACAGTATCTAGAGGAGACACAGCGTCGTAACTCAGAGATTCTAAGGGTCATGACTGCCCCATCTGTAACATCGAGCGACAATGGTGAAGGTACTTCCGTGGATACCGAGCGAGGAGGCGGCGGAGTAACATAGAAGATGGAGCCGGCGACTCATGCGGAGGTGAAAACTCAGTGACAAGAATGCTGTGAAATTTGGTGTAGTGTTTATAGATTTCATAGATGAAGAAGAGAGAAGCATGAGAGTTCTACGACGATCCCAGCGCGACACCGCCCCAAATATGGACTCCAGCCACCCATCCCTCAGCAACATCCCTCCCTTTTCGCCCTCATCGAGCACCACACAAAAGTCATCCATGTCCTTCTCAGCTCTCATCGAAAGATGCCGAAGGGGAGAGCTTGCCGTCCGTGCGGTTGAGGAGAACACCATATCCGGCTTCGACCCCGTCCATGGCTTTTCTTCCGAGTACGTCCAGTCTCAGGGCCAGGGCAGAAGAAAGGAACAGTCAATGCAGCATCAACAGCTTCGGAAAGAGGTTGAGAAGGATTATGGGATGGCAGCTCTGGTGCCCAGCATGCTACGTGCCGAGACATACTGAGCACCACATGAAAGTGCAATGATTTCGCTCCCTCACAGCCAAAAACGGATGGCCGAGAGCAATTAGCGGGGCCGCAATTAAGTTCCACAGAACCGGAAGTGGTGATATGTATGATGCATGGGGTTGTCAGAGGAGTGGGCCATCATGTTGGTCAGGACATACAGAGCGGGCTATGCATGACGTATTGCATGTTGAAGAAAATGTACAACAAGTACCAGAAACCCAGGAAGTCCGTGCGCACGCAGAAGTGGTTTCGTCATGCGCGTCGATGAACGCGTAGATGACATCGAAAGGTCATTTTTGATTTCTATCACCAAAAACGCAACAAAGCGGATGCTGTCTCGATGCAGCCCTCGACCCCCACCGCCACCCTCAGACCGCCCTACACCGCTCGTCTCCCTTCCAGCCGACCGTCATCACCACGTCGCCCCCGTGTACAGGCCAACTCCTTCCTTCGGCTCTTCGTAGGAGCTTTGGCCATCTCAGCGAGCAGGACTTGGGTGCTGGGACATGCTGAGTATGGGAGTGGAGGTGCCGGGTGGCTGGTGCTGGCGTACTGGGCGTTTCGACTTTTTGATGAAGCCCGGCTGATATGGAGTGGGCCGAGACGGAGGGGATCGACTAGCCTTGGAGAGGAGGATTGGCAGAGGATGCTGGTGAAGAGTTCGGTGTTAGCAGGACAGTCACTGTCTTTCTTTGTTGCTTTGGAAAGTCTAGGGCCTTTTCAAATAGCGATAATAGGATATGCGGCGAGCCTTGTAGGGACTGCCAAGCCGTCGAACATACGGTCTGTGAGTCACAACGGAGCCTGCTTTGATACGTACTGAAACATTCCTCTTCAGGCTTTACCTTTAAGTCCAATAATCGTTGCTTCGATATATGTCTTGGTGCAAAACTACCTGGCGCACGATCACATCCCGATACTCATCACCTCTGTCTATGCCCTTTCGACTTTTATTATTGAGGCCGGGCTGCTCCAATCTGCCCAACCCAACAGATATCAAGATAAGGATACCTTCAAAACACATGTGGCTCTGCGGCGAACCATTGCTTCGGCTGGTAGCACTGCTGCTGCTGTCTTGGGACTTTTCTTAATCGTGAGTCTTTCGTCTGCCCAACGTTCTTCATCTCACTTTCCTGCAGGGCACTCTTGCACTCCCCATACCCCTCTCACGAGCGACTTCCCAACTCGTCGGATCGTTCCTCGCCGCCTTCCTCGTACCCTACATACCCTTCTCCTTCAGCGCCAGCTCGCCATCCCCATCGTCCATCCGCCTTAGGTCGTCCCGCGATAAAACCATATTTCTTGCTGTCCTACCCGTCCTTCAGTTCTTTGCGCTCCATCCGATGCCTACGGCAATAGATGTTCTGGCCCTGTTACCGTTGGCTGTGATAAGTTTATGGGGTGTGGGAGGGCCCAAGGCGCAAACTGAGGGGGCGTGGTCGTTCCCGAATCAAGCGCTCTCGACAGCTCGAACGAAATACTCTTTCCTCTCCCTCCTCCCGCCCAAATGGAGACCTCATTTTCAGACAATTATGTCTTCTCCGACCTCTTCCAAGATCTTCTACTTTCTACTGTTGAATCTTGCGTATATGGGAGTTCAGATGGTTTACGGGGTGTTCACAAATTCCCTGGGGCTGATATCGGATGGTGAGTCATACCCCATCGCTCTTATATCGCAAGCTAACTGTGACTGCAGCGATACACATGCTCTTTGACTGTCTGGGTATTGCTGTAGGTCTTTGGGCTTCGGTGGCGGCGACCTGGAAGCCCGACGGTCGGTATACGTTCGGCTACACGCGTGTCGAGACATTGAGTGGGTTTGCGAATGGGTGCTTCCTTATCCTCATTTCGATCTTCATCATATTTGAGGCCATTCAAAGAGTGTAAGTCGATGTCTTGCTTGTCAAGCGCAAAGGCTGATGAGGAGTCAAGGTACGACCCGCCCGAGATGGAGACGCAGCAGCTCTTGTTGGTGTCTGGTATAGGGCTGGCGATCAACTTGTTTGGCATGTGGGCTACTGGAGGACATCATCATCATGGGCACAGCCACGGTCATGGTCATGGACACAGTGACGCGCTTGATCACGGCCACAGTCATACCACCCATGATCATTCTCAACACTCGCACGCCCCGGATACTACCCATCAACACTCGCACGCTGTGAGTACCAGCATTCGCCGAAAACGAGGAACACCGCTGATACATGTGGTAGTCGTCGCAGGTCCAAGCCCCCCCGAGATTGCAGAAACGGAAATCCTCAAATGTGCTGGGTTCGGGGACTGTAACACCTATCAGTAGTGGACGTGCTACGCCTACGATACATGGAGATGACCATTCGCACGGGAATGGGCATCAACATGGTCATGAAGAGCACAGCCACACTGTGAGTTGGAGACGTAGATACTGAACAGTGCTGACCCGTTCAAAGCACAAGCATGATGACCATACCCAGCATACCCACACCCCTCCACCAAAAGCCCACGTCCATTCGCACGACTGCGATCATGACCACGCCCATTCGCACGCCCACGACGACCATGATCACTCTCATAATCACGACGATCATCACGATCACGCCCACTCTCACAACATGCGCGGCGTTTTCCTTCACGTCCTCGCTGACACGCTCGGCTCCGTCGGCGTCATCATTTCCACCATACTCATCCGCTTCACCGGCTGGACTGGGTTCGACCCTATTGCGTCGCTGTTTATAGCGGCGCTGATTATGGCGAGTGTGATACCGTTGGTGATTGATACGGGGAGGGTGCTTTGTTTGGATGGTGGGGAGGTGAAGGAAGGGGAGGTCCGGAAGGCGCTTGCTGAAGTAAGTGCTTTGCTGATAGCCCTGAGGCACGACTGACAGAGAACAGCTGTCAAGCATTGACGGTCTGTCCAATTATGCTGCCCCAAGGTTCTGGCCCCGGTGCGAGGGCGAAATTGTAGGCTCGATACACATTCAGCTCGCCCCGGCACCCTCATCCTTCGACCCCGGCCGCCACGGCACCCCACCCAGCCATTCCCACTCCCAATCCTCGCACGCCCATGGCAAGAACGGTGAAGTGATCTATAGCAATGCCGACCGCGTAGTAGCGAGGGTGGAGAAGGTGTTGAAGAGTAGAATAAAGGGGTTGAGCGAGTTGGTGGTGCAGGTTGAAGGAGGGAGCGAGAAGAGTTTCTGTACGTGTATGACAGGGGGAGGGAAGTAGGTCTTTTCTATATGTGTAAGAGGTTATATTGGAGTCTATGAGGTATCTTGGCATGCCAGCATTTATGCATCATCCTATCGTGGCATTGATTTTTCGGCTTGTCTGTCTGTACTCAGCGATCGTCAACCATGGATGCGACATACTGAATTGCAACTGGAAAGTTGTTTACTAGCCGCTATACTGTGAGGCCGGCGAATGCATATTATGCTCTCTCATTATACAAAATACCGAACAGATGCTATCTAGTACTACACATGATGGATACAGCACCTCACCCCCTCATACTCTCTAGTCTTCGCGAGAACTTGTCCTTGCAATGCAGATGCGTGACTTCACCCCTGGGCGCATGAACGGCCACAGCCGCCACACCCAGTCGCTTCATACACCCAGGACACACCCTCTGCTCGCCCACCCTCACCCTCTTATTCTCAACAGCCATCAAAGCAAGGTCTATCTGCTCTTTACGACCTTCAGCGAGATGGGCGTGCACTTTTCCGGAATATCGGTTCGAGTGGGTGGAGCGGAGTGTTTGGAGGAGATATGTTTGGATGTCGTTCATTGGCGTGAGAGGCGGTAAGAGGGGGAGTGACGAGCTCAAGGGCAAAGAGGATGGATGTGCAGCGAGGAGCGCCAGAGCAGGCTTGAGCAGCTGCTCGGACGAATACGAAGGTGCAGGACGGAGGTAGAGCTGCAGGAGGATGGAAAATATGGTGCTCCTGTTGCCTTCGTTTTTGACGCAGTATCTATCACCTCATCAGTCTGGATTCTCGCATCGGAAGAGGGAACGTACGTTTCGGCTTGAGCATAGTCTTGAAGTTGATACACGTATACTTTTAGAGCATCCTCATGTCTGCCCATTCTACCCAACAGGATCGCGCGCGCTTGGGGCATTTCTGTCGAACAATCATCAGTCTACCACGAATTGAGGGGGAGTCCAAAAAGTCGGACGCACCATCCTTCTTCAATTTACTCAACATCTTCCCCGCCTTGTACCCTTCCGACGTCTCCAAGAATGTCAAAAGCTTTGTAAACATCTCCCCCTCCTCACTGCGGGCAGCATCAAGGTACAGCTCCGCCAACCTTTCGTGCGCCCACCCATCCTTCTCCCCCATATCCACAATCAGCCACTCAAGATAGCTTATACAAGCTTCATTCTTTTTGCCCTTCTTTGACGGCTGCAACCCTTCCAGAAACTCGACTACCTCTTTTCTGGGAAGCTCGCTTGTGGGTGGTTCATCCCCTTTGAAGATCTCCAGACCCCGGGCGACATCCTCTTGGAGGATCCACTTGGAGAATTCGAAGCGCAGTTGCAGAAGCTCGGGTGGGGATGGTGGCAGTTTCTGCAGGTAGCTGATTGTTGGTGGATATCGATCGAGCGGGTCATCTTCCTCCTTTGCCAAGCTAACTGTAATCAGTAAACCATCGAGGGCCATAATGCAGTGCTTACTCGTGCACCATCTTCAAAGCTTCACGATGCATCTTCTTCCCCTGGTAAAGATCAATCAGATCCCCAAACTTTTCTTTATCCTTCAACAACCCTTCAACCTCCTCCACATCGCACCAATTCTCAATCCTGCACAGACTCCCTACAAGGCTCGGCCTGGCTAGCAAGTATACCTTGACAAGGCCGGTGTAGACGATCTGGGCCATGCGCAAGAGTTCTTCAGGGGAAATTTGGGTGAAGGGGAGCGATGGTAGCGCAAAGAGCTGTTCTGGCGACAGAGCAGAAAGAGGCGGGAGAGGTGGTGAGGAAGGAAATGGCGTAGAGGAGGAAGGGGAAGAGAGAGAAGCGATGGGTTGGGCGAGCTTCTGCCGCCGGTCAGAGAGGAAGAACATGAGAGCTTCTAGTGCCGGTCTGGGCAGCTCGCCTTCGGAGGCCAAATCGGCTGCGGCTGGCGATTTGAGCTGGGTAGAGGAGGATTTGATGCTGGCAGTTTCTTTAGAGAGTGTCTCGTGGCTCGGGTTACGGTGCAGACCGTGCTTGACAGTCTCCAAAAGCCCCTTGACTCCTCCTTCCCCGTGTTGATCTCTGTCATCTTCATGCGCACCCTCTTCGA
Organism: Cryptococcus sp. DSM 104548; assembly: GCA_036426225.1. Classification (NCBI taxonomy): domain Eukaryota; kingdom Fungi; phylum Basidiomycota; class Tremellomycetes; order Tremellales; family Cryptococcaceae; genus Cryptococcus; species Cryptococcus maquisensis. The sequence continues at coordinate 298,932 of CP144042.1, forward strand.
GCCTACCTCCTTCTCCCCCGAACAAGGCCATCCACTCTTCTCTTCCTACTGCCAGTTTGCCTGCTATGCTTCCCTTGGGATAAAGCGCCAGCACTTTCGCCGGATTGACATTGTGCCGCGCAAAAGATTCCAGTGCGGTTTGGTACTGTCCCTGAGCAAACAGTTGGAGGGACTGTAGGATCTGGAGAGTTTGTAGCGTATAAGGCTTTGGGGATGTCGCAGAGGATGGAGTGGAAGGGGCAGTGGTGGCTGGGGAGGTTGACCGGGGAAGAGTAGAGGTCGATTCCAGGAATGCAATAGCATCACCTACCCTTCCTTTCCGTACCAGACCATCAATGAGTACATCCCCAGGCGGGGATGACAGGACATAGACGGAAGAACCTTGCGTGAGAAGGGATTTGTCGGTCGGAGTTGTCGTGACGAGCAACTTTGGGCTGGTACCGGAAGATGAGAAAGTCGACAGGGTAGCGGTCGGCCCCAAGGCTAGCGAACCCACTGGAGGTGCAGGTATAGGCAGAGAGGTGAATTCTCGTAGTGTAGGTGCCAGATGGATCTGGACTGTCCCCCCAGTGCCTTCCTTCTGCCCTTGACCATGCGAGACTGGAGGCGCCGGTACGACAGAGTAGATGAATGGGTTGCTATACGCCAACCCATCTGGAGGAGCGGGCCAGTGGAGCGAGGTTGGGCGCGTATAGGAGCCTTCGGAAGAGTAGAACACCCCGGTATCTGAAAAAGGGTCAGCGTAGAACACTGTCAACGAGCAGACAGCACACCTTCACGCGCAAGGAGCACTTCGCCTGTGACTGTCCCAGCACCCAGAGGCCCAGTATTCTTCCCTCCAATCCCAACATATCCACCAAAGCTGGTGAACCGCCCCATACCCATCCCCAATCCACTTCCTGCCCCTTCCTCCTTCTGACCCGCGTCTGGCACGTCGCTCAGAGGATACTTGTCGGTGGTCACATCGGTCATCGACAGATGCGACGATGGTGATTCTGGGTTCAGATGGAGGAGTGCAGATGTGGTCGAGGTGAAGCATAGGTGTATAGGCGTGGGTAGTGAAGCAGAAGATGGCGAAGGAGGAAAGACGATATGCCGAGGCGAGTGCGGTATTGACAGCTCCCATGCCTCATTCAGCCCCCTCGCCCCCGCTCCATACACCACCACCTTTTTCCTGCATCCCACCACCAGCACGTCCCTCTGCTCTTGTGGCGGCCCGTCTTTCGGACGTTTGGGGGTATAGGTCGTTATTGAAAAGGCGTGGACAGTGCGCGCTTGGGACAGTGTAGGAGCTGATTTGGTGAGGTCTGGTAGTGAATAGAGGGTGACGACCGAATCGGACAGGACGGCGAGGAGGCTGGAAGTGGGCAAGACGCCCAGTTGGTCGATTTGCCGCCTGCCAGGCTGAACAGTCTTTAGCAGCTCGGCGCCGTCCCCGTCGTAAGAGTACACCTGCAGCTGCCCGTTGGCGAGTCCGACGTATAGTCTGTCGGCATGGTGGTGGATGGCGGTGATGTGCTGCTTGATGGCGGTGAGGGCGGGAAGAGGGGCGAGGGAGAAGGACATGGACGATGGCGGTGGGAGGTGCTGCGATGATGTGGACGAGAGATGTCGCGGCGAGGATTCATCTTGCTGTTGCTTTTACATCGTCATAAACCGCGTCAACGCTGCTTCAACCCTTGTCCCGAGCGTGTCCACCCCCGAGCATCCCACTCAGCCCGTCTACACCCCTGTCATAATTTCCTAGTGGATAACCAGAGGAACGTCTGCTGCGCATCGCATCGAGCTTTGAGCGTGAGTCCTCATTTCATTGCTGAGGGCAATCGTATATTGTACATGGGTCTGGCTCACACGAATCGTGCACAGTACCTGTCCTCCCCATCCATATACCCCAAGCAAAACCATCCGCAGGATGATCTCTGACGGCGCTCTGACAGACATTGCGAACGGCCTCGGCATCGCAGCCATGGCCTTCATCGTCTTCTACCACTTTATTTCTGTCAATGGGAAGAGGATGGAGCAATAGAGCATCAGCTTAAAGTGTGAGAGTAGTGGAGAGATGCAGAAGAAAGATGAAGATGAAGGGGCCGGGAGAGAAAAGGTTGGAAATGGCTGTGAGCGGAGCTTGTTGTATTATACATGCATAGAGAATGCTGCTGTGACCATGCCCTTCCTGCCTCTCCCCTACACCCTTCATAGCAGCATCAGTGCCAGCAACAGGCAGCGATGATTACTTTGCAGATTGGCAGCGGGCGGCCAACGTGTCAGTTGTCGTCTTGTCGAGCGCTCTTCGACTCTTCGTTCGTCATCGCACTTGCCATCCGCTCTTCCATCTTATTCTCTGCATGCTTCAGTCCTTCTCCCGCTCTGTCTCCCGCCATCGCCCCGCATTACCCAAAACCGCAAGAATGACACACATCGTCAGCGTCAAAGAGCTGCCCACGCTGCAAGCCCAATACGAAGCCGCAGACCTTCCCACCCTCCCGGAAGAGGGCGTGCCAAAGTACACTTTTGATAAAAAGCTGAATGAGCGGATCACCATCTGGCGAGGGGACATTACCTTCCTCGAGGTGAGCTCATAGCCTCCCTTCCTCATCCCCGGATTTTGAGCTGACGAAGAGCGTCTAGAGCGACATGATTGTGAACGCTGCCAACAGCTCTCTCCTCGGCGGGGGCGGAGTGGACGGCGCTATCCATCGTGCTGCTGGTCCCAACCTGAAGAAGGAGTGTCGAACTCTCAACGGGGCAGAGACGGGCGAGACAAAGTTCACCAATGCTTATAATGTACGCCCTTCCGCCTCTCCTAAACTATCTTGCTGAGTATCTGGCACCGCTGATACTCCCATGTGACGGTAGCTGCCGAGCAAGAAGATCGCCCACACCGTCGGCCCTATCTACGCAAACGCAGATGAATCAGCGCCTTTGTTAGCTTCATGCTATCGATCTTCGTTGGAAGGGTGCAAGCAGTATGGAGGAGGTTCAATTGGGTTCAGTAGTATCTCTACTGGTGTCTGTGAGTCCTGCTTCCTTGGGCTTCTCTAGAGCCCTGTGGATGGGAGAATTCAGGCAGCTGACAAAGAGAGCAGATGGATACCCGATCAAAGATGCTACCCACATAGCGCTGGAGACGACCCGCAATTTCCTGGAACAAGACAACACTGTAAGCCGTCCCTCTTTTCCTCTTCATCCTTCTCCTCCGCTCCTCTTCTCCTCTATCGCCTTAGCTTGTTTACAGAAATAGCAGGTCACAAACGTCATCTACGTCGTCTTTTCCCCGCGGGACGAAGCCATCTACCGCCAACTCGCTCCTATCTATTTCCCCGGCTCCGGTCCCACCTCTACCACCACCGTCAAGAAGTAGTTGGGTGCTAGGAACGTATCTGTTCTCGCGGGTGCGGCGGTGGGGGGTCTTGCTTGGTACTGGCGGAACGCCAGTTGAGGTTAGAGGTGTATTGGCTACGGGTGATATGGGAATTGACAAAGCAAGACAGACGAGCGTGTGCAACTGCGGATGAAGGCAAGTCTGGACGGGCCAGAGGCGATGAGGGATATGTAAGTTGTAACATACCATTTGCGTTCGTTCCGTTACAGTTTCAAGTGTAGAAAAGAAAGTATTATTAATGAATATACAAAAGACAAGAAGTAACAGATACAGACAAACTCGAACAATCTCCATCTTTACACCCTATCCCCCGCCCCACCCCCCAGCAGCTCTCAACCCCCTCCCCAGCACCCACCGCAAAACCCACCCCCCAGGCAACCTCTTGCACAAATCTTCCAGAACCGGTTTCAACCCCGCATTAAGCCTCCTTCTCGGATGGGCGTCGGTAAGTGCGTGGGAGAGGGCCGTATGCAGCACAGGCGGGTCAGTGAGGAGTAGGGTGGTGATGATAGCTTGGGAGGGATGTGGGGGTTTGGAGGGACTGAGGGATATGAGGCGGTTGGAAGGGCGGGGGTGGGATGACTGAGGGAGGAGGGCGGAAGGGGAGGATGTTGGGGAGGTGAGGAGTGCTGTTTTCGATAGCGGCCCTTCTTTACATTAGAAGTAGGACTGATGAGCATAAAGCTACAAACTCACCAACAACCACCTCACACACCTTGACGCCAGCTTCCCCAAGTTCATCTCTCAACGACCCCACCATCTCTTCCCTAACGTTCTCCATGAATATATCCGTCTTGGTTCCGCACCGCGCACTCGGCCATTCCGCGGATGACGACGTTGATGAAGTGTTGAGCAGCACTATACGCCCACCTTGATGAGCTAGCAGGTCTTGGAGCTCTTGAATGACCGAAAGGGGATCGAGAATGTTTTGTCTATACCCCCGCAAGAGGTCTGCCTCTGTCGCGCCCAACAGACCCGTCCCGTCCCCTGGCGCCCACCTAACTCTCTTCTCGGGGACATGTTCATTCGGCTTTTCTTTTTCTTTTCCTTTTCCGTTGACCAAGCAGGGCGCTTTCGGCATGTCTGAAGGGGGGTAAGTGGGGGCACTGGGGCATATGATGGCGGTGAGCGTGAGGCTGTTTTCGCGGCAGTAGGCGCGAACGGTATCGCATCCGTGTCCGAATCTTACGCCTTCTTTCTCTCTCCCCTTTCCTTTTGGGATATGCCCACTCTCTCTCTGGAGCTCTCCGAGATACACATCCCCATGCTCAGCCGCCCCATCGGGGTCGACAATGACGGGCACAACAGCCCCGGGATGATCCGCATTCTGCGCCCTCGACCTCTTCTGCAGGACGGACCATTTCTGCAACAGCTCTGATAGGACGTCGGGGGAAGAGGAGGAGGTGGGGGAGAGGGAGATGAAGGGGAAGAGGGTATAGCCTTGTTTGGCGAGGTGGAGGGTGAGGGCTTGGGGGATCACTAAGTCTGTGTCAGCCCTCTATGTCGTCGTCCTTGTCCCCTGCCCCGCCCCGATCGAATACGCTCCCGTTGGTCACTGGTGATGTTGTCATCGCCACCACCTTCCACGTTCACCCACCCCAGCGTCTACTCGCTACAGCTGAAGGATACACGTCTACTCGCGACACTCAAAGGATACACTTCTCTTCGGTCGCTGTGCCGCCCACCCATCCCAATACTTGCTCGCTTGGTCCCCATCCCACCCCCTTCCCACACTAACCTTCGTTACACCCCAGCACCACTATCCCCTTCCCCCTGCCCCTCTCCCAGGATCCCCGGCCCTGTGATCGTTCCGCCGACGCCCCATAGTCATCTGCCGCGCCGACAGTATACATCGCCCCTCCCCACAGGTCTCCGATGGCGGAAGCCGCTGCCTCGTAGGACAGGGCGAGGAGTGCGCTGATGTCCCTGGTGAGCGCGATGAGGGACTCTGAGGTGGTGTCTTGTCTTTTGGCCATGCCGCCTGCGATGAGCGAGGAGAATGAAAGAGATGATAGGATGGCCGGTGGATGGGAAAAGTGGAGGTCGACGGAAACAGTGAGTAACCGCAACATTTGGTTCCGCCCGGGTTTCCGAGGTATGTAGTTTTCAAGATATCAAAGAGTCAAGCCCTGGGATTTCCGTCTTGGCCCATGGCATGGCTGAAGGAGGTACATGTATCCTAGGAGCAGACCAAATGGAGCGATTGGGCGCAGTCGGAAGCGCAATCAGACAACAGACAGGAGCACATATCAAGCCACCTTCTCGTCCCCCCCAAAATCCCAAACTTTCAAACAATACCCATCCCCCTCACAAAGCTCCTCCCCCACACACCTCCCAACCCCCTTCCCATCCACAATCTCCCCCTCATCAAACTCGACTGCTGCAGACCAGACTACATACAAGCGCGAGCGGGTGAGGGTGAGGCGTGTGGATTCTTCCAGTCGGCGGAGAAGGGCGGAGGGGGCATCGAGGAGGATCTGCAGGGGGATGGTTGGTGAGGCTGTTGGTGAAGAGGGGAGGGAAGAGGTGTGGAGGAGGTAGATACCGGATAGCTGATATAGTCAGATACACCATCCGTGCGGGATGGGGAAGAGACGTACGCAGAATATAGCAACATTCTCCCCATGCACAGCGATAGAGTTGAGCCCGCCTTTGAACTTGAGCGCGATGACTTGCTCATTGAGTGCTGCTCTCCGCTTCTTGGGATCCGCGATGGACAGGGCGTCTTTGTAAGAACGGAGGACGTAGACTGTACCGGTTGTCCCGACGACGAAAAGGTCTGTCGACGTGACGTGGACGCTATAGCCCGTCAGAAGATCCAAGAATCAGCAATAGACGCAGGGAGACTTACTCTGATACAAACTTGAACATGGCATCCATCCCGGTATCTTCACCCTTCTCAATTCCCATCTCCACCCGACCCATCAACGCCTCTTCATCCTCGGCAACCGGCACTGCCACTCCATCATGGTTCATGCCCAGGCTATACACTTGCTTTGGCATCACAGCACCGGGAAAAGGGAGCATGTCAATTTTGGGGAGGGAGGCGAGGAGGGTTGAAGGGGAGGAGGTGGGGTAGATGTGCAGGCCGCCAGAGATGAGGAAGATGTAGTCGTCTTTGATGATGATCTGCATCGCGTGAGTTTTGGCCCTTGGGGTCAAGAGGGTGGGGGCGTACTTTGCTTTTCGGCCAGGTGAGCTTTCTTGCGGGGACGTTTGTGAGTACAAGGGTGCTCTCCTTGCCATCTACCACATTCCGCAGAAGAAGCGTGTGCGGTTCCTTTACAGTCACCACAATAGGTTTCCCATCCTGTTCCCCGACATGCGTCCTATCCCCGTCTCCATTCTTGTACTCTATCGTCTCGGAAGGGATCAAGAACCCTCGAGAGTCGGGGTCTGGATTCCATGTGTGCACGGCTTCAGAGCCGGAAATGATGAGATGGTCGTTTTGCCAAGATAGTTCTTCGACGGCGCCATTGTCTTCAAATTCCATCTCGGACAAGAGCTCGTGGGGATTGGCGGCGTCGACACCGAGCACCGTATCTACCGCCCATTAGCGATAATCCTCAATGGTAAGGAGAGACTCACCATTCCAAGTACCGACGTAGAGCACCTGTTGCGCCTCGTCCACCACAACGCTCGCAACATCATTGTCCGGCACTCCAATATATCCCACCGTTCCTCGGCCGGAGATCCAGTTCTTCCTTCTTTTCAAGTACACCTGACAGGCTCTTTTCCAAGATATATCTTTCCTAGCGTCTTTGAAGCGGGGTTTGAGACCACAAATATCCAAGACCTCCTTGTTCCACGCACCCTCACCACCCTCTTCCTGGTGGGAGGACGCGTACTGGTGATAATCTTCCAAGATGGCGATATCCCTCGCGTCTATGCCGATATTGTAGGCCAAAGATCGGTAGATGGACTCTGAGTTCGCAGTGATGAGAGCGTTCCAGCTCTTGTTCAAGAGACAGGCCGATAGGAGATCGGGCAGAGAAAGGGCGTGGAGTATGGCGATGGTGATGTGGGTGTCAAAGACAATGATGGGGTCGGAGGATGTTGGCGCTGTAGAGGAAGCCATGGCTGAGGCGGATGTCTGAGGTGAGAGGTGGAAAGGCGAAAGGAAAAGATTGACGCGTCGACGCGACGCGTTTGTATCATGATTCTCAAAACGCGCCTTTGCCTTCGTAGATCATAAGTTGTCATTTTGGTTTGAATTTCGAAATGATCCATTGGACAGATAGATCGAAATAAAACAGATATTTATCACTGCTTCCATATGGGCGCTATCATCCTACTCCTGTACAGCGTTCGGTCATTCCTGGGCACGAGGAGAAAGGAGAACGACAGGGCTGTGACACCGGTACAGACATTACTACATTGTTTATACGCCTTTCCCACACTTTCATTCTAGACATCCGTCCCTTCCCGTACCGCCCCACCTACAGACCCATCCTCCCACCCAAAATCCCAAACCTTGACACACATCCCAAAATCATCCATCGATACATCAGCCGCCAGACGATCCTCCCTCCCGCCCTCTCTAACCGATTTCGGCGCCCAATAAACCAAGTAAATCGTCCTCTCGTCCATCTGAAGGGAAGACGAGTGGCGAAGGCCGTTACGGTGGACGTCGAGCAGGGATAAGATACTGATGGGGGGAGGGATGGGTGCGAATGGAGGTGGGTTGGCTAGGGTTCGCCAGGGGATGTATGGGGGGGGAGGGAGGGAGGAGGTGTTGAGCATGTAGAGTTCGTGCCCCTGTCTAGCGTCAGCTGCACGGCATGCAAGGTCTTGAGGGTGGACGAACAGTGTTGAAGACGACCTTCTCTCCGCACGTCGTCAATTGATGTAACTTCCGGAGTCCAGATGTCACGTCGCTACCAAGATCAAGGACTATCAAGGATAGTCGGATCGCCCGTGCTCTCTCTGCGGGATCGACAATGGACAAGGCTTGTTTGTACCAACGGAGGACGTACAAGGCGCCGATCTTGTTGGTGAAAAACAAGTCTTTGGAAGTGTAATGGCACCTGTGGCATATTCGTCAAGAATATCTGTGTTTTCGAAAAAATGTAGACATACGCGTTGAACGAGTAATTGCGGTTGATTGTCCTGGCACGGAGCCTCCTCTGCCACTCATTATCGAATTCCAGATCACCGCTGAATTGACCCTCGAGCCTCGCTCTCCCCGTCCTCGCAGGTTTCTCCCCCGGTACACAGCTCGTCCCTTCATCCCCCCGTTGTGGCAGAAGTGGCGTTGCTTCAAGCGCGCCTGGGAGAAGTTTGTAGCTCAGTTCGAGTTCGTAGGACTGCTGGTTCTTTTCGGGAAAGGCGGCAAGGGCGGTACGGGTTTGGCGAGAGTAGGTGTGGACGTGTTGGTCGCCGCAGATGAATACGAAATCGTCGTCGAATTCGATATACTAGCGTTTTGGTCAGGCTTGGATCGATACAGATGTGGTGGGTACCCACGTTAGGCTTGCTGTCTTGGATATCATCGGCAAACGAGTAGGTCTCCACGTAATTCTCGTCGGCAAGGCTGTAGATATACGCATGCGTTGGCCCAGCAAAACCGACCATGGGTCTCTCTTCGTCAGTCCCTTCCCGGTCTGTTCGGGCCCTGAACGCAAAACAGTCGCTGGGCGTGTGTATAGTCCGGTAGAATGTCAGATGTCCTCTTGGCACCTCTCCCGGTTTGGTGTTCCAGATTAGTCCGCCGAACTGTGACCATCCATACCCGGATGTCTCAGACTGGCTCGCATCCGGCAGTCTCTGTCGCTCTTCCTCAGAGAGCCTCGCAAACGCAGGCGGGGTGAGGTGCACTTCGTAGTGGTGCTCGAGATTGAAGATCAGATAGCCTTGGGTGAATTCGAGGTGAGCATAGGGGGCGACTTCGGCGTATTCAAAGAGAAGCTCTTGAGGTGGTGTGAGGCCGGGAGAAAAGAGGGTGTGGGAAGAGATACCGCCTGTTGATAGTCAGTGGGCTTCGCGCTTATGATAAGACGACATACCAATACGGGAGACGCTATAGATAACTTGTTCTTCGGGGTCAATCTTTTGCCTCCAGACGGCATTGCTGCCGGGGGTTATCCACCTAGTCTTTGCCCGTCCATTCTTCCAGTTCTTCTCTTCCATCACTGTCTGTATCACCGCCGCTCTCCAGTCTACTTTACCATCTGTCACCAAGCTTTCGTCCATTGCGTATCTTCGAGTTGCCTGGGAGGCATCATCCAGAGCCTGGAGACGCTTGTACCGGCTCAGGTCGAGGATCGATGGGGCAAGATTGTGGTAAATGGAGGTGGCGTAGCTGTCAATGATAGAGTCCCAACTTTGAGAGACGCGCTGGCAGGCGACGAGGTCGCGAAGGGGGAGGTGATACAGAATTTCGAGCGTGGTGGACGGATCAAGACGGAGGAGGGGGTCGGATGTGGAGTCCGGGTAGTGTGAGAATGTTCTCTTTCTTTTTGAGGACATTATGTTTCTCTTGCGATGCTTTGCAACAACAACGCAATGATGATCATCTGCTTCGGTGATGCCGATGCATGGAGTGTGAAGGTGGAGGCGGTCTGAACGGGATCAAATCATCGAATGCGGGTTGGTGTTACGTAAACAGCCCAGAACTCTGTGGTGACTCACCGTGTAGCGTTGGATGGGAGACCTAAAGGGAGTATGTATCACCAAAACACGATGAATTCACAACTCCATTCTCCATTTGCATCTCCTCCCACAGCATGCTCCCAAAAGCAGCACTCCCCACCCTCTTCTTCACCCTCGCAGCATTCATCCTCCTCCTCCTCGTCACCCTCTCCGTCCCCATCATCAAGAGCATATACCTCCTCCGCATCACTGGCAGCATTGATCTAGGGCTGGCGAGCGGATCTGCGTCTGTCGATGCGGGCGTACTGGGGCTATGCTATATGGGCGCTGACGCCAGGTGCGTCCGACCGCTGTGCCACATCAGCGCCCCGCTCACACAACGCATAGCATTCTGGGTGTGAGCATCCACGACGGCGCCGACTGCAGCAGTCCAGAGCTCGGATATTCCGTCTTTGACAATCCCATCATCGCCATCATCATCGACAGCAACTCGGACTTGTCGCACAGTACACTCAAGTCTCTCACCACGGCGCTGGTGCTCAACCCGATTGCGTGTGGATTGGCGGGATTGGCGCTTTTCACAGCATTGTTTGCTTGGCTCTGTGCGAGTAGGGTATTCGAGATTGTGAGTCGGTCTTCTCTGGGAAAGAGGAGGCAGCTGACATGATGTAGATTACCTTCTTCACCCTCTGCCTGGCCTCTCTCATCGCATGGCTCGCCTTCGCCCTCGACCTCGCCATCGCAGTCGTCGCCCGGAACAAAATCAATGACGACGGCGACTCTGTCCTCTCCGCCTCTCTTGGAAATGCCATGTGGCTTGCACTTGTCGGCGCTGTGAGTCCCCACCTCCCTGGCTGTGGGTACATGAGGGCGTGGGGGGCGTGCTGACGAGGCTGTGCAGATCTTGTTGACTCTGTCGATCTGTTTGGCGGGGTGCGGTGTGTTTGGGCGATACAGTTCGAGGCGCAGGAATGTAGAGGGGGATGTGGTGGAGAAGCCGGGGTATGAGCCCAAACGACGATTGTGAGTGAACCACCTGACTCAAAATTATGCTAACGAGCTACATAGCTGGCAGAGAGGTCCCGCAGCGGGGCGAGGTACCTATTAGTGGGAGATCGTCAATTACCATACCATCATAGAGTCCTTTGAGGCGCCCACAGAAGGGCTATTACCTGTAGCATAGACGGACGCTAGCTTTCCATTATTTGTATATTCATTTGTATTTCACTTATGCCACATGGACGGATTGATGACGTCAGCTAAACACACGGGGCTTTGGCTCGACAAGACGTCTCCACATCCCCTAACTTTACCATTCTTCATCAGTGGCGACTAGGTCAGCGGCAATAGCATTTTCTGAACAATCGTCGGGTGAAAACCCCCGGACCGGCTCGATCTCTTATCTTTGAGGTCTCACCGATAGAGAGTACGGCAATGGACGAAATAATACTCTGCATGCGCAATAGTTGGGTGATTCTTGTGAACATTGTCTCGCTCAGAAACAACTGTATCTCATGCTTAAAGACTCATTAGGAGAGTATAGGACATGCTGCAAGGACGGTGAAATGCAACAGGACTCCCAAAGAGACCCATTGCACAATGAACGACATGAGCTTAAAAAGCGTCTGCCACTCACATTCGTATACAGAAACAGCCACAGTCCATTACCGTGGTGATAGTGCCATCCGGAAGCATTGTCGTTTGCTCTAAGATGATAAAGAAAATTCAAGCATATGGCGACGTTGAGCCAGAAGGACAACCACGCGAAGATGCATCCCCCCCTGAAGAACGCCCGGGTGCTCTTCTATCCTCTTATCATCAGTTCCATCTGCACTTTCATGCCTGCAATAACAACGAGGGAGGGAGTAGACTAACAAAGGGCCATGTGTCTCTATTAATGCCGACAAAACAGGAAATCATTGTGATACTAGACCACGTGGTGACGAATGCGCGATTGAGGATTTCCGAGAAGCTCGCAGTGAGGGTTTGGTTGAGAGGGAGGTGGAGGGATGCGCTGTCAGACTTGACGTCGATGATTTGGATACATTTTCGAGAACTGTAGAGGGTCAGCCTGGCTTGCATTGTAGATTTGTCGATGGAGAAAAGGCTAAGCTGCTTTGGCTGTAGGCTAGGACTCACAGATCTCCATAATACATGCATCCTCCTGATGGTCCGAAAGACACTGTCGCCGTGGTCCATGTTGAGCCATCATCCGCAAAGGTGATGTTGGCAGAAGCACTGGCAAAGTCGAGTGCAGGATGCGCGTAGCCCGCACACAATAAGAGAACAAGGAAAATGACAGGGCTCACTGTTGATTCAATCAGCTGGATCAACACACAGATGCTGGTACTGAGGCCAGATCTTGACTTACAGATTATGATCATAGCGAGGATCGCCATCATCGTACGACGGCGTATCGGGACCCTATCCACGTGTCAGTTCTTGCTACACACTACTCTGGAGAGTGGTACTCACAGCGACAGAGAAAGTCATCGACATAGCATCAGTTTCTTCCCTCTTGCCCTCCTCTCCTACCTCCACGATCTCACATCCTTTTTCCAACTGTTCAAAAGCAACTTCTTGATAGTTCCTATACTCCAGTCTTCCGCATCCTCCCCTTTGTTGACGTGGTACTGCCCGTTCACCTGGAGTAACAAAGCCGACGGTCTGTGCACCTGCTACAACGTGGAGCACCTCTTTTCAGACAGCGCCGTTCCTCCTACCTCGTCCTACGGGATCAATCGGCAAGACAGAGTGGTCTACACCATCCTAGTCGAGTCCCTTGAACCAGGGGGCGATGGAGGTGAGCTCTCCCGGGGAGTGCGTAGAGTGGGGAGGGGAGGGAGTATCGTGGCGAGGCAGCTCGGGGAGGTCGATACCGTCGACACTGCTCTTGCTGTTGCTGTCCATGGCGGGTGGCGAGGAGGGTCAAGGTGCATGGGGGATAGATTAATATGATGGTCGCTGAATGCAAGGGGGTTTATTTTGATTACATGAGGCTGTGCTTGACAAAATTTCGTGCTCCGGATGAGAGTACAGGTACCAGGTTCAGAGTTATCACTGAATCATTCATCAAGGGCAGCAAACTGAAAGCTGAGAGGTCCAGGCAGGGTTAAGGAGGAAGAGCAACGTGGGGTACGTGGGTCGTATCAAGCAAGAGGCGAAGAATATATGGTGGCAACATACTTGCAACTGACTTCTCGTGTCATATTGAACAGACGAGATGTGTCGCATTGAGCGAGAGAGTTTGGACCGTAATGTCTGGGGCTTGCAGCTGTGCTCCCCTTCTTGTCAACGCGCTCTTCGAACAGATGATGACTATACACAATACCCTATACAAGATGCCTACACATGGTGCCCTATACCTCTTCCCCCTCCCCATTTTTTGGACAAAGACGTCCGTATCCGACTGGCCAATGTACGCTCCGGAGCACCAGCAAAGAAGAACAAGACCGGCACAACCACCAACGTCACTGCAAAGTTGAACCACATCACGGCGGCCCAGCTGACGTGGTCGTACAGTTGAGCACCGGCGACGTTACCAACACCGCTTGCAAGGGCTAGATGTGTATCGTTTGAGGGGAGAAGTAGGGAAGATGTGGAGATCAGCTTTGAGGTGGAAAGCTTCGAATTTGAGACTCACCTGAAGCAACTTCCAAAGCCCCAAACAAGTCTATAGGGCAGTCAGATCAAATGTCTCGCCGTTGACAAAGACATCACTCACGAATCTCGCTGATACCCTCCATCTTCCTTGCCACCATAGTAGCCTCAAGTCCACTAGGAGTCATTGCACAAGTTGAAAAGAAATCTATCACGATCATCAGCTTCCATTTTGCTTTTTGAAAGCCCAAGGCGGGTAGATACTCACTGCCCATCATGAAGTACACAATGAATCCAGCAAGACTATCTCTCGATATATTCAATATCGTCCAAGGCAGGACGAGAATCATACACGGCAGCATGATCCACTCTGCGCCCCACTTGTCCGATGCAGCGCCGGCGAGAGGTCCTGCGAATAGAGCGGGAGCAGCTGAGATAACTGATTACGGGCATGTCAGATGGGTTGAAGAGTGATGGAGAGCTGTGAGACTCACGGAAGATGAGGCCGATGAAAGCGGAATCTTTGTTCCATACTTCTTGCACTTGCAATGGGAGACTACCAAATACTTTATGTCAGCAAGGCATTTTGTTTGATATACGAGAGGTACTCACGTAGGTTGTGTGGCCCCACCAATGAGGTTATACGCAGACATGACCAGTAATGCCGTCAGACTCCTTGGCGATCGCAACAACGTACCCATAACCTCCCAGGGCTTCAGCTCAACAACCCCATACAGATTCTCTCTCTCCGCTTTCGACAACTCTGTAAAATGCACGCCCCTCATCCCGAGGTTATCTGGTACCACAATCTCCCCATCGACCAACTTGGGATTGAGCGCCCCCGCGAGGAGGCCGAGGCGCTTTTCGTGGAATCGGCGAATGTCGGACCGCTCGAGCACGCAGAGACGGAGCACAAGGTCGATAAAGAGGATGATGATGCAAAAGACAAAGGGGGCTAGCCAGCCAATTTTTGTGTAGAGCAGTCCGCCTATGTAAGGCGCCTAAAATCTGGATGAGCGAGTGGGTGGAGGGTGGAGTGGAGGGGCGTACGATACTGGCTCCTATTGATATGCCGGACATTACGAAACCGAGCTGACGTCCGACATGCCGAGGTTCTACATTTTCACAACTGCGATAGAATGAGCTCTACTCGAGAAAAAGCGAGGGTGTGTTTACAGCAAGGCAAATCCCACAGTCCAAATTACAGCACTAGACACTCCCACAAAAGTCCTGCTAAGGACCATCGTCCAGTACGGCCTTCCCAGCATGAACAAGACCGTCGACAGGATCATACCGATCACTGCTACGACCAGCGGCCAGCGGCGATAGGGGTACTTGTGGAAGAGATAGGCTACTGGAAAGGTGCAGACTAGCATACCTGCCGAGAAGGCTAGGAGGAGCCAGGATGTGAGGGTTGAGACGTCAGAGTAGCCCAGTTCTTCGAGGCGGTAGGGAAGGACGGGGACGATGATTGACTGTCAAGCTGTCAGCGGGGGGTTTTCATACGATATGTTATTGCTTACGCAAGCTATCATGTCTACAGTGAGGCCAAAGGTGACGACGAAGGTGATGAACCATGGAGAGTGTCTCCACTAAGACGATGGGAAGTCAGACGGCGAATGATCCTTGGTAAAACCTTTGATTGTGCTCACCTGTTCACCCCATGGACGCTTGACTTTTGTCTGCGGCGAGCTTGGGGTACTGTCACCAGACACGCTGTCGCTCATTGGTAGCAACTGGACTGTCATTGTAGATTCAGTCTGGAGAAGTTTGGATGACATTGGATAGCGAGAAAGAGTCGAGAAGAGCTCGAGAGTGCCCCACCCGAGGGTGCAAGGAATAACCTCGGATGCAGTGATTTACTTGCACACCATTAGCCTTGGTTGCCTTATGGTACAGTGACATGGTGCTCTTCGGCATAAAACTCACGAATTGTATCTATATAGATAATGCCGACTCCCCACTCTCATGATGCCCTTTTTCTTGACAGAGGCGGCTTCTTCTCCCCGCACAGCGCCCAGATTGCTGTGACTGGCCTGCTGGGAAATGATGTTGCCGTACCTCCCTTTCAGATCAAGCAAAACGCAAATTGGCAAGAGGTGAATGCCGAGCCAAGGTTTCGATCAATGAGGTCGACCAATGTCCAGCAGGAAGTCGCTCTTGTTTCGCCGGGGGAAGATGCGGATTGGCCTCGGGAAGCCAGCTTTTTGATGACTGTTGTATAATGTTCACACGTTAGCAGATGGGAAAGAAACCGTCGTCTATCGCCTGAAGCTTGAAGGGGAGTCATATGTAGATCGGCTACGCGCGGCTTTTGAGACACATAAACTCAAAATTTCCCGCGCAGAAGTTACCACCGAGCGCGACCGTAGCCCGCCTGGCGGTGGCTTCTGGCGTTTGATCTTGAGCATACTCTGTACTCTGCCGTGCATATGACGAGGCAGAGATAAATATGGCTGTATAGGCCGCCTCCCAAGCTAACATGTTTATGATCGTACCGGTCACCATCACTGCACCCGGCGGCCGGTCGACAACAGATCTGGCTTGCTGAAAGTCGCTGGCTGGCAATCTTGCGCGTGTAGGTTGATGTGCATCCAGAGGACAGTATCTACTGTGACTATGTGTGGCTCAGCGCTGCTGTCTATGTACACGTCGACCCATGCGCGAGCCCAGCAGATAAATACATGTCAAAGCAACGCCTTACGCCCACTCAGCGGTCAACCCCACTCTGGCAAAAAGTGGAGGTACGTAGTGGCGCAGAATCGCCGACGGGCAAAAACAACGAGGTATTCACGCTTCTTGATATCGCTACGATATTGCAGGTCTCTCCCAGCAACCCGCCCTCATGCCTACCCACCACCTCGAGTACGAAGAAGAAGACGAAGACCTGTTCGGCGACACCCACCTCCCAGGCTTCACCAGCGTCAATCCATCAGCGCCCATCGACCTGGCCCCTCCAGCTGTGGCAGGTCCAAGTTCTGACCCTCTGTCGCCCAATCGCCCCGTCAGGCAACAGGAAAAGCCCAGAGAGCAGCTTTACCCGCATATCACTTCAGGCGCGAGGTCTGCAAGGAGCAATGAAGATCAGAGGCTGGCAGAGTTGCGGGATAGGAAGAAAATCGGGAGAGAGGAGGCTCCATGCAAAGGAGTGAAGAGCTTGAGATTGGTATCTATGAATGGTGCGCATTGCCTTAATAGTCAGACAACGTAGTAACTCACGGAATTGCAGTTATTCAGCAAAATTCATCGGCAATCTGGGATATTGGAGATATGGAGTATCCTGTCTTGAGACCGTTCCTCGATGAGCTTCCTGCAGAGCAGCTCGCTGAGATAGAGCGCAACTCACCTGTGTGTTGATCTTTTGTACCTCTGCATCATAAGCTGACGAGTCTAGTAGCACATCAAGAAAGATACAGATTGGCTATGGGAGGTCTTGCTGCTCCAAGATTATCGTCTCTTCCACGAACGTTGTCGTATCACCCGTGAAGGCGAGGTACGTACAAGCGGATGGAGAAAGATGTACAAGGTGAGCCTTCTTTTTTCGCCAAAATTGATTGCATCTGACAAAAGTAATAGAGGGCCAAAGAGGACGCCCTCGAGCGCCAGTCTCAAGCCGCGGATCGAGTCGCAGCCCGGTACAAACAGCTGGAGGAAGAGAAAAAGTCAAGAAGCATCGTCGTCTTGGACAAGGTGCTGCCAGGAAAGAAGCCGACACGAAGTAGGGGACGAGGCGGTGGCAGCGTGGGATCTTCATGTGAGCAGGCCAACCGCCCAAAAATGAAAGGTGTCCTGACATGAAACTTGTAGCGTCGAGGCCCTCTGCTGCTGCGACATCAATAGCCAAGGCCCGAGCAGAAGCTCAAAGAGCCCGTATCGCCCTCACCCACGCCTCTGGCCGCTACGTCCCTCCCACACAAACCCTCACACAAGCGCAACGGGTATCTCAGAGCCAGCTGTTCAAGAACCCATACATGTCTGGGAGCGAAAGACCGGTCCAGCCTGGAGCTGTGAGGATACCTGCCCCGAGACGAGTCGTGAAAAGCACTGCTGCTCCGTCCCGCCCTCGAGACGCTATCGACTCTCCGCCATCCTCCCCGATCCCAGGCTCATTCCCATCCTCTCAATATCCCCAAATCCGCGCCTCTCTCCCCTCACATCTCTCCTCTCGCCCTTCTCCTTCTCCCTCTTCCCCTCAGAGCTCAAAGCGATTCCGTATAGACTCTCAATCTCTCGGAACGAAAAAGGCGTTCAAGGATATCAAGAAGCCGGAAGTAAAAAGCTTTGAACCGCCGACGTTGGAGAGGGAGAAGCCGAAGCAAAATACCGACTTTTTTGGAGGTGCTGCTTCGTCGGCAGATGGGGGTGGAATATTCAGGGTTAAGAAGAGGAAGGCTGGGGTCGTTGGAGGACCATCTGGTCCTCCGGGGAAAAAGACGGCGTCGGGGAAATGAGCCGTGGCGGGGATGAGGGAGACAGTAGTTGAGCCGCACGGGAACTTGTACCCGTATCCAGTGTCTCATCATCATACGACCATGTTTGTACTTTGCGAAGAGTACAATCTGTAAGCATTTATAGGCTCATATAGACATATATCTACTCAGCATTGCGTTTTAAGGATCAGAATCATGGTCCACCATTTGTACAAGTTTTGCCTTCAGTCAAGAAAATGCAATAGACTATGGAGTTGGTATAGATAATCTACACTGTGATCATGTTGGGTTACGATATATATGTACACGTTTGTTGCCTAGAACCGCTTGGTCCTTTTAGACTTGCCTCGTCTCCTCCGCCGCATCTTGCCAGCTACTCGAGCTCCCACTTCCGCTCTCCCCATCTGCTCTCGCTTTTCCCTTGCCCTTATCGAGCTTCACCTCCTCCTCCTCTTCCCCTTCCCCCTGTTCCACGTCTGGCTCATCTCGATATTCCGTCTTGGGCGCTCCCGACAACTGTCCAGAGCGAGGATCATCATCTTCAAGGAAATCATCGTGATACCTCAACGCCGTCCTCTCGTCCAACCCATCATCATCCTCGTCCCCTTCATCGCTACTCGGCCCATCACCAAAGGCATCATACAACTCTTTCGTCCCCTTGCTCTCCTGGTTCTTACCGAACTTGCGCCTGCCCCTCTCCAACAGACTCATCTGCACATCATCATCCACCGGCTCATACGCCCCACGAGCGCCAGTACCATTGTTGGCCAAGCCAAAGAGATTCTTCTTGTGTCGGCGAGAGCGGATGAAGAAGAATGCACCAATAGAGCCCGCAAAGAGGAGGAGGATAGCACCAGCACCGGCGAGCCAGGTGGAGGACGAGGCGAGGGAGGAGATGCCGCTGAAGAACCCTTCGTCCGCGTCCGCATCTGTGGGGCTTGTGGGCTCTGCGATATCTTCATCTTCATCCGTCGAACCGGTAGCCTCGGGCTGAGAAGTAGCAGACCCCAGTCCAGGCTTGTGAGCTTCGCCAGACGCGTCGCCGTGGTCTCCTGGTAGATGGTCGGTAGGCTTGGGCTTTTGGCTGAGGACGCCGGTGGGCTCGGAACCGGTTTGTTCTTCGTCCGGCTGGCCTTCTTCCGCGGGAGCCCAGTCTTTGGCGAGAGAGGGGTCGATGGATTCGCCCCACAGTTGGAGGGACCAAGCGACGAAACGTCCAGTTTTTCCCGGGTTGACCTGGTCCTTGACTCTGATCGTCCAGGTGCCAAGAGGATTCTCCTCCCTGGTATCCATCAGGCAAGCTCTACGTTCTTTTGCACAAACTCACCAGTGCTTCAGACTCATGAATTTCCATCCCGGGAATCCCGTATCAGCCTCATCAAACCTTCTCTGCCTACTCAAGACACTGGTAATGCCTCCAGGACTAGTAACCTCAACCTCCACATCGCCCCTCCTCTGATGGTCGATCCAGACACGGACAGTCACGTGTTCGAGGCGCTCAAGGTTGGAGTCGGTGAGCATCTGCTGGGTGACTTCATAAGTAGAGGTGACACCTTCTTCGGTGATGAAGGAGCCGGTCGGTTCGACGACGGGTTCGGGGTTGGGCTTCTCGGGCTGGGAAGAGTCGGTGGAGTTTGAGCCGTCAGTTTCGTCTTGTCGTTTCGAGACGTCGGCGGAGGAGGTGGTAGGGAGATAGACAGCAGGAGAATCAAACCATGCCTGGGGCTTGACATTCTTCCACTGCTGAGCAGCTTCAACGTAAAGCCCAGCGTCAAGTCGGCCATAACCGTCTACGATACGCATCAGTCGCAGCTTTGATAAAAGAGTGGACGAGACTTACACTTGTAGCTGAATTTCCGTCCAGTCGCCGTGTTCTCCCAGTCTGGATCATCTGGGTTGAAATGCACGGCACTCCTCACAGCGATATGCTGCATATCCCTCCAAGTGAGGTCGGGTCGCACACTGAGAGCCAAGGCAAAGACACCAGCGCCTAGAGGAGCAGCGGCTGATGTACCACCGTGGTTGTGTGCGCACTTGTCCTTTCCGACGTCGGTCGTGTGCTAGAAAATGTCAGAGAATACATGCTGAGAAGTGACTTGACTTACGATATGGTCACCACTGCCAGACGAAGGCGCAACCACCATCATTGCAGAACACATCTCCGAGTAGTAAGGGTGCAGCCCCTTCCTATCCACCGATCCTACCGTGATGGACCAGATCGAGTTGGTATAGCCGTCAAAGTTGCACTGATCATCGGCGCCTCCTCCGTTGCCCGCTGCAAAGACGTACACGGACCCCTTCCCGCCCCGCCCTTTCATAACACCGTTCACCATGGCCTTCAAGATCAACCCGTCAGGCGCTTCCATCGACTTGCCATCGTCGGGAGGACCCCAGGAGCACGAAAAGATATCGTTGAGCTGGTAAGCATAGTTGAGAGCGGCGGCTTCATCTGCGTCGGAGATAGGGGCAGAAAGGATACGGACACCAGCAATCTTGGCGCCGTAGGCGACGCCAACGCCGCAGACATCGTTGGGAACTGCTGCAATCTCGCCGGCGCAGCGGGTACCGTGCTGGTCGTCTGAGAGTCGTGGGGCGGGAAGTTCAGTGTGGTCGTTGAAGTCATAGGAGCCCTCGGGGTACTGTACGATAATTAGTGTACTTGCTGGAAATAAGCTTTGGCAGTACGTACAAAGTTGGCCTTCAGGTCGTCGCTTTCCATATCCAGTCCATCGTCCACAATGACCACATGCGCCCCCTCTCCAGTGATTCCCTGACCCCAGAGTGTAGTCACGTTCAACTCGATTTCCTTCAACTCTGTATTAATGAGGTGCCATTGTTGGTTGAGCATAGGGTCGGCAAGCTTGAGCTCATTCTGGGCATAAAGCAGCTCGGTGGTATCGTCTCTGATGGCATGGCTTCGCAGGAAAGCAGGACTGTGCCTCTTGGCGCGTTTCTTGAGCGTCAAGGGCTCTAGCGAACGCTTGCCGAGGCCAGTCGGCAGCGACGACCATCGCTTCAGTATTGGATCGTGCGATTCGCTTCTTTTCGATATTGACCCATGATGAGGCGTCACTCCTTCTGTTCTGACCAGCCAATGCCCCTCCAGCTCTCCTATGCGTTCGACAAGCTCGACGCCTAGTGATTCAGTGATTGACTCTGGCGATGTAGATGGGTCGAGTTCGAGCGCGTAGTAGGCGTGGGTGTCGTAGGACCGCGGTTGGGGGGTGTGGGCTGCGGCAGCTCCAACCAGGAGTAGAAGGGGCAGTAAGGAGCGCATGGCGCTGGGATGATGGAAAGATAAAAGAGAAATGCAGATACAAAGCCAGCGACAACACCTTGGCTGCGGGGCACTTGCTCGCTGGCAACGCGACGGAAGCAAACGGACGCTGCCACCAGCGGCCAGCCGAAGCCACCTGGACACTCGCTGCTATTCATTGTTTGTGATTCGACAACAAGGAAAATGGCCTCCAAGGTCGACGACGAAGCACTGCAAACGCTCCTCAAATCCCTCTCAGCTGCCCCCGCCACGACACTATCCGTACCCCAGGTCACCCTCATCGCCAATGCCCTCCTCCCATCTTCACCCCGCTCTGCAAGGGCCACCGCTTACCTCTGTCTCTCCAAACTCATAACGGATCTCGAATCAAAAGGCGACCCAGCTGCCATCTTGAACGTCTTTCAGCCATACGCCAAATCGATATTCCGAGGCCCCCAACCACAGATCCAGGAGATTGAAGACGAGAGCGAAGCTGCCGAAGCCGGGGGCGAATTCGACCCAGAGGCATGTGTCCCGGCCACCTACCTTTTCCTTGCACTCTACCCCCTCTCTCCCCCGACTTCCACGACCCTTCTAACGACAAAGCTGGAGGACGATAATGATCCCCTTGCAATCCTCCTAGAGCTCGCCGAGCTCCCTTCGCCCCTGCAAACAGCCCTGGCCCAGCTTTTCGTGGCTGCCGCCGACTCCAAGCTCGGCCGCGACCTGACCTTGTCTCGGGGTATGGAATGGCTCAAGGGTGGTTTGCGGTATAAAGAAGGAGGCAGCGAGGTTGGGGCCCTCTGTGCGGCTGCTCTCAGTAAACTGCTGGGCCGAGACGCCGAAGAGAAACTGCCTGTGGGGGGGGAAGAAGAGGAGGAGAGGGTGACGGCAGAGAAAGGTGATCAGGAGCAGCTGGCTCGGCGCATGATGGCCCATGTGGAAAGCGGCAGCTCGTCTTCTACGGCAATACAATCCACTATCGAAGGTCTCGCTGTCCTCTCCCTCCAACCTCGCATCAAAGCCGTCCTCGCCTCATCTCCGAAATTTCTGAAGGCTCTTGTTGCGCTGTCGCCGGTGGTAAACAGAAAAGGAGGATCTTTACCTGTGACCCCGAGGGGAAGCATGGACGCCGACAACTTTCAAAAGATCTTCGAGGCCGTCGAGACCAGCTTTTGCTACGGCTTGACTAGTATCCTCGTCAACCTCACGTCGCACAAGCCGATACTGTCCGAGCAGGACGCGCAGATAGCCAAGCTGCGAAAGATGGCAATTTCGGCGGACAAGAGAAAGTTGACCGAGGACGGTGATGATGAGGAGTTTGAAACCGATGAGGAGGTCGACAAGCGAGTGGCGGCGGTGCTTGCAGCGGGGGTTGCCCCTGCCCTAAGCGGTCTGGTGAGGGCGGAAAGCAAACTCGTGAAAGAACAACTGGGACGGCTGTGTAGAAATCTGGTGGATCGGGGGGATACATCCGAGAAGAACACGGAAATGATCAGATCGAGACTGGCTTTCGTCAAGGACGGAGGCTTCAAAGTCCTATCCAATGTCGTCCGCGATCTTCTCGAGCTCGCTACCTCAAAACCCAAACCGTCTTCCTCTTCTCCCCCTTCTCCTGCCCCTCCCACAACGGATATCGACATCCTGCCCGCCTGCCAAGCCATGGCAAAGCTCATCATCACGACCAACCCCGTTGTATTGTTTGCTGCTCCCATGCAAACGACTTCTCTGAACGCCCTCACTCCCCTCTACCACCTCCTCATCCACCCCGACTCCCTCCTTATTCAGCGCTTCGAAGCGCTCATGGCTCTCACCAACATTGCATCCATCGACCCCGCCATCGCCGCCAAGCTTGTCAAAGCCGAAGTGAAGCCACTCAAGGTTGATGGTTTCCTGCGGTCGCAGCCGGTCGGTCTGGTGCGGGTGATGGTGAAAATCGAAGAGATGATGCTCGACGACAACACTCTCGCCCGACGCGCTGCTGTGCAACTTGTATGCAACATTGCCTCCTGCCAATCTGGTTTCTCCTACCTATCCGGCGAAGACCCCTCCTCCCCCCCTACCCGCGCCCGGTCACTGCTCAACATACTCCTAGTCATGGCTTGTACCGATGACATCCCGACGAGATCAGCAGCGGGCGGGGCGTTGGCAGTGTTGACAGAGTCGGAGAAGGCTTGCGGGTACATCTTGATGGGTGATTTGAGGGATGAGGATGTGGAGAGTACGCCGGCAAGGTCGCCTTGGTCTCGAGCTGCTTCGCTTCTCGAACCGCCATCGGATGAGGAATTCGACGACGACGGGGAACCGATCCCTGTCATCTCTTCCTCGCCTCCCACACCCAATCCCGAGCTTGTACACCGAGGCGTCATCATCCTCTACAACCTCCTCGAGTACGCCCTCACTTTGGGGGCCGAAGACAAGACAAAGGAGAGAATAAGGGTTAAGGAAGACGGGGTGGAGGGAAAGCTGTTTGGGGTGCTGGGTGTGGTCAAGAAGATGGGGGAGGAGGTTGTGCAGCCGACTGTGCAGTGTTTGAGGATGATCAGGGAGAAGTTATAAGTGAGTACGCAGTATGCCGGGTGAGGTCGAGCTGACAACTGTGAGTAGGAAAGCATCATTGGAGTGTTTGCCATGACAATGTCAGATGCGATCGCGAGGTTGGTGATCATCGGTCATTGTAAGAGTGGGCTGACAGTCGCGAAAGGGTCTGACGTTGAAGGATTTTCTTAGGGGAGATTGAGGTCTTTGCAGGAGGAGCAGGGCCATCTCAATCAGGATATATTGTTAGGGGTCTCACACGGTGACCATTTGTTGGAGTTGTACATACATATGCCACCTACCATGCATAGATACATTAGAGCTGTAACGAGAGCGACCATCATCATGCAGGCCAACGCCACACTGAGAGCGTAATTACAAACGCCGAATTAATGCCGTGGTCCGCCAAAGTGGAAATGCTCCTTCCGGGTGACGTACCATACTTCGCCCCCTTCGGGGTGGCATAAGAAAAATTGGAACAATACAGAGAAGATTAGCATTGCCCCTGCATAAGGATGACAAACTCGAGCAGAGAGGAGGTTCTTCGGAACCAAATATTTTTTTGTTTTCTTCATCTCAGCTCTCCCACTGCTTGTCATTCAAGAAAAGATTAGCTTCAGGAAGCCCCAGATCATTCATCTTGTTTTTTTTTTTCTTTTGTTGGTAACAAGGGCAAAGATCAGCCATTGAGCCTCCTGGTAGTTGTGTATGATTGTCTGTCACCAATGTCAATAACGACAAGAAATGCAATACTGGGGTAGAGTACTTGTATATGAGACACGTTATCCATTATCGTGCGTGCAGAGAGTTCTCAAAAAACCCGCAGCACTTCTTTACTCACCGCCTACTTATGTAGTGGTGGTTCAGCAGGATAACTCACTAAGACAGCTATTGTACTATGGTCTTTCCCGAAATGAGGGACACGTGTGAAACACAACATACTGGTATGCTGACAGTCTTGTGTGAAGCAGCTGTGTAAGGAACGCTTGACAAAGGTCCTTAGCCGTGTAGTGGCCGCCATTCAAGGGAAGACGCTCGGTTCAAAGGAGGCAACGAGTGATCGCAACGAGTGATCCTTAGATGGCAAGGGTATGCTGTTTACATCGCATACGGTACTGCTCTTACGGGCCCGTATCAGCCGTAAATAATGTAGAGGGAGAGTTGCAATTTTGACATGCTCATCATATCTCTTCGTTGACCGAGAGAAAACGTCACGTTAGCGCAGAAAAACTCCAAACCTTTCCTCTGCCTTGTACAAGTACGTGTACATTGGTCAGATAACACAAGGCTTCCATCATACAACATAATGTCTGCCAAAGAGCGTCTAGACGACAAATCCTTCGACAAACAAAAAGTCGATAATGCCGGGGGGCTTCCACCTAGACCTGAAGTATTTGGCAGCTTCTGGAGTCGCTGCCATGATCGCTGGGCACTCGTCGCGTTCCTCTCAAGCTTCACGTTATATACTGTCCTGAGCTTATACTGCCTGTATATGCTGGCGACCAATTATGAAGATCTGACGGACATCGATGTGCCGGGCGACTGGACAAGTTCGAGCTCCAGAAGAAAGAGAGCAGATTCAAGTGTAGATTATAGTGAGGCGTTCAACAAGTGAGTCAACCCTTACCAGAGCAACTTTAGTGATTTGTCTCATGTCGCCACGTAGGGAAACTGGGTACGTATTCGCTCTTTCTTCAGCCGTTGCCATTGGATTGAGCTTTGCACTTCTGTTTGTGAGTGGCGTAGATGGTGGAGGTGTATCCGAGCCTGTCTGATGACTGTCGATCACATGGCAGTTTGTAAGATACTTCCCAACAGTTACGATACTGTTGGGCCCTGCATTCTCTTTACTCTATATGTTAGCCGCTACAGTAGGTGAGTTGCATTGCTAGCTCAAATGTCTTTTCCTTCAGGAAAAAGCGCTGACCGCCTCATACTACTAAAAGGTTCCATCTATCTGAAGAGTGAGCTCTAGATCTTTCTCTGCCCTCTTCGACGGAGATTAGAAGCAGCAGAGCAAGGCTGACGATACCCTTGCAGTATGGTGTGAAGCAGCTCTAAGCGCTGGTTGTACCGTCATTATTGTATTGTCTGTCTTTCTCTTCAAATCGAGATATCAGCTTGCTCGAGACTTGCTCGACACTGCCAACCAGGCCGCTAAAGCGCACTGGTCGGTCTTCTGGACAGTACTAGTCGGTGAATCGAAGACGCTGCTGTTGATCTTCTCGAGACCGTACTGACCGTAGACATGCAGGCGTTTTGGTTCAAGGCTTGAGCTCCCTTTGGAATATCGCCACGTTCATCTCAGTCTTTCTTGTGTTCGAGCCCTGGAGCAAGGGTGAGTATACGCCAAACACCGCATTCAAGCTCGAGCCTTTGCTGATGCGCATTCTCCAGAATGCGACGATGGAGCCTTTTGCTCCGCCAGTCTGACTTGGATCCTGTTGATCTTTGTGGTCATCGAATACATATGGATCTCAGGAGTCATCAGTAACGTCACACTTTCTGTCATGGCCGGCGGGCCCTACGCTCGTGAGTCGTTCCCATCTGGGCAACATCAATAGATCTGATAAAAACGGAACATTAGACTGGTGGTATGGCACCGACCTTGATACGCGAAGCGAGAGTCTATGGGCATTGAAGCGCGCCGCTGGTACTTCTCTCGGGTCAATCGCTTTTGGTAGCTTCCTTGTGACCATGGTAGAGGTTCTTCACTTCCTCGTCAAGCTCCTTTCCGGGTCGTTTGGCGATGAACGCGGAATCTGCGCTTGCTGTGTCAGTGATCGGGCGTTATACTTTGTGAATAAGAAAGACTGACAGCAGGACGTGTACAGTGTGGCTGCATAATGCGCATGCTCGAGAGTCTGCTGGAGACATTCAACAAATACGTGTAGTACGTGTCATTCATCTCCCTTGCGGTGTGGCTCCAGGCTGAATGGTGAGGCCAGCGTCAGGATTGGCGTGGAGAGATTTGAAATCGGGTTTGTAAGTGGATGATGTTACCGCGCTTTTTCCATGGTGTGATGATACTGATGATACTTTCAGAAACAAGGAGGCAAAGAGGTCTGGAGGTTGGTAAAGAAGGGCAAAAATTACAAGAAAAAAGGTCAATGGATACAACCCGGTATAGCACTTGACGGCTTGCTGACGTTATTGCTACAGGTATATCGGCTCTCGTCAATGACAACATAGTCGGCACGGCCCTCCACATGACATGCCTTGGTAACGCAGTTCTCTGCGCTGCGCTCACATACCTCTTCATGTCAGGTAAGAGTGGCTTGATTTGAGCCTACATACAAGCTGACCAATTCGCCAAAAGCTGTTGACGGGTCGATGAAGATTGATGATTGGTGGAGTTGGCTGATTCTACTCTACTCTTTCATTCTCGCTCTCAGTATCGGTCTCGCGTTGACATCCGCTCTAGTGGGCTGTACTCTCCTGATCAACAGACAGCGTAGCTAACATCGGTGTCTTCAGGAAGCTGGCGTGACGACCATATTCGTATGCCTCGATAAGGACCCGGGCTATCTGAAGGAGCGCAACCCCCGCTTCTACGACGTAAGTGAAATCAGATGTACCAGCAGCGCCATCCATGCTCATTATTGTATCATGTCATCAGGACTTGTGTGCTCATCCTACCTACTATGAGGTAGTGATGCCCGAGGCAGACGGACCTTTACCGCCGCGAGAAAAGGCTTGAGAAGAGACGGCGACGTTGTTGAGAGTCTGGGTGAAAACAGGCGAGGCAAGTCAGTGGAAGTTGAGTGACAGTGAGAAAGTATATCAGTCGTTACCTTGGAGGGCATGAAGGTGACACTCTTTTGCCAAAGTGAAATAGATTCAAGTCTATCTGTCTGGACCATGGGTCGTCACGACCACCCATTGAGGGACATGCTTGTGATTATGTGTTTTGTTTCATTCCTTCCAGCTCGAACATCAAGGCCCGACATAGAGGTCACAGAAATGACACACAGACTGCAACATGTTGCCCCAGCCATGATGCATGGAGCTTAGAAGGCTTGTAATGGTAGACAGCAGGACACAGGGCCGGGAATTGTTGCTAAGGTTAGGAATCCTACAACAACAAACGATGGACAGTACATATTCTTCATACATAGTTCAGGAAGATATCATCCTCGCCAATAAACCAAAATCTTGAATTGACTGGGCCACACCTACATGATTCATTGGGTCATTCATCTACATTAGGCTATCCCTCAAGAGCACTTCGACATTGGCAGACCACAAAACGCGGTGGTCCGAGCGTTCCTCATTTCAGCAGTAGCAGAAGAAAAATCACGTTACGTAATGGAATCTCTGCCGGAAGTATATAAAGGGAAGGTGGCTTTCGCCCCTCGCCCCGCTTCCACCGACTCTCAGAACGCTCTATCCTCCTCATTTTTCCACTTTCCGACAATCCGGGCCCATCCAATCCTGCTGCCGACTCTCAAAGCATATACACGCTAAGCGTACCCCAGAAGATTTCCGAAAATCACGACAAATCTGCCCAGCCAGCCTTATCGCTAAACAATATCCTTTGATACCCTCGCCACCTACCTCTCGCCATGTCTGGTCTCGCGCTCCCCAAGGCTCCCAAAGCTGGACCATCCACCTCCAACAATGCCCCAGAAGGGCGCCAGACACTTGAGGGCGCGGGGGAGGTAGCGACGAGACAACCCCAGAAGGCTGTGGCGAGCGTTCCAGAGATCACGGCGGTGGATGGTTTGGTACCGACTTTACAGTGGGTATAATGCTCTTTCACAGATATAAGATGGGACAGTGGGGGGAGGAAGATGATTACTTGAGGGCCGCTAGGTGTTGGATGGAAAATACGGGATAGGAGCTATGTGAAGAGACTGGGTCATATAGGCGAAGCAGGGGTGATTCCCGCGTATGCCCTATGTCCCGCTTTTTGCTGTGTCCAGTCGTGCTCTAAGTTTGCTCCGTGAACGAAAGAGTCGGCTGACCGTGTTGGAATCATAGAAACATCGTCGCTACTGTCAACCTGGATTGCCGCCTTGACCTGAAGACTATCGCGCTTCATGCTCGAAATGCTGAATACAATCCAAGAGTGAGTACTCTGTCTTTCCATCTTGTCCGTGCACTGATGTTTTTGAAGCGTTTTGCCGCCGTAGTCATGCGTATTCGAGATCCCCGAACGACTGCACTCATCTTCGCTTCCGGAAAGATGGTCGTCACTGGTGCCAAGTCGGAGGATGACTCGCGTCTAGCGTCTCGAAAGTATGCGCGTATTATCCAGAAGCTCGGTTTCGATGCCAAGTTTGCCGAGTTCAAGATTCAGAACATGGTGGGCAGTTGTGATGTCAAGTTCCCGATTCGGCTGGAGGGTTTGGCTTTCAGCCACGGTGCTTTCAGCAGTTACGAGCCTGAGGTGAGTATCTGCTTCGGGCGGTATGATCAATCCCTGATGGTTTCGTAGCTTTTCCCTGGTCTCATCTATCGTATGTTGAAGCCCAAGGTCGTCATTCTGATCTTCGTTTCCGGCAAGATCGTCCTTACGGGTGCGAAAGTGAGAGAGGAAATTTACATGGCGTTCAACCAGATATACTCTGTGCTGCTTGGTGAGTAACTTGGTACCCTTTTGTCACCAATCATTGACGTGTATTCCAGAATTCCGAAAAACAACATGATCACACTTACTTCATCATCGGCGCCAGATCGGCTGCTGAGCAAATACTTTCCCTCATCTCTCCGGGCTCCCACGTCCCCAATCACTCGGCAAAACCCCAAGTCTACCTCCTACCATACGTTCGATTTTCATCACTGCATAGTCTCCCGATGTGGTCCTTACGTCTATTAACGAAAAACAATAAAAAAGTGCGGCCCGTCGAGGGGAGATGGGAGAGTGTCAATCTAAGGCTTCTTATTATAACCGCAAGCAAGATGTTTTCTCTTTCGAATATCCATAGTGACATCGCATGTAATTCTGTTGACATACAAACAACACCCCAAATGTGGGAAGATACTCGCCCAAGTGTACACAAGGGTACGAAGCACTCCCTCTGCGGCCCTCCCCGCTACGTCACTGACCGTCGGTCTCGGCTGATCTGCACCACTCACTTCTTGCTCTTTATCTTTAACTTCTGAACGCGAACATCTACAGCAACGCCAAATGCGATCAACGCACCTCATCATCCTCATCCACGGCTTGTACGGCGACATCCACAACCTCCACGCAGTCAAAGCCGAGCTCTTAGCCTTGGCCGATCCTCAATCCTCGAGCTCGACCTCGCGTGATTTCGAGCAAACACTCGACAAAGCTGGCTCTCAGAACAATCAAGATAGTGATCTGGAAACGGTTGTGTATCTGCCCAAGACTATACCAGGGGCCAAGACTTGGGATGGGATTGATGTTTGTGCGGCTAGAGTAGCTGAAGAGGTGAGTGCCTTTACGCGACCTTTCGTCAGAAAGCTGCGCAAGATGTGGAGCAAAAGTTTGAGGCTGACTCGTTACAAGGTGGATCAAGAGATAGAGAGGCTGCAAGATGAAGGCAGAGATGTAGTAGGGTTCAGTGTGGTGAGTCTTCGGTTCTATAGTATATCTCGGGGACTGCAATGCTGACCGAGGTGTTTGTGGTGCGCAGATGGGATACTCTTTGGGGGGATGTAAATCTTATCCATCATCTTATGAAGAAGCTGCCTGGATATTGGCTAATCATCTTTTCAGTGATTGCAAGGTATCTAATAGGCTTGCTACACGCTCGCCAGCCGTCATTCTTTGCTAGACACAAGCCTGTCTCGTTCTCCACAGCAGCCACTCCAGTATGTTCGGTTTCGTCACCTGACTGTATTGCCTACTGATTTGATTTCGTCTAGCATCTGGGTGTTCTCAAGTATGGTACAACTACCAACACAGTCGTGCACACTATAGGACGAAGGCTTTTCAGCCAGACGGGCAAGCAACTTTACAACTTGGACCGTGAACCTGAATGGGCTGGGAGGAGTCTGCTGGAGGTCATGTCTGATCCGGGTCAGCATCCTATAACTTCAGAGCTACTAAAGAGTATACTGATAATGAATAGACAGCATTTTCATACAAGCTTTGAAACTGTTTTCGAAATCAATGATAGTCGCCAATGGGTGAGCCTTTTTTCCATGACGGGGAGTTGAGTCTTGCGCTGACACATCCACAGGACCCGAGATCTGACAGTCCCTTATCCCACAGCCGCCTTTTCCGCTACCGACCCATTCGCCGACCCTGCGTCAATAGACGTCGAAGTAGACGACCAACACATCGTACAATCTTATCGCCCTCTATCGCCCGCATCCCTCGACTTTCCAAATTCTCGGTCAAGTCTTCTGACCTCTAGAAGCTCTAGAAGGACCAAGGACTGGTGCAAATCCGCAGATGAAGAGGGGATCGAGATCAGTGTCACGTCTTTCAGTCGGGATCAGAGAAGGGTGGGCGATGAAGGGCTCGTTAAAAAAAGGCCGCCGCCGACGTTACCGCCATTCCTCTATCTACCTTTGCGGTGGCCATTCAACTATGTAAGTCCAATTTGGACCAAAGAGTGCTACAGCTTATCAGCCCTTCAGTCTCTCGTGCTTCTTACCCCTATCTTGCTTCCCATTTTCTTACTGTTCATGTGGGTCTCGCTTTTGAAACAATTTGATGGACATACACTGACCTTTGTCGCAGATCGATCACAGTCATCATCCACACTTTCCAGTCGTAAACCCAGAAACATGAGCTCGGCCTTGTAGCAAAGCTGATCTCATTGTAGTCGTCGCCGGATACAGTCGCACCGGAGCGTGTACGAGCGTCAACCCCTCCTCTCAGCATCAACCTCCTCCGTTGACCTCTCCTCTTTATCTGTTCCCGTCCCCGAACAAGAACAAGCGGAGACAATATCCACCGCCCTTCACGCCAACAGCCCATCCGACGGTACATGCACACCGCCCATGGCCGACCCCCTACCCACCAGCTCTGCCGAACCGCTCTTGCTCACGCCCCAGCAAAAGCTCATGATTAAACATTTAAACGCGGCAATACCGAATGCGGACAGGGTGGTGGCCTGGTTTCCATGGGCGCATAATGCACATGCTGTACTTATTTGTAGGTGAGTGTGGTCTCTTTGACCAGGTGCTGGAGATTACTGACCTATGGCGCAGGTCGGTGTCGCGTTTTCCGTGGCAAGAAGATGGGAGGGGAGCTGTCAGGGTGTGGACGAGGTTTGTCTTCCAGGCGGGGGAGGTAGAGTGTCACGCGAGGGGGACTGGGGCCGTTGCTCATGGAAGCACATGATGGTCAGACTCGGGACTCGAAGTAGATATACACGAATAGAATTGTCTACTACAATATACGTTGCGCTTACTGGAGAGATGAAGAACTCTGTGAATTATCTCCGTTCAACGCCCATGGCTATAACGGCGCTAAGATATCTTTGAGCATCTCGCTGACCATGTCCGAGGTGTTCAACCTCGCCCAAAAGACCAGCGACCCTCTTTCACTTGGCACACCAGGGCGTCGTAGTCTTTTATGACGTTGAAAATGTCCGATGGTTCGGCAGGCCGGCGCCAGGTACGTCGGCAGCACCGCTTTCTTAGCCACAATGCGTTCCTCGATCCTTGCCATGCATAGATATAAGAAGAAGGAGATATACAAAGGCGATACCATAGGCTGTGTCTTTCCCACTCGAACGGTCGAACCACACATCGCACTGATATATACTCCCGCAACACCCGAACCGATCACCCGGCGACAACTTTCCTGTGCCGCCCTCATCATCCTTGATCTTTATCTTTATCTCCATATATCATATCTTTGTCACATCTTACTTCACCCCTACTATTACAACAAATACCGCAGCCATGTCCACTGCCAGCTCTTCATCAAAGCGCTCCAGCAAGCTCTTTGGCCGCCTCCTAGGGCGTTCCGGTCGGGCGGCCTCCCCGCCACCCCCTCCTCCTTCTTATGACACCAGCGCTTCCCCCGGTAAAGCTGTGCCGCCCATGGCCAATGGCTTTAGGTCGTCTTACGTTGCTCCCAGGGGCGCTGAAGACCCCCTGGAGCTGTTGAAGGAATACGACACTGTCTTTCTCGGTGCGTATCCGGCACAAGTTGTGTTCTTCCCGCACTTGACTATTTGTGTGGAACGAGAAGCTGAGCGAGCTGACGGTATATAGTGGATGACAGTGGGTCTATGGCTGGAAACAGGTGGAAGGAAGCTTGCAAGGCTATCATGGAAGTTGCCCACCTCGCTGCTCGGTACGACGACGACGGCATTGATGTCTATTTTCTGAACAGCAAGCGGTACGGCGTGGGGCTTTCCACTACCAGCCAGGTTGCAGAGCTGTTCAGGAGCTTGGAGCCTAGAGGGATGACGCCGTGAGTGACGTCTTGGCCATCTTGAGTTGATACTGACATGTCCCGCCAGCACAGCGGCACGGCTCGACGTCTTGCTGAGGGAATACATGGGTCGCCTCGAAGCTCAAAATGAGGGTAGCGCAGAGGAGGTCAAGCCTATAAACCTCATTGTGATCACCGACGGAGGCAAGTACTCACGCTCGACGTCCTGCCAGCTGACTGACATTCCTTACAGAGCCCAGCGATGATCCCGCCAGCGTAATCATAGCTGCAGCCAAACGTGTCAGTACTCACCCTCAATACTTCTTGCTCTTCATGACTGACCCGTGCAACAGCTTGACAAGGGCGAATACCCCCTCTCCCAAGTCGGCATCCAATTCCTCCAGATCGGCAACGACCCCCGAGCCGCCGCTGCTCTCGAAGAACTCGATGATGAGTTGGGTCCCAAGCACGGTATCAGGGATATAGTGGATACTGTTCCGTACAAGGGCAAAGCCATGAATGCGGAGCTGATTATCAAGACTTTGTTGGGCGGTATCAACAGGAGACTGGATAAGAAGGGTAATTGAGCGAGGTGCAAAGCAGTGTATAAGTTGCATATTTGTATCGTTAGGCTACTGCTTTTGATCTATCGTACTGAGTCATGTATAATATCGCAGAGGGCGCACCCTATACAGTGCTCAAGATCACAGAATACAGAGTTGAAAGACGGACAGGTGACGATGTCCGCAGAAGTGGCCGAGTCAAGCCGACTGCGAGATGGCGACCACTTCCGAACTGCATCTCTATAATACATGGCCCTCCTCCGCCACCTCCGTTCTCTTCTTCCCCTCCACAACAGCATCCGCACCATGTCCTCCCAGCACATCTACGCCACTCCAGCGACCACAGCAGCCCCCGAGACTGTCAAGCTCACCACCCACAACCAATACGTCACTCCCCGCCTCCTCGCTGGCGATCTCGACCCCAACCCCCTCTTGCAGTTCAACACTTGGTTTGCCAATGCCTTGAACCCCCCCGAGTCGGAAGCAGAGGGTGGGAGAAAGGTGCATGAGCCTGAAGCTATGACGCTGTCTACGGCGACTGCTCAAGGTATCCCTTCCTCCCGAGTCGTCTTGCTCAAGACGGTGGACAAGACGGGTTTCGTCTTTTTCACGAATTACAATTCTCGCAAATCACAAGAACTCGCTGCCAACCCCTACGCGTCTCTGGCGTTCTACTGGCGCGAAGTGTCCCGCCAAGTACGAGTCGTAGGCAAGGTGGAAAAGGTCAGCCGGGAAGAGAGTGTAGAGTATTACAACACCAGACCGAGGGGGAGTAGGCTCGGAGCTTGGGCGAGCGAGCAGAGCAAGCCGGTACAAGAAGGAGAGCTGGAGAAGAGGGTGAAGGCGCAGGAAGAGAGGTGGGAGGGAAAGGAAGTGGAGTGTCCAGAGTTCTGGGGTGGATGGAGGATTGTGCCGTTGTAAGTTGGTGCTTGTCTCGTCGCTGTAAAGCGCTGACAAATGACCACAGTGAAGTCGAGTTCTGGTCTGGTCAGCCGTCAAGGCTGCATGATCGATTCAAGTATACCCGCGCGGAAGGTAGCAGCAAAGAATGGAAGATTGAGAAGCTGTCTCCATGATATAGATAAGATGTAATTGCTTGGGACTGGCTGAACGACGCATTGAAGAGCAATGACAGCTCTAACGCGAGATCCTTGATTTGCATGAGCAGCACGTATGCAAGATCCAGCCAACCCAGATCGTTTCCACGATCTTTACCAAACGGCGACCGGACGCAATGTTGGAAAACTAGAGCAGATTGAATTGTATAGAAGCGACCCGGCACATCTATAACACTGTACCCATACAACACGAACAACATCACTACCTCTACCTCAACGACGATCACCTAGCCAAGAAAGATCCCCTCGCTCTAGATATGCGGTAGATCACAGACTCAGCCCTTTCATCATCCCTCTGATACTCCCCATCATCTTTCCGCCGCCAGCAGTCGGCGGAGGCGTCTGCAGACCCGTCTCGACCTGCCTCTCGCCGTTGACTTTGATCTCTGGCTGCTTGGCTGCCTCTGCTTGCTTGACTGCCTCCGGCTTGGTCGTAGCTTCCGGCTTGGCCGCAGCTTCCGGCTTGACCTCTTCAGGCAAAGCAAAAGGCAGACTGCCAGATCGCGAATGCCCCGCCTTCAACGTCGCCTGCCTGATCTGACTCGGCCTCGCCGCGTGCGAGATTCTGAGCGTCCCCGCACTATCCTGGCCCCCGCCCCCCGGCCCGAGCTCGCCATCATCCGCCAGGCTCACGCGTCGCGAACTATAATCGTCGGCAGAAAAATAGTCGCTCATGGGATCTTCATCCGACATGCTCAACGGCGTCAATACCTGCTCCACGTTCGGCATCCCCAGCGCATACGTGTTGGGCGATCTGCCCGCTTCTTTCGAGGGGGTGCCGGGGCCGGGGGAGGCAGGGGTAGAGGGACCGGTGGAGATGGTGTTGGAGCGGGAGGAGGCGGAGGAGCGGATGCGGTTGGAAGCCTGGATCATGCGCAGGGCGGCACGCCATTTGCGTTTGGGGTCAAAGTTGGCGCGGATAGCGTCGGAGAGGTCGTTCTCGGTGGCTTCACCGGATGTGATCCACTACCAGACGGTTAGCTACACGGGCCTTACGGGGAGGAAGGAGGGGGCTTGCCTCGTGGTGGAGAGCTTGGGCAGCGGTGGGACGTTTCTTGGGGTCGACCTCGAGCATTGCTTTCACAAACTCCTTGGCTGTTTACAATCAGCAATCGGATCTTGGAGTGATGGTGGTAGACGTACCAGGACCAGACACCTTGGACCAATAACGGTCATGGAACATGATCTTTCCCTTGGTCATTTCGACCAGCAGCCCCATCCTGTCGTCGCTTCTGAATGGGGGATATCCAGACAGCAGCGTGTACGCGATGACTCTACGGTCCGTCAGCACTCTTCCACCCCTCGTCATGAGCTCATTTACTCACCCGATACTCCAACAGTCTACCCTCAGCCCATGCGGCTTCGCCATCAGCACCTCTGGCGCTGCATACCCAAAGCTCCCGGCCGCTTCCTCCACCTCCTCATCTTCCGTCTCCAAATGCCTCGCAATGCCGAAATCGGCAATCACGAGGGGCGAGTCTACATCGCGGGTCTTGTACAGGATGTTTTCGGGCTTGAGGTCGCGATGGGCAATGTTGTGGGAGTGGAGGTAGGCAGTTGCCTGGAGGACTTGGCTGTGCAGTGTTCAGTCGTGAGGTGGGCAAGTGTGGGATAGACTCACCGTATACAGTCCACAGCGTCCTTTTCGGTAAACTTGCCCCTCTCTGAGATCCTGTCAAACAGCTCTCCACCCACAGCCAGCTCGAAGGCCAAGTAGTACTTGTCCCGCGACTCGAAATTGTCCCACACGTGCACGATATGCGGGTGGTCGAGATCTTTCAAGACTGATATCTCATCCATTACGGCCTGCTCGTTGCCCTTGACCAGCTTCTTGTTGATGATCCTTACAAACGTGATACGGTCAGCTGCGCACTGCACGCACCACCCTCGATGGTCGTACTTACTTGAGAGCAACTTCCTTCTTCTCCCCATTAGGCGGATTCCAAGTGGCACGCACGACCTTGCCAAACGCTCCCCTCCCCAGAAGCTCATTGAGCGTGTACTCCTTCTTCTTCTTGAAGGATGGCGGCTGCGATAGGATGGCATCTCGGAAATCCGAGATGCCCATTTTGTGTCGTGGGGTCATATCGACGGGCATCTTGCGGTGTCTCGATTTGGGTACGGGTGTGAACAGAAAGATAAAGGGGCAGGATGGGAGGCAGCGGAACAAGGCCGCAGAAGGAGAAGGTGGAAAGACGGACAAAGGAAAGAGATGCGAAGATGCGAAGATATGCGGGTGGAGACTTTAAATGAGAATCGCGATTGTTGACAGTGAGGACAATTTTGTGACGCGCGCGTTGTTCCGTGGTCCTGCTGGATGTTGCGGGCGATGGCTGACCTTGACGACGCTGGCTATACGTGGCCTGCTTCGAGTGGCGGATGGATGTAGAGATGGAGAACCAACGATTCGATGCGGAAAGAACGTTGCCAAAGGTCTCGACTTGGAATGACGCGCTAAACGGAGTAAAATCGCGAGTTCATCGCCTCCTCGGCCTGGGCCATTCTACTTCCGCTCATTTGCCACTTGCTGCGCCAAAACATGTCTTTCTCGAGAGGGCGCGTGTTGAGAGTACGGAAAGCTTACCAGTGTCATGTAGGCATGTTAAGCGAGTTAGATAAGAGGATGAGGGGAGAAGCGGATGATTACGGGCGGTGCTCGGGAGAGACAGACGGGCGACCGGCGAGGGGGTAAAGTAGGAAGATGGAGAAAGGCGTCGGACTTGTCAATGATTCTCGGGTCCACACGGCAGGGATATGGGACTTGGAAATGTGAACAAGATGAACATCTGAGCATTCGCTCGTGCTCGGCGCCAGTGGCTCCGGTGTCGCTCCCAGGCCGAGCTTGCGCTGACAAACCGCGACGATGCGGTACATAAGAGACGAGCGAGCCATGGGCCTGCTTGATGCATCTTCTTTCGCCAAGCATTCTCGGGTCAACAGTACTGTTCGGGCCAGCGTTGAGTCGAGGAGTTGAGTCGAGGAGGATGAAAGGGCAAGCTCGCGGTTGCAGGGGAGCGCTGCCGTCAGTGCCGGCAAGGCGGACTCTTTGGGCTTATCTCCTTGCATCTTATTGCCGCCTGACCACGCTTTCGCACCGCGCCACGGTACGCTCAAACCCAGTCGACATACTTGATTCTGTAGCAAGCATATGCATGAGAAATGGGATACTTTGTCCTACTTGGCTGAGATTGATCCCGCCGCGGTCGTGCCCGCCTCCACTCTTGTCCTCCATCTTTTGGAGAATTCTTGCTCGCGCTATTGTCAACAACCGTCCCCCCTCAGCTTTTCCTTCCCCCCCCCTATACTCGTTTGAATATGCCCCACAAACGTAAGCCAATCGCTGTCCAAACGAGTATAAAAGCTGACCGAAAACAGGTTCGAAAAAGTCTGTCCGTGACGCCGAGGCTGCTAAAAGGTACGTCCCCTCTACCCTTGCCCTTGATTCCTCTTTCGGTCACACTGCTGACAGCATTTTTCACAGGGGCAAGAACCTCGCACCATCAGATGACAAGAACCCATACGACGATACCCCCCGCGGCGCTACCCGTATATTCAACTCTATCGACCTCCAAACCAAATTCCGCGCGAGCGGCCGGAAGAACAGTGAAGATACTGGTGAACGGCGCGGACCCTCTGGTGCTGGCAAGGACGCAAATGGCAAGGACAAGGGCAAGGGCAAGGGGAAAGAACCTCTGCCAAAGATTATGCCCCAAGAGACGTTGGGAGAATACAATCGCCGTATAGAGAGCTTGCTGCGTCCTGCTGTATCGTCTGCGATCAAGACTGCCGAGAACCAACGGCAAGCAGAAGTGGCGGATGAGAGACGCGGGAAGAAGGAGAGGAAGCGTCGGGCGAGGTTGGAGAAGCTTGTCAAGGAGGGCAAGGTGGATAAAAAGTTGTTGGAAGACTTTGAGAAGGGGGTCAAGGAGAAGAAGAGAAAGAGGGAGCAAGGGAAGGGTGGGGATAGTGAGAGTGAAGATGAAGAAGAGGAGAGAGGCGGGAAGAAGGCGAAGCAGCAGCAGCAAAGAGAACCGAAAGAGTTCAAGACTGTGGCGTCAACTTCGGCGCCCAAGAGGTTGAACGACATTGCCCAAGCACCTCCGTCTCTGCCTCAGCTCAAGAGAGCGGGCGAAAAGTCGAATGTGTACAATGCTGTCAGCAGCGGCAAGATGCCGCTGAATGCCGGGCAAAAGAGAATCATGGAGGAAGAACGAGAACGGGTCATCAACCTGTACCGAGAGATGAAGGCAAAGAGGCAAGAGAGCAAAAGTAGTTAGAGCCATGGCATCCATCCTTTTGTTACGTGTTACAAGTATGCCTCATGATCTCTCTCCCTTTCCATTCCACGAGCCGCTCTACTCGAGCTCCTCAAGATCGCTCTTCTTGACGTCCGCCTCGTCAAAGTTGTCCACCAAGTCGGGGATCTCGTCATCGCCACCCTCACCAGCACCCTCACCACCGGCACCGGCAGCTTGTCGGGCAGTCATGGACTGGTAAGACTCGGCCAACTTTCGGAGGTTGGCGAGAGAGTCGGGGCCGAGCTGGTTGAGGATTCCGGGGACGAGCTCGGTGAGCTCCTTGGTCTGGCCGGGGCCGTAGACGGCGAGGGTGTTGGAGGGGAGAGCGGCGTGGACTTGGGCTAAAGGCGGGGTCAGCGGGCGTTCTTGGGAGCTATCGGGGCGAGTGATTGGTACGTCCGCCTTCTACCCCCGTCCTCAACGCGACCAATTTGCAGCGGAAAGCGTTTCCCACCGTCTTCATCCACCGA
This sequence comes from Cryptococcus sp. DSM 104548, assembly GCA_036426225.1. Taxonomy (NCBI): domain Eukaryota; kingdom Fungi; phylum Basidiomycota; class Tremellomycetes; order Tremellales; family Cryptococcaceae; genus Cryptococcus; species Cryptococcus maquisensis. Next base: position 338,488 of record CP144042.1, read on the forward strand.
GCTCTGGACAGCACACGCGCAAAGACATATCCTCGCTCAGCAGAAAGCACAGAGGCTTCTCCAAGAGCTGACCTTTATGCCCACCCCACCTCTCGCATTGCTAGCACCCTCCTTCGCAGATATACCAATCACCCCCTCCTTTCACCACACTGCACACTTACTCCTGGGGGCAGCAAAGTGCAAGACATTTCCGTCCTCCTTGAACATGTTGACCTCCTCAACACCAGCAATCGGTTGCACACCCAACTTCTTCAAAGCCGATTGAAGCTTCCTGTCATCGCCCTGGGTAGCGGTGACAGACTTTTTGACGACCTTTCGTCGGGGAGTACCCTTTCCACCTGTTTTCATTGTTGTTGGGTTATAGAAGGGGGTTGTGGTGAGGGGATTGGCAGGGGAGTGACGCGGGACATGGGGGATTTGAAAAGTGGAGTTTTCGATGAGGGGACGGTGGAAAACAGCCAGTCAGCCCCACTCTCTTTCCCGCCTGCACTCCCGATACGCACCGAGACGTTGAGCCTGGAGCTTGGCGAGCTTTTCCTTGTCCATCTTGAGTTTTGTAGAGTATAGCTGGATAAGCGTAGCCACGAAAGACGTTTAGTGAAGAGGAGCGCGGCGTTTGTCGGTGATATCGTTGTGGCGGCGGGGTAGCTGACTTTTATGCTGCTCAGCGGTATGCATAGAAGGTGGTCCGGGGAGGCACTCGCGCTGAGGACTGCCTCGATGCATGCATGGCTGGATGCATGGGGGCCATTTGCAGGAGTAAAGGTGCAAGGTCATAGGCGCGTGGTGGGGTTAGGCGGGCGGTGGACGCGACTTGCTTTCAACAACAATCTCTTCAATCATCCTCATTCTCTTCTTGACTCTTTATTCTCGCCATGCTCGCCCCTCGCACCATCCATACGCACCGGACATACACCCACCAAACCACTTCCAAGAAGAATATCGAAAATGCCCACGCCCTGCCGTCGAAAACGCCCTCAAGAGCGGGAGGGAAGCAGCTGTTGGGACCGTCGACGGTTGTGAGGATGGGCTTGGGAGTCAAGACGGAGGGGAGAGATAGGAATGTTCTGGGTGGGCAGTCGAGGGGTGACGGGGGGAAGGGCAAGGGGGGAGCGGAGGACATTGGTAAGTCGAACCGGGCGTCGTAAATGAGCATGCCAAGGGTCGCGTCTGAGCAGACGAATCGGCGGGGGGACTTGAGAGACACCCCCAGATGCTATCAAGATGTCCATGGGGCATACTCAAGAAGAGTCTGTACAACGAGCTGACTCCTGGCAGAACCCAAACGTCTCTTTACCAACGCACCCAAATCCTCGATCCCTCCCTCCAAATCCCTATCTTCTATGCCCCCCATCCCGCCTCTTCCCACTCGCACGCCCGCCCCTCGCCGTCAAGCAGCCCCATCCCAGACCCTTCGCACGCCGGCGCCTTCCTTCCACCTCACCTCCCAGCCTCTCCCCGCGCCTACGCCCTTACCTAGTGCGACCCGGACGCGAAGAAGGTCGAGGCAGTCTCTGAGCAACATTCAGCTGACACCGAATAAGAGCGAAGTGGACGAGGACAAGCCCAGGCAAGAGTTTGTCACGCCCGCGCCTGTCAGGTGGGAAGAAGAGCTGTCTCTTGGAAGTATTGAAGTCGAGCAGGAAGGTTTGGAGCTGGTGCAAGAGGAAGAAGAGGATGGCGAGCCCGAGTACATGCCCCCGCCTGTACAAGGTGTGTCTCTTGCGTGTTTGTCTAGACCCTGCTGACACTGGACAGAACTGCCGTACGATCCGGGATGGGAGGTTCCCGACTTTGAACAACTCTTCTCCAAGCTCGCTGCTATGCCGTCCGTCGGTATTTCTGGATACGAACCCCTTCCGCCGCCCCCTCTTGTGCTGCAGAGCGAGGTAGTTGATAGGCTATGTTCTTGTGGTGAGTTCAACGCCGACTGCCAGGGTCATTGCTGACCTCAAGCAGGCGATGATGATCTGGAAGAAGATTATTTGAAGACGAAGCCTACTCCGGCAGGGCGTGCTGTACCATCCCGAGCCCCTTCTCGTGCTCCTTCTGTACCATCTCGAGCCCCCTCTCGAGCCCCTACAGCCCTTTCCCGAGCGCCCACCCGCTCCACCATCCCCTCCCGCCTCGGCGCGCCCTCAACCGCTCCAGCACCCGCCCCCAGACCCCCTGCTCGAACGACGACAAAACCTCTTGCTCCCATCTCCCGACCTCCTCCCACAGTACCCCGCCCTCCGCCCATTAGGCCTACTCTTCGCACGACAACTATAGCTGGGCCCAAAACGCCGTCTGCTCTGTCGTCTAGAGCAGGGAGCAGGCTGGGGGTACCGCGGGCCAAGGCTGTGAAGAGTGAGGATGAGAAAAAGTTGGAGGAGATGGATAGTGCGATCTATGCGGGATGGACGGGTGGTAATGTAGAAGCCTTTGAGCTGAGCATGGAGTTTTGAGCCGAATTGGATGTTGGACCTAGTTTTTTGTTTGGTTCTGTATATCGTATGTTGTCTCACATTTGACGTCTTAATGCACGCTGGGTCTCCTGGGCGGTTTGACAACGGTGAATGAGAGGTATACATACGAGAAGATGGAAGAGCTCATTATAGTTGTTACGCAGGCTGAAAGGCAAGCAACTTGAACGTGTATAGAAAACTCGATTATACCATGTGCCACTAAATGGTATATATTCATGAACTGGTCGTTGCAAGAGTCTATTTGTAAGCTCCAAAGGCTCAAAAGATTCCGCCAGAGCGTCGGTGTCGAGCAGTAGCCATCAGACCACGTTTGCCCTTCCCAGCCGCCTTCCGCTTGGCGTACGACTTGTCCTTTGAATCCGAAGAGTTGCCATAAGACGACTGGTCAGAGCCGGAACCGTAGGACGACGAGCCGTAGCTCGAGTCGTCGCCATAGGAGCTCTGGTAGCCGTCATCAGAGTAGGACGACTTGGAGCTGGCGGTGGCCATGGACCATTGGTAGGAGCAGCTCGCTTGGCAGCTGGAAAGGGCTGTTGCGTCGGCGGTGGACGCGGCGCTCTCGGTCTCGGTTTTGGTGGCGGTAGCGGTAGATACAAGCGTCTGGGAAAAGTGTCAGCTCAGGTATCACATAGAGTCTTCTTGACCATGATTCCAATGTCTGATAGGCAAGAAAGCGGAGATGCGCTTACCTTTTCAACAGTGCTAGTCTGAAGCTCGGTGATCTTTTCGCTGACCGTCTGATTGACAGTGGCTGTGGCCGTGGCTGTGGCTGTGGCAGTGACATTGTTGACAGACACCGAGTTGATCGTCTTTGTCTATCATCGTGATTAGCACGATATCGAAGTATCAGGAATGAGGGTGGACGCACTTGCGTCTGGACAGCGGTTTCAGTGACGTCTACCTCTTTGGTTTTGGTTTCTTTCTCAGTTGCCGTCAGGGTCCTACGAGCCAGAGTCAGTATCGGTAGAGGGTGCAAAGATGAAGCTGCGGAGGGAGAGGAACTTACTGGTTTTGTGTAGTCACCGAGGTAGCCGTGAGCGTTGCGGTCTCTTTGATAGTCTTGTCAATGGTCCTGTGATATACTCAGCAAGTGATTGCAAGATTAGCACAGGGAAGGAAAGATGAAAGTATATGGCAACTCTATGACCACTCCTCCGAATCCGCGAGAGAACTTTGAAACACTCACTGATTCTGAGTCACTTGCTGCGTCTCTTTTTGGGTGGAAACCTGTACGTCCGTTTTGGTGCGAGTGAGATCGACTTCTTTGGTCTATAAAGCACGTCAGCACTCTCTCTGTAATATGGAGTCGACAGGAAAGAGTATGGTATGACAACGCGCAGCAGAGAACAATTGAGCAGAGTAGCCTACCTGGGTCACATTGAGCGTCGCGGTTTCCTTTATCGTTTTCTCGTCGGTTCTATTAGATGACTTGTCAATGAAAAGCTCCTATGGGGCATAGACAAGGGAGGAAAGCAAAGCTCACTTTGTAATCGTGGAATTATTGACGACAGTGGCGGTGGCGGTGTCGGTCTGTTTAACAGTCTGCTTGTCGGTCCTGTAGATGAGGTCAGGTCCGGTTCAAACCACTAAGGGTGAGGAAGAAGGTCTGCGGGACATTGGAGTGGCCTTTGAGACGCGATGGATCGGGAGAGGGAGATATGAGCTTACTCGGTGGCCGTAATAGTGGAGTTCTTGGTGACCAAAGATGTAGCCGTGTCGGTCTGCTGGACAACGTCGGTCCTATGGGATATCAGCGGTGTATCGTATATAGTTTGTGTAGAAGAAAGAGAGAAAAACAGGATGACTGGATCAAGTCATGTTCACAGAGATCCTTACTCACTTTGTAGCTGTGACAGTAGAGTTCTTCTGGACCACCGAAGTCTAGAAGTCGGTCTCCTTGACAGTCTTCTCTTGCGTCCTGTAGCGGGTATCAGCGTTCAGTTCAAGAAGACGTCTAGAGTTGAAAGATATGCGCAATCACCAAAGGGGGACAATGTGGTCCACATGACCAGGAACTGAAGACTTACTGAGTCACATTCTGGACTTGGGTCTCTACAGCGGTGGTAGCTTCCACTTTGGTAGATGTCGCCGTTGCCGTGGCTGTCGCTGTTTCGGTGACCGTCATAGTCTCTTTCATGGTCTCGGTGCTCAAGGAAGAAAGAATCAGCGGAGCTGACTTTGAAGTGGACGGCCCAGCTCACATGGTGTTGTTGACAGTCATGGTAGATACAGAGCTCATGGTCTCGGTGACTAACAGACAATCAGCTAGATATCCTGCACCGCGAGAAGAAGACTGACCGGTCTTTGTCTTTGTAGAAGCGTAACAACCCTCGACAATTGAAGTCGTTTCTATCCATCCCATCAGCCATCCACCATCCACGCACTCTTCAAGCAAAGCAAAAAGACGAAATGGGAATACGTACGCTGGATGATGGTAGTCTCATAGCACCCGTCCATACTATACCAGCTGCCCTTTTCACACTTGGAAGAATCGGCGTTCTTGTAGTAACCATAGCCGCACGCCATGGATGAATAGGCCCAGGATGAGACGGCGGGATAGTATTTCGACGCGCTGCATCGGGTGAGCGGGGGACTGGGAAGCGTACGGAAAGAGAGAAGGGGTGACATACTCATCAGACTTCATCTCCTCACCACACCCCCAACTCCCACAACTATCCCCCTCCTGGCTCGTATAGACCTGACCCGACGCCAAAGGGGTCGGCATCACAAACGCCGTCGTCGCGCTCCCGCTCCCGCTTGCCGTATCAGATACACTATCGGTAGCAGCCACCGTGGAAGAATCCGTAGAGGTAGGCGTAGCCGAGGGCGTCGCCGAGTCGTCAGGCAAGGATGAGGCGGGGGACGGTCCACTGAGCCCGAGGACTTGTTGGGCCGAGGTGGAAGGGACGGAGGGGAGGGTGATAAGTGCGAGCAGGGGAAGGAGGGAGGTGATGGCCGGCATCGTTGTGAGGTGCTAGATTTTGGATCGAGGTGGGGAGGGGATTAAGGGAAGGGATGGGGAGTCGGGCCTGCCGGGTGTGTTGGATTGAGGATGCCTCGCAGAGGGGTTATGCCGTCTAGGCGTGTGATAGAAAGAATGTCACAAGAAAGTGGAAAGGTCGACTGCCAGAGTGCTCGGATTAGTGATGGCAAAATGAAAGAATGAGAGAAGAGGGGGGCCAAAAAAGGCAATATGCTCGGTCGGTGAGCCTTTAAGAACAAGTGCGAATGGGCCAAGCTATCATGCCGCCAGTTGGAGAAACCCAGAAAGGGAGGGGGATAGTGAGATCAGTGACCAAACGCTGCTCCAGCGTATCCTAGTCACACATGTTCCCGTCGGTGGGTGAGAGAAGGCCTGCAAGTGTAGTCTGTCCTTTGTTGTCGATCTTCTTTGAGGACCAGTGTTGGCGTTGATCGAGGTTTGGCACAGCCTCGAAACACGTTTGATGCTCGGTAGTAGGCCGGTGGGCAGGTGGGCAAGGAGAGTGTGGGGGTGGTATATGCCCGGTATCATTGAGAAGTAAGGGACCGGCGAATGATCTCAAACGTAGACCGCCCAGCGCGACGACCGATCCAGCGTCACCGTCACCGACACCCAACACACAGCGCCAAACCAACCCAGGACGGTAGAAGTGCCGTCGAGTGACAGAGGTTTTCGATATAGTGATGGGGTCTGATCTTTGTGATGGTCGGTGGAAGCGTCACGACAAAGTCGTGCTTGTAGTAAAGGCTTTTGTGTTGAGCGTGGTCGAGGCAACGGCGACGGGCGACGGCTTTTGGGTCGGTTGGTGACCGTATCTGGAGCTAAGGCTGGAGCTGGATGAGGATTGAAGTCAAGAGTAGTCCAGTAGAATGGTAGTCACTTGGTCAGTAATGCAGTCAGTGGACATGTACTCAGCATGATAAGACGATTTGATCTGCCGGCGTCACTGCCCCCTTTCCATGCGCGCGCACATTTCTGTTCGTCCCATATCCAAAATAAACATGCTCAGCCTGCATAGTCCCATGTTCCCCCTCCCCCTCCTCTCGGTCTCCAGACTACAGAAGCTCAGAGCTTGCCCGTTTGTTGGTTGACCAAAGTCGAGAGCACCTTGCCGACTTCGGTATCCGACAAATTCGCGAGCTGGGCTTCTGATTCGACCCCTCTCTCTGTATCCTTTTGGTAAGCCTACATCCACTGATATTTCACTCTTTGCTCGGTGGGAAAGGGGAGGAGCGGTTGAGGGTGAGACTGAGGGGAAGGGGACGCACCGAATCGGACGAAAGCGCGAGGCGAGACGTTGCTAGCTTCCCTAATGAGGAATTTGAGGTCGGGGTTGGAAGCTTTCACAGCAGGGTATGATGATTGCACAAATTGCCTATACTCCTTATCAGCTCTGCCCTTTCCTCCTTTCCCAATCCAACTACAAGATGAAGACCCTTTGCTCTTTGCGCAAGTGGGTTTCAAAGGTTTGGATTGGACGTACCGGACACCAGCAGACGCGGCAGAAGACTGGCAGAACTGAAGCCTGATTTCCCTGACGGCCTTGGGGATCTGTTTGGCGAAGGAGGACATGGCGGGGCGGTGGGGGGTGGATTAATGGGTGCAGCCAGAGACAAATAGGGGACAGCCAATTCGACAGAGAAGATGAGCGCGGGGCGGGAAGCGCCGCTTGAGGTGGTAGGTGAGATCGGGACAGCGCCCAGCGAGCTGTCATTCAACAAGCCTCTCTCTACGTGCCGAACAGGAAAGCACTGTATGCATCATGGCAGATATGAGGGGCCGCATGTGCGCAGTGGAATCAGAGGCAAAAAGCAAAAAGGTTGACAAAAACGACGGCACCCGGGATTCCCAGGTGGTCCCCCACCCTGGTACTAACCGAGCGCTCTCCTAGTTGACTTCGCGGATCAGACGGGACGCGGTACTTTGAGGAGGCTATGGCCGTCGATGGGGTAAGAGACTTTACGATCGATGTGGACTTTGAGAAATATGTGCAAGTCTACCGGAGCAGCCATACGGCCCATACTTACTACAAATCCAAATCCAAAGAAACGTTGACATAGCCCAACCATTGGCACTATCAGTCAGTCCTGCATCCCCGAAGCCCTTCACAAACTTTGGAGACGTCCATAATCTGGAACCTCTTTTACAGTTTACTCCGTAAGGTGCCCTCCCGGCCCTCCCGGCTTCCCGCTCCTTGCAGCGCCTGCACTCCCTGCAGGCAGCGCCACCTCCACCCCGACACCGAACACATGCAACCCGATTACCGCCATTCCCGCCCTTCTTCTTCGTCTTCGGTCTTCTGCCTTCTCAGCCATGCTTATATATCCATGTGCATCTTGGAGTCTCGGCAGCCTGGGGGACGACAGCTTTGCGCCCATCTCCTTGATCAACGATAGGAGATCAACATGCCGGTCGATCAATCATGATCGTCCTGCGGCCTGCAACTCTGTGCTCGTTCGGGTGACCCATCAAAGGAAGGAACAGGCAGTTCACGACGAGCAATTGCGATTGTCACGTTCCTCTGCGCTGTGGGCGCTCGGCGCGCTCGGGGTGTCAACAGGGGCTCGACAAAGTCTACAAAGTCCGGGAGGGGCGGGGAAGTCTGGTCGGAGCGGATGGGGTGATCTGTCACCGCCTGTCTATTGATGCAACCTTGAAGATGGCGAGAGGGAACGTTGAGTGATAAAAAATTGAAGTGGCTCGCGAGAGCAGATGGGTTCTGCCACACCATTCGCGAGCTCGCAGAGGTGTTGTGAACCAATACGAGAGAGCAGCACAGGTATGTACTGTACTGCGCAGAGCCACACGTCGTTACTATCCGTGCCCGGTCTAGGAAGAAAATGGAAAGAGGGCGTTTGAAGTGTCTGAACTTTGCGGGCGTTACAAACCCAGGGCCGCAACCGCGAGGGAAGGCTTGCAAAGTCCAAACCAACCACTTTTCTCTGTTCTCTAATTTGCTTCATATACACGTCGCGCTCATATGGACATGCAGAGGCACTGCTGAATATCCATACACGCCTGGCTGCGAAGATTGTCAGAGATGGATGTCGCAGGCCTCGCAGGAACGGCAGAAGAGGAAGGGAAAAAAGAGGCGTTGTTCGGAATGGGCGGGAGCCCGAAGTACTAGGGACAGTCGTCAAGGAACAGCCTGGAACGGGGGTAATGGGCAGTACAAGCACATGCATGCCATGCATGCCATGCAGCCATGCAGCCATGCATAGAAGAGGGTTGGGCTGTACGTGGACGGGCAGCGTTGCAGGGCTAGTGGACGCTTCCCGGTCCCGCGAGGATAAGAGGGGAGTCCGGGAAAGAGAAATGTCGAAATCACGCAGGGTAAGGAACAGATACGGTTCTCCTAGCCTTGACGCTGCCTGGCGTGGGCTCAGGAGCAGCGAGCAGCATGGGATGCACCGCGAAGGGCAATGGCAATGCATCCCTCCTCTGCCTCTCCATCATCCAATATCCAGCAGTGACTGCTCGACAGCGACACCCGAGTTACAGGTACAAGGAGTGTATCTGTCTCGCATCCCCCGTCTTCTGCCTCGAGGAGGTATATAAAGGCGACCCCCCCCACTTGTTCCTTTTCACCCCCCCCGCCACAGCATGCCCAGACCCCGCCCACAACCAGCTGGCCTCGGTATCGAAGACGAGCTCTCCTTCGGCTCAGACGAGGACCTCATCGCAGACGTCGGCGAGATAAACTTGCCCCCTGCCCAGGACCCATCACACGATCACACCATGAAAGAGCGCGAGCGCAGGGAGCAGCGGCCTTCAAACGGAGGGGGCAGTCGCTTCAAACTTTCCTCGAGAAGTGGGCAGAAGGAAGACAAGGACAGGTATGGCAAGGACAAGAAGGACAAGCGGTATTTGAGCAAGGCGGCGCTGGTGATGGAGCCGCACCTGGAGTCGATGCTTGATCTGGCAAACTACAACGATGGCAGCACGACGTCGGGGTCCAACCCCTCACTGCCGAGCCTCGCCAGTGCCAACGCCAGCACCACGTCGAAGAAGAAGGGCGGGTTCCGGAATGCGTTCAAGAGCCTGGGAATGAAGAAGGAGGCGGATCCCATCGCCGTCTTTGCGTCCAAGCAGAGGCTAGAAAAGATCAGGCAGGTGCATAGCAACGACAGTTTCTCCACTGGCGAGTATAGCAAGTATTATTCGTGCATCGTCGAGCATTGCAAGTGCTAACGAGCAAACAGCACACAGTGTCGACCTCTCGCTCTCCACCTACTCTTCACGGCGCACCGACACCACCTTCTCCTCCCACTATCCTTCCCCAACGCACCAGACCCACTCAACTAAATCCACCGACGACGGCCACTCGAAGCGGGGCTCTATCACGTCGTTCCCCGCTCGCCCGGCGGGGGCGGCGCCGAATGCAGACACGCGCTCGAAAGAATCGTATCCGCCCGTGTCGAAAGGGATCTTGAGCAAATTTCCAGAGGCTCCCGAGGTGCCAGCGCAAGGAGTTGAGACGCAGAATGGACAGGGCAGGATGAGGCCGACGTTGGATATCCCCTCGCCCCTCGACCCGTCCCTCTACTCTGTCCTCTTACCCCCCTACCCTACCTCTCTCCCTTCGCTCGAGAACGTCTCCATCCTCTCTGCCACCGTCATCCGTCGCGAATACTCGTCGCTGCCCGAAAGGCAGAAAAACACTTCCCTCAGTTCCTTGGCGGGCGGTATGAGCGGGAGTAACGGAGGGGCCAAGAGGTTGTTGTGGACGAGCAGGCAGATGGTGTTGACCAGTTTCAAAGTCGGTGGGAATACGCCGTCTGCTTCCCCCAAAAACGAGTATCCTACACAAGACGGGGCCCAAGTCAAGACCATCGCCAACCTCCACATCTTTTCCATCCCCCTCCAATCCCCCACCCCTACATCAGCTACCTCCCCTCTCAGATCTCGCTCGCGCTCTGGGTCCAATTCGACATCGTCGTCCCCGCCGGGCTCATCACACCAGGTGGAACTTGAGAGGAAGGTGTTGGGGGGCAATACGACGGCTGGGTTTTGGGAGGATGCGGGTGCGGGCGGGGAGAGAAAGTATGTGCTGAGGATTGGGTTTGGGGAAGGGAGGGGTAGGGATGGTGGCGAGTGGATTGTCGAGATGCGTAGCGCGTGAGTCTCTTTCTCTTTGTATCTCGGAAAGCCGTGAGGCCCGTGTACTGATGTGAAATAGGGAACAACTCTCCGATTGGATCAACCAGATCAAATCCCTCGCCACCATCCTGCGCGCAGAACACGAAGGGTACGGGCACGCGATCCACCAGGCGTATGCGTCGGGCATAGTGAAGGGGGACGAGCTTGCCCTGGCGCTGAGCATGCAAAGGAGGACGTTGAGTGGGTCGGTCAAAAAGAGGGAGGGGCCAAGGGGGAGTGTGAGTGACGGGAGTGGGGAGGGTGGGTATGCGCCTGCTCCTGCGCCGGTGCCGGTGTTGGCCCCGGCAACAGAAGCGAGGATCAGTTCCGAAGCAGCCCGCGCAGAATCGCCCCTGCTCCCCACCGAACCCCTCCCAAGGCTCTCCACCCACCTCAACCGGCTCGACCTGCAGTCTACTTCACGCAGACCATCGTTGACTTCCAACTCTCAGTCTTCGTCGCCGGTGAAACGGCCGGGAAGCAGTGGCGGTGTCGTCAACGGGAACGGGCTGAATGTGCCGCATAAGAGCTTGCCACCGGCTGTCACACCGCCGACCGCACCGCTGCCTTGTCTCCCTGCTGATATCTCGCCGTCGACATATCCTGCCGTCTCTCACGTCAGATCGGACTCTGTCAGTAGGCGATACCAGCCCCAGCCCCAGGGACAGAATCACCCCAACCCCAATGCCTTGCCTGCGACTCAAGAGGCAAGGACAGAGAGGCCATTGACAGAAGCTGAAAAGATCCGGCTCGAGGCGCAGAGCCACCCCTACCGCGCCGTATCCCCACCACTCCCTGCGGTCCGTCCGCCTACACCCCCTGCCCCGAAATCGGTGGAACCGGCAGCAGACGCGCAGAGTGTGCTTAGTGTACCTAGTGTGGCGAGTAGGGCTAGTACGGGGGCGAGTAGGAGGAGGGCGGGGAAAAAAGTTGCGGTTGATGTTAGTGAGTATTGCTTATCATTCCTGTCCCTAGATATGGTAAGCTGACATAGGGGACAGTGGCCGAGTTCCCTGATGATTACGAACAGGAAGAGGATCAAGAGCCCATCATCGAGGATCGTCCAAGAGCGATCAGGTTCGCGTAGAGGGTGCTTTCTCAGCGGGAGTATAGCGTCTCTTTTTTATCTAACGACATCATGCCCCTTATCTTTTGGCGTCTTATCGATTTGTAGCAGCTGTACATAGACTTTTTTCTTTCCATCTATTCTTTGCTTATATCCTGTGGATTGGCTTTTGGTGTTTTGGGTTACTTCCTCTCCTTCTTTTGTGTAGATGCATACATGGGGCTAGGGGTCGAGATGGTGCTGGAGCACACGTATATGGAAATGACCTTTGACGAAATGCATTCTGTACAGGATACTTCAATCCGCTACACGATCCTTGCTCTTCTGATGCAACAGTATCAGATTGGCTTCCTCCGTGTCTCGTTGCATAGGCAGTAATGAGCCCTGCTCCAAGCCCGGAAACCACCACAGAAGCGATCCCTCCAGCGACGATCGTTGACGTCTTTGGACCGCGACCTCTCTTGCGGCCATCCGCCGTTCTAGTGCCTCGCCCGCTGCTTTGCTCAATGTTGTCGAGTGTCCAATGGTAATTCATGGTATCTTGCTGAGCCCGAGTAGAGGGGGCGGTGTAGGAAGGCGGCTTGTCTTCTGGAAAGTCTGATGGTGACGCGAATGGGTTGACGACAGACTGAGAAAGGTGCGTGCTCGGCCAGCCAGATCCACTCCTGAACCCACTCCTCGTCCCATCTCCGCCGCCTGTACCTCCGTACCCAGGGGGAAGGCTGCCCAGATCATTATCGAAATTGGTATTATGGTCGTTACCCAATGGGGAATAGTAGGCCATCACGGGGCGCTCGAGAAGGATATCATCGAGCTCATAGTCCGGGTTAGTCTCAGTCTGGGAAGGGTGCGAGGCGGAGGGTTGGGGCAGGTTGGGTTTGGAGGACATGATGAGGAGGATGGGTGTGGGTTCCCGAATCTTTGCTTGGAGCACCTTTATAGGGTCAGAGAGCAAACGCGGGCCTTCTATCAGTAGTACTTCTCTACAGCATGGCAGCATCTTCAGCTTCCGGAGAAGCATCACAGGACCGTGGATGCTTCCCCGAAAGGAATATCCCTTTATGAAAGGTATGAGGCTGAGCACTCAAGATCTTCTGTACCTGGGTCCGATCTACATGGCATCCTGCTGGAGATAGTGGTCTATCGGTGATGGACCTTCCACTCCATTCACTCCAGTCAAAGAGTCCAGAACGCACCACACAAAAGTCTCAAGTCTCGAAAAGACCCCGTGCCAGTATCGGATAAATACTCACCTAGTCAAACAACGGGCAACGCATCTACAACTTCTACGCCACCGAGCCGCCATTGAGCAGTGGATGTGGATCTTCGAGGCAGTCGGATGAAGGGAGAGGATAGCCCAGCGGACTTCTGTTGCATTTCACTCTGCAAAGGCAAATCAGCTTACACTCTTGTCAATCGAAGGTCAGCTCACATATGGAGTGGGGTCTACATTCAATGAGCACAGCTGAATGTCCCCGACAATCGTCACATTCCTCGAGCGGGCCGATGTGTTGTGATGTGGATGGCACGACGGAGGCAGCCGCGAGCATGGGTCTGGCTTGAGCTCGTGCAGGTAGTCAGACTAAGCCTTTCATACCCACAGAGCTGATGGCGAAAGGGCGATGTTGCTATGCAAGTCATGAACACATATACGAAGAAGACGGAGATTTATATTCACCGTCTCGGCGTTGGCATGCCACTTCTTGCGGCGTCCATTTCTGAGCTTGGCTTATTTGTTCGCCAGATTCCCCGCTTTTAGCACGTCCAGCACTGCCCTGCCCCCTGCCCTCAGAGCATCCTTTCTCGAGAACTCCAACGCCGCCCGTTCCTCGGCCCATTGCGTCAACTCCTGCACCGTTGGTGCTTGCGGCTCGGTCTCCTTCCCCGGTGAATTTGACAATAGCGGGAGGGACCCAAAGAGATGAGACTGGGAGGATCCAAGTAGAGCTACGAGGAGCTGGGTATCTATATGATTATCAGCGGTTGCCTCCTGGAGTACAACCGAACGTACACTCAATATGCAGAGCTTCCAGATTGTTGACCCCTTCTCCATCAGCGAATACACCCCTCTCCACCTTCTCGATCTCCTTCAGCAGCTCCTCCATCCTACTCAGAAGCCCCTCCGCATTCACCAGCCCTTGCAGCATCTGCGCCCTGTCCCCCAGCACTTGTCCTGCCGGTCCTCCGCCGATTCCCGGCGCTTGCGCTCCATGATTCGAGAAAGTGAGAGCCGGTATCGAACCAGGTACGGAGTTGAGACTGGGTGGGGTGAAGCCGAGACCAAAGTTGGGGGACACGCCGATGGGCGCGAGGGAGGCGTTCGGGGTGGCACCGGGAGCGAGAGAGGACGATGCTAGGGCGTTTGCGACATACTGGGAGAGGGGGGAGGGGGCGAAGGCGGGGGAGGGGTGGGTGAGATGGGGGACGGGGAAGGGGGAGGACATGGGTGTACGCTGTGAAGATGGATAAAAAGGCAAGTTGAACGAGGTGCAAGGTGCCAGTGGAGGCAGGAGAAAATGGAATAATTCAACGGGATCTATTCTACGCGTACAGTTGAAGGTCCCTCTGCATGGAGTTGCGGGACACGCATGGCAATCTTGGATCAATGGGCCAAAACCTTCATAGACATGTTGCATATTACCGACCTGGGGCTGCGATATCTCACTCTTACGAAGCTCTTATGAACAATTCCTAGCTAGATAAATGGCATGATGGTTCTCGTCATCGCCAGCAGAGACGTTTGATCTTATCACTTGTCTGCAGTTGCCACAGACCATTCGAAAGTGGAACCAGCTTCATTTTCTTCGAGCTGAGCATGCTCAGCCACAGTGTTCACTAGCGCCTTGCTACTCTCTGCAGAGTTGGATTTCCCGTAAACTGGGGCAGCCCATGAAGTCTGGGTGAGGCCGTTGACCTTACTCTTGATGGCTTCCCCGAAGAAGACGCCGCTGGCTCTACTATTATCACCAGTGACTGTATAGTACACGCTGGGCATGAAAATGGAATCGCCATCAGCACTGACGGCGGAGGATACCATGAAGGCGACACGCGAACTATCGTCCGCGGCTTGGGAGGTAGCGTCGACTTGAGGCATGATATTGGTTGATCAACTGCTGATTTTGAGTAAATTTATGAGGAAAGTGATGAGGGAGTCTTGACATAGAACCAGCGACTTTTATAGGCAAAAGGCCCTCGACGCGCGGCGGAGCGCGCTCGGCCGTGCCTCCCATTCTTCTTCGTAACGAGCATCTCCTCCTCTGTCGGGGCAGTGTCCCTCTGCTTGTCGGGATCACTAGCTGAGGGTTTCATTGTGGTTATTGCCAAGGTCTACGAGTAAAGGAGGATAGAGCACCGGCCGAAAAGTGCCAGGTGGGAAGGATTCCTCGTCGGTCAACATGATGGCCAAGCGGACCTCTTCCATTCGGCGTCGTCGTCGGCTGAGACCTTTACCTTTCGAGGTCGGCAAGCTCCCATGTGCCATGAACACCTTCAAGGGCCTATTGATTCACAGCGCCTTTTCGAGGGACGGCCGAAATGCATGCGAGAAGAAAGGATGAGGCCATGTCCAGCGCTTCTGATCAGGTTGTTTCGGCCTATCATCTCCAACATGTGCCGAATCTTCCTCGAGGGATCATGAGAGTCTATGTGGTATGCATTCTTCTATCTATTCGTACACTCCAAGTCGCCCCTCTCAGAAGGTATATGTAACACTTGATATAAAGAACCGAGTATGGTTTCAAGATCTGAGCGGTGGGTGGGTCGTAAAACTATTATACTGAATCCTAAACAAATCGCGGAGCCTCCCCGTCCAAAGCCGCCTTGCCCCTCATAAACACCGCCACGGGGTATCCTCGCTCCTCCATCCGCCTCAGCACATCCTCTCCTCTCGCCCGGTCCCCACACGCAAGCTCGGCGCGGATCATCGCCTCGTACGTTGACGGTTCGCGGTACACGACACCAGTGCTGATGGGGGCCTTTGTAGAAGGCTTGGCATGGCCGGAAGATGTGAGCAGAGTAGGGTGGTTGTTGGGTGCGGCAACGCCGGAAACGCTGTCGCCCATACTCTCAAACACTTCGCGCGCGCGCTCAATGTTACCAGCCCTAGAGTAACCGTTGATGAGGACGTTGTAGACGTACGCCGTGGGTTGCACACCGCTTGTCACCATCTTGTTGTGCGCCTCTTCGAGCTCGACGATGGTCGCTTTTTGGCTGAGCACGTTGAGCCAGGCTTCCCACACAACAGACTCTTGAACAGCACCCTTTTGTGTAGATGAGATGCTCTCAAAGACCTCCTTGGCTTTCACCAAGTCGTTGGCGTGCAAGCCGTAGCCAGAGATGAGACTAGCCCAGTGGGTACCCTGCACGCGGACACCCCTGTCGCCAGAGAGTCGGGAAAAGACAAGCTCCATGGAAGGAATGTCGCTGGGAGACAGAGTAGCGTAGGCATCGAGTAAGAGTTTGTAGGTGTGGGCAGAGGGAGGGACGCGGGCTTGTTGAAGAGCAGCGTAGTAGTGGAGGACACGTTCGCGGTTGGGCTGGGTCTGGAGGTAGAACTGCATCATGGTGCTATTGTGTTTGTCAGCATGACCTCTTGGAGTGTCCAACAGCGGGGCTTACTTGTAAGGGGGCACACGAGGTCGGAAATTGGGCTTGGAGACCATCTCCTCAAAGAGAGTCTCCGCACTGAGAGCATCACCTACTCGGCAACAGGCATTCTATGCAAAGTCAGCAAAGACCACACGTATGAGCGGCAATGTACTTACAATGACAGCACCGTAGGTTACACTGCTAGGCTTGATCCCCGCATCCTTCATCCTCCCAAACAGCTCCAAAGCACTCTCAGCCTTCCTCGCCCTACTCAGCTTGCTAATGATGGTGTTGTATAAGAACAGATGAGGCTTGACGCCCATACTGAGCGCCTCCTCCCAGAGCTCCCGCGCAACGAGCGCGTCGTCGGTGGTGTCTTTGGAAGAAGCAATCATGGTGGCATAAGCATCGGAGGAGGGGGCGAAACCGGACTGGACGATCTGAGCTCGGTGAAGACCAGCTTCCTCGAGATGACCGAGATGACAGCACGCGATGAGCATGGCATTCTCAATAGCGTACCAGCTTTGCGCCTGCGCCTCGGGTCGGACAAGAGTGTGAAGGACGACCTGGGCGAGATCATACAGCTCACGCACCTTGGGCTCGTCACTAGCTCGGGCGAGGTGGTCCATCAAGTTGAGCAAAGTCTCGAGACCGGGGACTTCTTGCTTGGCAAGACCTGTTCGGAGCACGGCATAGGCATCGAGGGGAGTGATGGAAGGGTTACGGTGAGCAAAGCGGTCGATGTTGCGGGTCAAGGCCTCAGAGACAGTAAGAGATGGCGGGGCGGAAGTGGCAGAAGTCGCAGTTTCAGAAACCTCGCCTGAAGAGAGCTCGCTCTCAGAGACAGTCTCTTCCACAACGGGCTGAACCATCTCCTTTGCAGCGTCGCCAAAGACGGGACTGAGCATGCTCTCGGCCCTCTCCGCACCAAACCTGAACGCCAGGATCTCGGCCAATCGACCGACAGCCTGGTGTTGCTGAGCCCGTAGGAGGTAGCTGTTCTCTCCAGCATCAATCTCCTTGATGTCGGTCATCAACTGCTCAAGGACAGCGTCGAGATCACCTGACTGGACCTTTTCAGCTGGAAATGCAGAGAGACTCTCGACGAGGGTGAAAGCAGCCTGCTGGGTCAGACCAAATTCTTGGGCAGAGCCAGTTTTTCGTTGGGCAGCATATGACTGAACAACGCTCTCGGCGACGACGGGTGTCAATGTTCGTTGAAAAGCGCTGAAAGCATTGATGATCTCAATCCTCTCTCCGAACGGCATCTCGAGAGACGCCACCCGGTCCAGGGTAGAAGCGAGAGAGCGAAGGTATCGAGGGTGAAGATTGCCGGCCTTGTCAACCAGACTCAGCACCTGGGGGATAGCAGCAAAGTGCCCAGCCTGAGCGAGGATATCAATGTGCTTGACGAGAGAGTCGGGCTGGACCCTTGAAGGATAGACGGCCAACAAGTCTTGGATGGCCTTGAGCAGAGCGTCCCTCTCTTCGGGCGACGCAGCCTTGGCAGCTGACCATGTCAGAGCAGCGTGGCCTCGCCAGATACGGTACTGAACAGCAGCTCTGGTGTGGTGCTCGACATCAGGCGACATATCCTTGATGAGCGACATGACAGACACGGCCTCCAACGCCCTACCGTCAAAGATGAGTTCATCTGTGAGGGCAGTGAGGTGGGACACGTTCAATCGATGGAATTGCTCCTGCTGGACAAGAGGAGTGTTGCTGACCTTGTCGAGCCACTCGAGCGCAAGGTCGATCTGCCCAGATTTGGCGAGACCGACGACGAGCTCGCCGCAAGTGTTGACATTGGCGGCAGGAACAGCGCTGGCGGTCTCGGGCGATTCGGCAGACTCGGCCATACGGCTAAAGATCTCAAACGCCTTGCTCAGGTCGCCTACTTGCAAAAAGGCGACAAAGCCCTTTTCGTACGACTCGCGCTTGACGCCCTCGACCCTGGCAGGGGTCGACTTGCTTCCCCACTCTTCGGCGCTCGCCTGGCCTGCGAGCACTTCAAACTCTTCCCAGATCTGGCTCAACTCGGCCACCTTGCCGCTCTTGGTCGCAGCCACGAAAAGGTGCTTGTAAACCGAGACAAGCCCCTGCACCTTGCTCTCCTTTCCGAATTGCACGATTTGCTTCATACCCTCCAAATCAGGCGAGTCTTTCAAGGCCATGGCAGCCAAGAGAGACCCGTAGGTGGACACTTCAAAGTTGGCCTGGCCGGTAAGGGCAGCAGCGCGGAAGAGCTTGAGAGCCGAGTTCAAATTGCCCTCGGAGAGGTACGTCTCAACGTCGGCGTCACGGATGGCAGCTTCTTCAACGTCCCAAGTATGTCCGGTAGCCTCCTGAAGCCAAAGACCCCAGCGCTTGGTCAAGTCCCAAGCAGCCTTATTATCCAGGATCTCTTGTTCCCGCATAGCCAAAGCCCTGATGACGGTGCCGTAAGTGGTGTTGTCGGGGATCAGATCACGTTCCAAGAGTTCATTGTAGAGCTCGAGGATGGGGGCGATGCTTTTCCCGGGCGCGCGCAGCTGGAGGAGAGCGAAAAGACAAGTGTTGTAGCCCCGAAGGGTGAAGGATGATGGCAGAGGGTAGGCGCTGACAAGCTCGGGGACACCAGGAGCAACGTCTGGGGAGAGGGGGGCGAGTTTTCGAGGAGATCGGTAGTGCTGCACCAAACGCTCAGCAGCTTTCGAGTCGTAGTTGGCGCGGGCCTGGTTAAGCGCATTGAGGATGGCCTGCTCGAGCTTTTGGTCATTCTCCCTCTCGAGCGAAGACGGGCTGGAGAGGTCGAGGGGAGGCTGGTCGAGAGATGGACGCTCGAGGGCGGCAGTCGAGTTTCGCCTGACCGCACCGAGCTTTTGACCAAATATATCTTCCTTCCCGGCAAGGTCCATCAAGACTCGCTTGGACCGGGCCAAAGTGCTAGCCTTTGGCGTTTGCACACGCGGCGTCATCCTCTCGCGCTCCTCGATCGCCTCGACATCCTCGGCCTCCATGGCACGCGTACTCGTCGAGAGGGCGCGAAGGCTGATGGATCGATGTTGGGGAACACCGACTTGTAAAAGCTCAAGCGGTGTTGAAGAACGCGATAGCAGCTGAGGGGTAGACGAGCGGGAAAGAGGGACTCTGCCAGACGCATAGTTGGCAATCGACCGTCTCCTCTGCTTTTGGTCGACATCCATGTCAATCACGGTGAACTCCTTGCCACCTTTGCGGCCCTCAATCTCGCGCCTTGATCGTACTGATTCGTTCATGTAGACGACTCGAGGAGCTTTGGACAGGCGGTGACGGAGGAGGAGGGAGGTGTTGGGAGAAGCCTTTTCCTTCTTTTCGTCGAAATTGGTGCTGGAAGAATCGGCAGAAGCGGTCTGCGGTAGCGACATGAACGCTCTGGCGTGGCCCTGTCACAAGTCAGCTAATCATCAAGCTGAGTACGATACAAGCTCACAGTATATCCGCCACCAGCATTCGCACCACCACCATAGCCAGCTCGCCCAGCATGGCCCGAAGCACTGCCAGTCTGCGCCGAGTGCTGTCCGTGAAGTACCAAGGCATTGCTGGAGCCGTGCTGGGGGAGGTGATGTAAGAGGGAAGGGTTGGAGGTAAAGTGGTCGGGGGAGGCGGGGGAGTGGGACGAGGGGAGACGGATGAAGGGACGGAGATGGGCACTGCGGGCGAGTCAGTATGGCCGTCTGTAGGGAGCGAAGCTACGCACGTTGCCTTTGTGAACATATTGCTACAAGATTCGGGGGGTGGACGGGAGGGTGGGTATAGCCTCCGGGGGCGGGAGGAAAGAAAGAGGAGATGGGCGCTGACGAGATGACTTTCTGCGTCTTTTTGCACTTTTCCTGCCGAGACGCATGCGAATATTCGGTGGCACGCCTCCACCACGGGATCAAATTATTGCACACCGCGGCTCTCTTCGGCGTTTGCTCTTCCGTCCCGTCCATCTCTTCCAGAGCCATCTCTTCCAGAGCATCGGTATGCAGCAAGCATGCATTCAACCCTAGAATAGTCCGTTGACATATTGTCCGTCACGTCGCAATATACTTTCAAAGCAATACCCCAATACAAACAAATCCTTCCTCTATTCTATGTCAATCTAAAGGTAATCCTTCTTCTCACCTTCGAGTCTACTTGTCAAAAGAAAGACTACTTTCACATCATACCACCGACAAGAGCAGAAATGCCCATGACGCCGGCGAGGAGCCAGCCGAGGGCAGAGTTGGAGGACGCGCCAGAGCTGGAGCTGGAGCTGTCGGACGAGTTGGAAGAGGATGACGAGTTGGAATAGACCTTCAAGTAGTTGATCTCGAACTATTAAAGGTTGTCAATCTCGAGCACAATGATGAATAGTAAGGCGACTCACGTAGGCGTGCTCGTAGTTGGTAGAGTCCAGCACATAAGTAGTGTAACAAGTGTCGGAGCCGCTCAACGCAGAGCAACCGGTGGTGGAGAGAATGCTAGAGACACCAGCCCAGGTACCGCACTACATCTTCATCAGCTCTATCCTCAGCAGAGAGGGGCCGGACGTACAAGAGTGATGTCAAAGACAAGGGACTGGTCGCCAAAGAATGTGGTGATGTCACAAGTGCTCGAACCCCAGTAGGCGCTAGGAGTACCCAAGCTGCTGGTGTCGATACTGTCGTTGGCATTGGTGACCGCATCGGGGATGGCAGATCGCTCAAAGAACCAGATGCTGATCCCGTCCTCGGCCAACTCGGTCACGAAAGCACCGCCACCGTTCTCGGCGAATCCAGAGCCGTAAGAGTTGTAGTCTGTGTCGGTGACACCGCAACCAGAGTTTTCGTTGTCCGAGTAGTAGCACGAGGTGTCGTTGACGGTGCCCGTGTAGCCAGAGCTAGAGGCGTCGATGGAGCAACTGCGAAAACACGTTTGGCGTTAGCGAGGGGACTGCGAGGGTATGCGGTCCATGCAGAGTGGGGAACTGCGACTCACCCATCTTCAGTGTGCAAAGCCATGCGGTTCGAGAAACCCATATTCACACCCTCAATCGTATCAATCTCTCCCTGCTCGGGCCATGTAGCGCCTTCACCATAACTCCAGAACGCAGGCCAGACGGAACAGCCATAAGGCAAGTGCACCGCGTCCAAAACCCACACAGACCCGACCGGGTAGGTGTCTTCGGAAGTGATCTTGATGGTGTTTCGCTTGTCATTATAGGCAACGGTAGAGGTGTTGTCGACCTTGATGATGGCAGTTCCCGCATCGGTCAAGTAGGTGAGCTCGGGTGTGCTGGTCGCGACACTCTTGTTGGCGTACTATAACGCGGTCAGAGGCGGGCTCTCCCAAGGATCGGTGGACTTACGAAGGCGTCTCCTTCTGTTGTGTTGTCATAGTTGCCATAGTATGTCTATGCGGATCGTCAGCGCCAAATCATCATAGCAATTGCAAGACTCACCCATCGGTCAAAGAAGCTATCGCCTTCGTAGCTTCGGACAAGAGGCGTGCTTGCCTGAACACCGGCACTGGCCAGAACCAGTCCAAGAACTGCAGAAGCGGTTGATCCAAGCATTATCGTGAGATTGAGAGAGATGCAGTAGAGGGACCGGAATGTGCAGTCAAAAGGAAGATGCAAAAACACGAGAAAAGAGAGTCTCGCGTACTTTTATATGGATATCGGCGCTAGCGCAGTCGGCAAGTAAGGGCTGCGCGATGCCGCAACTAATGCTGGTCATTTGTTGTTGCGACTCTTGCAGTTGCGACCGCGATACCAGGGCAACCGGTGCCCCCTTCTTGGCATTGCTAGTGATGTGCGATGCAGCGCACTGTGAGCGCTGTGGGGTAGATGAATGCATGAAAGCTGCAAGGCCCGCTTGGAAGCACTGCTTTACCGTGCATGACCCGCAGAAGGGAGAAAGCGCGACGCGCAGCGGAATAACGGAAGGACGTCGGAAAACCAAAAGCTGCGATTATTCCAGGGTCGTTTGTTTGTCCAAATGATGTAATCAGCAGAACGGTGTTTGCCGCCATGGCAACAAGTGACAACGAGACGATTGGGTGAGTTGTTTTGGTCGTTGCTCGGCTGGCTGTCACTCGACGACTGCTTGCAGTGGTATGGAACGGTAAGGCGCAAGAACAACTGGTCGGACACCCGACCGTGGCGGATAGGTGCGAGGGTGGTGAAGCGATTGGCGGCGGGAGATAGTGTGGTGATGGGACACTTGTCAAGGTAAAGGCTGTTGGCTTTCAACCGCTGAGCCCAGGTGACTCGACAATAGACAGTCGGACGACCCCCGTAATTCCAAGTTGTGAGAGATACTCACAAGAGAGCGTGTCAGGGTGTTAGGGGGAGACTTACCTACCATAGAGTTCGAAGTGACGACAGTCACGGGCCCATAGCTAATGTCAGCCTTCAGACGGCCGGCACATGGAGGGGGGACATTGGTGAACGCATTGTACGCTCAGGAGAGGAAGTCACGGGAGGGGGGGCGCTGGAGCTGTGGGTGTGGGCTTACTTGCTTCATCCATGATCACTGACTATGTGGATTCGACGCCATCAGGTTTGGCGCGCAGTATGGTGAGCCAGCTGAGGATGATTCCTGACAAGCAAAGATAGTTGGCTGATGTACGCAAAATATTCTGGCAGAGTCAGCGATACCCAGCAAAGGCCGAGGAGGAGAATCACACACACAGCATACGTAAAACATCAAACCCCGCGCATGGGCCTCTTGTGGCGCATCTACATAAGATCGATTTATCATTTCACCTGTCACAGTCTCGCCATCATCCACAAAGGTGGACGAGAGCAATATTTCTTCGCCGAGCCCGCCGTGTGTGGCAGTCCCGTCTTCCAGGGCGAGCCAACGCATACGGGAAAGCGTTGTCAAAGCATAGTATCTCTTGAGCTGTGCAAGGCTGCTGATGCTTTTGCCCATTACCGTATTCGCGCTTGTCTCCAGGGAGTGTCTTCCCGGCTGATACTCAAGGTGAGTACAGCAGTTGATTCGCAGTCATCCATTGTTACATTGTAGTTGTTTGCGATGCAATTATGTGTATATACTCTAAAGTGATCATCCTCCATCTAAACCATCCCGATAAACATGAGTAAGAAAAGTAGACTATAATTTTATGACATTTTGGTTATGCTCAGATCGCCATGCGAGAAGGTGTGAGACGACTGAGAGTCGCTGGTGATAAAGGAGAAAGGGGAGCTTGAGGGGCACCGTTACTGAACGCAACAGGAGGGTTGGGGGAGTTGGGCGCCGTTTGAGCGCGTTGCTTTTCAACAGAGGCTTTCTCGTCTAAATTGCAGAGTCAGTATTGCACAGCTTTGGAATGTGACGACGGCTTACTAGAAAAGTGATGGAAAGCATTCCTGCTCAACTCATCCTCATGATCCTGCTCATGTTCGTGCTCCTCCTCCTCGTGCATAGCCCTCTGCTTCTCCTCATACATGATTCTCAACTCCCTTACCCTCTGCATCCTGTCCTTCTCCGCGTCGTAGGCGTGATGCCTTTTCAGAACGACCTTTTCAAACCAAGACAAGTGCCTGGGGTGAACCGCGATACCGTGGTACTCGTGCGGTCGGCCATCACGGACATACGCCCAATAGCGGTCTTGTTCGCGTAGATCTAGACCGGTGGTGTCGGGGATGAATAGAAGGGTGACAAGAGCCCCGGCAAAACCGAATGGGAAAACGATCCAGAATCGCTCTTGGGTGCCGACATAGTTGTAAATGACGGCCGGGAGGAGGGCACCAATCTTGCCGCTAGCAGCGGACAGACCATGCGCGGTGGCTCGAACGGATACAGGGAACACCTCGGCCGCTAGATTATCGTCAGCTATGCCCATTCGCTAGCCAATGAAGGACATACCGAGGATGAATGACGTCGAGTTGGGCCCACACGTCGACCGTCGTCAGCGAATGAAACCCCTGATGGGACGAGCCAACTGTACTCACCTGCTGGAAGAAACTTGAGAGGTAGTAGATGATTTGGAAACCCTTGATGTGCTCGGTAGAAGAAAGCTGGGTGTACCAGACTGACACCGCGAGTCAGCAAGTATTCGAGCACACTTCACATCAAAGACTTACTAGCAGCAATCATAAAAAGCACAGCATCACCCAAGAACCCAATGATCTGCATCCTCTTCCTCCCGTAAAACTTGTGGTCCATCAAGAACGCAGCGAGGTAATAACCGCACAGACTGACACCGATGTTGACCATGTTCCAGTTCCAAGTGACAATGACATTGCCCGCAGAGCTGGGACTGATGATTTCAATAAAGGTAGAAGCAAAGAGCTTGTTGCCGTAAAACAAGAAGTCGTTAAAGAGCCAGCCGAGGGTGGTACCGACAAGTCGACCGGCAAAGTGGGTGCCAACGAGCTTGAGAGATGCAAGGTCGTAACCAGATTGGTTGACTCGCATATTCTTCTTTGATCGGGAGAGGGCGGCAGAGCTGTAGGTCTTTTTGTAGTATCGAAAGTAGGCAAGCCAAAGCGTCATGACGGCCATGATACCAAAAGACACCCTAAAGACGTACTGGGCAGACACCTCAGAGTAAGGAGGGTTGCCGGAACCGTGGTGGAACATGAGGAGAAGCAGGATGAGGACGGCCTGATTGAAGAGCTGGCCCCAACCCTGCATGAGGAAAGTGAGGGCGACGTTACGGCCTCGGTGAAGCTTGTCGTCACGCTGGCCGCCGGCGACCTGTTTGGACTCCATGGCGGTGGTGGATGTCATGGGGTATTCTCCACCGACACCGATACCGTAGAAGAACTGGGCAAAGCCGTAGCAGATGACCCAGCCCTCGAGGGTGACACCCCAAGAGGAGGTAAGCATGACAAGACCGACTGCGAGAATGTCAATGGTGTTTTCGTGAAGAATGCACGAGACTTACGAGTCATAACCAAGGCATCCTGGACAAGACCAAAACGACGACCGATCCAGTCTCCCTCGAAACCGACCAAAACCTGACCCAAGATGATACCGATGATTTGCAGATAATCGACCTGCAGAAAATCAGCTTTGCGGGGCGCGTTTGGATCCATGAAACTCACCGCAGCGATCCAGTTGGAACTGCAGACCTCGTGTGTCTTCCAGCAAGTAGGCCAGACGGCCTTGTAGAGGGCAGACAAGTTACCGATCGAGAACAAGGCATAGCCCTCGGTGAAGAGACCGAAACCGCCCATGACGTAGCGGCTGAAGTAGGCGCTCACGGGACTGAGCGGGTCCTTCTTGAACATGCCCCAGATATGCTTGAGCTCTCTGGCGGTCTCGTCGTTGTTTTGCTTGTTGACCCACTTTCTGCGCGCATTGAACGGCAGGTCTGCCCAGTAGACGCCGTTCGAGTACGAGTCCTCTGGACAGAGATCGTGATACAGCGGATGCGACTCGTTAAACTCGCGGTTGTTGACCCTGCCGTCGTGGTGCTGCTTCTCCTGCTCGCTCAAGGAGAGCTTTGGGGGAGGAAGAGTGCCGTCATCGGACGATCCTGGGGAGGGGTTCATGGCGGGCATGGCGGGGGTGTTGGTGAGGGAGATGATGGTCGGAGACGGGGCGTCCCCGGGGGCGATCATAGGGGTCTGATCATTGTCCCCGCGAAGGATGAATGAGAGAGCCATGGTGCTTGGGTTCTAGCGAGGAGAGTGATGGAGGGGGGCGGGGATGAAGGATGAGGGGAATGCTTTGCAGATGAAAGCTTTTTGTGAGACTGGCGCTGTATGCAGCTACGTCACCCTAGAGACCCGTGTCGGGGCAGCTGTCCAGAATGTGGCTGTGGGCACAAGGCTGGGGACCGGAGGGGAGATGGAGCAAACGTGCTCTGTTGAACGAGATGTCGTGTGTCGAGAGAAGCGAGTCCCTCTTTCCAGTTCTGACCGCTTGGCTGATGTGGTTGATGTGATTGAGGTGGTCGTGTGAGCAAAAGAGATGGAGATACAAAACGAGAATTCTGCATCTGAATCTGAATTTTGGAACGTTCGGAGCCACCGCACCACCGACGAACGTGGGCTCCCCGGCGAATCACAAGCCCACAAAATTTAGGCGAGCAGCGGCGACCACCGCCAGTGTCGTAACCGCCGCGGGAGCGGATCCACCTGCGCTTGCTGAGTGGCAATCGGCCCCACCGTGGCGTTACTGGGGTTATGTGGTGGCACGTTGGCTTGTCGACTGCTGCTGCGACCACTGCACCAGCGTGGGTACTGGCCAAGGCAACGCTGTAGAGAAACAACACGGCTGAACAACAATACATGCTCATGTAACCTCACATCTTCTAGGCGCCTGCAGCATCAGGATTTTGATTACGGTAATCGACAGCTTTGATCAAAGTGTAGAGCCTATCGCTAATGTCAGCATACCCCACAATCCCCAACTGCAGCTTACGTGGTAATGGTCGGCACTGGCACCCCAAGCCTGATGCCCTCTCGCACAGGCACACCCAAGATCACTTCCACCTCGGAAGCCCGCCCCGCCTTGACATCCGCCATCATACTAGACGGCAGCCCCGGATACGGCACGTCCGTACACGTCTTGATAAGCTCGTCCACTTTACCTTTGGGCACTGTCAGTCCCTTGGCTTTGGCGACGGCGGCGACTTCGTGCATGATCGAGTAGCACAAGGGGAGGGCGAGGTCGGATGAGGCGAAGAAGGGGCCGGTTTTGAGGAGTGTGGCGGCGGTGAGAGAGTTCCTGCTGAGCGTAAGCTTGTGTAGGGATCGGGGAGGGGGGGCTCACCAGCAGCAGTTCCAGATGACCTTGACCCATCTCTCGCTCTGGATGTCTTCAGTGACAGTACAGTCTCCCTTGCCCGCTCTGAGCCAGTCCACAAGCGTCTCGAGCTTGGCATCTTCCTCCTTCTTGTCCCCTCCTTCCTTATAGTCCACACCAATCGTAAGACCCTCCTTGTTGAATTGCTCAACACCGCTGTTATCAGGCAACGTCTTTCCGCCAGTCCAGACGACGGCAGAGATGATGGTGTTGTCCGGGAAAGACTTGTGCAGGGGGGCTTCGGCGCCGACGCCGTTTTGGAGAAGGACGATGGATGTGGAGGGGGTTGTGATGGGGCGGAGGTGGTCGGAGAGGGAGGGGCTGGCGTCGAGGAGGGCCTTGTTGGCGCAGAGGACTATGCAACTCAGTGATAGCTCCTGGAGGATGAGGGGTGCTTACTGTAAGAGAACTCGGCACCGCTGGCAGCCGCTTCGTCCGTGCTCTTCCAGACTATGCAGATTTAGCTCTGTCCACAGTATTCGTTTGCACTTACCACCTGCAAACTTCATTCCCTCGTGGTTTCCAAACTTGGGGCTGACAATCTTGAAGCCATTCTCCTTGACCTTTTCATAGTTGCTCCTCGCGACGACGTGAACGTTGCAGCGCTGTGAAAGCTGGAGAATGGAAGCGTAGATACCGCCGATACCACCGAGACCGAACAGGAGGACGTTGGGTTTTGAGGACATGATGAGATGCAGTTTAAAAGAAAGAGAAGAGTGAGATTATATCACGGTCCGCTCTGCCGGTAACTCGCGGCACAAACCCCCTTCGGCCTCCCGGTCTATACGGTCCGTTGTTTGCCGTTCTCCTCTGATATCGCGGCGTTCTGATGCGTCGAGCAGAAAATATAATAGAATGCGCATAGAAGGTAGATCTGACAGTACACCATCTCTGACATGATCCGAACAAGCGTTTCTCTATTGGGTAGGGGGGCGGCACAGCGATGTGCCGGGTCGATGGCGCGCATCTCTAGATGTCAGATGTCCACCATGCCAGCGCAGAGAGCGAGCAGTAATACAAGATGGCTTATGGGCAGTGCTGTAAGTCAGCCACATATCTTCTGGCCATGTGCTGATACGCTCCAACCACAGGCCGTGACCTTGGCATTCGCCTGCACATACACCATCCTCCGTCCCGTCCATCTCAAAGACGAAAGCAAACAACTGCCCGACCCTTCAGCGCCCATAGATCAGGCCTCGGGGAGAGGACTGATACCGTACAGCGAGGTGAACAAGCATAATCAGCCCGATGACTGCTGGGTCGTCATCGCTGGAAAAGTCTATGATCTGACAGAGGTGCGCCCTGCGCGTCCTGGTTTGGAAACAGAGCTGATTCTTGTACAGTTTGCAGAAAACCATCCGGGAGGTACATCACCGATCTACAGAGTAGCGGGCAGGGATGCCACCGCCATATTCGCGCCTATACATCCTCCTGGTACGATTGAAAACGGTCTACCACCAGAGAACTTGGTGGGGACTGTAGATCCAGCCACGCTGCCCAAGGTGGTGGATAAGAAGAAGGAAGATGGTGAAGAGAGGCGGGTAGACCTGGCCGAGATTATTGGATTGCCAGACTTTGATGTGAGTGACATTTCGAGATGCTGTATGCGTGGCTAAAGAGTCGTAGGCTGCAGCAAAGGCGAATCTCACGAGCAAAGCTTGGGCTTACATGTCATCTGGAGCCACAGACCAATACAGTACGCGCCTCCGATGCCATGGAATGACCACACACTCACCGTTCATCAGCTCTGGACCTAAACCGCAAAGCCTTCAACTCGATCCTCTTCCGCCCTCGCGTCCTGATAGACGTCGAATACGCCGACACCCGTACCCAGATGCTCGGCCAAGAAACCTCTCTCCCCATCTTCATCTCGCCCGCAGGCATGGCCAAACTCGCCCATCCATCCGGGGAATGCCTCCTCGCGTCCGCCGCTGGCAAGAGCAACATCATCCAGATGATCTCCACCAACGCTTCCGCTCCTTTACCCGAGATCATCGCTTCTGCCACCTCGCCGAACCAGCCATTCTTCATGCAGCTTTACGTCGACCGTAATAGAGCCAAGGCAGAGGCTTTGCTGGAAAAGATCAACGGGCTGGGGCTGAAGGCAATCTTTGTCACTGTGGACGCTGCCGCCCCTGGCAAACGCGAAGCCGACGAACGCAGTCGGGCCGAAGTCGAAGTTGCCTCTGGCATCTCTGGCGGCAAGATTGGGCAAGATACCAAAGGTGGCGGGATCGGCAGGAGCGTGGGGGGGTTTATTGATCCGAAATTGAGCTGGAAGGATTTGGAGTGGTTGAGGAGTCATACCAAGGTGCCGATTGGGTTGAAGGGGATTCAGACGGTGGAGGATGCGATCAAGGCGGCCGAGATGGGGGTGGATGCAATCTACTTGTCTAATCACGGGTGAGTACCGGTCTCCTGGGACAGCCACTGACGATATACAGTGGGCGCGCTCTCGACGGGTCTCCTCCAGCCATGTATACCCTCCTCGAAATCAACAAGATGTGTCCCGACCTCCTCAAAAGATGCGAAATATACGTGGACGGCGGCTGTCGGAGAGGCACCGATGTCGTCAAAGCCCTGTGCTTGGGAGCCAAGGGAGTTGGAATGGGTAGGCCGTTCTTGTATTCTTTGACGTATGGCGAGGAGGGAGTGATGCACGCTATTGAGAGTGAGTGTTTCCCCTGGAGGTGGGCAAGACTGACAAAGGCAGTTTTGAGGGACGAGATTGAGACAACCATGAGGTTGTTGGGAGTGACGCGCCTGGATCAGCTTGGTCCGCATCTAGTAAGCCGGACAACGTCGTTTACAACGTATGCTGACCCTCTCAGCTCAACACACGAGCACTCGATCCCCTCGTCTTTGAACACCCCATTTGGGGGCCCAACGAAAAACCTTCCGCATAAGCATCCCATGCATCTTTCTTTTATTGTTCCCTCTATTTTCTCCACTCTAGTACTTGAAGACATTGTCGGAAGTGTAGCCCAACTCCTTGAGCGCACCGGACAGCTCACCCTGCTTCATACCGTCCTTGGGTCCAGAGATGGCCTTCATCTGGCCGGGAGGACCACAGACGAAAGCACGGACCTTGTCGCCCTCAGCCCTGGGGAAGACCTTCTTGATGAGGTCGGGGGTGATGAAGCCGGTCTCGCCCTTCCAGCCCCAAGGAGCCTTGTCGACGACGTACTTGATCTCGAGTCGGTCGGGGTGGGCCTTGGCGAGGGCGTCCCATTCCTTCCTCAACACTGCATTCATCAGTCTTGCCCCTCTCAAGGATTGGGACGTAACGTACAGATGTCAGCCTCAGAGACGTTGGAGTAGATCAAAGTCCACTTGGTCTTGTCCTCGGGGAGAGACAAGGAGTGGGTGATCAATTGCCACATGGGAGTGATACCGGAGCCACCGGCGATGCAAAGACCCTTGTCAAAGCCGTTGGGCTGGTACTTGAACTTTTGGAGGGGACCCTTGAAGAGGACCTGGGCACCGGGCTGCTGACCGGCGAGCCAGTGAGAGAACTTGCCGTCCTGGTACTCCTTGATCATGACCTCGATGGAACCCTTCTGGTGGGGAGGAGAGACGGGGGTGTACGGCCTTCAGACTATCAGCGCTTGCCTCGATTCAAGTGGACATACTCACCTGATGACAGGCTTCCCCTTGTCGTCCTTGAGCTCAAAGTCGCCCTCAGGGGACCTCATGAGGATGACACTGGCAACCTCCCCACCAGAAACTTTCTCATTGCCCTCCTCACCAAAGCTGAAATGGTAGATGTTGGTGTTGTGGTTGTACTTTTCAACCTTGGTGAGGGTGAAAGGAACGAAAGAGTCCCTAGTCGTTGCGTCAGTCGGAGAATGGTGGAAAGCTGGTACGTACTTGACAAGAGCAGCGATGGAAGGAGCAGCTCGCTCAGCGGCGTCCTTCTGAGCCTCGGCGGACTTGATTTCCCCACCGACCTTGCTCTCAATCTTGTTCTTGACGTCTGAGTGATTGTGAGCTGATGCCCTGGTGTTACAATGTGACATACCAGGGTTGGACTGAAGGTACGCGTAGGCGCCGATACCAGCCTGTCGATCTAATTGTCAGCAATGTCACGCCTTGTGAACGCCGAGTAAGCTTACGGCACCGGCAGCACCAGCGATCAGACCCCAGTCTAAGAGTCTTTGTTAGTTCGACCCTATCATCTTTGGGGAGGACTTACTAGCACCACCAGCGGGGGCGCCAGAAGCGTAGCCTCGGGCCTGGTTGACAGTCCTGGACTGCAGGAGGTGAGCTGGGCGTTCGGGGGCTGGGGCAGCAGACATACGACGGCGGAGGGGCGGGCGAGCCTGGCGGAGGAGAAGAGACGAGCAGCAGCCATTTTGTATTGTATGCAGTAGAAAGAAGGAAAAAGAACGATTGCAAGAGATGCGACTGCATGTCATGACGTCCTTTTCACATTTCACCTCATCCCGCGATCCGGACAACCCCGCCTATCATTCTTCGCCCAACATGCTCAAAAACCTCGAATCATTGTTATATACATCTCTGATACGTCGTACAACGGTCGTTACTCGGATCCTGATGCTGATGTCTACTCGTACATATGCTATGCCGCAAGTCCATGCTGTAGATCATGCTTTCGCTGTTGACAAACGAGCTTGCAATGGTGTGATCTCTCCGATACCGGTTTCGAACGGCCCATACCCTCCAGGCAAGGCATTTCGGCAGACCTACACTGGGTGTCAGACCACCGAACCGCTTGAAACTAACAAACTTACGGGACACTCCCCTTCAACAACCCAGCCTTTGTTCCCCAGACTCCAGAGCCCCGCGAGAACCTCCTTCGCCTCCACATTCATATCTTCGCCCCCACCATCTTCCATCATGACACAAGCCAGCGCCGCCGCCCTATCATCTTCACTCCATCCTTGCTCTTTCAGTGATTCATCGTACTTTTTCTTCTTGTACGCCACAAACGTCCCTTTGAGACCTTCGGGGGTCCAGTGGGTAGGTTGCGGTTCTTTGGGACCGGTTTGGCCGCGTTTGCCTCGGGTTGTTGCACCTCCTCGTCCTCTGCCACGGCCCCCGCGGGGAGCAGTCATCCCTCGAGCGGCCCATGGGTCAGGCTGGGGATTGGGATTACGTCGTATAGCGGCAGTGAGAGCCGAATGGAGACAGCCAGCACAGAGTATATGGCCGCTGCGGAGAGTTAGACCGGTACAAAGAGTGACGAAGAAAGATGTACCAAGATGTGAGGATGGCAGGACTAGGAGGGTTGAAGCAGATCGGACAGGCTGCAACAAGTTAGCGGGCTTCGGAACAAGTCCAGCGTCAACTTACAGTAACCAGTCCCCAGTGCACTGTCCTCATCAATCTCTGGTTCCTCCACCTCAACTATTTCCCTCGTCTTGACACCCATCAACACCCTCTCCTCAGCCGGCTCTACCGCCACCACGCCGTCATCTTCATCAGAAGAGATCTCGATAGCAACCGACGGGGGTGCCCGACCTTTGCCCTTCTCCTTGGCGGTGAACCTGCGAGTATAGGTGGATTCTGGCGATGACGAACTGGGGCGGGCATTTGGCGTGGAGGAGGAAGAAGAGTTGAGGCTCGCTGCGCCATTGTCCAAACCCGCGTTGGCCTTACGAGGAGTTCGTGTAGTCACCGACCGGCCTCTACCCCGACCGACTGCGGGCGAAATAGCAACGATGCTGTTCTGGCTACTGTCGAGCTCCTCTTCACTATCTGAAATCTGTATTGGCGTGTCGGAAGCGCCTCTGGGTTCCCGCGCCGCCGCTGCTGACCGAGTGACAGCAGTCCGCCCGGGATTGCGTCGAGAAGGCATTTGGCTGACCTCGCGGCTGCCTGTTCGAGTCCCCCTTCGGCCTCTACCCGAGGAAAGTGCTGTGGCACTACTCGTTCCGCTGGAAGAGCTGCCCACGCTGCTACGGGAGCCGTCCCTCAGTCGACGTCTGGGATTGATAGAGATATCGGCGATGGTGGGCCTGGGGCGGAGGGAAGCGTGTGGCGATGGCGGGCTTGAGTGGGGTTCCGGGGGCATTTGGGTACGCTGAAGAAATACTGGAGAGGTGTAGAGACTAGAAATAATACAAACAGTAATGCATACAAGAAGGTCGTCAACCATACAACCGTACGCATTGACTTTCTGAGCCTGCGCGCCTTTTGCGGGTCATAGGCGCGCGTGAAAACCCTCGGCACTTCTTGTTCCCTTCGTCATCCAGCCCTTTTTTCGGACTGATTCTTTCTTCTGTCATTACTCAGAAACCATACCAACATGCCTAAGGTGAGCTTGCAACCATAGTGATCTCGAGAGATGTATAGCTGACAGAAACACGTAGAACAAAGGAAAGGTTCGTTGCTCTCTGGCGTCTCGACGCGCTGTAGTAAAGGGTACCGGACATGTCGCTGACTGGCTCTTATATCATCCAACATTGATCATCCTACTCGAAACCTCTCTCTATACATCAATCCGTGGAATTATCAATACCTTCACGTATCAATCATTCCATGTCGTCAACACCATATTTGTTTTTTTTTCGACAATTCACGCCACCCACCTCGTGTCTTTGACAATATGACTACTCTGCCTTCCCAACTTGACTCAACAGGGCGGCAAGAACAACCGACGAGGAAAGAAGGACGACGGTGAAAACAAGCGAGAGTTGATCTTCAAGGAGGATGGCCAGGGTGCGTTGACTCTCCTTCTCCCTTTGTCCGAGAAGGGCGTTGGCATATCAAGACCAGCATAAGGCTAGGATAAGGCTGACAGTAACGCAGAGTACGCCCAAGTCGTCAAGATGCTCGGTAACGGAAGATTAGATGCCAAATGTCAGGATGGTGAGAACCGACTTGCCCAGATCCGAGGACAAATGAGGAAGAAGGTGGGTCACCTCTTTCCCATAACTTGAGCCATCATCTGACGCATATGCGCGCCTAGGTCTGGATCGTTGTCGGCGACATTGTCCTCATCTCCCTTCGAGAGTTCCAAGACGAGCGTGCCGATGTCATCCACCGATACACTCCCGACGAGGCCCGAAACCTCAAGACTTACGGTGAATTGAAAGACTTCCAGTTGGTGGAGAACCAGGAAGCTGGTGGGGAGAGCGACGAGGAAGGTGGTATTGAATTCGAGGAGGCTGACATTGATGACATCTGTGAGTTTTGTGGATTCGTGCATGCGGTGGAGACTGACGAATGCACCGTAGAGTTTGCCAGGTGTATATATTTATCAAATGCATTCTGCGTCATGTCGCAACAGCTTCTGAAGGCCGCTCCCACAATTTGTTTGGGCAGTCTCCAGGAGAGTTGATTTGTAACACTCGTGTGGGAATCTCGTGGGAACAATGGCGCTTTTCAGCGATTGTAGGATCAGGATACTTTCACTATACATTCCCGATCCTGCGAAAAGAAACCTCACTGATTCTTCATACACGAGCATACAAACCTGTTCAGAGGTTGTAGAAGACCTCAGGAAATTATGGGTTTTTAGGTCCTGGGATTACTCTACTCGCACAGGACGAGCACTTGGGCAGCAACCATCAAGCTACTCTTCGTCCTGTTGCTCAGTCTGACAGTGCACAGCGGGCCACGTCCCGCTGACACCACCTGTAGGTCGGCGGCATTCGACAAGAACTGGAAGTGGCGATGGCCAGAAGATAGCAACTGGTTACAATCCGATAACGAAGCTCTGGAACGACCTCCAGCTGACATTGATTGGTTTGAACATGATTGAGGCCGCATTTGCTTGTTCTTCTCTTTTTTTATGATCCAGCATTGGTGGCCAAAGACAGTTTTACGGTATGAGGCATTTGAAGTAGCGGAATTATAATACATGAGCCCTACAGATCATACTCGTCAGAGTCAGAATCGTCCCTTTTCCTCTGGATCTATCAACACTGTCAGCCACCGCGTTCTCTTCGTCCAGAATCTCCCGCACAGGAAACAAAACTCACGGTGATGCCCTTCCCAAGGGTCTTCGTCCTGGCTGAAGTCGGCACGGCTGGTGTGTTCTTCGCCGGCGGCGGATTGGAAACCTACAGTCTGATCAGTAATATCCTTACTTTCATAACCAGTACCCAGCATACCTGTTCCAGGAGCCCCTTCAAAGCTTCGTCGGACACTTGCCCCCTGATCTGCCCTTGCTGACCCATGTTCACGAGGATAGTTTCCACTTGAGAGGCGAGCTGTGGTCGAGTGAGAGAGATCCTCGACACTGTAAAGCCATAAGCATGACTCCATTATGCAATTCCAAAGCCTTCACTTACACCTCTCCCTCGCAGCAGGCTCGAGCATGGCCGAGATCATCGTCCTCTTCATCTCGTCTTGTTGCCTCGCTCTGGCCTCTGCGGCTTCACGCTCTTCGGGCGACGGCCCACCACCTTGCCCTCCGGGCTGTCCAGACGGCCTGAATCCTGCTGGGAGCTGCATGCCGCTCATATTGGGTCTTGATGGAAGAGGGTTGTTGTGGATCGTGATGGAAAAGAGAAGAACCAACAATTGCTTTTTGGTGCGAGAACGCGCCAGGTGGAGGCTGGTTCGTGATGGAGTCTCGAGTCTTGTTGCGCTTTCCAGACTGTACTTGCGACCATCGACAACCCACTTTATATCATCCAACATGGCCTCAACCACCGAAACTCCCCAGCCTAGAGAGAACCGCGGCCCAGTTGAGGAGCTCATTCACAAACGTACAAAAGCGCTGGGCAAAAAGATTGTAAGTCTCCACCCTCATTCTGTCGCTTTCGGACTGACAATGCATTCCAGCAACGATTCAAGGCGTATGCATCCCAAAAGCCGGAACAGTTGAATGAGGACCAGAAGTCGGGTCTGGCAAGCTTGCCCCAGCTGGAGGGTATCTACAAAGAGCTTGAGGATCTTTCCAAGCAGGTCGAGGTGCGTCGGCATGGTCGCTTGGGGACATTGAGTCCAGTGCGCTGACAGAATGGTACAGTATGTAGAGCTGGAGCAGGCCGGCAAAGTGAGAGAGTTGAAGGAGCAGTGCAAAAAGGACGCTGAGGCCCATGGCTTGACAAAAGTCGAAGAGTTCCAAGTGAGGCTGTCTATCACAAGTCAAGTTATTATGACTGACTGTTCTCCAGACATCACTTTCGACACCCCTCTCCCTCTTTGTTCGGCTGCATTCCCTACTTCACCCTGCTCGCCCATCAGATCACGAACACCTTACTTTTGGTCGTCTCCGACTGCCGAGCAACATGAAGGAGGCCGTCCAAGCCACCGATGTTTTGAGGGTGGGGCGGTGGTACGACGACCTGCGAGCCGGTGGTGATAGGGGCAAGATCGTTATTGGTATTCTTGTGAAGGGTCCTCAAGGGACGGATGAGGAGGACGACAGGGTGCACCATTTGCTTAAACTCCTTGAAGAATCCGATTCTCTTCCGGAAGAGGCCGAGCTTGAAGATGGAGAGCAGGCCAGAGACGCAGCTGCGCCCCACAAGGCCTCTCAAAGCCTTACCTTCAATTTCTTGCAAGACGATGAACTCGTCGCTCCAGCTGAGACCCAGCCGACCGTGACCGAATCCCCCGCCTTCACCCCTATCCCCAAAACAACTCAACCCTCTGCCCCTAGGCCTACTGCCCCCTCAGCTGTCCCCTCATTCGATTGGGCTGCTGAAGACGACGAAACAGCCCCCTCTCCTGCCCCTGTCCCCGCTTCAAAACCATCCCAAGCTTCTCAGCCCGCCCAAACTCGGCGATCGGAGGCGAAGACTTCTAATGATGCTGAAGCCGATCAGATCATCGAAGAGAACGTCGCTGCCAACTCCCATGTGCTGTCTGGTTTGGCGGGAGCCGAGGTCCAGCAAGCACCTCCTACTGTTGGAGGTCAAGCTGCTGCGCCTGAGCCTGTAAAGAATATTCCTTCCGGGCCAAAGAAAGGAAGAGGACGAGGCAGAGGCGGCCAGGGGCAAGGACAGGGTCAGCAACGAAGTCAGCCTCAGCAAGCTCAGCAAGAGCAATCTTCTACCCAATCTTCGGTGCAGGGCGCTGAAAATGGCCTGGTCGACGGCAAGCAAGAGACACAGGCGCAAAATGGTCAGGCTGTAAGGGGCGGGAGGGGTAGAGGAAGGTGGGGACGTGGCCGAGGTGGCGGTAAGTTTTTTTCCGATATTCAATTTGTGACATAGGTCTAATAGCTCTCGTAGGACGTGGCGGTAAAGCTTCTTCTGGATCTACAACCCCTGTCGAGGGCAAGCCTGCCCATCAAGGGCAGCAGCAACCAAAAGCTTCCAAGCCTCCTAAACCTGCTGCTCAACAGCAACAGCAAGCTAAAACCGCCGCTGCTTAAGCTGTGGCAGATTGTGGGCTTGGCCATGCTCTACTGTCGCTATTACCACACAACCCCAGAACTCCAATATTGAAGACTATTCAATCAAAATAATGTGTATCCTAAAAATGCATGGCTTCAAGTTCTGTATACGCAAGCTGGACCCCCGCCATGTCAAGAGCATAACCATCTCAGCTCTCAAACCTCCTGTTGAGGGATCACGGAACACCCATGGCACTGATGCACGCAAGGGGATAGATAGCGGAAGCCCTCTTTTCATCCTATCGCGATAAAGGAAGTGCATCGAGGAACTTGATCCCACGCAGTCATTCAGGTGGTATAAAGGGCATCTCGAGTCGCTTTTGGCTGTCACTAATCGCTTTTCAAGCCCAGCCGATAAACTCTCTGATACTCATAAGACTTTCAGGATGTCCTCCGGGGCGAAGACAGCTACTACAAGCACCTTTTCCAGGCGAGCATCCCTCCCTACTATCCCTACCATCTCTTCCATCTCAACTTTGTCGACCCTACCCAGCTCATATAGGACCAAGCTGCCTCCAACAGCCAGGGCACACGCGGGCTCACATTTAGTGATGCCTCCGAAATCTACCACCGAGAAATATAAGAGTGTACAGGCGACTTATCAGTCCAAGACAAAGACTGAGACGAAGAACACGGCCCGCGCCACCGAAAAAAAGAAGAGGGTAAACGCCGTTTCTTCCTCACCTCCCCGACCCCCACCGCCTCCGCCTCCCGCTCCTTTGCCCAAGAAGGAGGAGAAACCAAAGGGCGACCAAGCGAGGCAGCTGAGCTACCGATATACGTATAAGAGGAGACAGGTCACAATCAGGCGTTAAAAGTGCTGAGATGGGTTTGAAATGAGTAATGAGGTTAAATCAACGCTTTATGGACATTGAGGGTTGAGGGAAACAATATGCAGATACATGCGCTATACCCTATTACAGTGAGAATGATGTACAATGAAGAAGGAGGCTCATTTGAAACCTCCTACCCTGCCCGCTAATGACAACCAAGCCACGACTCTCCAGCCTACACAGATTGCAATCATGATCCCCATGAACTTTGCAGTATTGAGATCGTGCCAGTCGAATAGTGCAAGTCTGTTATACCATTGATTAATCACTGGAAGAAGGAAGTCACCAGGGACGAGGAACTTACAGTTGATCACCAGATTGGGCGACGCACGCGCCAGAAGATACCTCTTCCTCGGAGCAATTGAAGACCAGTCCAGCGGCCTCGTTGATGATCTGGATACGGGTGGCTGCTTTGACGCATGTTCCCCAAGCAATCTAGAGTTTCTGTTAGCTCCTTTGAATTATACAGCGCATGTGAAATATGATCGACATACCGCTGCCAGCCATGTAGGGACGGACAGAGATATGACACCGCTGACCTGGCCGACCAGAGACAATATCGTAGATACGACACTAAATAGCGAGGCGTCAGTCAACACTTTGGGTGACAGGATACACATACGTCACTGTCAGACCCTCCGTTTGTATCCAGCTTCCCAAGATCATGGCGTAACTCTCTCCCATGTTTGTCATCGCCCAAATCGATATTGAGAACTCAAAGTAGATTCTTGCTGAAGTCTGCATGCCTGCGCCAACATTGATCTGCGCAATCGTCAGCGGAGGAGTCAGATCAGACGAAGGACTCACGATTGCCCCGTACGCTAGAGCAGCCAGCACCTCAAATCCGACCTCTACCAGCGTATACATGATGATGAAGGTAGCAGGTGAATAGCGTGCGGAAGACTTCGATTCGTGAAGATAAAGATTCCGGTCTCCTGGGAAGATGCTCATTGCATTCAGTAAACCAACGAAAGCGATAGCAGAAGTGGACTCGATGGCAATACCGATACGGTCTTGTGCGCCTGGGAATTGTCAGTGAGATCGTCAGTCTACGCAGAATTTAGACATACCGGAGGGACCATGAGTCAATCTCTGAAAGAAGAGGATAAAAAGCCCTCCCAATAGAGGAGTCTGTACAAGGCGGTTGAAAAAGATGTCTTTCCTCCTCCAGAGATTCTTCCAGTGCCTCTCAAGAACGACCGGTAAGGCTGTTCTCATAGCCGTCGTCTCAGTTCCACGCTTGATCGTCGAGCCATGCTGATTGCTCTCTTGTTCATGCCCGCTTTCCTGATTAGGTTCACGAGAGCGCCATTGACTGGTGAGATGTTGTACCCTTCCCACAGAGCTTTGGTGGTAGGATGGACGAGGATCGATAGAAACAAGATCAAGAAGGTGATCAGCAGGATTGAAGAACTCGGACGGCATGGGATGATTGATCGAAGTGAAGTATTCGAGAGCCTCGTTTCTGGTGCCAGTGAACTGATTGACGCCAATTAGCCTCAGAGACGCAGGTTGGCGTCACACTTACAGCAACAATACCACCTTTTGCCAAGAGGGTCACGTTATCTGTCAACTTCCAAATGTCACTTCGAGGTTGGTGTATCGTTGCTAAAGATATGTGTCAGCAAACACCCTTGCGATCTTACAGGGAACTCACCGATCACGGTACGACCAGATGCTGCGATATCCCGGAGAACTTGCATCACTCCCAACGCGATACTTGCGTCCAAGCCAGAAGTCCTGAGTGGTAATCAGCACCATTCATATCTAGGGTTTCTTGCAGCCTTACGGCTCATCCACGACCAAGACAGCGGGGTCATTGATCACTAGCAAAAGTCGTATCAGTGGACCTTTTATAGGAATGAACAATATTGCCCCCACTTTGAACAGCCAAACTCAACCGTCTCTTCTCGCCACCACTGATACCCTTCAACAAAGCCCCTCCCACTGGCAAATCCGCACAGTCCTTCAACCCAAGCATCCTCAACACCATTTCTGCCCTCGCAATCTTCTGCTTCTTTGGCATTGTCTCTGGCAGCCGCAAGATGGCAGCATACGTCAGCGTCTCACGCACAGTGAGCGACGGTAGGTGCCAATCATCGTCCTGTTCCACGAAGGCGACGTTGGACTGGGTAGTACGAGTGATGGGCTCATTGGCGAACAGCAGGGAGCCGGTGAATGTGAATCGAGACAGAGCGCCGGCAGACAGATGACGGCCAGCGATGAGCTGGAGGAGGGTCGACTTTCCTGCACCTGAAGGACCCAAGATGGCCGATATTTCTCCAGCTAGAGGACCGTCAGCTCGCTATTGACTCGTAATGTAATGGCGTACCTGGACATTGCATAGACACGTCGTCCAGGATGACTTTTTGACGGTCATTCACAGCGCCCCTTCCTCGTCTGTTCCAAGTAAGCGTGAGATTCCTGACCTAATAGCATCACATCAGACATCATCACAGCTAATAACACACTCAACTCACAGTCACATCAATCTTATCCCTGCTCATATGACTATCCGAGACATCTGTCCCCTTTCCCCGATTCTGCGACTCAATCTCGGAAGCATGTTTCACTCCACCACCCGGTATAGCCCAAAGGATGATACAAGCGAGCGCATACTGGACGATGGCGAGGCCGATAAGCCCACCGAACCAGGCTCCGATGTTGATGTCGTAGTTGAAGTTGAGGCCGTTCAAAACATTATTGCCCACGCACTGCCGTCATGTCAGACCAAGCTGTGGGATGGGTAGACAAACGTACCTGGTTCAAGTTGGCACTCGAGTCGGACGGACAGTCGAATATTCGGTCTTTGAACTGGGTGGTGGCTACAATGCCTACAACGTCAAACATTAGCATGCCCTTCATGAACCAAGAGGGACGACATACGGAAAGAATAGAAATACGGGCTGATCCAGCGGATCCAAGCGACATAAGGAGGTACGTGGGTCCTTGTGCGACATTAGATTCGACTCGTAGCCTCTGAAGATACATGTGCTTACAAGATGAACCCGGCCGACATACTGTGGAGCAGTATGAGCACCATGCCCGACAAGATGGTCAGGATAGAGAGACTCACATTTGGAACAAGTTGATGGAGTTTCCCAGCATGGATGCGGCTGGGAATGATCGTAACAAAGCAGCCTAAGGAGTGTGATCAGCTTTGTCCCTCCATCTCGGCTAGTCGTGAAGCTCTCACAGATAAGAGCGCTAGACCTTGGGTGGTCATTTGAACAAGCAACGTCTATGTCAGTGTAGTGTCAGCTGGCGAACTCGTCCCGGCACGGGTCAATCGACTTACAGAAGCAATGATTGTGAAGAGATGCGCCGCAAGTTCGTCTGTCCTGAGTTTGGAGATGAAGTATACAAGTACAACATAAATAGTTGGCGAGAAAATGCTGGGTAACAGAAATGATATATAGTCGGAGATCACCCAAGGGATCACGTCCTGATGCAGATGTTAGCGGACGTGGGGTTCACGGAAACGTTACGTACATATAGGCGGTCTTCTCTTTCCCGGTCAAAGATGACAAGATCTGTACAGAACTTGTAAATCCCTGCTCGTAATTAGCATATGCGTAATCATCTGCAATGACAGAGACACTCACAAAATACTTGTTGTAGATAGAAGACCCCCGGTATCAGCTGGAAAGAAAGATTTTTCAGACTCTGGACGCCTGTTGGTGTCTTTGCTTGGTCAGCGACATCTCTTACGATGATGCAGACACCCACCTCTGGTAACCGGTAATACGTGATTCCTATAATGACACCCAACAGCACCGCCTGAAGCCCGAAGCCCACTAATTGCGGAACATTGCGGTACACATTCTTATGCGCCCTCACCGTCAGCACCCTCGTCTGTTTCCAGATCCCAGGCCGTCTTTCGTCCTTGGTGATAGCTTC
This sequence comes from Cryptococcus sp. DSM 104548, assembly GCA_036426225.1. Classification (NCBI taxonomy): domain Eukaryota; kingdom Fungi; phylum Basidiomycota; class Tremellomycetes; order Tremellales; family Cryptococcaceae; genus Cryptococcus; species Cryptococcus maquisensis. The sequence goes on from CP144042.1 coordinate 380,515, forward strand.
CTCTGCCCTGAGGGGCATTTGTTTTTCAGCTAAATCCATCGGGGCTGGGACGACGTCGTTCGGATTGATGGAGAGCCCGTCTAGGGACCGTTTGGTTAGATTGTCGGCCCAATGAGCAGGGGAGCGAAGGCTCCAAGCTTGGGTGAGAGCTCGTACCCGGGCGAGCGAGGACTCTTCGTTTTCGGGCGTCCTATTGTCCACCGAAGATATATCGATCAGAAAGTCTGACATGATCGTCAGCGTCTATGATCCGCTTGAGGGCCCAACATATTCACCGAGAGGGTTGACGCCCGGCTCCACCTCATGCCCCAAACTGTAGAACCATCCCAGACAACTGCTCCGCGGCCCAGAGTAGACAATCTCCCCTTTAGACAGAAGGGCGATGCGGTCAAAGATGTCGAAAGCGTCGGATCTTGGGGCGTGGATGGAGAGGATGATTGTCCGTCCCCGGCGGGCGAGTTGAGAGAGGGTGAGAAGGAGGAGGTAGGAGGTGAAGGCGTCGAGGCCGGATGTGGGTTCCTACGCACATGAGGTCAGCGGACATGGAAAGAAGGACCAAACTTGACCTACGTCCAGTATCAAGACACTTGGTAGTGTCACCAAGACACAGCCGATAGACAATCGCCTTGCGAGATCACACATCAGTACCAAGCTACACCCGATTCGGTAAGCTTGCTCACCGTTTCTCGCCTCCCGATATGCCCTTCCGTAACGGCCCTCCGACCACCGTGTCGGCCGCGTCTTTCAAACCCAACTCTTCTATGGTTTGCTCGACTATCGAGCGAATAGTGTCGTCCGTAAGATTGGTGGGCAGTCTCAATTTGGCCGCCTGAGAAGGAGTATTAGTCTCTATCGACCGAATTGGATGTGAGGAGCCTCACATATGTCAACGTCTCCCGGACTATGTGCTGTCAGAAGGAGATGCTAGTGAGAGGATGCAGAGAGCTCACCAGTAAGACATTCCACAAGGTAATCTTGCTGCCGGACGAACCCGATCCGCTTCTTGACTTGGCTTCCATCCAGCTTCTCGCCCTTGTCCTCTCCAGAATCCCGTCCCAACGCCGGCGAAAAGTATGCTACTTCGCCATTCGTGGTTGGCAGACCCGTCAGGCGATGGGCTATAGCGTTCAGCAAGGTCGTCTTTCCGGACCCGGAACCTCCTAAGCTGATTCCAAGGTCAGTATTGGACAGGAGAGGCCAACTGAATCATCTCGTTCAAACTCACATCGCAAGGACTTCTCCACTTCTACATTCACAGCTCACTTCATTCAAGATCCACTTTTTCTTCGGCTTCTCCTCTCCATCACTTTCACTTTTACGCTTCTTCCCCCCGATGAGATTCTTGAGCCATCTAGCCACCTCGTCAATGGCCAGTTTCCAGACCCTTGGACGAGCGACTCACGAGGGTCCGCCATGATCGGGCACGCCGACAGTCAGTCGCTCCACAGCAAGGTTGAACGGTAAGGGCGGGGGTAAGCTAAGGAGGGTATTGGTCTCCGAATCACCATTGTCCCTATGCAGATGATCTTGCTCCATCGGTGCTTGGGTCGCCTGCTGATCGTCCTGCTGAGCTTTTTCTTGCGGGGCGTCCGACAATACTGCTGTTGGGGGCTCTTTCTGGTGCCCTTTGGGGGTGGCCATGGCGGGGTTGGCGATGATGTGGATGAGGAATGCCTGTTCTTGTCTGCGATGTCCTTGAATTCATCGATCCCCATCCCCGTCTCCTTGCAACAACAATTCCACGGCGGCCGAATACCTCCCAACCCATGATCTCATCAGCTATCTTTTCATCTTTTCTTTCCAAATCATATTCGAATACTCGACTTGTTTCTCGAGCAATAGACAGCCATGGTTCACTTCAGTATACAGGCTACAGCGATACATACATGCATTGACTTTCATGGATGCACCCCACGATGGGATCTAGCAATTACATTTCAAAAGTTGTCTGATCCAAAACCAAGGGACTCCAATTGAGCACTAGTTCAAAAGAACAGACCAGAGTCCCAACTCAATAGGATCAACCACCGTCTTCCCTGGACCCCTCACCACGTCCAAAACGGACAAATGGCTTGAAGGCCTCCGATTCCTCAAAACGAGGGTTGGAGGTGGGGTCATAAGGCGGAAAGGACGCTCGTTCTTCCACTCTCGTAACGGTCCATATGCGTGATAATATGCTTATGGCCCTGACTGGAGTGTGGATAGATGTAGAGGAGGGGATGAGAGAGAAACAAACGCACTTACAACGACTTGATGTGAATGGACCAAATCATTTGCACGGCTGACCGTCCCAGTGAAAGATGTCTGCATGCAACTACCCACACTTCCTCTAAGCAGTAACGACCCAGACTCGGACAACGTTGTCGGAGAAACCGGCGAAGAGGGTCTGGCCGTCGGCGGACCAGGCGAGAGAGGTGCATTCGGGCTTTCGAGCGGACTCGGAGAGACCGTCGAAGTCGGGTTGGAGGTCGTCAACAAGAGACCTGATAAAAGATTAGCCAGGCCCTTCAAAATGACAAAAAAGACATACTTGGACTCGAGGTCGAAGATCTTGATGGAGGAGGCGGTGGCGGCACAGAGCCAGTATCGGTTAGGGGAGAAGACGAGGGCGTTGATGACGTCTCCGGCGTCGAGAGAGTAGAGGTGCTTGCCCTCGTTGAGGTCCCAGAGCATGGTGATGCCATCCTTACCACCAGAGGCGGAGAGGGAACCGTCGGGGGAGACAGCGAGGGTGTTAAGGTAACCGGTGTGACCGTGGTGGGTGGTCTTCAGCTTGCAGTTGTTGAGCTCCCAAACCTAATACCAAGGGATTAGCGTTTGCCGTCGCCTTCTTTTTCTACACAAATTGTGCAGGAGGGTAAGAGATCAGAGATCTTGGTGGAAAAGTGGTCTCATCGGGTCTGTTTCACCCCTCTGAAGTAGCAAATATATAATGATCGCATCATGTCGACTTCCCCTCCTGCACGATTTGGCAAAAGTCTTCCAACTCACCTTGACGGTCTTGTCCCAACCAGCAGAGATGATGACGGGGAGGGCGGGGTTGGGGGAGAATCGAACGCAAGAGACCCTAAAACCGCCATTAATCTCCGTCCCCAAAAAGTCTTCTTATTCCTCAAAACTCACCACTCGGTGTGGCCATCCTGAACAATGTCGAACTTGCATTCACCGAGGGTGTTCCAAAGCTTGATGGATCGGTCTCGGGCGGCAGAGACGATTTGTCGGTTGTCGGCAGAGAAGGAGACGCTGCACGAAAAAAAGTCAGACCCTCGCTCCCAATCTTTTCCGCTTCCTTTGCTCTCCCTAAACTCACGAGAGGACGTCACCGGTGTGGCCGACAAACTTCTTGGTAGTGAGACCAGTGTTGAGGTCCCACAACCTCAAAGTGTGGTCCCAAGAGGAAGAAAGGGCGAACTGGCCGTCGGAAGAGATGGCAACGTCAGAGACGAAGTGGTTGTGGCCGTGGAGGATCTTCTTGGGGTAACCGAAAGAGTTGTCCTCACGGGTGAGCTGCCAGGCGATGACAGTCTTGTCTACAACGAGGGTCAGCGTTTCGGGCTTGGCTTTGGCGGTTGCTGTGACTGACCCCTGGAAGAGGTGAGGATCATGTCGGGGTTCTCGGAAGAGGTGGCGATGGCGGTGATCCAGCCGGAGTGGCCCTCGAGGGTGCCCTTGAAGGAGAGGTGCTCAGACATTTTGCTGGTTTTTGGTGGGGTTGAGAAACGAAAGCAATGGCGAGCATTGACCGCATTCCCCGGGCTGGAGGACAATTTGGCGCCACGAAGAGAAACGCCGACAGATGCCGCTTACGTATGCACCCCGCGCGCGTTCAATTTCACAGTGTTTCCAGTCATGCCATGCATTCTTTACACAGCATGCTGTACTCTGATGGCGCTCTTGTATGCTATCTTTCTATGCCCTTCTATGTACGTTATAGGCAGAATGTTCTCCCTCGCTACTGGCCCCCGTCCGCTACTGGCCCCCGTCAAGTCACCGGGCGCTCTTCTTCGCTGACCGCCTCGACGGACCACCCCTCTCATCCGCCGTGACGGCATCCAGCGATTCCCATCCAGACCGCAATACACCCCTCCCCCCCCCCGACCGAACGGCACATCGGTCCCAACATCATGGTCGTCTCCCTCAATATTCCCATCGTCTCCCATGCGCCAATTCGTCACTAGACTGTTTCCGTCACCGTATATTCCAAAGGGGCTATCGCTTCTGATGGGGCTCAATGGCTGGTCTTCTGCTGGAAATGTGCGATTGATTCGGTAAGAGACGATCGTAGCACGCGGCGCTGGCCACCCAGCGCTTTCACCCGTTTCGGCCCCCAGTTTTGACGTGCAATCCCAACCGCCACGTCTCTGCTTGTAAACCAGCTTTTCAAACTTTCTGGAACGTCCAGCTGTCTTCGGCGTCTTCGAGAGTGGTGCCGAGATCGGGCGAGGACTTTTGGCTGTCGCCGCTTGCTGCTGGTATGCGAGGAGGCGGGGCCCGGGAAAAGGCATTGTCCACTTGGGACCCGCCACCGTCTGTGGGCACGTACGTTTGAATGCTCTCATAGGGGTAGTGTGAGTGTCTGTGTCTGCCGCTGGGCACAATTGCCATCATGTTGGGGTTCCTTGCCGAAATCGGGGAAACCTCTGATGTTGCTGATGCTGGGGTGCCCGTCTTTCTCTTTCCTCTGCAGATGAAGCTTTGAATGCACTCTTGCTTGCATCTGATGCATCTGACATTCTCTTCCATTTGGACGGTTTGTCATTTCCAAGATTCAAAGGTACTTTGTGACGTTATCAGCACCACGCCTCATGTATCATACGATTGACTGACCTGTTGAGACGATACGCCTGTTACGTTCGTAGACGTACGAGAAAGCTCTACTGCCGAAGCGAAGCGGCTGCAAGCAAATCCTCGACCTGCCATAACGCCCGCCAGAACGAGGATTGCTTCCCGCAGGCTGGCCATTGGAGATGCCCATCGTGTAGACCCCGTGCTTGCATTCATATTCCCTTGACCTGGCAAACTGCGGCTAGACGCGCTCCCACTACTAGTCGGGCTTACATTCGCAGAATTCTTCCTGCTTCCTTTCTGACCAGGTATGACATCATCCTGTTGAGGAGGATAAATCCCTTCTCGTTCAAATGACTCGATTTGTCTCTTCCGCTAAAGTCACGTCCGCCGATGTTAATTCGGTTAGGCGGCGGAAAGTAGCCCGTGGGCCCCTACTATGCTTGCTTGTGCAGGACTGGGCTCGCCCGTATAAGAGGCAGAGACACCAGACCTTTCAGAGGCGTATGAACGCTGCTGGTGAGGGAAGAAGTGGGCGGCGTGTGGGAGTGTGAAGCTGGCTCACGCGAGAAGCGGCGTCGCGATTTTCAGGGCGATGAGGACGGTTGGGGCGCGCCGGTCTCATTGTAAAGCTGTGAGGAAGTGCTATGCCCATCTTCAACAACGCCACATGAGGTAAAAGAATATCAGCGGATTGAGATGAATGAACTGACTATGACTACCTCCACTGACGCCACTTTGGGCAGCTGGCGGCGCGAGCTTGGCTGATAACCCCCGCCATGAACGCTGACGTTTTCGAGAAAGCGAGCTGCTGGTTTGGTGGATCGGGGACCGTCTGGAAGGCCATCAGGGAAGTCATGAGGCGGTGCTAAAGTTGAGTGTCAGTGATCAACTTTGGGCAAAGAGTGGGCTGGAAGACACTGACTTCGATGCCCGCCCCTGCAGCGCGGAGTTGAAATCCTCTATACACATGGCCAACAAGTCCTTTGATGATTTTGGGGGGCCAATCGTGATCAGAAGCATGGAATTCTATTTATTCTGGTCTTCTACCCAGCCCATCAAGCTGATACTACTTTATTTCGCGAACGACCCGGTGATGGTGGATAATAGTTAAACGCATGTGGCTTGGTGCCTGACTTGATGCATGAACACGACCATCTAAACAGAGATGAACAACTGACAGTGCACTACTTCTCATCTGACATCCGCTCGATGCATCGTCAGACTAGTCGCAGACCCTTCGGTCAATCAGGCATGGTGCATCTTTGATACAGGCGACTAGAGTGACAGAAGATACCCTGCCTCAATTGTCATTCTTCCCTTGTGTCGTCGCTCCCACTCCTCATCAGTCGGGGATGAGACCCGACGCTCCCAATGGTTCGATTGGTCCCATTGGCTCCATTGGCTCCATCATGACCATTGTTAAGGCCGTTGTTGTTGCTGCTGCGTCGTCTTCCGAGCCACCTCTCGGTCATGTCAGGTAGAAGGTCAAATTTGGGCGAAGATGGTCGAGTGGACACATCTGCGGTGGGATGCTGCTGCTGGTCAGCAACAGCGAAATCAGCGTAGGCATCTATATCTCCATGGGTGCTATTGTTGTTTCTTTTGGACCACCTCGCAGCCGTTACAGGAGGAATGGTCAGTTCGGGCGAAGATGATAGGTTCAACGCGCGAGGACAACGAGACGATTCAGCTGCCGTAGACTGTTGTTGAGAGGAGTCAACGTGGTCATCTTCGTGCTGAGATTCAGCTGCAGCGGGTGCGGAGGGTTGAGAAGGGGCTTCTTCATGGCTTGACTCTTCCACACTAGGCAGGACGGCGGCGTATGTGCCGTTTTGATTGTCAATCCTACTCTCATAATCTTGGGACATGATTGAGAAGATGACAGTAATGTTGTGTCGATGTATGTTCCAGGCAGCAGTACTGAGCAAGACCTTCTCGCGAGATTAGTCACTCTTATATGTCCATTATAGCTGACATGACTAATAACCGCCGGAGAGCTAGCGTGCTCGGTGTTGCTCCATTCTGAAGCATCATGAAGTTATCATCCTCGATACCGCCCTCGTGCAATATTGTTTGCAGCAGTATCAGAATCTCGGGACTTGTTTTGTTCCTCGAAATGACTTCGGGCTATAAAGCGAGACGAGAATTTTTTTTGGCTCAATCAATCCATTCACGTTTTTTATTCACCGGACTGTGCCGCTGGTGGCGGTCTTCCAAAGCCTGCAACATCTAAGGGAGCGTCCCTGGCATATATGGACTATTGGAACCCAGATGAGACGTGAATTCATAGAAAGTCGACACAAACTGCTTCACGATGTCCTCCTTGTAGATGATGGTCCAGGCCAATCCCTGTGCAAATTTGAAAAATATCATCGTCGTGATCATTCATCATCATCTCCAACCAGTCATAATGCATCTTTCAACCTTGGCGACTATCATGATACGCAAACGTGACTGTCATAGTAGCAAAGCGCTGGTCCTCATTGATCATATTCTTCTTTCCTCATCAGACTCCCAACATGATATGATGTGTATCATACTTTTCACTGTTCAGGATCGCCCTCCCGAAGAAGTGTTTCCGAAAACTCCACTCTCTGCCTTGTTCTCCCTCTCCCTTCGTCGTCGCTCCAGCTCCTCATCGGTCGGAGGAGGCGGCCCGACGCTACCCTTCTCGCTGATGATGTTGGAATACATCGCATTCTCTTCTGCTGAGAAACCCCTCGTCGCAGACCAAGCAGGGATACTCTTGGTCGAGGACGATCGTCTCAATCTTGGAGGAGAGGATTCAGCTGTGGGCTGCTGCTGGGGTTCTTCGACAGCAGAGTAAGCCGCGGAGTCTTCCAGTCGAGCTCGAGTGGCATCAGAGGCCGGGGGTCGAGAAGGGGCTTCGGTACTTGGCTCCACACGAGGGAAAGCGCTGTATGTACTCTTGTTACTATTGTTGTCTTCAGACATGCTTGGAGTGTCGGTGTCGATGTTGGAATCCTGGATATCGACCATTCTTATACCCCTCGTCGCGAGGCGGCTTACTCCCATGTGTCCCTTTATGAAATGCGGGAACATTCCAGATGACGTTGCTTCACAAAGGATTGCTATCGCTTCGTTCGCAGCAGGATATCAGGAGTCGGTTGTGGTCTTCGTGTGGTGGACTGCGAAGAAACTCCTCGCCTTCGACCAATCCGTCCATGCTGACCAGTGACCGTGTTCAAGTGCGTGTATCTCAATGGAGGATATCTGCATGCCCTCATTACCTTTCACGCCAATCATAACGTCCGCCTACTCCTCATCTTCATCACTCTCTTCCTTCTTTGCCTTCTTTGCTCTTCCCTTTGGCGCGGGCTTCTTCTTCTCCTTTGGCGGATTGATGGCGTCCCGCTCTTTTCTCCACCTCGCCTCGATCTCCACCTTCTTGGTGTCCCACTCGTCGTCAGGGATGGCTTGGATTTCGTAGAGCATGGCGATCTCCTTGGACCAGATGGACACGTGGTCGGAGGGGGTGGGCCCGTCGAGGGCGGGGGTTTCAAGGACGATGGGGATGCCGGCCATGAGAGGATCACGCATCAGCGCTCGGAAGGCCGTCAAGCCGATTTTTCCCCTTTGAAAATGTTCAGCGACGCTCTTAGGGGACTTGGAAAGAAGCTCTCACAGCCCGATATTCTCGTGCAGATCCTTGTTGGCTCCCAGATCCGCCTTCGAGTCGTTCAGGTGCACCCCGGCCAGATACTTGTTCCCGACCACTTCATCAAACTCTTTCATCGTCTTCTTGTACGCCTCCTCTGTCCGAATATCATATCCAGCAGCAAAAGTGTGGCAAGTGTCGATACAGACTCGCACGCGAGACTTGTCCTCGACGAGAGCGATCATGGACGCCAGGTCGGACCAGGCTGTGCCGACAATGTTGGAGCCAGCGTTGGCCATGTTTTCAATGACTGTGATGACTTCGGGGACGTCCTTGTGCACTTGGTTGATGGCTTTGGCGATAGAAGCAAAGCTTTCTTCCTTGGCACAAGCACCGACAGTAGATCCCGGGCTGTGCCATGTCAACCACTAATTCAAGTCGAGGTATCTCGACTTACTGCCAATTGTAGAGCTTGACACCGAGCTGATGGCATCGGGCAATGTCGTCTCTGAAGCACTCGTATGAAGTCTCCCATTTGGCCCTGACATTGTCAGTATGTATGAGACTATGAACACCTTGTGACTCACTTGTCTGGATTGCCAAGGTTGATGAGATAGCTGCCGTGGACGAGAATGCTTTCCGGGCCATAGCCCATGCCTACAGAGCGTAAGATCGGAAGGGCTACATCATGCGTGGTACTCACCGCCTTCTTCCTTGCTCTTCATGAGCTCTCTGAATCTGTCGACGACCTCATCTTCGTACGACTTGCTCTTCCACTGCCTCTGGCTCTTGACAAAGAACGCAAGGCCGTTGGCACCCGCAAGACCTGCTCTGAGCAGCGCAGTACCGACCCCACCGGCAGAAGACACGTGTGCCCCAAGGAGCATTGGCCGAGCAACATCACTAGGAGGGGCGATACCTCCATTAGGGGAAGAGGTGAGCGCAGGAAGTTTGAAGACGGGGTGGCCTTGTCGTGCGGGATGGAGAGAAGGCTCAATGTCTGCCGGCGGCCAAGCCTTGCCTTTGGCAACACGCGGCTTCTTGGCCGGGGCAGGTTTGTCGTCGTCGCCGGCCGGTTCTGCCTTGGTCTCTGCTTTCGTCGCCCGCTTGGCTTTGGGCTTGGGTTTCGGCGAGGGCGGAGCGTCGGATAGCGACGACGATGTGGATCGTTCGCGTTTGGGGACTGATATGGCCATGTTGAGGGCAGCTGCGTTCGCTGGGAAGGTGCGAGGAGGACTCAAAAATGTGCGAAGAGACGCGAACATGCACGATGATGCGCTGCAAAACGCGTTCATTAGAGATTTTCTCATCATCAGACGCGTCGCGTGTCTTGTTACGTCAGCAGGGCCTCCACGTGGCTGCCTGCCTGCATCATTCGCCGCTCTTCAGGAGCGATGTGTCCAGCGAATGTATCTCAACAAGCCCCATGCCGCCCCGCCTCGCCGTATATGGCGTCGTCTCCACCGTTCTGGCGGCCAGCGTCGTCGCCTCCGCCCTCCAGTCAAGGGCAAATTTCTATGCCGCAGCCGTGTCCGTCGGGAAGAGCAGCGGCTCTCTCATGGTCGGTCGCTGTCTTGTACAAGTCTACGTTGTGCTCATGGTTCACAGGTCATTGGGAACTTTCTGTTCTTCAACGCTCTATGCCTGGGAATATCACTCAAAAAGCTTTTTTTTGGTCAACTGCGGGCTATCGAATATGAGGCACGTTATACGACTGAACGCTATTCCGCGCGGACTGCTGGCTGACTAGCGCTCTAGCGATTATGGGAGAGATTATGGGCATTCATGACTGAATCCCTACTGGCTTTGGCTATCTTTAGAGAAGATTTCAATATCGGATTCATATTCATGCTTAGCATATTGATCTTCCTCAAGTGCTTCCACTGGATATCAGCCGACAGAGTCGACTATGTGAGCCACGCCACCTTTCCGCGGAATACCAACATGCTGACGTTCCTCACTCGCAGATGGACCAGATACCCCCTCCGGGCCCTCCAAAGTCATTCCACGCTCGAATGATGGGGATCATTGCCATACTGATGGCGCTTGACCTGTTCTTTGTCGGCTACGCCCTCAACACCATCCTTACCGAGGGGGTCTCTTCAATGATTATCTTCACCACCGAATTCCTCATTCTTCAAACTTCCATCGCCGGAACAGCGGCGAGATATACCATCGGGGTGATTGATCTTAGGCGAGCTAGGGGAAGGGAAGATGCTCCGCCTTGGGAGGCTAAGAGCATGTATCTCTTTTATGTGGACTTGGCCGTCGGTAAGTCCCTGTCACCGTATATGAGTCGCCGTATGTGATATCATCAACCTAACATTTCTCAGACTTTGTCAAACTTCTCACATATCTCATGTTCTTCACAGTCATCTTCCTCAACTACGGTCTTCCCATCCACATCCTTCGCGACGTCTACTTTACCTTCACCTCCTTTGTCGGTCGTTGTAAAGACCTTGTCCGATACCGCCAAGCCACTAGGGATATGGAATCTCGATATCCCGATGCTACTGAGGAGGAGCTGGAGAGGAATGGGGACAGGACCTGTATCATCTGCAGGGAGGAAATGATGACTACAACCCAAAGAGAAAGGGAAGGGGTTCAGGGCGATGAAGAGGGACCCAATGAGACGCCAAAGAAGCTTGCCTGCGGGCATATCTTCCATTTCCACTGTCTCAGAAGCTGGCTGGAGAGGCAACAAAAGTGTCCCACCTGGTGAGTATCGTCGACCTGCGACGAGCCAGCGCTGACCCAGTATAGCCGCCGAGATGTACTCAACCAACCAGCCCAGGCAACTGTGCCCGTGGTACCAGTGCCACCTGTGGCTGCTCCGGCTCATGCTGTACCCGAGCCAGCTGTTGTAGCTCCTCAAACAGAAAGAGCAGAAGCAGACCGTGCGAGGGACATTCTTCGCGATCATTTATTCCCCGTCAATGACCCTCAGGACCCCGCCGCTCCTCCAGGGACCCGCCCCACGACTGCCGACCCTACTCGGCCGACATCAGGTCCCAGCCGTACCGAAACACCGGATCATGGTATACAACGAGGCATATGGGGCGGGCCAATCATTCCTGGGAGGTTCCAACCTCTACCTGCGCCTCCTCTTGGTGCTGCTCCCCGCTTCCCGTCTCACGGTTCATATGCCCCTTCAATTGCCGGCACTCCGGTGGGACAGTTCGGAGGTGCACAGAGCCCATCGTATTTCCATGGAGCTCTGCCGTCTTACCCTGCCCAGGCCCCAGGATTGTATCAGTACGGGTACGGATCACCTTACCCATACGCCGGCTATGAACCCCAACCATATCCCCAGTACCCTCATCCCCATCAGCACATCCACCATCCGCAACCGCTCTCACCATCCCAGGCCCAAAGTCAGACAGACAGACCACGCACCCGTTCCCCTGCCATATTCCCTGCACTGCTCACCCCAGAGCAGATACAGGCTTTGGAAAGGATCGCAGGTCCGGTAGCTGCAGGCTCACAGTACCCACGAGCGTTTGAGGTTCGAGGTCAAGATAGGCTCTCGCCCTCTTCGCCGTATGGTGGTGTGTCGGGGAGTGTAACACCATGGCACTCGAATCCGCCATTTTCTTTTTCGTCGACGGGGGATTATCGGGCTGCTGGAAATGCGGCGAGTGGGTCAGGTGCAACGGAGCTACATGTCCCGACGTCGGCAAGCTCTAGCGGCCTGAACCAGGCGTTCGGAACGGGGACGGAGGGTCGGGAGGCCGAGACGGAGGGGGCGTTCGATGAAGAGGAGGCGAAACAAGAGGCGGCAGAGACTGATGGCTTGCCCGAGCTGGTGGTAGAGACGAGTGACTTGAAAAAGCAAGTGGCGCAAGCCGCTCTTCGGCGCTTCCAGAACTCTCCATTCCAGTCCACTTCACGTCTCACTTCCGAGCCTGGCCAGGTTGTTGAACGGGAAGGTACTGAGAATGAGAAGGAGGCGATCTGAAGTGAATGGGGGGATTGTTGTAGTCAGCACATATATTTGTAATTCTGTCCATAGGGTTTCGTTGAGCATAGTCTATCATGCATTGCATAAGTATGCTGGTTGCTTCAAGCCGTGTTCAAATTTCGCTGCGTGCCATGTCAAGCAGGCAAATATATGCATGCTCAAACTCGCATCTTCTTCATGGACTACTGTACAACCTATCATACCACCTGCGCAGCCTATTGACATTAAGTCAGTACGACCGTCAGTAAGAGCGAAAAGCAACACTCACCTTGTCGTAGAGGCTCTTGACCACCTCGTTGACATTCTTAAGGGTGTCCGAAACGCTAGTGTAGATGGGCTGCAATATTGTCAACTGTTGCCTGGCAAGAGCGAGCCATGCACTCACCTCTTCAGCAGCTTGGTCGTGTACTTCGAGCGTCCCGAGAGACTCGTTCAGAACCCCGTGGAAGATACCATCAAGGATCATCTGACTCAACCTGATGGGAACAGATCAGAGGAATATCAAAGAAATTCACACAGAACTCACTTCTCCTCGACCACCTGCGAGCTCTGCCCCACTTCTTCCGCGATCCACGAGATCTCAACGTTCGAATACGGTTCTATGATTCGGACAAGGTTCTGTTCCAGAAGAGTGTCGTAGAGGAATGAAAGATGGGATCGGATCAGAGGGTCCTTCTGCAGCTCTGAAGAGACGTCAGTCCCGTCGAAGAATACACAGAAATGTACACACCCTGGGTGTAGTCTTTCAAGGCAGTCTTGAAGCTCTCCAAACTTCTGTCCTTGAGGGCGACAGCAGCCGCCTTCATAGCGTCGAGGTCTCGTCCAGCATACGGTTGCGCGCTCTTCAAGAGCAAAGCGGAAAAGACATCATCGGGCTGCAATCACGATTAGCAGACTGACCAGATCATGTGGGACGTTGACGTACCAGTCCCATCATGACTTTACACAAAAGCATGTACTTGAGAGCCTTCAACGCTCGCTCATCCTTCTCTGCTACCTGTGTGTAGCCCTCAAACGCCTCGAAAAAGTAGGAATAGCCAGTCTTGTAGTCTTTGTCGTCGGCCATAATGACACCAGACTGGAGATCAAGCTGGGCTTGGAGTATAGGGGGACAATAGATGCTGTTGGCGGTGGTTCGGGCGGAAGTGAGAGCGGTTTTGGCGCGTGTGTGGTTTTGGATGGCGTGGGCGGCTCGGGATTCGAGAAGGTAAACCTCGGTGAGAATGATTTTGTCGTCCAATTGCTTGAGCTCCTTGAGGAGGCCCTCGATCGCGGTCAGAGCAGGTCGATATTGGCCGGCATCGAGTTGCCTGGAAGTCTGTCAGGATCCGACGAGCAGAGATGGGAGCGACGCACAGTGAGATGAGTTTGATATCCAAGCTTTGCCTCAAGAATACGCGCTTCTCCTTTGTGGCCCATTCGATGTTGTCCTGTGTGACCTTCATCTGCAGCTCTCTAGACTCAACGGGAAACATGTCCAGTAATCCACGGACTACAAGCTGTAAGCAGCTGCTCTACACTGAAGGAATTCGGCTTACTGATCTTCGCCGTCTTGGCTTTGGCCACCTGGGACATGAAGCTTCGGGAAGCTGTTACTAATTCAGCGAGATCATTGACCCGGCTAGCTCAAGTATCAGCATCATTCGTCGATATTACCGTTCACGCACTTTTGATCCCTGAACAAAGACCCCAGCTTCAGCAGAGCACTCTCCTTATCTCTCAAAGTCGATTCGTCCACTTCAACGCTTGTCAGCTGGGATATAAGGGCGACCTCGAGGTGGCTGACCTTGGTTGTTGTTCAGGAGCTCGCGGTAGAGCTCCTCAGCCTTCTGGGGGTTTGAGGAGAGGACCTCGTCGGCCTGTTCGAGGAGTGCGGGGGGGGTTTCGAGGGCCATGTTGGGGGAAGATATGGAGAAATGAGCTGATGATAGCAGGTCGACTCTTGTACAGCGCACCGTCAACGCTCGCACAGAGTGACGCGCGTTGTGGAGGGCGGGAGAAAACGCATAAAAACGGAGAAGATAATTAATGTTACGTAAAGAGCTCAATGTTGGAACGACAAGAGGAAGAGAAAAGCAATCGAGGTGGACATCTATCTGGCAATGGATCACTTGCTCCCACGACCAGCCCACGATCAATCATGATCTCCCAAGGTGCCGATTTGTCTAGTCATGCATCAGCAGCGAGAGAATCTCCCCAGGTGCAGCCACTCGCCCGCACTTCAGAGCCTCAGAGGGGAAAATCTGCCGCGGCGAGGTTCGCCCACGGCACCCGGGCATACAAGAAATGTGGTCGGGGCGTCCCGAACGCTGTGCGTTCACAATCGCATTCATCCGCATCTTCTTGTCGTTCAACTTGTCTCCATATTGGCGCTGTAGCGGGAAGGAGCTGCAGGGTGTAAGCGACTCTGGGTGTATGCTTATTTGTGCCTGTGCTGTGAGTCTTTCCGAAGGGTCATATGCGTATGCAACGAGTGGAAGATGTACCAGGCTTACCAACGACTGCATATTCAATTTGTACTATAAAAGAAAAGGTCCCTTCCAACCCGGAATCCTAGAGGTAAATTATATATGTCCATTATTGTGACATTCATCTGCTCCTTCTTGTCCTTTTTTTCTTCTTCTCAATCCACGACCTGCTTATGCCATTACCACTCCAAAGTCCACTCCGAGTTGAGGTCACCATCAACGCCAGTGACCTTGAGCTCCCCAATAGACTCATCATAAGCGACCTGGCTGTCATCAACGGTGACACCGTTGAGGGAGACCTGGTCAGGCTTGGACCAGACGCCGACGATGGTGATGGTTTGGAGCTTGCCGTCGATGGTGTAGTTGCCGACGGGGGTGGAAGTGAGCTTGGTAGAGTCGTTGGACGTGAAAGTGAGGCAAGTCTGCTCGGTGACTAATTGCTCGTCAGACCACTACTCTTATACCTCACGGACGACTTACCTGGAAGGCTTTCACCGTCATCGACCTTGTGGACACCCTCAGCATACCCCTTACCATCAAGAACGACCAAAACCGCGTAACCATTCCCCTTTGTCTCCTTGACAGTGTACCCCGACTGGTCATAGAGCAAGATGGCGCTGCCAGACTTGACGTGCACACCGATGTTGCCGAGGGGCAAGTCGAGCGTCTGGTTGTTTCCGGAGGAAGTATCGAGCTTGGCGTGCGTCCACCAGTCGACCCAGAAGACACCGTCTTCGGTGGGGAACTGGCCGGTGGTGGTGCTCTCGTTGGGCTGGAGGACTGGGGTGACGAGGATGCTGGGACCGACGAGGAACTGGACGTCATTGTCGAGGTAATCGGCCGAGGCGAATTCATTGAAGAGGGCGGTCACGGGGGGACTACGTCCGAATTAGTATTACCCCTGGGTGTGCTGCGCTGTACTCACGTTCCGGCAAGGGCAGCCTTGGCAAAGAGGGACGACCAGTAAGGCAAGAGCTGGTATCGAACATCGATAGCCTTGATGGAAGCGTCTCGAACAGAGTCCCAGATGTACGGCTCCTGGCTGATGGCAGACTTGATGTTGTGGTTTCGGTAGAAGGGGAAGAAGGCGCTGAGCTGCATCCAGCGGTTGCAGAGCTCTTCGTCGGTCTCGCCGTTGAAGCCGCAAGTGTCTGGCCCGACCATAGGCTGGTGATCACTGTCAGTGGATTACTTTGGCTGTGAAAAGGACAAGACGTACGATACCAAAGAGGTTGAACTGCAAGACACCAGCAATAGCTCGCTTCATGTACGCCCAAGTGGAGTAGTTGTCGCCCAACCAGTGTGCAGAAGCTCGACCCTACTATCCAGTCAGCCCCATTCATAAAGAAAAGAATGGACATACGACACCAGAGAAGGTCGATCGACCGACGATGAATGGCCTCTTACCAGGCTTGAGTTCCTGCAGCGTGTTGCTCGTTGCAAGCTCTTCCATAGTACCCCAAGCATTGTGCACGCTGTACTCTTGGATACCGCCATAGTGCGTAGCATTGGGGCTGACCGTCTTGGCGGACAAACGGCCGAAACCATTGTTGATAGGGTAAGGAGGATCATCGACAAAGGGAATATTGGCGACATCAGCCCTCTTCCTGTAAGCAGTGTTCTTGATGATGGAGCCGTTTTGGCCGTAAGTGAGGGTACCGTTGACGGTAATGTTGCCACTGAAGCCCGAGACGTCGGAGTAGTAGCCCTCGGGGTAGTCGGGAGGGAAGGCGACGGTGCCGTAGTCGGGGGGGACGATGGTAGTGTTGGCGAGGCTTTGAGTAGAGTTGGAGGCGGAGCCGTCGATAAAGGAAGAGGGCTCGTTCATCTGCCTGCGCGTCAGCTGACGCTGCAAGGAAGCGAAGGGTACTCACGTCAAGCCAGATACCGTCAAAGTCGACGACGTCGGAGAGGTTCTTGAACGCCTCGGTCCAGACTTGCTGCATATTCGGGTGGAAGAAATCTACCCCCTCTCATCAGCCCCTCTCCATCAAGCTAGCAAGAAGCACGTACCAGGGAAGACAGCCCAAGTAGGCCATACCGCACCAACATACTCTGTCCCATCCGGGTTCTTCATCCACACATCAAGCTCGTGGCCTTTGGTGTAGACGTCGAAGACATCAGTAGCGTTCTGGGGGTAACCTATGGCGGCGTCGACGATCAAAACGTATTGCTGTCCACGGTCGTGGAGGGTGTTGACGAGGCGCTGGTAGTCTTCTTTGCCAAAGTTCTGGTCAAACTGGAATCCGCGGTAGGCTGGGAAA
Organism: Cryptococcus sp. DSM 104548; assembly: GCA_036426225.1. NCBI lineage: Eukaryota > Fungi > Basidiomycota > Tremellomycetes > Tremellales > Cryptococcaceae > Cryptococcus > Cryptococcus maquisensis. The sequence continues at coordinate 397,615 of CP144042.1, forward strand.
GGAGTCAGATGGGGTTTATAACGGGCTTTGGGGGCTTACCTCTCATCCCTGTATGACGGAAGCGAGTCGAAGAAAGAGAGCAGTTCGTCAGCAGTATCCCACGGCAGACCATACCGACATACAATCAATATCATTCCATTGACTATACTCATATCAGCACCGTCTTCCAGCCACAAGAAAAAGACTCACGTTTCTAGAGGGATTCCGGCATCCTTCATGCGGTTGACGACATCAAGGGTCTCATTCGCCGAGGTGTAGCCCCATCGACAGAGATGGAAGCCGAACGACCACTCGGGCATGGGCTGGGGGAGACCAACGGTGCTGGCATACTGTTCCGTCACTTCGTTGGGGGTCGGGCCGGAGAGGAAATCTGTCGTTCTTGTTAGCGCGGTGTTCATAAGAGGAAGGGAGGGGATTCACAAAAGTCGAGAGTACCGCCGATGGCCCTGTACTGGATAGCCCCGTCTCGGAGCACGACGTCCATACCATTCGAGCTTAGGCGCTGTTTAGTGACAATTCTCTCAAGTAGGAGGAGGGGACTCACTTTCTCAAGAAGACACCGTGGGACGCCAAACTATTGGACGTCTCGTTCTGTCGGACTTCCATGTACAAGGGATGAGTACCGTCTGGGTATGGTCAGTCAAGGTGTACATGGCTTATGAAAGAGGACTTACACATGTTTGCATCGACGGGATCGGCAATGCTGTAAGACATTAGCTTGTGCTCGAGAGATACGAAACGACCTACTCTCGCGCCCACATGGTCTGCACAGTGCTGCTAGTGTTTCTCCTGTAACCACTCCCAGACTACAACCGTCAGCCAAAGTCTTGTTGTTACGGGCGACTTACGACGGCCTCACCCAGACCATAGATGTTGGCACCGGTCGGAAGCGCCGACGAGAGCTGGAGGTACTGGTCCTCGAAGACGAGCGGGTGCGCCGGGAGAACAGTATAGTTGTTGGCCTCTCCGAGAATCTCAGACGGGTTGTCGTAGGTCGGAATGTTGGCGGCCCTGGTATCAAACAAGACCTCGCCGTCCGACTTGCGCGTGACCCAGAAAGCGAACGGGCTGGTGTCATAGTCGAACTGCAAGTCGGACTGATCGGGGCTGTCGGTACCCGTGAGTGTCCTGTTGGGGTAGGGCAGGATGGCGGTGGAGACTTGGTACTGGTTGAGAGGGGTGTCGTAGATGTGCACGCGCAGACGAGAGGCAGTTTCGTATTCGACTGAGAGGCTGAGGGAGGGGAGATCGGTACCGTAGGCGTTGCAGCTGGCCAAAAGGGAGAGCTCGGCGGTGATGCCGCCAGTGGAGGTGGTGGAGACTGAGCCGTCCTTGACCGCATAGCCTGGGTACGAGTCAGTATAGTGCGTCAAAGGTGAATCAACCGCCGGCCCACGCCCGCCCACCCCAGGAGCACCCGCTTGCAAGCTCGCTCATGAAGAGCATGTACTCGCTCACCGCTCGGCCCCCATCCCACCGCCTTCCCAAACTTACCTTGACAAGTCGTGACATCACCCGAAAAGTCAGCTTGTTGACTGGCGATAGTATACCCCGTAGTACTATTCTCTGCCCTCGCCTGTACCTGCTCATAGGCCATAGGCTTGTATGCCGGCGCGGCACTAGCCAGCAAGGGGAGCAGCAAGGACAGGACCTTGATGGAAAGGGTCATGGTGGATGATTATAACTTGATGGACAAAGAGGAAATCGAAAGAGCGAATGGGAGGGTTATATATGTGGACTGATGGGCAGGAGCGGAAAGAGGAATCAGGGAGGCGCCGGGAGGCCGAGGGAGGCACTGGCGGGTACAGTACAGACATCCGCAGGCCCCGCAGGCTGATAGAAAGTGCGGCCCGAATGCACCGAATGGGGGTGAAGGGGGTCTGGTATCCGCCAGAACGAGAACACCCGTCAGCCTGCAGCCTGGAGACCGCGCGTGGGCCTCTCTGATGCTGTCTTCCCTGCTTCCCTGACGTAATCAGCGCCATTCTCCTTGTGCAATCAGCCGGATGGGGCAAAAACGAGGATTCATGAAAGAGAGGAAAGAGTTCATGTGACTTGTTTTTAGGCACATTATCAAGGCACAATCGGACCGGCTGCCGTTGCCGACCGACTCTTTTCGAGAAATGGGTGTAAATCTGTATGTAAAGCGAGCTGGGAGGCAGCATCTCCTGCTATCCACTCAGGGTGCACCACTAGCCTGCTGTAATACTGCAAAGTCCCGCAGAAATGTCCTTGTATAGAACCACCCTTGATGCTGCTGCTGCACCCATCAGATCATCGGCCAGGGGATGACTGTACATACGTATCATCAACATCTGTTGACGGTTGTATACGGAAGAATGTCGGGTCTCGGGACTGCTAGCAGCCGGTGGTATAGGCCCTCCGTAGAAGACGGACGATGCAAGGGAAGAATGTCCAGACATGACAGGCATGACAGGTGCCCTCTGCCCTCTGGCTTCTCGTCAGCTGGTCTCTACGATCTCTACCGTAAATGTCCTCCCGTTTTTTTTTCTTCTTGGCCTTCTTCGATCAGCTATTCACTGCCCTTGTACCTTTCCTCGGCACCTTTACAAACTCGTCAGCAGGCCCAGCAGGCCGCAGGCTCTCGTTTGCCCGGGGACGTCAACTTGGGGCGGATACATTGCCGCACGCCATAGTCGGCCATCCGACGCGCCCAGATCCCTTAGATCGTACGTTTACATGCATACCAGGTTTTTCGGAGCCCAGACCTCGAAAAAGAAATATCCCATCTACCCCTACCCATCATCCTCAGTCTCCTCTCGCTCCTCCCTGAGCGCCTTCTCAACCTCCGCCCTCTTCTGCTCCCTCACCTTCCTCTGCAACCTCATCCAATTACCCACAGGCGTCACCTCCGCCCCCTGCCCCTCCAAGAACCGCTCCATCTCGGCCCTATCTCTCGGCGCAAACGACACATTCCGGCGCTTCGTCTCGATAAACGTACGCGTCGCTTCGAGCTTCTCGAGCAGCACCTTGAGCTGGGACTGGACTTTGGGCGAGCCGGCAGAGCCTTTTTTGATTTGTTTTTTAATCGTCAGGATGACAGGGAGGACGATCTCGGGGAAGGCGATCTGTGTAGAGATGGCGGCATGGTACTCGCCCAACAGAAAGACGAGCTCTTCACCGAGACCTTCCTGGAAGACGCGCGTCTTGGGGTAGGCCGCCGGCGCGCGGATAACATACTCGAAATCGAGCGGCTTGAGGGTGCCCTTCTTGGGGTTGGAGCGGCGAAACTCGGTTGAGTCGAGGATCTCGAGGAGGAAGGGTGCGAGGGGGATGTAGGTGCCCGTGCGGGAGATGAGTCGGAGGAGAGAGTGGAGGACGTGGAATCGAAGGGGAAAGTATCGCGATGAGGGTAAAAGCCTGTCCAGAGTCAGCTATGCACCCACTTTTCTCATCGAGCTTCTTACCTGACAGCACCCAAGGCAATCTGCACAAGAGGGTAGATCAATGGCTTCAGAGGACTCTCCAACCCGGCATTAGCCTTTTGGTTCTCCAAGCTCCCCGCCCCAGCCAGCGCCTGACTCCAAAAGTCGATACAGTGCACATACTGCCAGTTGTACACCGCCTTGAACGCTTGCTGGTTATCGCCCGCCTTGCCGGATGTGCTCGATCGCACGACGTTACGCAGGTGCACCGCGAGCATGCGGATAAAGCCGAAAGCGTGTTGGTATGAGAGAGACGGGGCGAGCTGGTAAAGCTCGGAAGCCGTATTTTTCATCAGGTTGATGGCGGGGAGGGTGTGGGGGGAGACGTTTCGCAGAGGAGGCAAAAGTGCGCGGTAGATATTCTGCTTTGCGATCAGTCGATATTCGGCAGTGAGAGACATTACTCACTCTCAGACACAAGTCCTTGACGGCATCATCGCCCTGCACAAACAGCTTGCGCACCGCCAAAAAGGCGGCTATTCTCACATCGTCGCCCGCAGAACTCCAAAGATCCAGCAACACTTTCAGATACGCCCTCAAATGCTTCCTAGCGCTCAAGATCCAAGGGATGAGCTTGGTGCTTTCTCCCACAGCCGTCAAAAGCAGCCCGCTGGCGTCTTCTTGCTCTTTGGTAGCCACACTGGAAGGTGTGGTGGGTAGAGACTTGATGAGGTGCAGAAGGGTGGTAAAGTGGGACAAGATCAGGCGGTTGAGCGCTTGGTTTGCCTTTTTGGGCGGTTGGAGCTTGACTCGCCCGGTGGGGAGGGTCTTGTAGGGGAAGTGGTGGGAAACGACGACGGGGGTAAATTTGAGGGCGGTGAGGACGAGCTTGTTGAAGACGGCGGCGCTGTCGACAGTGTATTTCGTGTCGAGGCCGCTGCCTTGGTCGCCGTCTTCTTCGTTCATGTGCGCTGCCGCGCGGAAAGCAATCAAAGTCTTGCGCAGAGACCTCACAGAGTGTTGCTGTGATACATCAGTACAACGTTGAACATCGTTCTGGCAGCTTACCTTGAGCATACCCTCCTGCCACAGACGGAGCATCTTCATGGTGACACTAATCTTTTTCCTCTCCACAGGCTCTTCATCCTCGTCCTCATCCATCTCCTCATCACTTTCCATCTCGGCATCCTCATCATTCTCCTCCCCCCGCTCCTTGCCCTTGTCCCCAAACTCGAGCAGATCCTCGTCATTGTCCTTCAAGTACTTGAAGAATTCCGGGTCCTTCTTGGCCAGGTCCTTCATCGCCTTCTTCATAGCAGCTTCGTCGAGAAGCTCGTCCTCCTCATCTTCCCCCTCGGCATCGTCCTCTTCATCTTCCGACCCGAGGTCTTCCAACTCGGACTCGGCTCCCGCATCGACATCCAAACCGCCAGCGCCAAAGAGTTCTTCAACAGTCTTGGCTACACCCCCGGCCTTGCCGCCAGAAGCAGGCTTGCCAATCTTTCGCACTTCATCCTCATGATCCTCCTCATCCTCATCGCCAGAACCGCTTCCTTCAGCCTCGTCGTCTGAATGGGCAGCACCACGCTGCTTGGCGCGGTGCGCTTTCCGGTCATCAGCTTTGCGTCTGATTTGCTGGTTCTGTCGGCGTTGGCGGATAGAGTCTTTGAGTTTGCCAGAGGAGGCAAACTTCTTGAAAGCTTTTTGGGTTTTGGCCATGGCGAGAAGAGTGAAAGGGGATTTATGGTGACCAAACGCGAAGGATGACCGAAAAATCAAATCTTTGTGAAGCGCAACGAGTGGAGGCGGAAGGCCCCGCAGGCACCGTTACGTAAAAATTCAAGCGCGACTTGAGAGATGAAGAACGCGTCGGATGATGTCAACTTGCTGATTCCTTCTCTCAACAAGCATTGATATCCCTTGATACAGCCAGAACTTCGAGATCATACAATACAGCATGTCTTCAGAACGCCTCTCGCTCTCTCCTCCTAATGTCCCACTCTGCCCTGCTCCGTCCCTTCCTGCTCACCCCTTACCTCTTCCTGATGGCGGCACCTTCTTCTCACACAACAGGCGAGACGGCCCGGGATCTGGCCCTAGTCGGGCTGACGGGAGGTTGTCATCTCAAAGCCGACATGTAACTCCTGGGATGGATGTGGGCGCTAGGGAGCTCGGAGGTATGGACGAAGTATCCTCTCGCCCCGGCGAGCTCGTCAACACCGTGTCTGACGACAAAGCTATTGAGGAAGATCAAGAGGCTCTCTACGAAATGCTTGTTCGCCGGACGGAAGCTTTGCGCAATGGTCCTCTACCCACCTCGAGGTACTCCTTGGATGAAAGTGGTACGGATGCGAACGAGAAAGGCTCAGAGGAGCGTCGACTGGACAGTGATTTGGATCATTTCAATGCCTCTGTAGGAGAACGGGAGATCAGAAGGTCAGTGCTCTCTTGCCAAAGGCTGTTTGCTGTACTGAAATTGGCGAGTAGTATCAATGGGTTGACCTTTTTGCAAACGCTCGCTACCTCCTGTATCGACCAGCTCGCCGCCGTCATCGAAGAGGACACTCGAGAATACCTCAGCAGTCATGATGGGAACAATTCGACAGTTGGCAACGACAGTTCGGAAGACGAGAGTGGTGACGAAGGGGGAAGGTTGAGAATGGCATTGAGTTTGAAGAATAGAAAAACAGGGTACGTTGGCAAACACACATTGCAATAGAGGAATCTGACACTGTTTGCAGCGTGATGCAGATATACTCTTACCCCGATAATCCGGAGCTGGAATCGGATCGACAAGGTCACCTACACAAAATCAGTGACGCGATATAGGCAAGTGATTCTTCACAGGCTGACGTCGTGCTTGGCAGGCTGCATTCTGCGTGTGGCTTCTGTGATGATGGAAGCTCTTTTGGAAAAGACTGTCATCACCTTGAGGTAGGTATACACTTCCTGTGATATTGATTAACGGGTGTAGAGACATCTTCTACCGAGACAAGAAGCTTTTCGGGAAGCAGAGTGTAGTGGATAAAGTCTGCCCAGTCTGCAACCGTTCTCCAAAAGGCTTATGGCTGGTACAGATTGCCGATGATATTGTAGCTACAGCAGAGCTGCACCGTGCAGATTTCTACATTGTGGGTTACTGTCGACCGGCGGAACATCTAGCTGACCGGCGATAGTGTGCTTCAGCCAAAGGCCTTATGGCAGCAACAGACCTGATCATACATCGCAAAACAGGAGAAGACTTGCGCCTCTCTCCCCGTCATGTAAGAGACATTAATGAGTCAGACACAGGTACTGATGTCCCTCTTGCCAGCCAACACTCATTGAACCCGTTGAAAGGATCGAGCAGCTGTTTGCCTCCCAGGGGCTCGATTGGCTCCTGATTGTAGAAAAAGATGTTGGTCCATTCCGGACGGAATTCTCCTGCCGTACTGATACAATGACGCAGGCTGTCTTCCAGAGTCTTCTCAGCGCAGGCTTACTTGAAGATCAGAGGCTCGGGCCAGGAGTGCTCATAACGGTCAGCACAATTTCGACTTTGGCGTGTAATCTGCCTGAAGCAAAGCTAGGGGAAAGGATTTCCGGACTTGTCTACCCGTCAGCTAGTGCGTCTCTTGGCCGATACTTTTCCCGAGTCAGTCACTCTGGCATTTCTGGAAAGTCTGGTAGCTCATTGATACTTAGCGCTCGATTCTTCGGCCTCTTTGATGCCGACCCTCACGGCGTTAGCATTCTGTCCAATTACGTCAACGGGTCGAGAACCAATTCGCACTCTACAGAACACGAGGGGCTTGGTCTTGGGGAAAAGCTGGAGTGGATTGGTTTGAAGGCTTCAGAGTGGAAGAGGTGGGACGAGCAAGGTCATCATGGGAAGCGAACCTTGCTGACGCGTTGGTTCGCAGTCTCGGAATTGACTACAACGATTTGCTGCCGTTTGAGGTTTCAGATGACAACCTGGTAAGCTTCACACTGTCGACGGTCTCCATATGTCTCGTCCTGACACCGGGCTCCACAGGCAGCCAGTATGCTGCGAGATCAAGAACGACTCCCCGCCGAGTGGAAGTGAGTCATGTGTCGCGGCTATCGAGTCGTGCTCATCTGGCTCCAGGGCCGAACTTTGTCATATGCTCCATCTGCGGTGCAAAGCCGAGACTGAAATCATCATTGGTGCTCAACAACAGCCAGACGACCAGCAACGTATGAGTGATGACGACCAAGAGGACGAGGATGTAATGAATGTAGACGAGGGGCAGTCATTCGGAGTCGCAAAACTAGTTGATTGGATCGTCGGCAAGATCAAAACGCTCTAGGCAACCCGTAGCTTCATGTCTACATGTTGTCTACATGTGATGTATACATTGACATTTCGCGAGTCATCCTTATCTACTACTGCCCTTTCTGACCATGTCCAAGAAGCTCTCCTTGGTCAAAACATCTTCCCTGGCACCTCGACCCAGGATGTTGTCCTTCTCCTTTCTCTTGGCGGCCTCGGGCTTGACCTTGGCCCTATCTGCCAGGGACATGTCGGAAGCCTCAGCGTTCTTGGATGCGAGGAGAATAGCATTGAAAAGCTTGACAACTGCAAACACAGATCAGCTGACTGTGAGATTCTCAAGCGCTCGATTTACGCACCGCCCTTTTGCGCCGTTTTCCTCAAGTTCTTTTCAAACTCTTGCCCACCAACAACACCATCTCCACTCCATCCTTCCACGACATTCTTGACCCTTGCCCGGTCTTCCTTTTCCTCCTTGTCGACTCTGATCTGTTTCTTGGCCTTCGCTTCTAATGATATGGAAGCCTTTGTAGGGGGCTTGTGCGCAGAAAGTGCGAGGATCGGTGTAGCTGAAGACTTCTTCTTAGCCTCGACAGCCGGCTTGGCTGGCTTAGCCTTCTTGGAAGGGTGTGTGAGAGGGTCGGCAAGCAGCGAAGTAAGAGTAGCTCCAAAGTCGGCAGCAGTCGTGGGAGCTCTTTTTCTCTCTGCACCATTCCTGTCAGCCTTGGTTCTAAGAGTTTCACAGATTACTTACTCTGGCCCTTCTTGCCCTTCTTAGGCTCCTTGGACTTCTCAATCTCCTCATCGGTGTTCATCTCCTCGTCTTCGTCCACCGCCACCCCCTCATCCTCGCTCTCGTTGTCGAATCCACTAGCATTGCCCTCGCTATCACTAGCAATATCGGGACCACGTAGTTTGACTGGCTTCTTGGCGATAGATACTGTCGCTTTGGCTTTGGATTTGCCTTGATTGGGCTTGTTGACAGTGATGGACGGCTTAGAAGGACCGGCAGCGGGGTTATCGAAGGATTTAGTGGGTTTTTTGAGAGCAGACTTGAGTGGGCGTGCGGACATGGCGAGAAGCTATAGAAATGCGAAAGACAGGAGCACTGGGAATGTACGATATGAAAGCAAAGCGCTCAATGAAATGCATAGCTAAACTTGAACGCGAAAATCTCAAAGCGGGTAACACCGCCAGGAACCGGATTGCGGAATCATCCTTTTGACGCCGTTGAATGAACCGTGTAGGTTGCAAGGCTCTACCGCAGGCTGCTCAGGGCTCCTGTCTGAAGTCCTCATCGAGTCCCATAGAGGATATGATTAACTTCTGGAGGTAATATCCGATATACTGTTGGAACGAGCCATGGCTCGGTTGTGAAGAGGCTCCCCAGGTCGGTTGAATCAGCGTCCAAATCATGTCGAAGAGATCGTCATCCAGCAAGGGGAGATATACATACTCTAGCCAATCGCTAGTCTTCTTATTGGCTACCAAAGTGGTGTGCTGCTCCCCATACATGTCTTCATCTGCGAAGTCGTCTGGTCCGTGAAGCGCGGGGGAAGAACCGACAAAGAGGGGCATCCAAGAAGACAGCATTGATATTGGGCGCCTTTGTAGCTTCTGTCTCGTCTGCTTGAAGATCGGGGATAGCAGTGAATTGAATGAACAATGAGTGCAGAAGAAATGGCTTTTAGTCGCTTCAAGAAGACGGAGGATAGGATAGACGGATCAGAATATCCTCTCCAAAACAGCAGCCACATTCTATTTCCTCCTCATTGGCAATTGCCGCATCGATGGCCCTCTGTTTGGCATCTTTGTCATCTTGCTCTTTGACTTTGGCAATGGTCAATGAGGTCAACTGTGTGGAGACGTTTTGCTCACCTATTGCGGCTTTCAACCACGCTTGTTCCCTCTCAGAAGCCGTTTTTTTCCCGTGATGTCGTCTTCGGTGACTGCGCACCTGACCAAACTATCGTATTCACGAGGATAAGGGAGGGCAGAGTAAGGCAATGGTTGAGCTTTGCTCTTCTGGAGCAAAAGGTAGTATGCCGGGACCAAGAGAGACTTTGCCTCTAGAAAACGTTCGTGTATACTATGGAGTACAAGCAGTCATCAGCACTGTCGTGCGCCAGCAAATAGACAACCACTTTGCTACGGAACGCACATCGAGGCAAACTTGAGCTCGAGCTCACGTAGACACTGGTCTCGATATTGATACCCCTTCCTCTCTTCAGCCCGATAACCTGGATGCTTGTACTGTTCATCAAGTTGTTCTTTTTCAAACCCTGCTTTGCTCTTCCCTTTCTTCACGACCTGTGTGGGGTATCCGCCCTGCCCTTCCAAGGCGATGTTGACTACAATTTCTGCCAGCCGGATCTTACGACCGGTAGCAAGTTCCGCTCTGACGCTTTTCAGTGCATATCCGGGGTCGATAACAGGGAGAACGTGAAGGACATAAACCAGGATGTTTTGGGCGTCCAGGGGATCCCGAGGGGGGGGGGGGCTCTACGGATGCAGTGGGCTTTGGAAAAGGACGAGTCGGCAAGTGAGGTAGGGATGAGGATGTCTCATCATTCTCTCCATCCGTGACCATTAGACGTTAAAAGAGGCGGGATGGCAGGGTCAATAGAGGTTAACGGCCCGGGGGCGGAGTTGCGAACAGCACCGATCTCGGGGCTTCTGGAGATGGGATGTGCCCCATACATATATTCGTCCGCGGGGCCGCCCGATTTGCCGGATACGGAATCGATGAAGAACATCCGCGGAGGAGTGAACGTGACTGAGGTTTGGCGAATACGTGACCTTGGTCTCGTGTACTCAGGGACACCGATGACAGTTGAACAGATCAGGGAGATGCGCGAGAAATGGGTTGAAAAGCTGTACTTTTATAGTATAAGAGGAGACAAAAAGTGAATGATAAGACGACTTTTGCTGTCGACATCTTTGTATGGTGCTCTGATTAGTGCGACGCCGTCGCGTCGTATTCCGATATTATTCAGCCAGTGCTGATACGAGGACTTCACCTCTCGCCATCCCTCTAGCGTATTTCAGTGTAAGAATGCACGTACATATGATATCCTGCGATAACAGCCCCGCATTGAACTACAAGTACAAATGACGAATGTGGGTTACCGTGTTCCCTATAAATAGACACCATTGAAGCCCAGAATGTCAACACACCCAATACAAATAACGCCGGGAGATATTTCGTCACCGGTATCTCGGTTGCCGCCTGACAGGCTGAGGAGGCAGCGGTGCGTGTGGAGCGATACCCAGCACAGCTGGCATTGGAATCATAGTCAGCGAGCAGCCATCACGGCATGACATGATCCACCTCACCTCCGACGCCGCGCGCCTGGCGCAAAGCGCGAAACCTGTTCATTTCTTGCACCATAGGATCTTGTCGGGCCGCTACTGGAAGAGGTCGAGGCATTGGAATTTGCGGCCCTGGTGGCATGACATATGCAGGAAGTTGGGGATGTGGCCACATTGGGGGCCTTGCGGGAAGAGGCGCAGGTTGTTGGGGGCCTTGTTGACGCCGCCACACTTCAAAAGCAGCTTGATGACGGAGGAGCTCGTGATCCCAGAGGGCTTGTTGAGCTGGTACCAGAGGAAGAGGCTGTCCATGGGGCATGTGGTCTGGCCGGAATGGATCTTTAGTGTCAATTTTCGATGGCTCATGTTTTTGTAATGAACAAACCAAAATGTTACATACGTCCAGGAAGGCGCGCAGGAATTTGACCATATAGAGGAGCTGCCTGAGGAGCCCTATCGGGGAGGGCAACATAGAGGTCCTTGTCCTCGAGGTTTATGCCGTCACGAGCTGCTGCAGCACGCGCCTCCGCAGCGGCGGCGTCACGGGCGGCCATGATCTGTTGGGATATTGGTTAGCTAGCGAGAACGCTGATTACTGGATTGACTTACCGCAGCCTCATCCGGATTGGCGTCCTTGTCCCAAAGTACACATCTGGTGACCTCGATAGGCGCGGCATAATTGGCCGGGTTTCGATCGAAATGCTCATAACTATGGTTGAAAGGTCAACTTTTGCCCCAGCTTCGGCATGCAATAAACGTACTCTTGGATGATTTGCCGACATATGTAACACGAGATTGTCCTGCAACTCGTACAAACGATCTTGTTGCAACTGTAGAAAAAGTCAGTCAAGGCGGACAAGTGGTGATTTCTGGTATATCGTACCCAGATTCTTTTATGAAAGGTTTTGTGCACTTGGGACATCTTCTGATGAGAGCCGCAGACATAGCATCTTCCACAGCATGTCTATGATCCAGCTTGTTTTCCGCATCCATTTCTGCACACCATCAGACATCATCCCCAGAGATCGGTCGACCACTTACCTTCGCATGTCTTGGGAATATGCTCTGGCCGTCGACATTTTCTGCAAGTCACATGCTCGCAGCTTTCGTTCATGCATCTGAACAGCTTTTCGTTGGGATTGTCGATGATGGCAGAGAAGTCACAGCTAGGACAGCTTTCAAGACCATCGATGGCCGCAAGTTCTAATTCTTTGGACTGTTTCAGGCGATGATACAAGTCGAGAGTCTTGGTGGAGAGTGACCGTTTGAGTTCGCTTTCCGGAAATGGAGATTTGCAACCGGAAGTATCCATGCAAACAATGTCCTTCGAATTGTGATCAGCTTTGAAGGGGCGAGAGCTGAGATTTGTCGCTTACGGTGATCTGCTCGCCTAGCTTGGTTTCTGCATTTCTGATAGTACAATCTTTGCAGAAAAGATGCCCATCCTCACACTGCAACATGTTCTCCTGTCTTGGAATTAATCGGACATTAGAAAAAGGTTGGTGAGGACGTACAACAATGTCGTCCCCAAAACAGCAGGCACATTCGATTCCCTCCCCATTGGCAATCGCCGCATCGATGCGTTTTTGTCTGGCATCCTCCTCGTCTTTTTCTCGCTGGTATTCGCCTATCGGTACGATGAGAAAGACGCTCGATTTATGCGGAGAGCTTCAACATACATATCGTAGCATCCAACCAAGCCTGCTCTCTTTCAAACGCCACTCTTCCGACGTCGTCTGCTGCGACCGCGAACCTGACTGGAGCCTTGGCTTTCCGAGGTCGTAAGAGGGCCGCGTAAGGTAAGGGGCGAAGTCTGCTTTTCTCCAGCAAAAGGTAATATGCAGGGACAAGAAGGGAATTTGCCTCCTGAAAACGTTGTCGGATACTTCAGAGTGCAAACCGTCAGCAATGGCAAGTGTCAACATGCATCCACTCACAATCCGACAGGTATCGAGGCAAATATGAGCTCAAGTTCGCGCAGGCACTGGTCTTGATATTGATAGCCCTTCCTTTCTTCAGCCCGATATCCCGCAAGCTTGTACTGTTCGCTATTCTCTTCAGGCTCTGCTTTGCCCTTCCCCTTATCAATCTTGACTTTGGGATATCCGCCCTCAACTTCCAAAGCCCTGTCGACCACAACTTCTGCCACCCTATTCGTATGACCCGTAGCGAGATGAGCTTGTATATTTCTAAGGGCGTATTCGGGAGCGATATTAGGGAGGATTTCCAAGACATGCATCAGAATGTTGTTGGGGTCAAGAAGATCTGAAGGGGGCCCGGCTGGGGCGATGGGCTCTGGAGTCGGCGCGCGAGGCACCGGATCCACTAGAGGAGGCGGTGATGGGAATGCTGATGCGGGCAATGGAGGCAGTTGGGCAACGCCTACGTCCGAGAGACGCCCAGGGGGGCTAGATTGTGGAAGAAACAGAGGATCTGGAGCATATGGGGCTGCGAGTGCCGCATGATTTGAGGGGCCTGCGGCATTTGGCTTTTCAGGAGTGAAAATTCGAACAGCACCGGCCTTTTGCTTTTTGGAGGGCGTACTCGGAAGCTGTGGTGAAAAACGGGCGTTGCGAAAAGGAGAAGCACCAGAGCGGGAAGTTCCAGCAAGGGGCGCAGCAGGAGGAATGTGTCTCGAAGCAGACGTTCGGCCAGTGTGATCATCTGATCTATCCCTCTTTGGTTGCGGCGACCTTCCGGCACGCCCGGCGGTTGTGAACCTCGCTGGCTGGGGTACAAAGACGATACCGTCATCGCTGTCAGAGTCAATATCGATAGGGGCTTTAACGTTGCCCTGTTTGTACCGTGGACTGTTGTGAAGGATGATAACAGAGTCATCCGAGTCATTGCCATCAGTCTCGGCCTTTCTCTTCTGCCCACGAGTGACACGCTCGTTCTGATGTTCATCAGCAGGTGCCGCACGATGCATGCAGCTGCCCAAAGCTTACGACGGAGGACATGGATCTGCCCTCTTGTAAGGAAGACTGAGCAAGGTGGAGGGATGACAGGAAAATGCACTGCGCTTATCGGGGAGCTTGATGCACTGATGGATAGGGTAGATGATGGCTGACGGAGGGCTGAGCGGTCAGATGGGGGAAGGATATACTCGCAGATGGGGCATGCGATCCCATCCCCCTATAGAAATTGGATGGCAGTGAGTTGATGGTTTTCCAAGAGACAAGGAAAAGAAACAATAACGGAAGTCACACCTCGCGTTGTTCGCGGGGGGGGGACATTGAATTGCCTCCACTGTGTTACGTAAGTCTTGGTGGTGGTGGTCAACGCGACAGCGTCTGTGATTCTCCATGCAATGTCTCGACTATCCCCCTTACTCTATTGCATCACCCACCTTGAACACTTCTTGCCATGTTTATGACCAGGTATGTCGCCGTCAACCCTTGCGGCCACCGCTGACTCCCCTAGATCCGAATACGACCGAGGAGTCAACACCTTCTCCCCAGAGGTACGCCCAGCCATCGACTCTCATGTTCCATCTCTTGCTGACATGCTATTCAGGGTCGATTGTTCCAAGGTGCGACCATGACTTGACTGGACTGGACTCCGTAACTCCATACTGACTTGAGATCTTAGTCGAATATGCTATGGAGGCCATCAAAGTGCGTCGCTTTCTTCACATACGGCTACCCTGCTGACTTGCTCCTAGCTTGGTTCTACAACGGTCGGCATCACCACGACAGAAGGAACTGTGCTTGCAGTCGAGAAGCGTGTCCCATCCCCTCTCCTCGAATCATCCTCCATTGAAAAGATTATGGAGATCGACTCTCATGTGGGCTGTGCTATGTCTGGTCTTACCGCCGACGCCCGAACCATGGTCGAACACGCCCGAGTGACAAGTCAAATGCACGCTTTCACCTACGACGAGCCGATTGGAGTTGAGAGCTGCACGCAGGCTGTCTGTGATCTGGCGTTGAGATTCGGAGAGAGTGTAGAGGATGATGACGCGTTGATGGTTAGTGTTGCTCTACTTGGATAATGGAGGTTTGGCTGACGACCTCACAGTCCCGACCATTTGGCGTTGCGCTTCTTATCGCTGGTATAGATGAGAAGGGTCCTCAACTGTCAGTGTTGACGATTGCTATTTTGCTTTCACTGACATGCGGATAGGTTCCACACTGACCCCTCTGGTACCTTTGTCCGTTACGAGGCCAAGGCCATCGGCTCCGGTTCTGAAGCTGCTCAGCAAGGGCTTCAAGACGCCTACCACAAGCAAATGACCCTTGCCGAGGCTCAAACCCTGGCACTCAAGGTCCTCAAGCAGGTGATGGAGGAGAAGCTGGATGAGAACAATGTGCAGCTTGCGCAGGTGACTCGGAAGAATGGATTCGAGATTTTGACAGAGGAAGAATTGAAGGGTGTCATCACCACCATCCCGGCGTAAGAGAGGAACGGTGAAATGTAGATTAATGCATGATTATAACGAAACATCGCGATTGTCCTTGATGGCGCGCCTTATGCCTTGTACAGCTTGACCGTCTTCCACTCCCATTTAGAGGCCCTATCCCAGACACTTCCCATGCCCTTCTTCATCATCGCCTCGTCCATTTCCCTCGCTCCGGGATCCCTCAACTCTACCGTTATTCCAATATTCCCCTTGCCCCCTTCTCCATCTTCGCCCTCCGACAGCTCCGCTCTGGTCCACTCCAGCCATACGCCAGTCCAGCCTCCTGACCCTTTTTTGGAAGGTTCCCCCAAGCAGCTCACAAGATCTCGCCCAGTAGTCCCGGCTACCAACGTCATTTGGATCGGCCGTTCGATCGTCTGAGGTGGCTCCTCCGACTTGGTGTCGCGCGGTGGCAGAGTCAAGGTGGTACTCGGAAACCGAAACACCACCTCCGGAGCAGTGCCATACACCGGCCCTTTCAAACGCGATGATGCGCTCTGGTGCGGATCACGGTTGTAGACGTCGACGCTATCCAGCCCTTGAAGAGGCAGGAAGCAGAAGCTGACACCTAACGGGTAGTAGTTGTGGTATATCGCATCCGAGTAAGTTTTGATGTCCGGCTTGGAAGGAGAGATGCCAGCGGCAGCGGAGAGGGAGGATATGAAGGTGGTGAATTGTAGAGCATCCGGTGGAAGCGAGAACAGCGAAGTGATAGAGATTGCTGATATTGTGGCCATCGTGTATACGCATAAACCGTTGGCATGAATCAAAGAATGGCAAGAGATGATTGAGCGCGCGCGATGCGGATTGCGGACCTGGCTCGACACGACCCCTTCCCGACCGCGTGATACTTTATTTGACCACTGTCGCTACCGTTTTCACCACTTTCAGAACCAATCTGGCCGTGTTCACCACTTTCACGACCACTCGTCATACCCCCTAAACGCTGCATACACCGATAGATATGGGCGGACGGATGTAACTTGCTGTGCCAAAAGGTCATTGACGCGAGATCGCCTATCTCTTCAAGGTTTCTGTATTCATCTCCATGTTGCCATGGTGCTTGGGCAATGTGACAGAGATGTAGATACTGAGCCATGCAAACACGAAAGGCGTGAAAAGTCTATAAATGCGGGGTATCCAACTATCAAGATGATCATGAGAAGCTATTGTCAATCGTGACAGATCAATCCAGCCTAGAACCGCTGATAGGACTACCTTCCCTGGGATCTCTGCCAATACACCTCTGCAGAAAATACACAAACATACCAACACCCACCACAAGAAGTGCCAGGGCGTAAATGGGATGCTCAACGCTCGTGGCCTAGATAGTGTCTCAGTGCATTGTATCCCAAGCAGCAGAGCACTTACACTGAGACTGATCAAGGTCTGAGCTGCACTCCTGGATCCCCACTCCAGTGTGGACTCAATCCTCTTGGGGAGCAAGAAATGTTGATAGAAGCCCTCAAGGACGGAGAAGACACTGGCGCCATCGAAAGCAATCTTGTTGCCTTCAATGGTCGTGTCGTAGTATTGCTCATTCTGGGAACTAGTTCAGCAGTGATATCCAAAGGACGTCGCTTGACTTACAGGAGTGTCCACGACTACTACTGCAGGGATGTCTGTCTTCTTGATGCTACTTTTGATGAGCACCGACACAGCCTGGCATGTTGCCCACTTACGTATAAAATTGCTTCAACCACCTCGACCACTTGTTAGCTTCCACCCAAACAAACCACACAGGCTGTTGGAATTTCCTCCCACCCCTCTTCCAAGCCCTCGCAATCTCAGCAAATTGGTCCAGCTCCTTTTTGCCGGCCTCACCCTTATGGACAGCACCGAGCACAACGACAGCTCGACTATCGCTTCTCATGAGCGACTGGAAATTAGAACTGTCAAGCTGGACGACGGTGGGGAACTTGTGTTGGTTGACGAAACGATTGAGGTCGGAAGGTGAAGCAGGAAGAGCAATAGTGCCTACCGGCTGAGGCGAGTAGGATGAGAATGCGAGTAGTGTTGAGGAGGGTGGAGGGTTGGCGATGTGCAAGCGTTTGTATAATGTTGGGTCTTTGGATGTGTATGTAGGGACAGATCCAAAAAGAGGTTCAAGGGATTTTTTGACAGCGGCCTGAGAAGGTCGGTCAGTCTGTTGACTGAAGAAATAGGAAAAGCAATTGTCCACGTACCACTTCCTCGCCAGATGTGTCATACGACTGCAAGAACAAGAAGAACGCTTCGTTGGCCTTCACAATGCTGTCAAAGTCGCCGGCCCTAATGGTCTCAAAGCTGGCACTGTAGGGTGTGAGCGAAAGTATCGTGTTGCTATGCCATGCTCACGACTCTTGCCCCTTTTCTGCGAATTTTTTGAGAGTGCTCAACGTCCGAGCACCGGTAAACTCTGAAGAAGTGCCGTGATGAAGCATGCGAACGGTAGGGTATCCTTTGATGCCAGAGCTAGAGCAGAAGCTGTGGTGATCGTCGCAGTTCACAGCGGCAATGTTGATCTTGCCTTTCATCTCTGCTGCAAGCTGTTCATAGACTGCGCAGGTAAGAGTCAGTATCGGCGAGCGGTCTGATATGCACTGGCTTACTGGGGCGCAGTTTCTTGCAACTGTAGATTGTCAGCCTAGACAGAGCCTGAATAATGAAGACTTACTGTCCACACCATGGCGCAAAGTACTCTGTCAATACTGGTCCCTCCTGCTTCAGCATCTCCAATTCTGCCGGGCTCACATCCTTCACCAACCCCTCCTCATTAGCTCTGCCTGACAGAGTCCCTTGTTCGGTCGAGGATTGGAGAAGAAGCTGTTCGGCATAGTTGCTGGAATGCTCGTGGATATATTTGGAGAGGTCTTCGTAGGAGCGGTCGCCGGCGTAGTGGGGGGAAGGTTTGCCGTCGACATATCTGGGAGGTGACAGTGAGAAAAAGTTGATAGGGTTGATGCAGCACGTACAATATGATTTGGGGGTCTGCATTCCAATGAGAATGAGCAGGAGATACGCGGCTTGGTATTCACTTACAGAACTTGATACCGTTGGCGTTACACAAGTCTGACTGTGAGTGAGCCACATGTCATCAATGAAGCATCCAGACACTCACCGCCTTGGGCGAGACAGTTTACCTGTGTCATGTGGAAGCCCGTCAGGCGCTCCAGATGCTGGTTGTCTTTTGCTAGTTGGGTCCATGTAGGAGCAAACGCTCGGCAATGACCACCTGCGCCGTGTCAATTCACATACTTGAATCTAGAGACCGCGAAAGTGGCGGACTGACACTTTGGCGAAAAGTGCTCGACAAGCCTGTTCACTGTGTCAGATAGTGTTTAAAAGGGATCAGGAGACGCTACAGACCATACACCCTTGGAGGTTTCCGACTTGAAGGTCTCGTCTGTCAACTGGCGCAGCTGGAATTCATCATCATCAATTGAAGCTGCCGAGACTGAGCCGAAGAGTCCAGCGGAGAGGACGAACGCCGAAAGGAGTTGCTGGAGCCGCATATCCAGAACAAATAGATCACTGCGTAGTGGGAAGGCGAGTCTGGCGGGTGGCCTGCATGGGATGCGGCTGAAAAGTTGACACCTAATGGATGAACAATGCGACATGCACAAAGCAACCGTGGCTGGGCGGCGCGGTGGCGGCGGCACCCGCAGCTTTGATCCCGCCATGACCGCAGCGTGGATACTGCGATGATGAGATACACATATGTAGATGTCTGCTTTCCATCTTACTAGTACATTTGTCTACTCATACACTGTCAATAATCACCCACACACCCTGTCATGAACATTCTGGTGAGCATACAGCAGTGTGCCCCATGAGACAATGCTAATACAAAACAGGACACTCTCTTTGGGCGCTCGACGACCCCTGCCGAACGTCTTCGACAACACCAGCGATCCTTACAAAAGGCCCAGCGGGAACTAGAACGGGAAAAGGGCAAGCTTGAAGCACAAGAGAAGAAGACTATGGCGGATATCAAACGGAACGCAAAGGCCGGCAACATGGTGCGTAGGTGGGCCTCGGACAGTGCAAGAGCTCACGGCGAAAGTAGAATGCGTGCAAGATTCTGGCAAAGGACTTGGTCAGAACGCGGCGATATATCCAAAAGTTTACGCAGATGAGGGTGCAGTTGCAGGCGGTGTCTCTCAGGATGCAGACGCTAAGGAGTAATGAATCGATGGCAGTGGCGATGAAGGGAGCTACGAGAGTGAGTCTTTGCCATTCATGATTCAGCGTGTGAGGCTTATACGACTAATCAGGCTATGGGCCAAATGAACAGAAGCCTCAACCTTCCTCAGGCAAGCCACAAGTCTCAGACCCAACATGTTTCCACTAACGCCATGTACAGATCCAGAAGATTATGAACGATTTCGAACGCGAATCGTCGACAATGGATATGAAGGAAGAGATGATGTCGGATGCGGTTGACGATGCCATGGAGGATGAGGACGAAGGTGAAGGCGAAGAGGCGGAAGGCGACAAGATCTTGAAGGAGGTATTGGATGAGATTGGAATGAACATGAACGATTCGGTGAGTCTGCGTTCTGATGATCCGAGCATGACAATTGCTGACTGTTTTCAGCTCACCGCAGCCCCAACAGCCAACCCATTGGCGTCTGAGCCTCTGTTGTCGTCCCGTGTCGCCGTCGCAGAAGGTCTGCCACCAGTTGCGCCCAGCGGGCCACCAGCGGGGCGCGCCGGCACAGGAGGCGACAGCACGCCTGGTGTGGGTGGGGCCTCGAGTAGCGACGAGACTGACTTGCAACGAAGGCTCGATGCGTTGAGACGAGATTAGAGCAGGATGAGATACCAGGCAGTAGAGTTTATAATGAATCGTCAGGTCTGTGTTTTCTTGGTCGGTAGATGGAATCATCGGTATGCACAGCAACTACTTGGCGTTGGCATGACATGTTCAGGTGGAGTGTGACACAACCAGTGTTGTCCCTCTAACCTTCATAAGTTTTAATAAGTTTTCCGTAACAAACGCCCGACTTATCAACCATTATTAAGATTTTTATTAAGTCCTGGGGTACAGGTGCCACACTCAGCCGTGTAGTTGCCCATGATCCAAAAATGCATGGTTCTTGCAAACAAGTCGCGTACATCTCCACCTTGATGCTCCGGAGTCCTCAGAGGCCTCAGACGCCCTCAACAAATGGCAGGGTAGCCTACCAACCCTACCCGACCGTCTTACCCCCTTATACAATCAACCATTTGCTACGTTTCCCCCAGAACTCGGACTTATTAAGTACTGATTAACCCCCTTATTAAGGCGAAGTTATTAAGTTACAAGATCAAACGATGTTCACTGGACACAACAGTGTATCTGCTCTTGAGATATACATGGAAGTTGGGAGCCTCGCTCATCAGTTATCACCGGAGCGACGCCTGGTGGTGCGTTCCTCTGTTTCACAATGAAGACTAACGATGCTGCAGATGCTGGCTCCACAGCACTTGAGCAATAAGCTTACGCATCATCACCCATGCATAGCCACTGCACACCACTACCATTCAGAAACGTACCGGCGAGTCTCTCAGCAGCAGCCCGCGTCATCCGCGTGAGGGTGGGGGGTGGAGGGGGCATGGCACGAACCCAACATTCATGCGTATCCGACGCAAAGTGAAAGATTACAGCGGATTGCCCCGGGCTACTTTATCTGATAGCGTGATATAGCCTCGATCTGTCAAAGATGGGGAAAGGGGAATCAGATAAGATGTCATCATTCCACCAGGACTTTGGAAGATGCAAAGGCCGTTCGGCCGACGATGGAAGCGAGAGTACCAGTACAGTGGGCACCTCTGATTACATCAGCCAGAAATTAGGATCAACAAATGCAAATGGATCAAGTGGAGAACGAAATGCAAGCAGTGAACACAGATCAAGATGCATGTGAGGTAGGGTCTTCGGATCTTGGCCACGAGGTGAGGAATGGCCAGGACGTGAAGAATGTGGTGCATCGGGAATACACGGAGATTGGGAGGCTACTCAACGTCTCTCTCACCCAGGCACAAGACAACCGAGGCTGCGCTTGTGATTGTCCTTTTTGATGCAGGCCATGCAGGATGGATAGGTGGGAGTACGGAGTGCGATCTGCGAATTAGTGGGTGTGGCTTGGACGCCCCTAGAAATGCATTCCCGAGAGTGGCAGTCCCTGCAAGCCCCATGTGCTTCGCGGAATTGGAGTATAAGATGGCGCGTACTACAAAGACTATGCATACGGCCGTACGCGTAAATTTGCCATGTTGCGTGTTACGTAACGTTTCTTAATCAGATAAAAAAAGACCCTGAAGGCCTGAAGGGCCTGAGGGCCTGGTAATGTGTCCCTTGCGCACCGACGAAAACTACTTTCTCCTTCCAACAATCTCTGGAAAAGCGATGGCCTCGGAGGGTGCGTACAGTAGCAGACCATCCCCCCTCAGCATCAACACCCCCAGGACCCCCAGCCACATCGCCTCGTCCCCCGTCGTACCCAACTTTCCCTTCTCCCATCACAACACCCCGATGAAGCGCCCCCTCCCCCCAGACTCCCATGCCAGCTCCAGCGGCTACCCAGAGAGGAAGTTCAGCACAGACAGCTCTGGCCCCATCGACCACACCCAGCCTCAACCCCAGAAGAAGAAGAGAGTCAGCCTCAGTTGTGCCCAGTGTGAGTGCCGGCCACATTGTTTTTTTGTCTCCTTTTTTCGCATGTTTTTGATTTTCTCCTCTCATTCTCACAACTTTTTCCCGACGCATCCTTGCACAATTTTGAGCATGTGCTGATACAGTCATTCTAGGTGCCAAGCGAAAACAAAAGGTATGTACAAGATTGATCATGCGACAATAGTCGACACTTACCCTCTGCCGTTATCCAGTGCAACCGCGAGTTTCCCTGTCAACATTGTACGTCCCTCAACCCCATTGCACCATTACTCTGAACTGAGCTGACCACATCAATTCAAAGGTGTCGGTAAGCCAGACACTCCCCCTCTTGCCTCCTTCGATGCACTATACTAACCTCATGATCACTTTCAGCGAGGAAAGTGCCTGAGCTTTGTGTACGTCTCTTTCTGCCGCGTGGTCGGATCTTGGACTCATCATCGTCAGGTTCCCTACAACCCCCAAGCGAACAGCAACAGCAACTCTGGCCCCGACCCTCAGACGTTGGCCCGCCTAGAGAGTATTGAATCTGTGCTTTCCGTCGTGGTGCGGCATACCAGCGGGATAACCCACTATGAAGCAGTGAGGGACTGGATTACTTGTATGCCATCAGTCAACGAACATCCCGGATCAACAGCTCACACAAAGCTAGCGCCACCGTTCCAGAAGCATCTTCAATCCGCACCCTCAACACCGGCATCTCCCCATAATCTCATGACACCACAGGCCAGTGTTCCAGGGCCATCGCGCCCGATGACTGCTTATCAACCTGATACCCAAGATATCAGTCAACTTGAACGTGGAACGAGCTCGGACGATGATGGGCTGGCAAAGGTCGGCAAGGGCTGGCTCGGTGAAATCGATGGGTGAGCGATCAAGTTTTGCGCCTAGTACGAGTGCTGACGGATTTTTAGTGGTCTTCCAGAGAACGTGCGAGACATTCCGAGCGTATACAAATCAGCTGCTGACATGAACAACAGATGGAGACCAACGAAAAGGTCAAAATGAAGCTTGACATTCATGGTACCCCTGCCGAGAATCTTCAACGGCTCATAACCGACTGCGGTGTCAGCCCTCACAAAATCGCAGAGCTTGTCCAAGAACTCCCCCCAAAGCCATTCGCCGACAGGATAATTGACTGGTTTTTTGAGAAGCTCAACTTTATCCGATACCCGATCGACGAGCGTCTCTTCAGAGCGTCATATGATGATCTGTACAACAAGACGACGGCGCTGGACCCGTCGAATGTGAGGGCGCTGCCGTTGGTATTTATTGTGCTCGCTTTGGCAGTCAGGCAAGCCCCGGATAAGTGGGCAGGGGATGAGCAAACGAGGCGACTCTCGAGTCTGCGGATGTACTGGAGTTGTGAGTTCGCGGTATATTTCACGTGCTCCGTGCTCCGTCCTGACCAAAATTGGCAGCGCGTCGAAGTATTCTCATTGCTACTGCGGTTCAGTCTGAAAGTCTTGAACTTGTTGTCAGCCGACTTCTGGTGCGTTTGAATCATTTCATCCAAGAACGCCACTCACAATCAACTAGAGCGCCATGTACCTCGTACTCATTCACGACAGACGTCTCACCGAGTGCTGGTCACAACTTGGAGCATCTCTACGGACTGCTCAAGCAATCGGCCTCCATCGCGATGGATCAAAGCTTGGTCTTGAGTGAGTCACCAATCATCTCTCATGTCACAGTATCTGATATCTCCCTAGCCCTTATCAGACAGAATACCGCAGACGACTCTGGAGTTATCTGTATCATGCGGACAAGCAGTACAGTCTGGTATTGGGAAGACCACCTAGTATATCTGATAGTTATACCGATACCCAGTGAGTCCAGCATTCATGCGTATAATCATTTCTGACACGCATTGCAGGGCCCCATCCAACATTGATCTTACCGAATACAACCCTGCCCTCGGTCTTCCACCCGCCAAACCCTTCCACGAGCCCACCCCTGCCCTCTTCCTCATCCTTCGCCGCAAGCTCGCCGTCATCGTTGGCAGAATAGTGCACCATTTCCAGAAGCTGAATGAGCCGGCGCAATACTCGGATGTGGAAAAGCTGCAGCAGGAGCTTGATCTGTTCGTGGAGCAGTTGCCGCCGCATTTCAGGATGCATGACCCAGACAAGGGTTTGGACAAGGGTCCGTATCTTCTACATCACATCTTTCATCGTTACTTACTCTGCTCGTGTAGTTCATTTTTGGCTCCCGGTGCATCGTTTTATGCTTCTGACAGAAGTGCTTGTCACTACCATCATCCTTCATGTGAGTCAACTTTGTTGCTTCGCGAGATACACGCCTGACTCGTCTGTCTGTAGAGGCCATGGCTTTTGAGGAAGCTATCGAGCAACCGATATGCTGCCTCCAGAACGGCATGCTTTGAAGCTGCCAAGCTCGATTTCCAGATTCGTCAAGATTTCCAACGCGAAGTCCCCGACTTTAAGCTCTTCGCCATTACCGGCAACTTCAGGATGTTCAACAGCGCCATGATTGCTGGTATCAGCGCCATCATTGATCCTCGAGGGCCTGATTCTGATCAGATGAGGAAAATCTTGACCACCTTTTTGGAAGAGAACCCGTGGCATGAGGTTTCTACCAAAGACGCCACTACAAGAAAGGAGGTGCAGATTGTGAGTACCGGCTTGCTTGCCATGGGCATATCTGACAAAATACCAGATCCAAACCCTGTCCCGACGTGCTGCCAAGATCTTTGAGGACTCTTTCGGGCCCGGAGAGCCTGCCACCCACGACAAGGACAGCGCTGCTCTCCTGCTCGCGCTTCGTCAGAGCAATGACTCGTCCACCCACTCGAACGCTTACCCGAAGGGTGTCCAGCCGGAAGATGCGCCTACGCCTGGTGGACCTGGCGTCGGTCACAACAAGATGATGTACCCTCCGCGACATTGGGGTCAGACACCTGTTGCGTTTGCGCCTGTCCATCATGGGGGTATCAACCAGAGCCCTGCTTCCACCGGAAGCCACGAGGATGACCATTCACAAAAGCTGTGAGTAGATTCTACAGTGTTGTCGCTCGATGTTAATCAAGAACAGACTCGACCATTGGATTAACGCAAACACTTCTATGGCGGTCGGAGGTTCCTCATTCAACGGTGGCCCCATCCCGACTCTCGACAACTCTGGTATGGGCTTCTTGCCTATGTCATCCATGTCGGGCGGCATGACACCCCTCGGCTTGCCCAATGGACCAGGTTTGACACCAAATGCGACCATGTCGGCGTATGGCAGTGGTCCTTCGTCTAGTTTTATGGAAGAAGGCGGCGGCAACTTTATGGGTCACTCGTCGGGCGAGTACTCTTACCCCAACCAGTTTGGTCTTTTGGCGGTGGAGGGGAGCTCAGGTCAGGCCAATGGGCGACGTAGCGCGGAGCCGGGGGCAGAAAACAGCGACGAGTATTGGAATGCTCTCATCGATGGTATGTCTACCTCTGTTGTGATTGTTCAGTCCGCTCACAAAGTATTTAGGGATCCTTGGTACTACAGGCGGTATGCCTCACGGGAACCACGGAAACAACTGATGAATGGAAAGCAACGATTGGCGAATTGTTTTGTAGTTTTATCCCGGGTTACAGGTATCTTGTTTAGGCAGCATGTAGTGGACGATACAGCGGAATTGAACATGATATCATTGGCGAATTGTGTACTTTTTACAGGCTTCGCCGGATGTATCAATGAATACTCTTAACGTTTTTGCATCTATCTGCAAGCTGTACATATGACCATGCCTCTCGGAAAGATTATTCGTTCATTTGTTTATTGTTCTATTTGCAATCATACGGTCTAGTGGCAATGCTTTTCGTATCAGTACTGGACAAAGACACCAGCCTCCTTTCGGGCCTTGGTCATGGCTGTGAAACAATAAGTCAGGTGTACAACGGAAATGTGCGAAAGCGGACTCACCAGCAATGATGGCACTACCGACACCGGAACCGTCCTCGGCGTGGTGGGTGACAATCTTCCTACCCTTCTCGCCAAAGACATCCTCGAGCGCTTGGTGTACCCTGTCGGCAAAGTTCGGGTATTTCTGCGGCCGAGTCAGCAATGAGAAATGTGTGTTACGACAAGGCTCACGTTGTATAAACTTCCATCGGCGCCGACGGCACATCCCTGCTCCAAGTAGCCCTTCTTGCTGACGATGGCGGCAATACCACACGCCGAGAGACGGGCAGCACGGGTACCGATGAGGACGGCAAGCTTCTTGAAGAAGGTACGTTCCTCCATGGTAGTGTCGAGACCGAAGAAGTGTGTAAAGACACCGACGACGGTGAGGAGCTCGTCGGTGGGGTCGCTACCCAGATATCAGCCTGCCATTGGGATCAGCGTTGTGGGTACTCACGCTTCCATAAGAGACAAAAATGCGGTGTCAAAGGCATACGCCTTCTCGATCTTATAAGTGTTCTGACCCAAGAAGAGATCACCAGAGTCGATGAGCTCGCACACGACCAAACGGAAGATTTCACCGAGGTAGAGACCGGCAATCATCTTTTCAAAGGACTGTTCTCCGGGCTTGTTGGAGGATTCGTCGATGATGATGTCGTACTTGGTACGGGGGAGGTGCTGGTGGTCGAAAGAGTCGAAGGCTCCCCATTCACAGTTGATAGCCATCCCTTGCCCCTTTGGCAGACCGACATAATCAATCTTGGGGATGCACTCGGCCGTCTCCATGTACGCAGCGTTACAACCGGTACCGAAAATGACAGCAATCTTGGTGTGGGGGTCGACATAGTTTGAGGCAATGAGGGTACCGGTGGTATCGTTGATAAGGGCAGTGAGTTCGGCGGGGACGTTGAGACGTTTGAGAGAGTCTTGGAACATGGCGGCAACGTCGTGGCCTTCGATGTTGGGCGCGCCGAAACCCTTGGTCCAACGGATCAGTTCTTGGGCAATGTTAGCATTTGTAGTAGCGTTTCATGGACATTACTCACCACCGTGGTCGATTCTGTTCTGGCTACAGGGGTAGGAGAACTTTGCCACAAGTGATTTAGCTATCATACACGTGACATGGAAGCCGAAAGACGTACAGTGAAACCAAGAGAGAGAAGACCATCCTCCTCAGTTCGGCCGAGAGTGTCCCGGATAAAACTGTTCAAGCACTCGGCACAGAAGTCCAGCCTTTATCTTTATGAGCGCGTGCCCCAAGCTGCTGAAGCGACTCACAAATCTTGTCCTTCTCCCTGCTTTTGCTCCTCAGTCAATCGATACTTGGTCTGTGTAACTTCAAACTTTCCGTGACCTTGGAGAGTGACGAGGCAGACTCGAAGGTTGGTACCTCCCAAGTCAAGGGCGAGGTAGTCGCCAACTTCTTCGCCGGTAGGCCACTGGAAAGGTCTCAGCAATGGAACGGGCGGGAAAAAGCAAGATACGTACGCCAAAGACGTAGGTGGGGACTGCATGATAGCAATGTCAGTAATGTCCACTACGGCAGCTCAGAAACGTACTCATAGGCTAGAATGGCGTCAGTAAAAGTCACTCAGATCATTAAGTAGTACTTACAACCACCTGGTCGATCTTCTGGAGACCTCTCTCAAGGGTGTCTTCAATAGCTTGGACAATCATCCTCATCCTCTGGGGAGTGACTGATAGGTGTCAGTACCCGTATCTTCTCCTCGTAAGAGTCACATACGGGTGAAAAGGCTCTCATACTTGCGGGTGAGGTCGGCCATGGTCTCTGCAAAGCACATGTCAGGCGTGCGAATTCCCTGCCGATCAGTCTGCGGCTCTGCACTCACTCTTCTCGGCGTGAGGAAACTCGATATCATCCTGAAGCGGATCATTAGCGCTTGCTATCCCATGACAGCCAGCATGCAGCTCACATTGGTCCTGTGGTGGTAGACAGTCTGCACACCACTGGGGGTGATGACCAGTCCACTTCCTCGTCGACTATGTCCGCCGTTACCGTGGGAGGCCTTGCGACCGGCGACAGAGCCGAGGTTGGTGCCATTGTCGATGACGGCAGAGCCAGAGCCGTGGCGGACGGTGGTGGTAGTGCCGAGGTTGAGCTCTTGGACGCGGGAGGCGAGCTTTTCGGGGGCTTCAGGCATTGTGGGGGGCTGGAGGGAGATTTGTGGAGCAGGGGTGGACATGGCAGCGAGATTAGCTGGAGTCGCGGGGGTGTGAGAAAGAGAGAAAAAGGCGACTCACGTTTTGCTGTCTGGTTGTCGTGAAAGGAGTGGGAAATGAAACAGGTCAGCCGGTGTATGTAGTAGGGAGGGCTGGGACACGTACCTTGTGCGTGCTGGGGCGGGGGAGTAGGGTGGCGGGTGGCGGGGTTGTTTTATTCGCGAGCAGGAAGAACGAAGAAGCGTCGGGAGAGTTCGTCAACTGCCTAGCAGCAGCGCTGGGCCATTGCCGACGATTCGCGGGGCCTCACCCCAACCATTGACGTCGTCCCGCAGCGGCATCTCCCGCCAGTCATAGCCTCTTATCGGATCCTTGTGTTGTGTGCGTGTCCCCCAACACAACGACGCACACAACGTGACGTCCATCTATGCCACCCCTGCCCACCCATCAGGATATACCCCACCCGGTCTTCTGTTTTCCCTTATAGCAGGCGCTCCTTTGTCACGACGTCGACATCACGACTTGGTTTCTTATACAAAAGAGGGTCACCCGACTCCCCCCGTGCCGCCCATAAGAACCCCTTGCCAGCACCTTCTCGCCTCTCTATCGCCACTTCTCATGTCTTTCTTGTAATATCAATAACTATTGATCGTCGTCGCTCAATCTCAATTTTAACCATCGCCACAACTATCACTACACTACAATACACGTTCTCCTGGCGCTATTCCTAGTCTTACTACTGATATACATCTAAGCGATGTGGGGAGGCTGCTGGTCGCCATTCCAGAGTATGTACGGAGGGTATGGCGGTCTCGGCTCCGTAAGTGTTATATATAGAGAACCACAATGCGAGGCGCGGGTTGCTCATTGAACTCAGATGATAAGCCCGTACTTTGCTGGGGGGTTGGGTACGCCTTTCGGTGTAAATGCTTATAGTAAGTCCACTATCTTCACCATTGCTCTGCATGCTAAATAGGGAAGGCTATGGAATGGGAGCTGCTTCGAACCCTGCCATGTACGGCATAAGTGCTATGGGTATCGGTAATCCGTACGCTTACACAGGCGGGGTGAGTTCAGTGACACAAAGGAGGCGATACGTGTGATTTGGAGCTGACGAAGCCGTAGTATGGCTTGCCTTATTGAGCACTGTGCTGATGGTGTTTATAAGTTGCTGTACGCAGAAGAGATGTATCGATACATGCACATGTCATGCATTCTCTTGCTCTGCTATGAGGTATCTCGTGACCATCAACGTCTTGCCTGGTGATACAATCCCTCCCATTGGGATCGGCATGTCGATAGTGTTTGCAGCCCAGACACCCACCACCCACTTTTTCCCGTTTCCCTCCAACATCCTCATGCGCATCACCTGCGGGTCGACCCCAAGCCTCGGGCCGTCTACCGCCCGGGGCTGAAGCACCACCAGCACACGCTCGCGTTCCTCGTGTTCCAAAGTGGTGGAAGATTTTGCATGGACGTCACACCAAAATAAAAGTGTATCGTGCACCTGCCCGACCGCCTCCACTGGTGAGAGGACGATGTCAGCCGATTGATGGATATGTTGCCTTGCCGTGGGAGGGGATGGCTGAGCACTGTCGTGTTGGCGTTTGCGGTCCGCTGAACGATAGGTGGGAAAGAGAGTGTTTTGTAGAGAGGTATAGAAGAGGGTTTGTGAAGCCTTGGCAGAGGAGAGGAGGTTTGCAAGCTGAACCGACGGGGGCATGGCTCTGTACTGCTTCAGCGCGAGTACGACCTGGATAGTCAGGGAACGTACCGAGCATTAGGCCAATTGGCGACTCTCTTTCCTCGTGGCGACACGCCCACCCCTTCATCTTCTTCTGCGACTACAGCCTTCTTTCTCCCCATCATTTCCTCCGTCGCCTTGTCCGACAGCTTTGTGGCAGCCAGTGTCACTAGCGGAGTCTTCTTTTCGTCCTCGAGAGGATCGCGTTTAATCACCTGTTCAAAAGGCGCGGTGACGGGCGCAAAATCCTTGCCTCGTGTATTAGGCTTTGTGTCATGCTGCTGGACAATCGGTGGGGCACGAAGGCCGAGGGGCACGAGGCTGGACGAAGCCAGAGCAGGCTTATACCCCCGTGAGATTGAGGGTGACGAGAAGCGAGGGGGCTGTCGCATGGGACCAGGAGAGCCGGCTGATCTGGGGTTCAGAGGGGTTGTCTGTCCATCTTGAACCAGTTCCAGGCGGGCAGGGTGGACAGAAGCTGGTGACCCGGTCGATACCATCCGCTCACTTCCC
The DNA here is from genome assembly GCA_036426225.1 of Cryptococcus sp. DSM 104548. Lineage (NCBI taxonomy): Eukaryota > Fungi > Basidiomycota > Tremellomycetes > Tremellales > Cryptococcaceae > Cryptococcus > Cryptococcus maquisensis. The sequence goes on from CP144042.1 coordinate 427,963, forward strand.
TCGTTCCCATCTGATCTCAGCTCAAGCCTGGCCGATACTGTTGTAGTCCGCCCGCTTGCACCCTGTTCCCCACGCACTGCTTCTCGTGCAGGATTTGAAACATCAGGAGGCTTGAAACTTCCAGGTGTCACGGCAGTGCGCGGTCTCTTTGTGGACTTGGAGCCGAGGGAGAAGTTGAATGCGGAGGCGGAGACGGGTCTTTTGGACGACGAGGGATCAGGGGGCGGGAAGCTTGGGGGCATGGTGGCCGTCGAGATGGCCTGTGTGGGGTGGAAATGTGATTCGGAGGATCATGTATGTCGCTGAGTGGAATAAGATACGAAAGAAAGAGATCCCGTCATCTTTCATCCACCATCTATCTGTATCATGGATTTCATGATGGTGCTTTTAGGCAGGGCGGACGTCGCCGCCAGCTCTGGGTCTTGAGAAGTCAGCCTCGAAGACGAGGGATGTTTCGACAAACTAAGCATCGCCGGCCTCTACAAGACACAGTACAGCCAGCCGCCTGAACCTGGTATAACACTGCTATCAGACGCGAACGCCAGCAAACGCCGAAATACAGAAGACACAAAGTAGCAACAGCAGCTCGCCATGGCCGACCAAAAGATTGCTCAAGTCCAAGGACAATTGCAGTCCGAGACTGTAGCTTTCCAGAAGATCGAGAATGGTAAGTCAGCCTGAATCTCTCTCGTATCTCTGTACTGATACGCTTTTGCAGAGCTCGCGGGCATCATTGAAGCGAGACAGAGACTGGACTCTCAGTTGTCAGAGAACGAGCTTGTCCTGAAAGTACGAATCTTGCCCAATCGATGTCGTCTATGATAGCTAATCAGAGATGACAGGAATTCAACATCCTTAAACCTCACAACACTGTCTACAAGCTGATAGGCCCTGGGCTAGTTCCGCAAGATGCGGCCGAGGCGAAAGTGAACGTAGAGAAGCGTTTGGAGTTTATAAAAAGTGAAATGTGAGTATCCTGTTCTGTGCAGGGAAGCGAAGCTATACTGATGATGGCAAAGTCAAAGAGTGGAGGCGCAGTTGAAGGAGTCCGAGACCAAAGCGGCGAGAAAGAGAGAAGATGTACGTTCACTGGATCGTCATTGCTCCTCCGCACGCTGACAATACCACAGATCATTCTTCTACAGCAACAGTTCCAGGGTTTGCAAGCACCCAACGGTGGTCCTCAATAGATAGGATGTATAATACAGAGGCCACACTGCGCGACAATGCATGAATTTCGTATATGTTTACACAAGTGCCGGGTGCAAGAACACAAATACAACTACGACGAAGCAAAACACCGAACCCGGGTCTCTTGTATGGACGACCTTGATGCGAATTAAAGGATGATAATGGTGCTCGTATATCTAAACCATACCACACTGGAACTGGGAAAGACGTTCACTCCAAGAGCATGTGGTTGGAGCCGCTGCCTACTCGCGCCGTCTGCGCATCTTCATCCTCCGACGTAGGTGAATCCACCATCACCGGTCCAGCCCCTTCCTCGCCCGCGTCCACACCCTCCAACTCGACAGCATCCGTATTCAGCTTTTTCAGATCATTCAGATTGAATTTCCACGGCGTTTGCTTCTCTGTTTCTGCGGGTGAGACGAGACTCATCTGTCTGGGGGACATCACCTGTTCCCCAGCGATGTCCCGGAACTCGCCTTCTTCGGGGTCCGAAGAGAGGGAGGTGTTGGTAGTAAGGGGATCGCGAGATGCGTACGAATCCATGGAACCGGACGCGAGGGAGGGGTCGGTAGAGTTGCTGGGAGAGGAGATGGATTGGGACGAGGTACGATTCAGGTGGAGACGGCGCAGTCTACTAGATGTCAGTTGTATATTAACTCGAGCGGGTAACGGGACTGACTTGTTGACGGCACGAACCATGTGGCTGACAATGCGATTAGCACGAGCTCCTCCGAAGCCAGAGAGCGCTTACAAGATCCCGCGGAAAGTGCCAATGGCATGGCTGACTTCCTCTTCTGTCGGCTCCTCAACATGTTTACCAACATCATAGAGGTTCTCATCGGTGCTGATCATGGGGTCCGTCCCTTCGTTTGTCGTCCAACGATGGTCCTACGTATGTTATAGTTGTTGTTCTTGATCCTATGGGTGGAAACTCACTCTGATATCGTTCATCGTTATCCTCTGCTCTGGGTCCTTGCACAACAGCCGTCTCACCAGGTCCTGGAGAGAATCTTCCCAATCGTCAGGTATCCGGGGGCTATTCCAGATTAGTTTTAAGCGTAATGGCCAGTCAACTTACTCTCGCTCCATCACAGCAGCGTAAAGCTCGATGACGTTGGGATAGTTGAACGGCAGCGTTCCTGTGAGCATACAATAGAGCGTGACGCCTAGAGCCCAAATGTCGACGGCTCGCCCATGAAGGTCTGGGGAGGCTGCGTGGTTTGTGAGCAGGATCCCGAGTGGTGTGATGGCAGATCTCACAGCGGAAGCTCTCAGGACTTTGGAAAGCGGGGCTTCCCCTTGACTTGCCAATTCGGTCGTCCCCGTGACGACTAAACATTTCGGATACCCCAAAGTCACAAAGTTTTACGAATTGTCTATCCGCGGACAGCAAGACATTATCGGGCTTGATCTACATTGCCGAATCAGCTTGGGTCCTGTATCTATGAAGCGATAAAGGCGTACATCACGATGAACGACATCATTCGCGTGGAGATACTCGAGCCCAAGGCAAAGTTGCCGAAAATATTCTCTGGTTTGCCAGAGGTCGAAAGGGGGCTGGGCAGTTGCGTGGTCTTGACCTATTTGGACCTTCATCAAAGTACCACCGGGCATGTATTCCAAGACGAGGAATAAGGCGTCCGCTGTGGGGACAGATATCGCCTCGTACAGATGCACAAGCTAGGGTCGTCAGCAGAGGGTTGGTACTTCCTTCCTGTGATCTTACATTAGGGTGACTGCAGTGTTGTCAGTTGTAGCTGTCGGATTCTCGGGAATTGACTCACTCTATCTTTTTCATCACTGCCACCTCTCTTCTAATCAGCCCTAGAGGATCACTGACAGCCTCAGCGGGCGCTTCCTCTTTATGCTCGTCGACCGCGCTTTGTTCACCATTATCACCAATAGCTGGTCCTCTATGAGGGCCGCTTCTGGGACCTCTTAGGGGCCGTCTACTTCTTGCACTGGATCGATGCTTTTCCTGTATAGACTGATGATGCAGTCTAGATTTTGAGAATTCTTTGATCGCCTTCAAACGCCACTCGTCAGATCTCGCACGCAAAATGTGGCTGGCAGACTCACATAATCAGTGCCCGTATTGATATCTGTCGCGAGCTCGACTTTGGCGTACGCGCCTTGCCCGATACAGCCGCCGATTCTGTACTGGTTGATCATGCGCTCGCCGTCTTTACTCGCGGTTTGTGTCCCATCTATGGTCTCGCGGACGCGATGCACTGAGCTTGCGCGCCGGTGATAGGCCACCCTCGGGCGGAAAGAGGGCGAAGACGGGGAGGGCGAGCGCAGGATGCTATGAGATGCGGAGACGGGGGAGGTGGGGCGAAGAAAGGAAGGGGATGGGGCGGGAGACTCGGTGGGCGGAGAAGGGCGGTGGAGATCGAGAGAGGGGGGGGACTGTGAGACGGCGTGCACAGGCGATGGTTCGGCCAGGGCTTGCAAACCCTCTGGACAGTCGATGGTGGGGTATGGCTCGTGGGCGGGGGCGGGATGAGCGGCGAGGACGAGCTTGCAGACGGTGGGCGAGGGAGGCGACACGACAGTCGCTGGGGGCTGGAGCGATGGGGGGCTCATCCTGAGTCAGGTCTCGTGAAGTACAGAGGCGACAGAGAAAAATGCACAAAAGAATAGAACACCCTTGTGTGAGTCGGGCGCCGGCGAAGAGCCTTAAGCCATCCGCGGCAGCCAATTCCCTTCGCCATGGATAATGAATGGAATACGAACTGGCTGCCCATTGTAGCATGCAAACAGTGGCAGTGTACATTATTAAAGAACATATGAGTACTAGAGCATACTCCGACTACGGTACGTTGCCTTTCGCAATAAACCCCTTCAACGCCTCGTTCATCTCATCGTCCTCGTCATACTGGCTCTCCACGATCTTGTCCTCCGCCCCCTTGCCAGCAGAGGCCGATCGTTGTTTCTCCTCAGCCACCTGGGCAGAAATGTCTGCCCGGATCGACTCTGGGTACAAGAGAGCAAAGGTGAGGTAGGATGTGTGGCCCTTCATCTCGGTGGACGGTTTTGTGATGACACTAGAGGGCAAGGGAACGGGCTCTTTCCAGAACCCAGACAGGTCGGGTGCACCCAAGCTCTCGGTGACAGCTGGGGCAGCATCCTCAGTGGCAGCTTCGAGCTTTCGCTTGGTGCCCGTCTCTCCGTCTGCCGTGGAGTCCTCTTCAGCTTCAAGACCTTTGGCCTTTCGGTTATTCTCCCGCGCCGTCTTGATTTGTACGATACGCCGTTCTTCTTTTCTCAGCTCTTGCTCTTTCAGACTGCCAACGACCGATGATATGGAGTGGAGATATTGGGCATTGTCGGGGAAAGTGACCAGCTCGTGGGTGCGTAAGAGTACTTCTTGAGTTGAGATTTCTGCACAGGGTCAGAATTGAGACGCTCAAGGTCCGCGAGATGCTCACCTTGGAAATTGTGTTCTCGAAGACTTGTAACGGTTCGGGTGACTTGCTCAATACAGGGACTGAAACAGCATATACGGGTGACAGTATCGGTCTGCTTGTACGTCAGCCTCTGTGCAGTATAAGAATGCAAGGAACCCTTGCCCTAAGAGTCTTGACCGCGTGGGGGATAGCTTCCCAGGGAGCTGGGAGATCGAGAAAGACTGCAGGTAATGAGCATGTTCTTGATGAAGGTGCAAAACCGCCTCACTAGCTTCGGCCCCTTGGGCGTCGCCGAACCCGTCTTTGCAGACATTTCGATGTTGCAACCGCACATTACGCAGGCCATGAGACTCGAATTCTTCCAGCGCCGTTTCGAAACGAGGTTTGTGGTACTCGAACGACATGACATGGCCACTCGGCCCCACAGATCTAGACAAACTGTGGGTCATACTTCCACTCCCTGTACCCGCTTCAATCACCTTGCCTCCCACTCTGACCTGAAGTTTCATGGTAATGTAGGATATGTCGGGGAGATAGAGGATCTGTGTTCGATGCGGCAGGGAGAGTGTCCAGAGCTCTGGGGTCGGTCGCAGGAGGTGGAGATAGCCTGAATGAGGTGGAGGCGAATGTACCTACATATGTGATGAGTTGGGTAGTAGATGGACATGACGTCGCAGACTCACTTTGGAGCCAAACTTTTTGCCGATGAAATCATCGTGTGCATATCTGCCGTATTTGTTGTGAAGCGAGCCTCCAGGCTGGACAGTGATGGCACTGAGATTGTCGCGAGCCTGGCAGAAGTCAGCTGGTACAGCAAGTGGTGATAAGCATGCCTACCATGTACAGGATGACGAGATCACCCGCCTCTATATGAGATCGGGAGTGGAATATGGGCCCGGGGACAGACATTGTGGGTCAATTGGAGAACGAGATAGAGACTCCAGCCGCTTCTTGTAGAGCGACATATGTACTACTGGCCAACTTTTTGAGTTACGTAAGCAATGGTATCTTGATTTCGGTGCCTTAGGCTTGACTTTGTTGCCTCGCCTTGCTTTGGAACGCATTCTCGTTGCACGCCGCCCGATACACTACATTGTTCGAATACAGCGCAGCTTGTCCACCATGGAGAACGAGACCAGGCGTCTGCTGCACGCAGTGGCCTTTCCATCGCCCAATGAGCAGTACATGAAGGATCAAGAGACCTTCACCGCACTCTTCAAAGAGCCAGGTATGCAAAGCCTGCCGATGTTGATCATTCTTTCGACTGACCAACTCTAGAATTTCTTGTAACTCTTCAACTTTTGTCTACCGACAGGAGTCTGAGCCACAATGAGCGGCTTATGGCTTCTCTTGTCACCGGTCGCGAGCTGAAGACGAAATGGAGGAACAAAACGTACGCCCCGTGTCCCGCTTTCAGAAACGTATGTGCTGATGACTGGGCATAGCATTGTCCCCGAAGCTCGAAAGCCTGAAATTAGACAGTCGCTGTTTTCTTTCCTGCATGAAGGCGAGCCAAGTGTAAGTATGACGGCGGTGCATCACTCGGATGCTGACCTGAAATGGCCTCTAGATTGCTCGACCTCAGCTTTCACTTTTGGTCGCTATTGCCCGCATCGAATACCCCAAGACTTGGGGTAATCTGCCACAAATCCTCCTGGACGCCCTTACCTCGAGCGCAAGCTGCCTCAACGATCCGTCAAATATTCCTGCCGACGCCGCCGTGGTACTTTTGAATGTTGTCTGGACGATCAATGCTCTGGTCAAAGACTGGCGAACAGTGAGAGTAGCCCAGGGGGCTGCAGTAATGCAGACTTTTGAGCAGGCTTTCACCGGGCCGATGCAGAGCATCATGGAGATCTGGGCGGGGAGTGCGAGGGAAGGAGGTGGTAATGCGGTATTGGAAGAGGCTGGAAGGTATGCTTTCAAGTGAGTGATCTTTGATATCTTGTTTCTTGGACATGCGTTGATCAATCACAGGGTTCTCGCGCGGTTTTGTCACTGGAATTGGGCGAAAGCCAAGGGCATCCAATCTCCTGAATCGATTCAACGGATTACTGCTCTCCTTCAACACACCGTTCACTATGCCCCTGTCCTACAGAATAACCGTATACATATGATCTCCTCCGGTACGGCCTCGGACAAAGTCCTTCGCTCAGCAAACAAGCACCTGCGATCAATCGGCAAATGGTGGCGAGTGATGATTGCTACGGACCCAAAGCGGTTCTGTGCTGTAGAGGGGGTTACGTCGGGCGTAGGATGGTGGTGGAGTGCTGTTGGGGGCGTGGTGGCCAACTCGGATGGGGCGGTCGCAAACGATGGTGGGTCAATGCAAGGACGGAAACCGGGCTGACAGTTGTAGATTCCGATAATTGCCAGTACCCAAAGAGGTTTTTGCTCTTGGGTCTGCTCCTTTTCAAGGATATACTTCCGATCCTCGCGGCGGACCATCATCACAGTCCGTATGATCTCCCCAGTTGTAGACGACGACTAACACTCTTCTAGTCTTCACACCTGAATTCATCCTTTCAGCCTTCCATCTACTGGTTGATAAGCTGTTGCCCCTAACTTCTACCGACTTGGAGGATCTTGAAGATGAGCCAGAAGAGTGGCTTATCAGAGAGAGCAATGACGAAGAGGCTTGGGCATTTGAATTCAGAGTACGGCGTGCGCTCTCTAGTTTTCGAGTTGACTGACATCGGGTAGCCTTGCGCAGAACGAGTTCTCATCTCCCTCAACAATGCTTGCCGTAATGTACCCAAAGAGAACAAAGTGATAGAACCGGCTATGCTGAAAATGATTGCTGAAACGGAAGGTACGTATAGACAGACCAGAATGGCCGCTGATCAGCGCAGGCGTCTCTCCGAATGAGCTTCATAGCGTTCTGAGGCTTGAAGCGATTTACTGCACCCTGGGCCGTCTCAGTCGATCCATGGCATCGTATGGAGGTATAGACATCAATAGTCTTCTAACTCAGATGGGTTCATGGATTGGCCAAGATTATCCCCTGTCAGTCATTTTAGGGGCTTGAGACATATATGCTGACGCGTGCCTTTATTAGCCATCGCATCGTCAAACGGCGTGTTGCCTGGCTGATAGGAGAATGGGTCACCGCAGAAGAGGACTCTGCAAAGCTTCCAGTGGTCTGGCAGATGCTCATGTATCTGCTCTCTGAAAGAAGCTCCTCTTCAGACAAGGCGGTCAATTTGACCAGTGCCATCGCTGTCAAAGAATGTGTCGACCTTTGGGAGCTTCCTATCGACTATTTCTTGCCATATCTGGAGCAGACCGTACATGAGCTGTGAGTACCGTTGGTTTCCTGGTGTACGGCGATCCTGACCGAAATTGCTACAGTATCAAGTTGCTCGGAGAGGCATGCACTCTGGATGGAAAGAAATATGTCAATGAGGCTATTGGCGTTGTAATTGAAAGAGTTGGAGACAAAGTTTGTCATTTGATTGTCTCTTGCGACACGTGCTTACTATTGGAAAGATGCTGCCGTACTTGCCGTCTGTTGCGCAATCCATTCCTGTCCTTTGTAAGCATGGTTCGGCTCGATTCAAACAAGATTGCTGATGATACCACAGGGTCAAGCGCCGGCGGCCTGGAGGGAGAGTGGTTATTTAAAGCGTCTTTGGTCGTTCTCAGCACCAAATTGGTCACTGTATGTCAAGTCCAAGTACCTAAGACCCTTGCAGCCATCAAGCTGATGTCATGTAGGCTGCAAAGGACAGGTCTGGCGAGTTGATGGATCTCATAATTCCTCTCATTGAGGAGAGCCTGCAGCCCCCCGCCAAGGAGTTCTTCGAAGAAGATGGTCTTATCCTGTACGTTGTAATGAAGCCAGCACCTCTGACTATTCACTGACCCCCTCTAGCTGGCAAACTGCTCTCTACAATGCCGCCTCGCCATATCAACCAACTCCATCAACAGGTCTAATTCGCCTCCTTCCGGGACTTCTTGTGGTTCTAGGTGAAAACATGGATTTGTTATCAACACTTCTTGGACTTGTCGATTCGTATCTTCTCCTTGATGCCCAGAATGTCACCCAGGTACCTTACCACACCCAATAACCTTTTATTTCTGATGGCTGATACAAATTCACAGGAATACGGGCAAGCTTTGGCATCCTCACTTTCGAAAGCTCTAGTAACCAGCAACTCCAATGTTGGTCCTGTTGTGAGGATCCTTGAAACGCTGGTGTTGTGGATTTCCCTGGCTCCTATCCCCTCTCTCTGCCCTCATATCCTACAATCAGGCATATTCCACCAGATCACGCAATCTCTTGAAGACGACAAAGCGTCCGGCCAAATACTGGCCGCCTACCTCGACGTTCTCGCCAGAATCGCTATATCAGATGCCGGAATCTTTCTGCAAATTGTGGCCGATGCGGCAGCAATGGAGCAGAAGGACCCTCATCAGTTATTGGATGAGGTTCTCGACGCTATTTGGAGAAACTTTGATTATGTTGGGGGAACCAAGATGAGAAAGGCTGTTGCAATGGGTGTGGGGTCTCTGCTACTGTCTGGTAATCAGCAAGTGATGGAGAGATTTGATGGTGAAATCAGTAAGCCTGAACTTTTGGTTCTGGCTAATAGACTATTGACATTTGTTGGTCAACAGTGAACATATTCTTGGATGTCCTTGGGGAGACTCAGAGCGACGAGGCTGAAGGCAAGTAAGTGGAACCAGTCTTAGCCATAGAGTAATCAGACAAAGCTAATTTCCACCGTGTTTCCAGTGGTGTCTTGTCCTGGGGTGATGAGCATGCCGTTGTTTGGAGCGATATGCAGGGTATGTGATGCTAGTGATAGTTAGATGATGCTGACCCATATGCAGGTACACCAGAGGGTGTGCGACGCATTGCAGTTGAGAGCAAAGATCCAGCTTACGCTGCCCCACTTAAACCCTTCATCATACAGACTGTGACTCAGGGGATGACAATGGGGTTGCTGCCGTACTGGGAGAAGGCTGATGAAGGGACCAAAAACAGTCTGGAAAAGTTCCTTGCATAGGCAATACACACAACCTAGATGCTTTCTTTACAACAAGCTCATTCAATGCATTGCACTGTGACATCATCAACATATTTAAGTGACCAACTTATCAGAACTGGAAAGCACAAAAGGCCTTCCTCAATGTAACACCTGAGGTTGACCACCACATTCTGACCCTCTTTGATTTCCAATTCACATAAGGAATAGGTGCCATCCTGGCACCCAGCTGCATTTCCTGGTGGCCTTGCCTTGTCCCATGCAAAAGACAGAGTGATGTGATAACAACAACACTCTTTAGCTTGTGAGACTGTGGTGTTCAGGCCTGACCCAGAGGGACAGCTGGAGTAATCAACCAAGTGTAATGTGGTTTAGTCCAGGTGTTTGCTTAGGCGATGCTGCTTGGTGTTGGTTTAGAGAGGCAAGGAGTAGTCAATAGAGGAAGTCAGGGTGAAGAGATGTTCACAAAGAGGTCTCAATCCCGGCTCCCAGGCTTCCTTATGTACATGAAAGTAGACAAGGAGTGAGTGACAAGTCAATTATGCAAGGCATCTGCAAGAAGTCTACAAGAAGGAACAGATAAGAGTAGAAGTTGCTCAGCAAGTTGTGCAAGAAGATAAGAGCTATTGCACAGAGAAACAAGGATTCAGAGATAGCAGTCTCAGCGTGAGCGAGTAGGTTGCACAGCCCTACAAGTGAGTCAAAAAGATAAGACAAAAGTAAGAAAGAGATACAGTCACAAGAAGTAGAGTCCATGGGGCATGGTAGGTGGCTGGCACACTACAAAGAGGGGGCAAAGGGATGTTCATGCATGAGAAGAGGTCTCCATCCCTGCTCTCAGGCTTCCTTATATACATGAGAGTCTTGACATAGACATGTCTACAACACTAGACGACATATGCACAAGACAGAGATGAAAACATAGAAGAAGGCGCAGCCAGGTGCAAGGAAAGCTCAACAATAGAAAGAGGAGGTGCGTACACTAATGTCTGTTGGCATACACTAAGATGAGAGACTTTACACTACTGGGGACAAAGACTGAGACAAAGATATAGATGTAGGCAAAGGCATAATTGTCACGGCAAGGTAGGAGAGATGAGGGTGTAGGACAGGCTAGGGTGAGGGCAAGGGCATAGTGATGGGGGTGGCAACTATGGTGACTGTGGCGAGGCTGTGATGACTGTGGTCTATAGCTAGGATGACTGTAGAAGAGGGACCTTGCCTAGGTTGTTAACCTCGGACGTGCATTGACAGGTCGATAAAGAAGAAGAGAAAGAAGAAGAGAAAGAAGAAGAAAGAGCTATGAACAAAGCAACCGTTCCTACGCACAGTCCTCCCTCCATGCACACAGCGTTCCACGATGCGGCTTGGAGCTCCTGCTTCGTACCTTTGGTCCTCTGTGGACGATGCCTCCCCCCGGAGCACCACCACTATGACTCCCGCAGATACTGTGACAGGCATATACCTAGATGGATCATGGGGCATACCAGATGTAGGTCACACTACATCAGGCAAAAGCATAGATGTAGACAGACCATGGGGCATACCAGACGCTGGTCACACTACATGTCCCAACCTGTTTGATAGACAAAGATAGTGAGGAAGAGGGCCTATGCACCAATGTTGACAAGAGCATCATTTGTTTGGGTGTTTTGAAGAGGTAGACAAGGTGTCTGAGGAGGTGAGTTATTTGTGGGGTGTGGGTGTATGGGGTGTGGGGTGTGGGGTGCGGGGTGTGGGGTGTGGGGTGTGATTGTTGATTGATAGAGGAGTAGAGAGAGTTGTGGGTGCAGGACAAAGAAGACAAAAGTCTGAGCGGGGTGGCAGGTGGCAGGCTTGCATAAGCGTGCTGTTGGAATAACAGGGCTTGTAGCAAAAGTAAAGAATGATAGAAAGTGAAGGAACAAAGGATGATAAAAGAGGGAGAAAGGGTAATAAAGATGTTGTTTTTGTTTTGTTATGTTATGTTGATTGGAGGATAATGAAGAGTGCGCCGTTTGAACACTGAGGTTTGCAACACTGAGAAAGGAAGCTAATAGAGGGTAGAGTAGAGATGGTAAAAGTAGCGCCAAGAAGAGGCAAATAGGAAAAGGGATTTGTGTTTTAGTTTTGGTTTCCTTGCCCAGAGAGAGCATGACAAAAGAGAGGCTGTGAATTATCACAAAGGACCTCAAAGAAGGAAGAAGAGGTTGATGATGATGCAAAAAACTGCTTGGTTTTGCTAGCATATGTTGGAATGGAGCTGCTCTGATAAAGCATTGATGTCAAAGAGTGGTTATGGGTTTTTCCAGTTTCTTCAGCCTTTGCTGCTTCCGCGTTTTGGTTATCCTTCTATCTCTGTAGTTTTGTGCCGCCTTTGGACTTTCAGCCTTTTGAACTTGTGTGTTTCATTGTGCAACTGTCTTGCTTTGCAGGGACAGATGACTCAAGCTCAGTGATTGAAGTTGGTTTCTCATCCATCTTTCTTCTTCCCTTATCCTACTCTTGTCTTCTGTCCCTGTGAGTACAACCTCTTCTTGTCTTTGGCTTTTTAAGACTGACTCCTGGACAGCATCCCTATATTCTCATTTGGTCTTCCTTCTGGTGCATATATTGATGATCTTTGTCCAGATACATGCAAACAAGGTACTTATTTGCTTCTCACAACTGACAACACTGTCTGATACTGCGGAGTGACACCAACACTTCCAGTCAACGAGGAGGATGGTGTAAGGGCTTGCCTCATACCCCTCAATACAAGTTCAATCCTGGCTTTCAAAGACGGATACCAGTGAGCACTATTGGACTTGTACCAGGATAAGCAAGCTTATGTTGAAGGGCAGCCTGTAGTGTTGGAGGTTAGAACTCTGGTAAAGAAGAAGCACTTCTGTTATGCAGGAGGTGACCTGTTCAAACCATGAGGAAAGACAGAAGAACTCCAACAAACAAGAAGCACCGGAAGTGATGTTTACATAACTGAAGTCACATGCTTGAAGGACTCTGTTGGGCTCATGCGCGCACAGACTGGGAGAACACTTTGGGCTTGTTCTTTCTTCTTCTTGCCCGTTGTTGTTCTTCTCCTTGGCCTTCAGCATATTGCTAAGGTGTCTGTGTGTGCTTGTGGGTTCGTTTCTATATAACAAATTGTACATATCACTTACACCTGGGCAGGTCTGTTGTTAGGTATTGACCTTCTGTCCAGGTGAGCTTCTTGCCCATTGTTGTTCTTCTCCTCAGCCTTCAGCATATTGCTAAGGTGTTTGTGTGTACTTGTCCATTGTTAGGTATTGACCTCTGCCCAGGTCTCCGCTCTCTTTTGTCTGTGTGATGTACATGAATTGGGGTCCTGTTTGCTGTTCAGGATACACCACCCCACCGCCGCTTGTCCCTCTGCCGTTCTTCACCACTCTCCACTGCTCTACCACTATTTCCCAACCGCTCTTGCCCCAATGAGGTCATCTAGCAATATGCAGGTGTCCTACAGAGATGAGGTTTGTAAAGTGCAGTGCCACTATGCCCAACAAAAGAGATGGTAGTGTCAAAATTGTGAGGAGGGGAGTTAAAGTCTGTAGAGTAGACAATGATAGGACCTTTGTGGAGGCCAAAGGTGGAGAAGTATGGGTTTTTAAAAAGCATGGATAGGGCTTTGTCCATCTGGGGAAGCGGATATTGATCAGTTGCTGTGGCGTTGTTCACCTTTTAGTAATTGTCACAAAAGTGATCTTCCTTTTCTGAAAAGCTAATATCTTGGAGAATGCCCTTGGGGAGTTGAGCACATTGAGAATGATATGCTCAAGGGGCTTGGTGGTAGTTGTGCTGATGACTTTTTGACCTTCAGGAGAAGGAGAAAAGAGCCGAGCCTGGCAGGTTGTCAATAATGAGTATTAATATGTGTCAGAGTCCTGCTCTATATGATCAGTTTGTCAGGATAAATGATCCAATCTGTGCCTGTGCCTGTGCCTGTGCCTGTGCCTGGGTGGCTGTGAAGAGTAGATCTAGCCAGGGCTGTGTAAAGCTGTGCATTGCTGTGCTGTGAGGGTGGAGGCTGAGTAAGCAGAAAGGGTTTGAGCAACATATAAATACCACCTAGTTTAGACATCTTTCCACCCATGCAATCTAGGAATAGCGAGACACTTGACACAGCTTGCTCAAGCTCCACCACCAGACACAACCTTCCAACAGGTAAAGGTGGTTCTCCTTGTTGGTGCTCTGTATCATGTCTTGTGAGTTGTTGTAGAAGCTCCATTGGGGATTAATGCTCCTGGTCAATCTCCAGCTGCTTGTCACCTTCAGCATCATCTTGTGTTGTGGATGGAGTGCCAATATGGTCAGGCATCTCTGAGATTGGATCCTCCACTATTATATCCTTTGCAGTGGCAACTGCTTCTTTAAGAAAAATGCTCTTCCCTGCAGAGGTCTGGGGAAGAACCAGTGTCTTGGGTGTGACCATATCTCTGGTGACTTGTATTTTCCTTGTCACCTCATCCAACACCCTGTAACTTGAGGTGCTGCTATCACTTGCATAGCCCATGAATCTCCCTGGGCAATAACAAGGGTGCAGTTTATTTGTGTTGGTGTGGTCTCTGAAGAAGACTTTCTGACCAAAGGCATGAAGACAGGTGAAGAGTAGGCACTTGCCAAACCAACTCTCAAATGGAATGGTCATGTCGCTGCCAAAAGAGCAGTTGTGACAGAAGGCAATGTATTTGGCAGCTTCACCCCAGAGGTTGTCTGGAAGTCCAGTCTCAACCAGCAGTGTCCTCACACCATTGAGGATGAAGAGGTGTGCTCTCTCAACCCTTCCATTTTGAACATGTGTGTAAACCACCTGCCTATGGCTAGATGATCTCACTGGAGGGAGGGAGGAAGCGAACGGCTGGGGAGCGGACGGAGGAACGGCGAATAACGGCAAAGTGTAGCGAAGGGGCAGTGTATTCCTGGACAGCAAACAGGACCCCAATACATGTATGTCACACAGACAAGAACAAGCGGCGACCTGGGCTGAAGTCAATACCTAGCAAAGACAACTGCCCAGATGTAAGTAATATGTACAATTTGATATGTAGAAACAGACTCACGAAATAATCAAGAAAATAGTTAAGTCAATAAGAGGAGGGAGAAAATGAAAGCCCAGGCCACATTACTAATTTTCCACAACATCCACCATATCCAGATACAGCTCATCATTGCCTAGATATTCCTCCCAGGCTTCCTGCCAACCCTCATATCTCTCTGCTTTATCTCTACTCATCCACTGACCACCAACACGTTCTCCCTCAATTCTCACTTTCACCTGACGCACCCCTGGATGTTGTTTGTTGGGACAAAGTTCCAGTATTTCAATGACTTGCAGTACCCGGGGAGCCCGCTGTTGATTCAAGGATAACACCGTGGGCTGAATATCCAGATGATATGTCAAAGACACCTTGAAAGGCTTGAGCAACAAGGCATGGCAATGATTAGTAGAGGTGGATTTGGATAAGACAAGATTGAGGTTGTAGAGGGATTGCTCTGGGAAGGCTGCAGTGATGCCATAAGGACCTTCCCAACGAGGAACTATTTTGGCAGTTGGACAGGGGGCAGAGATTTCATACTTGTACCTAAAGTCCTTGGTGTTGAGATATATCAAGTCCCCAACCTTGTAGACCACTTCGGGGCGTTGATGCCGATTTGCTTGAATAGCTTGAGAGTTCTTTGCCAACAACAATGCATCCTGTGCCGCCTTCTCCTCCAACTCCATGCGCGACGCCGCCATCCTCCATTCTTCTTCACTCAGTCGCACTAAACCATATTCTCGCCATTCCTTTGTTGGAAGGTTGTGTCTGGTGGTGGAGCTTGAGCAAGCTGTGTCAAGTGTCTAGCTATTCCTAGATTGCATGGGTGGTAAAGATGTCTAAACTAGGTGGTATTTATATGTCGCTCAAACCCCTTCTGCTTACTCAGCCTCCACCCTCACAGCACAGCAATGCACAGCTTTACACAGCCCCAGCTTAATCTACTCTACACAGCCACCCAGGCACAGGCACAGATTGGATCATTTATCCTGACACTCCCCCTTGATCCAATCTCTTCATACCCAGGAGCTGACAAAGTTTCTGGAAAGACTCAGTAGGCAGGGCCTTTGTGAGAAGATCCGCTATGTTTTCCATTGATGGCACATGTGTGAGAGAGACAGTTTTGTCCTCCACCTTCTCCCGGATGAAGTGATGCCTCATGTCAATGTGTTTTGATTTCTCATGATTGACAGGGTTCTTTGACAAAGCTATAGCTCCAGCATTGTCATTGAGAAGCTCCAGTGGACGTTCTCCTAGGCCAGTACCTATGTCCTCCAGAAGAAGCCTAAGCCAGACTGCCTGTTTTGCAGCATCAGCAGAGGCCATGTATTCTGCTTCTGTTGTTGATAATGCCACTGTAGGCTGCCTCCTTGATTTCCAAGCCACTGTACCCCCATACACCTTGAAGATGTACCCTGTAGTGGATCTCCTGGTGTCCATGTCTCCCCCAGTCTGCATCCACATATCCAAGCGCAACCCTTTTGCTGGAGTAGGCATCAAATACCAATTCAAGATCTGTGGTTCCTCTGATGTACCTCAGACAATGTTTGGCAGCCAACCAGTGTGACTCATTCCATTTGCTGATGTACCTTGACAGGACCCCAGCTGCATGGGCAAGATCTGGTCTGGTTACTGTGGCAGCATAAAGGATGGATCCAACCAGCTTTGGATATGGCCGATCCTGTGCCAACTCATGCTCTGTGTCTGTAGCAGGTGTTGGCTTGAAGCCAGAAGGAAGTGGTGTCTTGGCTGGGTTACAGTTTGCCATATCAAACCGGTCCAGCAGTGCCTCCATATAGTGTTCTTGAGACAAGTACAGTTTCTTCTGAACCCTGTTCCTGTGTATGTTGATACCAAGGAAGTACCCTGCAGGCCCTGAGTCTGAGCATTCAAATCTGCTGTTCAGAGCTTCTTTGAACTTGTCCAAGGTCTTCCTTGAGTTACAGGCAATGAGTTGGTCATCTACATGCACAGAGAGCATGAGTAGTTCCCCCTCACAGCGTCGGACATAGAAGCAGGGATCTGCCCTAGTTGGTTGGAGGCCTTGGGAGCGCAGCCACTCATCAAGTGCCTTGTTGAAGCATCTGGGGGACTGTCTGAGGCCGTAGAGGGATTTTTGCAGGAGGAGAACTTTGTTGGCAGGGATATCACTGCCTTCAGGGGGTTCAAGGTGGATAACTTCCTCCAAATCACCGTTCAAGAAGGCAGCCTTGATGTCCACTTGATCACACTCCAGGTCATAGTGGTTCACCAAGGAGAGGAATACTCTGATAGAATCCTTGTGGGCTACAGCAGAGAAGACCTCATTGTAGTCAAGACCAGCACGTTGTGAGAAGCCCTTGGCTACCCATCTGGCCTTGTATGCAGCTGGCTTGCCAGTGTTGCCATCAATCTTCCTGGTATAGACCCATCTGGCCTTCAGTATCCTCTGTCCAGCCATTCTGTCAACCACTTTCCAGACCTTGTATTTCTCCATCTTGGCCAATTCTTCCTGCATGGCCAGTGCCCACTGCTCCCCCCTCACTTGATCGAACAGCATCTTTGTAGCTGTTAGGTGTGTTGGTAGACATGGCATTGAGGGCAATGGCCATGGTACCCCAAGTCTCTGGATCATTGGTCAGAGATAGGGGATCAATGGAGGAGACATCACTGTTTGTCTCATGAGAAGGGCTGGGAGAGGGTGGTAAAGGTGGTTCTCCTTGTTGGTGCTCTGCATCATGTCTTGCCAGTTGTCGTAGAAGCTCCATTGGGGATTGATGCTCCTGGTCAATCTCCAGCTGCTTGTCACCTCTAGCATCATCTTGTGTTGTGGATGGAGTGCCAATATGGTCAGGCATCTCTGAGATTGGATCCTCCACTATTATATCCTTTGCAGTGGGAACTGCTTCTTTGAGAAAAGTGCTCTTCCCTGCAGAGGTCTGGGGAAGAACCAGTGTCTTGGGTGTGACCATATCCCTGGTGACTTGTATTTTCCTTGTCACCTCATCCAACACCCTGTAACTTGAGGTGCTGCTATCACTTGCATAGCCCATGAATCTCCCTGGGCAATAACGAGGGTGCAGTTTGTTTGTGTTGGTGTGGTCTCTGAAGAAGACTTTCTGACCAAAGGCATGGAGACGGGTGAAGAGTAGGCGCTTGCCAAACCAACTCTCAAATGGAATGGTCATGTCGCTGCCAAAGGAGCAATTGCGACAGAAGGCAATGTATTTGGCAGCTTCACCCCAGAGGTTGTCTGGAAGTCCAGTCTCAACCAGCAGTGTCCTCACACCATTGAGGATGGTGAGGTGTGCTCTCTCAACCCTTCCATTTTGAGCATGTGCACCTGGTGGTACCATTGTGTGCTCAATTCCTTTTTCCTTGATATATCTTGCAAATGGACCAGAGGCAAATTCTCCACCTCTGTCTGAACGGACATTCTTCACCCTATGCCCTGTCTGATTCTCAGCATGGTTGACAAAACTCTTGAACGCATGCAAGGCTTCAGATTTGGCCTTGAGCAAGGTGAGGGAGATCCTGTGACTGTAGTCATCATAGACAGTGAGGAAATAGCGCATTCCTCCCCTTGCCATTACTGGTGCTGGTCCCCAGATGTCAATGTGGAGTGTCTCCAGGGGTTTGGAGGCTTTGGTGTCAGGGTTGGGGTGTGAAGGGAGACGGCCAGTTTTTCCTTGTATACAAGCTTCACAGGAGAACTCCTTCAATTCCTCAACTGATGCATCCTTGACCTTGTTATTCACACCTAGTCTACCCTCTTTTGCAAGCCTGAGAAGGCCCTCAATTCCAAGATGCCCTAGTTTTTGATGCCACTCTAGTAGGCTATCAGCAACTTGAGCAATATGGGCATGAGCAGAAAATGGACCTGCCTGGAGAGAGTAGGTTCCATTAGCAAAAGGGGCAGAGAGGTGGACCTTGTTGGTGGAATGGTCAAGGAGCTTTCCTTCTTTGTTGTTGAATATCCAACAAAGCTGAGAAGGTACTTTGTTAACAGCCAAGAGGTTGCACTCCAAACTAGGCACATGGAGCACATTGGTGAGGGTAGTGGTACCAAACTTGACTGTGCCTTGCCCAGATACAGGGAGTATAGTGCCATTCCCAATCTTGACTGTTCTGATGGCAGCTGGGCCATAGTCCTTGAAGAGAGTTTTGTTGAACACCATGTGATGAGATGCTCCTGAGTCCACAACAAAGGTGGTCTCAGAGCTAGTGTGTGCTACAGCTGCTGTGGCATGAAGTGTCACCCCTTGCTCTTCTCTGCCTGAGCTTGGGGAAGTGGCCACATTTGCTTGGCCAGATGTGTTGGTATTGCCCTGGGACTGTCTAGACCCACAGTCCCTAGTATTATGGGTGGACACCCTGTGGATACTGCACCACTTCTCTGTCCATTCCCTAGCCTTATTCTTCCTTGGGTTGTTGCTTCCAAGGGGTTGTGCATTATGCACCCTGTTGGCCATGGCAGAATCCTCAGTGGACCTCCTAGTCCATTCTGCCTGGACTGCTGCTTGCACAGCAGTAGAAGAGAGAGGTTCCCTGAGCCAAAGTGTCTGTTTGACAGTGTTGAAGGACTCAGGAAGAGCCAGTGTCATTGCATATGCCAGCATGCGGTCTGAGAGGTTCTCTCCGCTGCTGTTGATTTGTGCATGGGCTGACCTGATCTCAGCCATACACTTGATGGGATCATCTCCCTCAATTACTGGAGAGGTCCACATCTTCTGCAGGAGGTGGGCCTGCCTAGCCCCAACTGTTGCTGAGTATTGTGATTTCAATTCGTCCCAGAGAGCCTGGCTGTTGGCTGTGTCTACAGAGCGGATCTCTGCAGGCAGAGATGCTTGAACCTCTGGGGACAATGACTTGATAAGGAGGGCAAATGCCTGTCTTGACTTCTTGTACTTCTCTTTGTCCTCTGGAGAAGGCTTTTCTGGGAGGGTGCTTGGGGCACAGATTTCCAGATCTTTGAGGATGAGGGAGGTCTTGATGGACAGTTCCCATTCAGCATAGTTGTGGGGCCCAGTAAGGATAATCCCCCTATAGTAGGAATTGTCTGTCTCTCCAGACATGTTCAGTAATAGGTAGCTGTACTTTGAAGTCAGGGTACAATCCCAAAATTTGATATAGGAAAGACGTCCAGGTAGTACTTAGCTGAAGCAAGGCAAGTTTGCTTAGTGCTCTAGGCGCAGGGACTTGCCACTGGGGTTCCAGATTCTTTCACCACTTGTTTCAAGTAGGACCTGTGGCACACGCAGTATCCAGGACTTTGAATTGTTGAAAGAAGGTGATGGGAGGTGATGGAAGGTGATGGAAAGTGATAGAAGGTGATGGAAAGTGATAGAAGGTGATGGAAGGTGATGGAAGGTGATAGAAGGTGATGGAAGTTTCTCTGAGTTTGCTGTTAGGCAGCAAGGCTCATAACCTGTTGGAAGGTTGTGTCTGGTGGTGGAGCTTGAGCAAGCTGTGTCAAGTGTCTAGCTATTCCTAGATTGCATGGGTGGTAAAGATGTCTAAACTAGGTGGTATTTATATGTCGCTCAAACCCCTTCTGCTTACTCAGCCTCCACCCTCACAGCACAGCAATGCACAGCTTTACACAGCCCCAGCTTAATCTACTCTACACAGCCACCCAGGCACAGGCACAGATTGGATCATTTATCCTGACACTCCCCCTTGATCCAATCTCTTCATACCCAGGAGCTGACAAAGTTTCTGGAAAGACTCAGTAGGCAGGGCCTTTGTGAGAAGATCCGCTATGTTTTCCATTGATGGCACATGTGTGAGAGAGACAGTTTTGTCCTCCACCTTCTCCCGGATGAAGTGATGCCTCATGTCAATGTGTTTTGATTTCTCATGATTGACAGGGTTCTTTGACAAAGCTATAGCTCCAGCATTGTCATTGAGAAGCTCCAGTGGACGTTCTCCTAGGCCAGTACCTATGTCCTCCAGAAGAAGCCTAAGCCAGACTGCCTGTTTTGCAGCATCAGCAGAGGCCATGTATTCTGCTTCTGTTGTTGATAATGCCACTGTAGGCTGCCTCCTTGATTTCCAAGCCACTGTACCCCCATACACCTTGAAGATGTACCCTGTAGTGGATCTCCTGGTGTCCATGTCTCCCCCCCAGTCTGCATCCACATATCCAAGCGCAACCCTTTTGCTGGAGTAGGCATCAAATACCAATTCAAGATCTGTGGTTCCTCTGATGTACCTCAGACAATGTTTGGCAGCCAACCAGTGTGACTCATTCCATTTGCTGATGTACCTTGACAGGACCCCAGCTGCATGGGCAAGATCTGGTCTGGTTACTGTGGCAGCATAAAGGATGGATCCAACCAGCTTTGGATATGGCCGATCCTGTGCCAACTCATGCTCTGTGTCTGTAGCAGGTGTTGGCTTGAAGCCAGAAGGAAGTGGTGTCTTGGCTGGGTTACAGTTTGCCATATCAAACCGGTCCAGCAGTGCCTCCATATAGTGTTCTTGAGACAAGTACAGTTTCTTCTGAACCCTGTTCCTGTGTATGTTGATACCAAGGAAGTACCCTGCAGGCCCTGAGTCTGAGCATTCAAATCTGCTGTTCAGAGCTTCTTTGAACTTGTCCAAGGTCTTCCTTGAGTTACAGGCAATGAGTTGGTCATCTACATGCACAGAGAGCATGAGTAGTTCCCCCTCACAGCGTCGGACATAGAAGCAGGGATCTGCCCTAGTTGGTTGGAGGCCTTGGGAGCGCAGCCACTCATCAAGTGCCTTGTTGAAGCATCTGGGGGACTGTCTGAGGCCGTAGAGGGATTTTTGCAGGAGGAGAACTTTGTTGGCAGGGATATCACTGCCTTCAGGGGGTTCAAGGTGGATAACTTCCTCCAAATCACCGTTCATAGACCCATCTCCAGTATCCTCTTGTACCCATCTGGCCATTCTTGTCCATCAATCTTCATAACCCACTTTCCAGACCTTGTATTTCTCCATCTTGGCCAATTCTTCCTGCATGGCCAGTGCCCACTGCTCCCCCTCACTTGATCGAACAGCATCTTTGTAGCTGTTAGGTGTGTTGGTAGACATGGCATTGAGGGCAATGGCCATGGTACCCCAAGTCTCTGGATCATTGGTCAGAGATAGGGGATCAATGGAGGAGACATCACTGTTTGTCTCATGAGAAGGGCTGGGAGAGGGTGGTAAAGGTGGTTCTCCTTGTTGGTGCTCTGCATCATGTCTTGCCAGTTGTCGTAGAAGCTCCATTGGGGATTGATGCTCCTGGTCAATCTCCAGCTGCTTGTCACCTCTAGCATCATCTTGTGTTGTGGATGGAGTGCCAATATGGTCAGGCATCTCTGAGATTGGATCCTCCACTATTATATCCTTTGCAGTGGGAACTGCTTCTTTGAGAAAAGTGCTCTTCCCTGCAGAGGTCTGGGGAAGAACCAGTGTCTTGGGTGTGACCATATCCCTGGTGACTTGTATTTTCCTTGTCACCTCATCCAACACCCTGTAACTTGAGGTGCTGCTATCACTTGCATAGCCCATGAATCTCCCTGGGCAATAACGAGGGTGCAGTTTGTTTGTGTTGGTGTGGTCTCTGAAGAAGACTTTCTGACCAAAGGCATGGAGACGGGTGAAGAGTAGGCGCTTGCCAAACCAACTCTCAAATGGAATGGTCATGTCGCTGCCAAAGGAGCAATTCGCGACAGAAGGCAATGTATTTGGCAGCTTCACCCCAGAGGTTGTCTGGAAGTCCAGTCTCAACCAGCAGTGTCCTCACACCATTGAGGATGGTGAGGTGTGCTCTCTCAACCCTTCCATTTTGAGCATGTGCACCTGGTGGTACCATTGTGTGCTCAATTCCTTTTCCTTGATATATCTTGCAAATGGACCAGAGGCAAATTCTCCACCTCTGTCTGAACGGACATTCTTCACCCTATGCCCTGTCTGATTCTCAGCATGGTTGACAAAACTCTTGAACGCATGCAAGGCTTCAGATTTGGCCTTGAGCAAGGTGAGGGAGATCCTGTGACTGTAGTCATCATAGACAGTGAGGAAATAGCGCATTCCTCCCCTTGCCATTACTGGTGCTGGTCCCCAGATGTCAATGTGGAGTGTCTCCAGGGGTTTGGAGGCTTTGGTGTCAGGGTTGGGGTGTGAAGGGAGACGGCCAGTTTTTCCTTGTATACAAGCTTCACAGGAGAACTCCTTCAATTCCTCAACTGATGCATCCTTGACCTTGTTATTCACACCTAGTCTACCCTCTTTGCAAGCCTGAGAAGGCCCTCAATTCCAAGATGCCCTAGTTTTGATGCCACTCTAGTAGGCTATCAGCAACTTGAGCAATATGGGCATGAGCAGAAAATGGACCTGCCTGGAGAGAGTAGGTTCCATTAGCAAAAGGGGCAGAGAGGTGGACCTTGTTGGTGGAATGGTCAAGGAGCTTTCCTTCTTTGTTGTTGAATATCCAACAAAGCTGAGAAGGTACTTTGTTAACAGCCAAGAGGTTGCACTCCAAACTAGGCACATGGAGCACATTGGTGAGGGTAGTGGTACCAAACTTGACTGTGCCTTGCCCAGATACAGGGAGTATAGTGCCATTCCCAATCTTGACTGTTCTGATGGCAGCTGGGCCATAGTCCTTGAAGAGAGTTTTGTTGAACACCATGTGATGAGATGCTCCTGAGTCCACAACAAAGGTGGTCTCAGAGCTAGTGTGTGCTACAGCTGCTGTGGCATGAAGTGTCACCCCTTGCTCTTCTCTGCCTGAGCTTGGGGAAGTGGCCACATTTGCTTGGCCAGATGTGTTGGTATTGCCCTGGGACTGTCTAGACCCACAGTCCCTAGTATTATGGGTGGACACCCTGTGGATACTGCACCACTTCTCTGTCCATTCCCTAGCCTTATTCTTCCTTGGGTTGTTGCTTCCAAGGGGTTGTGCATTATGCACCCTGTTGGCCATGGCAGAATCCTCAGTGGACCTCCTAGTCCATTCTGCCTGGACTGCTGCTTGCACAGCAGTAGAAGAGAGAGGTTCCCTGAGCCAAAGTGTCTGTTTGACAGTGTTGAAGGACTCAGGAAGAGCCAGTGTCATTGCATATGCCAGCATGCGGTCTGAGAGGTTCTCTCCGCTGCTGTTGATTTGTGCATGGGCTGACCTGATCTCAGCCATACACTTGATGGGATCATCTCCCTCAATTACTGGAGAGGTCCACATCTTCTGCAGGAGGTGGGCCTGCCTAGCCCCAACTGTTGCTGAGTATTGTGATTTCAATTCGTCCCAGAGAGCCTGGCTGTTGGCTGTGTCTACAGAGCGGATCTCTGCAGGCAGAGATGCTTGAACCTCTGGGGACAATGACTTGATAAGGAGGGCAAATGCCTGTCTTGACTTCTTGTACTTCTCTTTGTCCTCTGGAGAAGGCTTTTCTGGGAGGGTGCTTGGGGCACAGATTTCCAGATCTTTGAGGATGAGGGAGGTCTTGATGGACAGTTCCCATTCAGCATAGTTGTGGGGCCCAGTAAGGATAATCCCCCCTATAGTAGGAATTGTCTGTCTCTCCAGACATGTTCAGTAATAGGTAGCTGTACTTTGAAGTCAGGGTACAATCCCAAAATTTGATATAGGAAAGACGTCCAGGTAGTACTTAGCTGAAGCAAGGCAAGTTTGCTTAGTGCTCTAGGCGCAGGGACTTGCCACTGGGGGTTCCAGATTCTTTCACCACTTGTTTCAAGTAGGACCTGTGGCACACGCAGTATCCAGGACTTTGAATTGTTGAAAGAAGGTGATGGGAGGTGATGGAAGGTGATGGAAAGTGATAGAAGGTGATGGAAAGTGATAGAAGGTGATGGAAGGTGATGGAAGGTGATAGAAGGTGATGGAAGTTTCTCTGAGTTTGCTGTTAGGCAGCAAGGCTCATAACCTGTTGGAAGGTTGTGTCTGGTGGTGGAGCTTGAGCAAGCTGTGTCAAGTGTCTAGCTATTCCTAGATTGCATGGGTGGTAAAGATGTCTAAACTAGGTGGTATTTATATGTCGCTCAAACCCCTTCTGCTTACTCAGCCTCCACCCTCACAGCACAGCAATGCACAGCTTTACACAGCCCCAGCTTAATCTACTCTACACAGCCACCCAGGCACAGGCACAGATTGGATCATTTATCCTGACACTCCCCCTTGATCCAATCTCTTCATACCCAGGAGCTGACAAAGTTTCTGGAAAGACTCAGTAGGCAGGGCCTTTGTGAGAAGATCCGCTATGTTTTCCATTGATGGCACATGTGTGAGAGAGACAGTTTTGTCCTCCACCTTCTCCCGGATGAAGTGATGCCTCATGTCAATGTGTTTTGATTTCTCATGATTGACAGGGTTCTTTGACAAAGCTATAGCTCCAGCATTGTCATTGAGAAGCTCCAGTGGACGTTCTCCTAGGCCAGTACCTATGTCCTCCAGAAGAAGCCTAAGCCAGACTGCCTGTTTTGCAGCATCAGCAGAGGCCATGTATTCTGCTTCTGTTGTTGATAATGCCACTGTAGGCTGCCTCCTTGATTTCCAAGCCACTGTACCCCCATACACCTTGAAGATGTACCCTGTAGTGGATCTCCTGGTGTCCATGTCTCCCCCCCAGTCTGCATCCACATATCCAAGCGCAACCCTTTTGCTGGAGTAGGCATCAAATACCAATTCAAGATCTGTGGTTCCTCTGATGTACCTCAGACAATGTTTGGCAGCCAACCAGTGTGACTCATTCCATTTGCTGATGTACCTTGACAGGACCCCAGCTGCATGGGCAAGATCTGGTCTGGTTACTGTGGCAGCATAAAGGATGGATCCAACCAGCTTTGGATATGGCCGATCCTGTGCCAACTCATGCTCTGTGTCTGTAGCAGGTGTTGGCTTGAAGCCAGAAGGAAGTGGTGTCTTGGCTGGGTTACAGTTTGCCATATCAAACCGGTCCAGCAGTGCCTCCATATAGTGTTCTTGAGACAAGTACAGTTTCTTCTGAACCCTGTTCCTGTGTATGTTGATACCAAGGAAGTACCCTGCAGGCCCTGAGTCTGAGCATTCAAATCTGCTGTTCAGAGCTTCTTTGAACTTGTCCAAGGTCTTCCTTGAGTTACAGGCAATGAGTTGGTCATCTACATGCACAGAGAGCATGAGTAGTTCCCCCTCACAGCGTCGGACATAGAAGCAGGGATCTGCCCTAGTTGGTTGGAGGCCTTGGGAGCGCAGCCACTCATCAAGTGCCTTGTTGAAGCATCTGGGGGACTGTCTGAGGCCGTAGAGGGATTTTTGCAGGAGGAGAACTTTGTTGGCAGGGATATCACTGCCTTCAGGGGGTTCAAGGTGGATAACTTCCTCCAAATCACCGTTCAAGAAGGCAGCCTTGATGTCCACTTGATCACATTCCAGGTCATAGTGGTTCACCAAGGAGAGGAATACTCTGATAGAATCCTTGTGGGCTACAGCAGAGAAGACCTCATTGTAGTCAAGACCAGCACGTTGTGAGAAGCCCTTGGCTACCCATCTGGCCTTGTATGCAGCTGGCTTGCCAGTGTTGCCATCAATCTTCCTGGTATAGACCCATCTGGCCTTCAGTATCCTCTGTCCAGCCATTCTGTCAACCACTTTCCAGACCTTGTATTTCTCCATCTTGGCCAATTCTTCCTGCATGGCCAGTGCCCACTGCTCCCCCTCACTTGATCGAACAGCATCTTTGTAGCTGTTAGGTGTGTTGGTAGACATGGCATTGAGGGCAATGGCCATGGTACCCCAAGTCTCTGGATCATTGGTCAGAGATAGGGGATCAATGGAGGAGACATCACTGTTTGTCTCATGAGAAGGGCTGGGAGAGGGTGGTAAAGGTGGTTCTCCTTGTTGGTGCTCTGCATCATGTCTTGCCAGTTGTCGTAGAAGCTCCATTGGGGATTGATGCTCCTGGTCAATCTCCAGCTGCTTGTCACCTCTAGCATCATCTTGTGTTGTGGATGGAGTGCCAATATGGTCAGGCATCTCTGAGATTGGATCCTCCACTATTATATCCTTTGCAGTGGGAACTGCTTCTTTGAGAAAAGTGCTCTTCCCTGCAGAGGTCTGGGGAAGAACCAGTGTCTTGGGTGTGACCATATCCCTGGTGACTTGTATTTTCCTTGTCACCTCATCCAACACCCTGTAACTTGAGGTGCTGCTATCACTTGCATAGCCCATGAATCTCCCTGGGCAATAACGAGGGTGCAGTTTGTTTGTGTTGGTGTGGTCTCTGAAGAAGACTTTCTGACCAAAGGCATGGAGACGGGTGAAGAGTAGGCGCTTGCCAAACCAACTCTCAAATGGAATGGTCATGTCGCTGCCAAAGGAGCAATTGCGACAGAAGGCAATGTATTTGGCAGCTTCACCCCAGAGGTTGTCTGGAAGTCCAGTCTCAACCAGCAGTGTCCTCACACCATTGAGGATGGTGAGGTGTGCTCTCTCAACCCTTCCATTTTGAGCATGTGCACCTGGTGGTACCATTGTGTGCTCAATTCCTTTTTCCTTGATATATCTTGCAAATGGACCAGAGGCAAATTCTCCACCTCTGTCTGAACGGACATTCTTCACCCTATGCCCTGTCTGATTCTCAGCATGGTTGACAAAACTCTTGAACGCATGCAAGGCTTCAGATTTGGCCTTGAGCAAGGTGAGGGAGATCCTGTGACTGTAGTCATCATAGACAGTGAGGAAATAGCGCATTCCTCCCCTTGCCATTACTGGTGCTGGTCCCCAGATGTCAATGTGGAGTGTCTCCAGGGGTTTGGAGGCTTTGGTGTCAGGGTTGGGGTGTGAAGGGAGACGGCCAGTTTTTCCTTGTATACAAGCTTCACAGGAGAACTCCTTCAATTCCTCAACTGATGCATCCTTGACCTTGTTATTCACACCTAGTCTACCCTCTTTTGCAAGCCTGAGAAGGCCCTCAATTCCAAGATGCCCTAGTTTTTGATGCCACTCTAGTAGGCTATCAGCAACTTGAGCAATATGGGCATGAGCAGAAAATGGACCTGCCTGGAGAGAGTAGGTTCCATTAGCAAAAGGGGCAGAGAGGTGGACCTTGTTGGTGGAATGGTCAAGGAGCTTTCCTTCTTTGTTGTTGAATATCCAACAAAGCTGAGAAGGTACTTTGTTAACAGCCAAGAGGTTGCACTCCAAACTAGGCACATGGAGCACATTGGTGAGGGTAGTGGTACCAAACTTGACTGTGCCTTGCCCAGATACAGGGAGTATAGTGCCATTCCCAATCTTGACTGTTCTGATGGCAGCTGGGCCATAGTCCTTGAAGAGAGTTTTGTTGAACACCATGTGATGAGATGCTCCTGAGTCCACAACAAAGGTGGTCTCAGAGCTAGTGTGTGCTACAGCTGCTGTGGCATGAAGTGTCACCCCTTGCTCTTCTCTGCCTGAGCTTGGGGAAGTGGCCACATTTGCTTGGCCAGATGTGTTGGTATTGCCCTGGGACTGTCTAGACCCACAGTCCCTAGTATTATGGGTGGACACCCTGTGGATACTGCACCACTTCTCTGTCCATTCCCTAGCCTTATTCTTCCTTGGGTTGTTGCTTCCAAGGGGTTGTGCATTATGCACCCTGTTGGCCATGGCAGAATCCTCAGTGGACCTCCTAGTCCATTCTGCCTGGACTGCTGCTTGCACAGCAGTAGAAGAGAGAGGTTCCCTGAGCCAAAGTGTCTGTTTGACAGTGTTGAAGGACTCAGGAAGAGCCAGTGTCATTGCATATGCCAGCATGCGGTCTGAGAGGTTCTCTCCGCTGCTGTTGATTTGTGCATGGGCTGACCTGATCTCAGCCATACACTTGATGGGATCATCTCCCTCAATTACTGGAGAGGTCCACATCTTCTGCAGGAGGTGGGCCTGCCTAGCCCCAACTGTTGCTGAGTATTGTGATTTCAATTCGTCCCAGAGAGCCTGGCTGTTGGCTGTGTCTACAGAGCGGATCTCTGCAGGCAGAGATGCTTGAACCTCTGGGGACAATGACTTGATAAGGAGGGCAAATGCCTGTCTTGACTTCTTGTACTTCTCTTTGTCCTCTGGAGAAGGCTTTTCTGGGAGGGTGCTTGGGGCACAGATTTCCAGATCTTTGAGGATGAGGGAGGTCTTGATGGACAGTTCCCATTCAGCATAGTTGTGGGGCCCAGTAAGGATAATCCCCCCTATAGTAGGAATTGTCTGTCTCTCCAGACATGTTCAGTAATAGGTAGCTGTACTTTGAAGTCAGGGTACAATCCCAAAATTTGATATAGGAAAGACGTCCAGGTAGTACTTAGCTGAAGCAAGGCAAGTTTGCTTAGTGCTCTAGGCGCAGGGACTTGCCACTGGGGGTTCCAGATTCTTTCACCACTTGTTTCAAGTAGGACCTGTGGCACACGCAGTATCCAGGACTTTGAATTGTTGAAAGAAGGTGATGGGAGGTGATGGAAGGTGATGGAAAGTGATAGAAGGTGATGGAAAGTGATAGAAGGTGATGGAAGGTGATGGAAGGTGATAGAAGGTGATGGAAGTTTCTCTGAGTTTGCTGTTAGGCAGCAAGGCTCATAACCTGTTGGAAGGTTGTGTCTGGTGGTGGAGCTTGAGCAAGCTGTGTCAAGTGTCTAGCTATTCCTAGATTGCATGGGTGGTAAAGATGTCTAAACTAGGTGGTATTTATATGTCGCTCAAACCCCTTCTGCTTACTCAGCCTCCACCCTCACAGCACAGCAATGCACAGCTTTACACAGCCCCAGCTTAATCTACTCTACACAGCCACCCAGGCACAGGCACAGATTGGATCATTTATCCTGACATCCTTCTCTTCTTTGGATGATCGGATGGGTGGGAGGAGTGATAGACGTTTGCCATAGACAAGTTGGGCGGGGGAGGTCTTGGTAGACTTGCGAATAGTGGAGTTCATTGTGAATGCCACCTGTTGAAGGTCTTTGGCCCAGCGGTTGCCCTGGCGATTTGTGTAAACGCGTAGCACCTGAAGGACGGTCTTGTTGGAACGTTCAGACACACCGTTGGTCTCGGGGTGATACACCATGGACAACTTCAATTTCATTCCACACAATTCATTCAGCCGATCCCAATAGGAAGCAGTGAACAACTTGTCGCGGTCGGAAACGATAGAACGTGGGAATCCAAACTTGGAAACCCAGTTGTCAAAGTAAAGTTGAGCGGCGGTAGACGAGTTGACCGTAGTGACAGTGGGGATGAGGACTACCCAGCCAGTAAGACAATCAGTGATGACCATAAGATAGTCAAAACCGTTACTGACAGGCAAGGGACCAACAAAGTCGATGGCGATATCGGCGAATTTGCCAAGAGGGACGGGCAAGGAGTGAAGGAGGCCGGTGGGTTTGGTGGTGGTAGATTTCGCCGTTTGACAGGGGTGGCATGTTTGAACGTACTCGCTGTAAACCACCTGCCTACGGCTAGATGATCTCACTGGAGGGAGGGAGGAAGCGAACGGCTGAGAACGCACACAGACACCTTAGCAATAATGCTGAAGGCCAGAAGAAAGAACGACGACGGGCAAGAAGAAGAAGAAACAAGCCCGCCGTGTTTATCCCCAATCTGTGCACGCGCGCAAGCCCAACAAGATCCCTTCAAGCACGTGACTTCAGTTACGTAATCATAGTTTCCGGTGCTTCTCGTTTGTTGGAGTTCTTCTGTCTTCCCTCATGGTTTTAACAGGCCGCCTCCTGCATAGCAGGAGCGCTTCTCTTTTACCAGAGTTCCAACCTCCAACGCTACAGGCTGCCCTTCCACATATGCTTACTTATCCTGGTACAAGTCCAATAGTGCTCACCGGTTTCCGTCTTTGAAGGCCAAAGTCGAGCTTGTATTGAGGGGTATGAGGCAAGCCTCTTACACTCGCGAACACTCTCCTTCATCTTTGGCCAAAAGTATTTCGCCATCACCGCCTCCAACGTCTTTTCCAATCCAAAATGTCCCAGCGCATCGTGACACTCCTTCAGACACTCCTCCTGTGCTCCTTCAACATCCGGCACACAGATTCTCTCCTTCCAACGCAACAACTCCACTTTCTTCCTATTCCTTCCCTCGACTGTCCAACTCTCCACCCCCGGCGGACGTTCGTCTGCCTGCAACCAGCGCCGCATGATCTCGTCGTGCTCATATCCTCTCGCTATCGTCTCAAGGAAGTCGCCATTGGCAGACATGACAACGAGGGACAAGGCATTGAGGTTTGCGTCGGAGTGAAGGCGAGACAGGGCATCGGCGATGAAGTTGGTGTCCCCTGGGATATGATTGATCCGTAGATCGTAGTCGGCAATCACCAAGAGCCATCGCTTCTGTCGCTCGGAGAGCTGGGGCTGTTGGAGGAACCACTGTAAGGTGGAGTGATCGGTGAGGACGTGGACGGGGACGCCGAGCAAGAGAGAGCGCCATTGTTTGAGCGCGTGGATGATGGCGAGTAATTCTTTCTCATGGACAGGGTAGTTCTTCTCAGCGGGGAGTAGAGCACGGGAGTCGAACGCGATGGGAGCAGCCGTTTCAGGAGAAGGGCCAGTCCCGAGGCACGCGCCGATACCCGTGTTACTAGCGTCGGTGTGAAGATAAAGATTGGTATCGCCGGTCGCAACTGCTTCAAAGTTAAGAGGAGTCAGGGCAGTGATGTGGGCGACTAACTCTTTGAGGGCGACGAACGCGCTATGCGCTTCTTTTGTCCAGTTCCACACCCATGGCAACGCCGGGAGTGGGCGAGGGGGTGGACCCCGCTCTAGTAATCTCTTTCTCGTCTCATACGCCTTCTCTGCCGCTTTGTTGGGGGGAAGGAGGGCCGTTAAAACCGAGGTATGCTTGGCAATGTTGGGGATGAATTTTCGCAAATATTGAAGAAGGCCTAGAAAGCTGCGGAGCTCTTTGACCGTATGAGGATTCGGCCAAGATGTGAGCGCGGCGACCTTCTGGGGATCGGGACCAATTTTCGCGTGAGAGATCACGTGACCCAAAAAAGACACCTTGTCCGCGAAAAAGACCGACTTCTCCTGCGAGCATCGCAACCCAGCCCCCTTCAATGCCGCTAATACCGCCCTAATCCTGCCATCCAGCTCTTCGTCATTTGCCCCCCAGATAATCACATCGTCCACATACGCCTCGCATGTCTCTCCAAGCAACCCGCGTAGCGCTTCATTCACTCTCCTTTGTTGTGTGGCTGGTGAGTTGCGCGCACCCTGCGGCATGACAACCCACTCATAAAGACCTCAAGGCGTAGTAATGGCAGTCTTCTCGATGTCCTTCTCCTCCATCAAGGTCTGAAAGAAGGCATCGGTCATATCCAACTTTGCAAAGACCTTGCCCAAGGCGGCGCGCTGGAGGATATCCTCAATAAAAGGTGGTGAGGTTTTGTCGGGAATAGTGACAGCGTTTAACCCACGATAATCGCAGATGAAACGGAATTTCCCATTACTTTTCTTGATCAAGAACGCCGGCGCAGCCCAAGACGAACTGGAGGGGCGAAGACGACCAGCGCAACGGTGTTTCTCAATTTCTTCGGCAAAAGCAGCCTTCCATGCTGCCGGGACACGGAAACCAGCCCGGGCGACAGGGCGAACACCAGGAAGGATGTCGATGCGATGGCGGACTTTGGAAGTAGGGGAGCAGACGTCTGGATAGTTTTCAACATTGCCGATATCGATGGGGAGGACGTCGGCATAGTCGCGGCAGATGGCTGTAGCGCGCTCCTCGCGAGTGAGAGAGGATGGGGCCAAAGGCGAGATGGAGTGATCGTCGAAAGTGATGTGGTAGAGCCCTGCAGGCCGAGCATGAATGGATTTACCCTCAGACATGAGTTGAGCAAGCTTCGGCGCGCCCTCAAGGATACGGTGTTGTTGACAGAAAGGTATGCCGAGGATGGAATCAACACCAGAGAGGGAGGGTAGCACCAAATAGGAAGATTGCTTGTAGACTGTGGGACCAATATAGACATCCATGCGCACCCGTCTATCGACCACCGGTCCCCGACTCCCATCCGCCATCCTCGTACCGTAGGGATGCACCTTTTCAGGTAACAATCCATGCCGGTCCACAAAACTCTGACTAACGACATTGACGGTCGCACCCGTATCAAAGAGAGCTGTGGTGAGGGGGGAGTCAGCCCGGAGACCTATGTCGACAAGAATGAGGGGTACCGACTTGTCGTAGAAAGCCACAGTCTCTGTATCCTCAGCCAGCTCCATCGCGGCAATGATAGCCATCCCTTCATCCTCTAACTCTTCCCCGTCATCGACACTGAGATGGGCGATCCGCTGACGCATTGGACACGCCCCACTCTGATGTCCAGCTTGGCGACACATAAAGCACAAATTGTTATCGCTCAAGAACTTGCGCGCGGTGATAGCTGCCTGTCGTTCCTCAGCGTTGGGGCTGCTAGCGCGGGGAAGGGGACCACCAGACAACCATCCTCGCTCTTGCTCGGACAAGGTGTGTCCATTGAGCGTGGCGGGAGCGGGGGCAGCGGCAGGGACAGTGCGGGGGGTGGTTTTGAGAGGTGGAGCCGGGCGACCAAAAGAAGGAGTTGTACGAGGAGTAGAAACAGGCAAGGACGGCGCCAGAGTTTCCATGTCAAAGATATCTGTAAGTTCCTTGACAAGGTCGTCCAGTGTCACGTCTTCAGGGGTAGTGCCGCATTGGCAGAGGCGAGAGATGAGTCGGCGAGTGAGATGCACGGGGATATTGGTGATAAGGTGTTCCTTGAACTCATCATCAGACAGAGCTCGAGAAGTGCCAGCAAGAATAACAAGGTATTCGGAGGATTTCTTGTAAAATGTCTGCCAGGCAGACGGAGTGGCGGCCAAACACGTGAGATGGCGGAAAGCGCGACGCGCGTCCATCATCCAAGTGGGGACAGGGTTTCCCGCTGGAATGAGTCCTTCCACGCCACCCAAGTCGCACACCTCTCGCCTTTGGTCATTCTCCACAGCCGGTACTTGGCAGGGATCGACTCGTTCGCCTTGCCCACCTTCCAACGCTCCCGCTCCATAACAGACGATCGCCCACTTGTATATCCCTCCATCTCTCTAAAATATTTCTCCAAGTCCTGCAGGTGACCCATGATGACGAGCCCCGAGGTGGTAGCCTCTTTGAGTTTGGGGAGAGAAGGTCTGTCAGACAACTGGAGGGCGGAGACCAAGTCGTGGATTGTGAAGTAAGGGGCAGGGGCGGGCGGGCAGGGTGGCGGTGTCGGGATGGCAGAGTTTGGGACCCACATGGGGTGGAGCATCACGGGCGAAAGAGGGATGAGGTGTGCCGGTGCGCATAGAGGCTTTGGGACTGGTGCAAAGGGGGACCTCGTCCGAAGCCGTCGACCCATCGGAAGTAGGGGTCGGCTTGGGGGAGTAAATAAAGGTAAGGCCATTTTTGTCCTTCCTCATATCAACCGATCTGAGGCCAATGGTGTCCTCAGCGGAGATATAATATCCTTCTCCATCCTCCTCCCGTACGTAGAATCTGACGCCCTTTTCTCCAGGCGTTGGGTTCTCATCGGGTTCATCGGCTTTGGTGTCGGCCATGATGATTTTGGGGTGAGAAGTTTGAAAAACAGTGTAGACCACCTGCCCACGGCTAGATGATCTCACTGGAGGGAGGGAGGAAGCGAACGGCTGGAGAGAGGACTGTGGAACGGCAAATAACGGCAAACAGGACCCCAATACATGTATGTCACACAGACAAGAACAAGCGGCGACCTGGGCTGAAGTCAATATCTAGCAAAGACAAGAACGCACACAGACACCTTAGCAATAATGCTGAAGGCCAGAAGAAAGAACGACAACGGGCAAGAAGAAGAAGAAACAAGCCCGCCGTGTTTATCCCCATTCTGTGCGCGCGCGCGAGCCCAACAAGATCCCTTCAAGCATGTGACTTCAGTTACGTAATCATAGTTTCCGGTGCTTCTCGTTTGTTGGAGTTCTTCTGTCTTCCCTCATGGTTTTAACAGGCCACCTCCTGCATAACAGGAGCGCTTCTCTTTTACCAGAGTGTCAGGATAAATGATCCAATCTGTGCCTGTGCCTGGGTGGCTGTGTAGAGTAGATTAAGCTGGGGCTGTGTAAAGCTGTGCATTGCTGTGCTGTGAGGGTGGAGGCTGAGTAAGCAGAAGGGGTTTGAGCAACATATAAATACCACCTAGTTTAGACATCTTTGCCACCCATGCAATCTAGGAATAGCTAGACACTTGACACAGCTTGCTCAAGCTCCACCACCAGACACAACCTTCCGACAGGTTATGAGCCTCGCTGCCTAACAGCAAACTCAGAGAAACTTCCATCATCTTCCATCACCTTTCCATCACTTTCCATCACTTTCCATCACTTTCCATCACTTTCCATCACTTTCCATCACTTTCCATCACTTTCCATCACTTTCCATCACCTTCCATCACCTTCTATCACCTTCTTTCAACAATTCAAAGTCCTGGATACTGCGTGTGCCACAGGTCCTACTTGAAACAAGTGGTGAAAGAATCTGGAACCCCCAGTGGCAAGTCCCTGCGCCTAGAGCACTAAGCAAACTTGCCTTGCTTCAGCTAAGTACTACCTGGACGTCTTTCCTATATCATTTTTTGGGATTGTACCCTGACTTTGAAGTACAGCTACCTATTATTGAACATGTCTGGAGAGACAGACAATTCCTACTATAGGGGGATTATCCTTACTGGGCCCCACAACTATGCTGAATGGGAACTGTCCATCAAGACTTCCCTCATTCTCAAAGATCTGGAGATCTGTGCCCCAAGCACCCTCCCAGAAAAGCCTTCTCCAGAGGATAAAGAGAAGTACAAGAAGTCAAGACAGGCATTTGCCCTCCTTATCAAGTCATTGTCCCCAGATGTTCAAGCATCTCTGCCTGCAGAGATCCGCTCTGTAGACACAGCCAACAGCCAGGCTCTCTGGGACGAATTGAAATCACAATACTCAGCAACAGTTGGGGCTAGGCAGGCCCACCTCCTGCAGAAGATGTGGACCTCTCCAGTAATTGAGGGAGATGATCCCATCAAGTGTATGGCTGAGATCAGGTCAGCCCATGCACAAATCAACAGCAGCGGAGAGAACCTCTCAGACCGCATGCTGGCATATGCAATGACACTGGCTCTCCCTGAGTCCTTCAACACTGTCAAACAGACACTCTGGCTCAGGGAACCTCTCTCTTCTACTGCTGTGCAAGCAGCAGTCCAGGCAGAATGGACTAGGAGGTCCACTGAGGATTCTGCCATGGCCAACAGGGTGCATAATGCACAACCCCTTGGAAGCAACAACCCAAGGAAGAATAAGGCTAGGGAATGGACAGAGAAGTGGTGCAGTATCCACAGGGTGTCCACCCATAATACTAGGGACTGTGGGTCTAGACAGTCCCAGGGCAATACCAACACATCTGGCCAAGCAAATGTGGCCACTTCCCCAAGCTCAGGCAGAGAAGAGCAAGGGGTGACACTTCATGCTACAGCAGCTGTAGCACACACTACCTCTGAGACCACCTTTGTTGTGGACTCAGGAGCATCTCATCACATGGTGTTCAACAAAACTCTCTTCAAGGACTATGGCCCAGCTGCCATCAGAACAGTCAAGATTGGGAATGGCACTATACTCCCTGTATCTGGGCAAGGCACAGTCAAGTTTGGTACCACTACCCTCACCAATGTGCTCCATGTGCCTAGTTTGGAGTGCAACCTCTTGGCTGTTAACAAAGTACCTCCTCAGCTTTGTTGGATATTCAACAACAAAGAAGGAAAGCTCCTTGACCACTCCACCAACAAGGTCCACCTCTCTGCCCCTTTTGCTAATGGAACCTACTCTCTCCAGGCAGGTCCATTTTCTGCTCATGCCCATATTGCTCAAGTTGCTGATAGCTTACTAGAGTGGCATCAAAAACTAGGGCATCTTGGAATTGAGGGCCTTGTCAGGCTTGCAAAAGAGGGTAGACTAGGTGTGAATAACAAGGTCAAGGATGCATCAGTTGAGGATTTGAAGGAATTCTCCTGTGAAGCTTGTATACAAGGAAAAACTGGCCGTCTCCCTTCAAACCCCAACCCTGACACCAAAGCCTCCAAACCCCTGGAGACACTCCACATTGACATCTGGGGACCAGCACCAGTAATGGCAAGGGGGGGAATGCGCTATTTCCTCACTGTCTATGATGACTACAGTCACAGGATCTCCCTCACCTTGCTCAAGGCCAAATCTGAAGCCTTGCATGCGTTCAAGAGTTTTGTCAACCATGCTGAGAATCAGACAGGGCATAGGGTGAAGAATGTCCGTTCAGACAGAGGTGGAGAATTTACCTCTGGTCCATTTGCAAGATATATCAAGGAAAAAGGAATTGAGCACACAATGGTACCACCAGGTGCACATGCTCAAAATGGAAGGGTTGAGAGAGCACACCTCACCATCCTCAATGGTGTGAGGACACTGCTGGTTGAGACTGGACTTCCAGACAACCTCTGGGGTGAAGCTGCCAAATACATTGCCTTCTGTCGCAATTGCTCCTTTGGCAGCGACATGACCATTCCATTTGAGAGTTGGTTTGGCAAGCGCCTACTCTTCACCCGTCTCCATGCCTTTGGTCAGAAAGTCTTCTTCAGAGACCACACCAACACAAACAAACTGCACCCTCGTTATCGCCCAGGGAGATTCATGGGCTATGCAAGTGACAGCAGCACCTCAAGTTACAGGGTGTTGGATGAGGTGACAAGGAAAATACAAGTCACCAGGGATATGATCACACCCAAGACACTGGTTCTTCCCCAGACCTCGGCAGGGAAGAGCATTTTTCTCAAAGAAGCAGTTGACACTGCAAAGGATATAATAGTGGAGGATCCAATCTCAGAGATGCCTGACCCTATTGGCACTCCATCCACAACACAAGATGATGCTAGAGGTGACAAGCAGCTGGAGATTGACCAGGAGCATCAATCCCCAATGGAGCTTCTACGACAACTGGCAAGACATGATGCAGAGCACCAACAAGGAGAACCACCTTTACCACCCTCTCCCAGCCCTTCTCATGAGACAAACAGTGATGTCTCCTCCATTGATCCCCTATCTCTGACCAATGATCCAGAGACTTGGGGTACCATGGCCATTGCCCTCAATGCCATGTCTACCAACACACCTAACAGCTACAAAGATGCTGTTCGATCAAGTGAGGGGGAGCAGTGGGCACTGGCCATGCAGGAAGAATTGGCCAAGATGGAGAAATACAAGGTCTGGAAAGTGGTTGACAGAATGGCTGGACAGAGGATACTGAAGGCCAGATGGGTCTATACCAGGAAGATTGATGGCAACACTGGCAAGCCAGCTGCATACAAGGCCAGATGGGTAGCCAAGGGCTTCTCACAACGTGCTGGTCTTGACTACAATGAGGTCTTCTCTGCTGTAGCCCACAAGGATTCTATCAGAGTATTCCTCTCCTTGGTGAACCACTATGACCTGGAGTGTGATCAAGTGGACATCAAGGCTGCCTTCTTGAACGGTGATTTGGAGGAAGTTATCCACCTTGAACCCCCTGAAGGCAGTGATATCCCTGCCAACAAAGTTCTCCTCCTGCAAAAGTCCCTCTATGGCCTCAGACAGTCCCCCAGATGCTTCAACAAGGCGCTTGATGAGTGGCTGCGCTCCCAAGGCCTCCAACCAACTAGGGCAGATCCCTGCTTCTATGTCCGACGCTGTGAGGGGGAACTACTCATGCTCTCTGTGCATGTAGATGACCAACTCATTGCCTGTAACTCAAGGAAGACCTTGGACAAGTTCAAAGAAGCCCTGAACAGCAGATTTGAATGCTCAGACTCAGGGCCTGCAGGGTACTTCCTTGGTATCAACATA
Organism: Cryptococcus sp. DSM 104548; assembly: GCA_036426225.1. NCBI lineage: Eukaryota > Fungi > Basidiomycota > Tremellomycetes > Tremellales > Cryptococcaceae > Cryptococcus > Cryptococcus maquisensis. The sequence continues at coordinate 466,402 of CP144042.1, forward strand.
CACAGGAACAGGGTTCAGAAGAAACTGTACTTGTCTCAAGAACACTATATGGAGGCACTGCTGGACCGGTTTGATATGGCAAACTGTAACCCAGCCAAGACACCACTTCCTTCTGGCTTCAAGCCAATACCTGCTACAGACACAGAGCATGAGTTGGCACAGGATCGGCCATATCCAAAGCTGGTTGGATCCATCCTTTATGCTGCCACAGTAACCAGACCAGATCTCGCCCATGCAGCTGGGGTCCTGTCAAGGTACATCAGCAAATGGAATGAGTCACACTGGTTGGCTGCCAAACATTGTCTGAGGTACATCAGAGGAACCACAGATCTTGAATTGGTATTTGATGCCTACTCCAGCAAAAGGGTTGCGCTTGGATATGTGGATGCAGACTGGGGGAGACATGGACACCAGGAGATCCACTACAGGGTACATCTTCAAGGTGTATGGGGGTACAGTGGCTTGGAAATCAAGGAGGCAGCCTACAGTGGCATTATCAACAACAGAAGCAGAATACATGGCCTCTGCTGATGCTGCAAAACAGGCAGTCTGGCTTAGGCTTCTTCTGGAGGACATAGGTACTGGCCTAGGAGAACGTCCACTGGAGCTTCTCAATGACAATGCTGGAGCTATAGCTTTGTCAAAGAACCCTGTCAATCATGAGAAATCAAAACACATTGACATGAGGCATCACTTCATCCGGGAGAAGGTGGAGGACAAAAGTGTCTCTCTCACACATGTGCCATCAATGGAAAACATAGCGGATCTTCTCACAAAGGCCCTGCCTACTGAGTCCTTCCAGAAACTTTGTCAGCTCCTGGGTATGAAGAGATTGGATCAAGGGGGAGTGTCAGGATAAATGATCCAATCTGTGCCTGTGCCTGGGTGGCTGTGTAGAGTAGATTAAGCTGGGGCTGTGTAAAGCTGTGCATTGCTGTGCATTGCTGTGCTGTGAGGGTGGAGGCTGAGTAAGCAGAAGGGGTTTGAGCAACATATAAATACCACCTAGTTTAGACATCTTTGCCACCCATGCAATCTAGGAATAGCTAGACACTTGACACAGCTTGCTCAAGCTCCACCACCAGACACAACCTTACAACAGTTTGCATGTATCTGGACAAAGCTCATCAATATAAATACCAAAACAAAGACCAAATGGGAATATAGGGACAAGGGACAGAAGACAAGAGTGGGATAAGGGAAGAAGAAAGATGGACTACAATCCCTGAGCTTGAGTCATCTGTCCCTGCAAAGCAAGACAGTTGCGCAACACAACACACAAGTCCAAAAGGCCAAAAGTCCAAAGGTGGCACAAAAGTATGGAGATAGGAGGATAACTGAGAAGCGGAAGTGGCAAAGGCCAAAGAAACTGTAAAACACATAACCAAAATGTGGTGGTAGCAATGGCTGAAGAAGCAAGTGAAAATGGCTAAGTTGAAAGCAGCCTGCTGCTTACATTGAAGACAGTGTATGTCTTAAAAACAGTTGTGGTGGGCAAGGGCCAATAGTATGTTGTTGGCGGATATTCCTAATCATGTAATCAGCCAAGAATAGTGTCAAGACCCAACTCACACTTAGACAGTAGACCTGCTATATCTAGTTCTATTCTGTGATAAGCCTTGCTTTGGTTGTTGATATGTCTAATTGAGTCAAGTCTTCCCTTTACTTGGCTTCCCAGAAGCTTTGTATGCAGAACAGACCAATTTAAGATTGCTAAGGAGCTCAAAGTTGGATGCAAAACTACCTACTCATATACCTTTTCTGTGTCTCTCTTGCTTACTCATCCTTGCCACTTGTAACCCTCTTTTCAGACTGCCTCACATCTCTTCTCACTATACCCTCTCTACAGAGTTGGTTCACAGCCCTCCATCTCCAAGATTGGAAGCTCCAAGACCAAGAGTATTGAGGTCTTTCCTCTAGCGCCATTCTTCTCTTTCATTTGGGTCACTTGCACTCTCCTATATCTTTGAGATGCACAGCATCGCCTTGGTTGGATTGTGGGGTAGGCTGACCAACAGTCTTCTAGATGGCAATGGTATTGAAGTCTTCAGTGGAGCCAGTAAGATGGGATGGTTCTGCTGGTAAGCCCAGAAGCTGTTGGTGAAGTTGGGCTTTGAATGGGGTGAGGGCATAGTGTAGCAGGGTTGTTTATGAGGGTGGTAGTATTGTGTGATGTATGGACAAAGAGCAAGTTCTAGAATATGAATGAAGTGATGATGGAACTTGCTGTCTTGTTGCATGATGCAAGATGAGAACGGAGTTTGACTGATCTCTGTGAGTCAGAATCAGGCTTGGGCATCAGCTTGACAGATAGTACAGTTTAACATGGAGACAAGGGAAAAAAAGTCAGAAGCGAAATTGGGAAAGGTCAAATAAACTGGAAAATCTTACAGCTCACACCCTGTCCTAATCCAAAAACACCACCCTGTCACCCTCCTCAATATCCAAGACATCTAATTGGAGCTCATCTTCCCCAATAAAGTCTTCCCAGACCTTGCGCCAAGCCTCATATGTCTCAGCCTCATCCTTGCTGACCTACTGCACCTTATGCCCTCCCTAGCGAGATGGACACAGACTTGGTGGACGGGAGGGTGAGGGGGACAAGGGCGCAAGGTATGTTCTTCAAGGATTTGCAGGATACAAGAGATGGCAGGAGACAGCATGCAATTGAGAAGTTGAGGAATAATAACCTGGTGATAAACTTTGGATTCAATGTAAGGCTTGAGTTTGGAAACATGGCAACAAGCAGTGGACTGAGAAGATGTAAGCAGCATGTCTGATCTGTATAGGAATTGCTCTGGGAAGGCCTGGACAATAGTAAAGGGGCCTTCCCAGTGCAGTTTGAACTTAACGGAATTGTTGGTTGCCATTCTGTACTTGTGACAAAAATCCGCTGTATGACTGTGATCTTGTTGCCAACAACATAGATGGGATCAGGGCAACGGTGGGGATTGGCTTGAAAAGCCTGGTGATGCTTGGAAAACAGCTAATCATCATGTGCCTCACCTTTGACCAGTTCCGTCCATTTCTCTGTGATAACCCAATCTTCCAGCTGTATGACCCTGCACTTGCTATGCTCCTGCCATGCTCATTACCACCCATTTATTTAACACTGCACCAGTGGCACTTGGTGTCTCCACCTCCACTTTGCATGACCACTTGCACTACCACCTTGCTCCCATACCACTTGTACCATAAAAGCCACCATCAGCCTCTAGCATACTTTGCAGATGCCATTTCAAAATAGAGAACATAGCATTTTTCAGCCATATCACATATGTTAGCATTGGAAAGTGGGTGGCAAACAGAGAAAGCATTGGAAATCATTGATGAGCCAGAAAGGTATAAGAGGAAGACTTCTTAGCCAGTAGATAGAACCTCATCAATGATTTTCTGTAAAACCCCATCTTAGAACCTCAGAAGTCCTAAGCCTTGTTTGGTACAAAGGTCTAGTATATACATATAGTCTCATATATTGTCATTCAACAATCTTGAGACCTACCTTAGTCATCCATCCACTAGGGAACTTTACGTCTTCTTGAATCACCTTGTCCTCTGGGCATCACATCACCAATGTGTGGAGTCTGACTGTTACAGAAGATGACATCATTCAAACCTAGTCACTAGTTGGAAACTCCCTGTCCTGGCTATTCCTCATGAGGCGATGTGGATGGGATGGCATACTGGTGGAGTGTCTGAACCAGAGAAGCAAACAGGACCCCATATTGCATGTGAATCTGGACAGTGTTCATCAATATCCATCCCAGAGAGAAGACCAAAGAAGATAGAAGACACTGTCCAAGATTAGTCAAGAAACTTATAGAGAAAACGGGAACACTCACAAGGACAGAAGGCTCTAAGTTGGCAAAGGGGGGAAGAAGATGGATGAGAAACCAGCTTCAATCCCTGAGCCCTAGTCGTCTGTCCCTGAGCAGCAAGACAGTTGCAAACCACTGAGGCACACAAAGTCAAAGTCCAAAATGCCAAAGGTAGCAGAAACATAAGTGAAAGTCCAAAACGCCAAAGTGGCAGAAGCAGAAGTCAAAGGGGCTTAACGCCGAAGTCACTGAGCCAGAAGGAATGGCGGAAGCAAAGAATGGAAGCAGTTGAAATGTGGTGTTGGATAGCCAAGACACATCAAACAAGCACAAGTTGTGAAGCAGCAGTGGCAAGAAAGGCATGCTGCTTACACTCACCACCCACTCTAATGTATACCCACTCCTATCTCAAACCATGGGTGACCAACCAAGTAACACCTGTAATACAAGAAACACCATGGAGGTGAACCCAGAGAGACAACAGTTGCGCACTCTCATTGCAGACCTACAGGCTGCAAGAGATATGGAGGGCCAAGAAAGAGAGGAAGCTCTAATAGACATCAGGTTGGCAGCAGAGGAAGAAAGCAACAACCTTTGTGCTCTCATTGAAAAGTTGAAGACCCAGAATGGGCTGTTGAAGGATACCTTGCACAAGACCCCCAACCAGATGGCTCTTGACAAAGGGAACCTTGAAGACTCCCTCTGAGAAGCTACCAAGGAGATTAGTGCCCTCAAGGAGAGGCCCTTGGCATCCTCGGGCAACCCATCAAAGATCCATGCCAAAGAGTCTGACATCTTTATGGGTAAAAGGTGTCAAACCACAACAGCCATATCTGAATTAGAAGAGATATTCTACCTCCAACCCTACAACTTCACCAACGAATCCACCAAAGTCCGCTATACATGTACATACTTTGAGGGAGACACCCGAGCATGGTACCAAGCCTACTCTTCTCTCCCTGACAACCAACTCCCTCCTTGTTTCAAAGACTTTGACAAGTTTGTAAAAGCTTTGAAACAGGTGTATGGCAATCCTAGCGACAGGACCGTTGCCTAGATGAAGATGAACTTGCTGAGGCAGTACTTGTTGGTGTCAAAGTATATTGCTGATCTCCAAACATATAACACAATCCTTCACAATGGCAACAGCATGTTGGTGGTGGCACTGTTCAGGGGATTCAAGATGGAGATAAAGGAGGAGATCATTCAAATTGGTTGACCCAAAGAACTAGAGGATTTGATGTCAGCCATTGTTTCCAGTAGACAATATGTTGGTGGAGCAGCATACTGAGAAGGGGGGATTTTGTCATGCCATGCCTGAGCCTGACTCACAGAGATCAGTTAAACTCTGTTCTGATCTTGCATTGCACAACAAGACAGTAAGTTCCATCATCACTTCACTCATATTCTAGAACTTGCTTTTTGTCTATACATCATGCAATACCACCACCCTCGTAACCAACCCCAGTACGCTATCCTCTCACCCCATTTATCCTGAGTTCACTGACAGCTTCTGGGCTTGCTAACAGAACCATCCCATCTTACCTGCTCCACTGAAGACCTCAATACCATTGCCATCTAGAAGACTGTTGGTCAGCCTACCCCACAATCCAACCAAGGAAATGCTGCTGTGTATCTCAGAGATATAGGGATGTGCAAGAGACCCAATGAATAGAAAGAAGAGTGCAAGTGACCCAAATGAAAAAGAAGAATGGTGCAAGAGGAAAGACCTCGATACTCTTGTAACACTTGACTCAATTAGATACATTGACAATCAAAGCAAGGCTCCATCATGGAATAGAACTAGATATAATAGCAGGTCAGCAATATAATTGTGAGTGGGGTCCTAACAAGTTCTGTTGAATTAAATGTTGAAAGTGCATCTGGCAACATAGTATCTGGTAGCTACTGGCTGGAAGCTCTTTTTGAGGGGCTTGTGCCTGTAGTGGAACTTCTGTGCCAGTCACATCAGCCATTATGGAGCCAGTTTCAAACAAAAAGACTAGAAAGCATTGCAAAAATGCAAGGCAAAACCCATTCTCTTTGATACTGAACCCTCTCCTTCGCTCTTGACCCCCTCACCTGCTCTGGGACTTTGGCTTCTCAAGCCAACTTTCACCTTGCCTTCACTTACTGAACGCCTTCAAAGCTTGAACCTCTCCCTCTCCTGAGACCTGTTCTGTTTTTCCTTGTGTTCTTCTTGGTTGCTATCCATCTCCATCGTCTGTGTGATAGCTTTGCTCTTTTCTCCTCATTTAATTGTATAGATTTCTGTACTATTCATATACATAGGAAAGATGTGCTCCAATATCACCCTTATCTGATAGCTTCAGCAATGTATGAGAGGCTGTCAGATGGGTCCATGGCCTCTAGCAATGCCCTTGGAGTGATTGGAGTTGAGATGTGACCTGAGGACCCTGGAGGTAGCCAAGCCACTGCTGGAGGAAGTGGACTCTTGTTTGTGCTGGGGAAACAAGAATATGAAATTGACAAGCATCTACACTATGGAATGTATGTGCATCATATACCCATCTTCCCTACAGATCCTTAAAACCTTTGTGAGTAAAAGAGTCTGTGTAATGTTTTAAACATTTCTACCATGTTCCTATGGTCAAGTGGTGATAGCTGTGTGACAGAGGCTTGATGGGATGAGACTTCTTCTCCTCACCAGCTCTTACTTTCTTCTCCTCTACCACATGACTTCCCTCTCTGAGGCATCATACAGCTACTGCCAGTTGCTTTACCCATCCATGAACCCTGAACTACAGTACGCTATTTGCCCAAGCATCATAGACACTAGTGACTGTAATCCATATTCATCATCAAAGCTGCACTCTCTCACTACAAGGTCTTACATTCACTTACAGCAAGTCAGCATTACGTTGAAATGACCTGAGAGCTGTTGTATGGTGAAGCAAATCAGTCAAGTCTAGCATCTTGTCATTGGTCTTACAAGTGGCAAACTCAACACTGCCTTTCCTTTGAACATGCCACTAGCCTAGTTGGTGGTCTTTGACCCTCACTGCAATTGGTCTTAGCACAGTTATAACCGGCAGCGTGACATTATTGGGGCACCAAGCTATCATATGATTAGGCAAGGGGATCCACAATATTGACCAATCAAAATAATGAATCATCAAGATCAGGACATATCTCCCTCCATATTTACCTTGATCTTTACTTGTGGAGAGGTGTTGGCTCAACCTAAGGAATAGGAAGAACTGATAGCCTCAGCCACTGTTTTGTTTTGGTTCTAACTGTCACCTGTAGAGATGCCTTCAGAATAGTTGCGTATGTAACGGATCTATGGGAGCCACTGTTGCATTGTACATAAGCTGCAAATACTGTTCCAGCCGGGCTGAAATGGTGACCTTTTGCAACAGTTAAGAGGTCCAAGTTATTGATGTTTCTTTGCAGCTACATCCTTACAGTGTAGGAGTGTTGGTTAGGATGAGTAAGAAGAAGGAGGAGGAAGAAAAGATGGAGATTAGTGACATAGGAAACTATCTCTACTGTCCAGCAGCTCTCTATATATCCTTGGTCCCCCAACAGTCCTCTGACCATTGACTACAACAATGATCTGGGTCACTGACCCCGGTCTACCGGACTACAACTAGTCCTTGACAATCCCAATGGGCACCTCCCTTATACACAGTCCTTACCCCATGCCTACCCCATCACATTACTCTTCATTATCTAGACTTATCTAGACCAAACTCACACTTAGACAGTAGCAGACCTGTTATATCTAGTTCTATTCCAAAATGAAGCCCTGCATTGAGCTCAAATGTATCTGATTGAGCTAGGTCTCACATGTGCTTTGGCCTCCTGGAAGCTTTGCATGCAAAGCAGACCAATTCAAGATCACTGAAGAGCTTGAAATTGGACCCACAACCAAGTACTTGAGGACTTTTTCCAAGCTCTTCTTGCTTGCAAATCTCTGCTGCTCTTAGTCTTTCTACTACACAGCTTTTCAGCTTTTCTCTAGATGCCCTCTCTACAGAATTGGTACCCAAACCTCTATCTCCAAGTTCAAATGACCTCTGAACCAAGTGTTTTCACTGTGGCAAGGGAGCCGGAAGTAAAATGGAATCATAGCAACATTGTAGCCACCTTGGCACTCACAAGACACACCTTTGGTTAGCCAAAATCTACTACTGGCCTTGCATGCTTGATGACATCACTTGTTGGGTTGCCTCATGTGACTCCTGCCAGCAACACAAGAAAAACCAATCAACAAAAACAAGGCACTTTCATATGCCACTCCTGCCCCTCCAACCTGATGGCATACAGTCTCTATGGACTTTGCTGAAATTAATGCTGCCATAAAATTACTGTCATTCCAAGAAACCTACAAGTTTATTCTCTATAATCTCGCTGTTTTGTTGACTTTACAGCACAGACCCCCCATCAGATTTTGCCTGCTATGCCTCTCATCTAGTTGTCATGTGACTTAACACTTGTGTCAAGCAGGTGTGGGTCCGCTTCTTGTTGCATGCATGACTCTTCCTTCTCCTTTCACTACTTTCCTATATCGTTGGCAGCTAATATCGCTTTCTGACACCATTCTTCCTTCACTGTTACCCAGCTTTGCTCCTCCCCATCCTCCCCTCCTGCCATTGTCATGTCGCATTTGCTGGAAGACCAGATAGCACAGCTACAGGAGATCGCGGCACCTGTAAGTCTCCATCCTGTTAGAAACACACATCAATGCCGTTCATTAGATAGTACTTGATGATGGGTTGCTGTGGACAATATGGGGGGCATTGAGTGTTGAGGTGTTGAGGTGTTGAGGATTTTGACACAGATGATGACATGGTTGATGGGGCTGAGTATCTGGATGATCTTTTGGAAGGGCTAGAAAATTTGAGGGTGTTGAAGGTGTTGAGAGTTTTGAGGATGTTGATATTGCTGGAGAGCCTGACAGCAGTGTTGGATGTAGAGGGTGCCAAAGAAGTGAGAGGTGAGAATGAGGGATAGTTTAGAGAGCAGCGCAGTAGGATATGAATATCAGTACAGAAGGGGTTTGTGGCAGGTCAACAAGATGGGGATGGTGTGGTGGTCAAGTAGAAGTGGCAAGTCCATGGTGAAACTCAGTTGTTGTGTCATTGGTAGGGCTGCAGTGATGACTAAGAGTCGGAGTGGGAGCATGTGACACCTTTTTTCAGTGTCTCATGGGCGTGCAAGCTGCCTGAACAAGCTGGGATTTTATGTTTTCATTTATGTATACAGCAAAAATGTTGACGTATTTTACAGAGATTTTTCATTAATCAAGCTGTCAGGTCTATACCCACAAGTCTCACTGTTCCAGCCAGTAAAACCATGTTCAAGTGAAAGTGACAATGTTGGTTAAGTGGGATATGCTAGAGCAACGTTAGCAGACTCAACCGGATGAGATGCACTTGGGTAAGACTAATACTACTGAAAAGGAGCTTGCTACTAACCTCAGACTTGGCTGACTGTTCATGTGATGATCCGGCACCAGCCACCATCGATCATCACCACCCATATTACGTAAACATTTCTCGGCGCCTGGCGCCTTCACCTCCACTCATCTCGTCCACTTTCATCCACATGCGGACAACCAGTGGATAACCATCCGTCACTGCATTTACAGGGTTGACCTCAAACACCTCTAGACTACTTTTCAAAGGCCGATTATTCGTAATAGAGGGTGGAGGCTGAATCAGCATGCAAGAGAGATTGGGAATGCGGGTGGCAAAACGAGAAAGCGTTGGAAATCATCAATGAGGCAGAAAGGTATATAAGGAGCCTGTGGGGACGCATCTATGTATATTCATGACACCCAAGCTTATAACCTTGCCGCATACAGTGGTCAAGGCCCTTCTTTGCCTTTCTTTTGGCACACAGGTCCTTTTGTCATAGTCGTCTATCCAACTTCGGATCTAGTCTAGCTATCCTTTGTCCATAGGGCATCATGTCACCACTGTGTGGAGTCTGATTGTTACAGTTCAGTTGCTCTTGAGGAAAGAAAGTGATTTGGATATAGATCTCTTCACTCGGCCTCTTTCATGGGCAAGTCAGAAATATTTGAGGTCGCTGAGGATTCTCAAATCTATGAGATATGAAATACTATTTACGGACTGATATAGACGTTCTTGAGATACTAGCTTACTCATCTTTCCCAAAATTCGCCACCCGTCTGACTCATTTTCCCCATGAGTCTGACCAATCTTGCCCATGGATCTTACTTATCTATCTTGGAATTGAACTTGTATCTATGGAATGTTGAATGACAAACCAACTAATGGAAGCTTCTACAAGTATCTTGCTATATATAACTATGTTTTAGAATATGTATCTATGTTTCAGGTTTGATTGATTTTCCCTATCAGTATAACGGAGGCGGTTGTGTGATGGAAGGGCTTGGACAAGGAGGAACATTAGACAAGTTCGAGAAGAGCGTGAGCTCGAAAGATGGAGCGGGTTCATGACAGCCTCCACCTATGTTGAGTAGACCCATTTCCATTTCAAATCAAATTACAGATAATATGCGCCATCTTCTTTGTTCTAGTGGATGCATGATTGTATCTGTATTTGTACATAATTTCATGGGACTGATTTCAGGTGGGGTATCCTTTCCCTGCCTCTCCCTAACTATGCCTTTCCAAAGCCCCCTGTTTCAGTGATGGCAAACTGCAATCGTTCTCGCAGTTGCTCGTATGATGTGTAAGTAGGCAACAAAAGCAGATTGAAACATGTACTGGCTTGAGGCAATCCACCTTCTTTTCCATATAGCTAGTAGACTAGTCAGTCCTGACCAGCACAGTGAATTCTGTAGACCCACCTTCTGTATCTGGAATGGTTGTGTACCAGAACTTCCTTGTAGCTGTGCAAACCCACCCAGAGGAACCCGTGATGATGATGTCACAAACATCAAGAAGCGTGATCTCTCCTCTTGAGAAAACGATCGAAGGGCACGCCAGAACCAAGATATCTCGGGGTCCGTTGACTTCCACCCACTCAGCCTAATGATATCAGCCCTTGTACACTGCATTTCTCTGCATTCCCAAGGAGGTCATGAAGAACACTCACTGGGTAGCATTCTTGAGCTCATCAACATCCACCGTAGTTATTCCAGAGATAAGAACTGCATTGCCTAGATCAGCTACAGTCAAATCTGGAAAAAGATGGTGCTCACGCTCAAGCTGGTCCGGCTCAAATATCTGGATAAGCTCATGAGGGATGATGCTTTGGGTTACAGTCAGCTTTTCAGATACAGGCAGCACAAGACAACTACTCACTCATAAAATCCTTCAAGGAATGCCTTTATCTGATCACGTATAGAGTTGTCCAGTCGGTATGAAACCACAAGTCGCACATACTCCTCTTTGTTCTCTTGAGTGACAGGGATATTGGCACCATCAGGCTTGAGCTCAACCGTCTTCTTTTCACCAAACTGATCATCTTCAATGGTGAATTCTTGCTGTTGAGACATATCAGCTGCAAGAACTCAATGTTGATGGAAAAGTCTTTACATCAATGATACCAGTGATATCGTTGTTCAGCATCCATTGCAGTGATTTGTGGTACCTGTTTGAACATAAGCAAATGACTTCAACCAGTGTAATTGTCACATACTCGGGATCGATACTCTCCAGGTCACGCATGTCCACCGTTCTGCCCAGGATCTGTTTGTAGAATGCACGGTTGAAGTAAGCATCCAGAAGACGTCCACTGCAGATTTGTCAGAATGTGGCCGGTACCCGTATCATGTCAACAAAAGACATACTCATAAACCGCTTTCCTGCATGTAATGTCAGCGCAAGTCGTTTGCAACCCCAATCATGAAAAGCGTCTTACCCTATCACTCGCCCAACAAACTTGAAGTATGACAAATGAACATCATTACTAATAAATGTCAGGGATAACTTGGCTGAGATCAGTCATGGAACTCACATCCAGGACATCTTGTTTGGTTGATACGTTTGCTGATCGGCAGCGCAAGGCTCGAAAAGAGCTTGTAATAGGTCAGAACAGAAGGAAGACGCAAAGAGTGAAGAACCCACCAAAATTTGGATCGAAAATCTGCTGCGCCAATACGCTGTACCACTCTCGAGTTACACCACCTGCATCCACACCATCTTCCTGACGGAATTTAACACTCAGCTTTCCATACTTCAACTCCTCTCCGCTCCACCGTTGTAAAGCCGAAAATGAGTCTTCAAAGACATATTGACGGCGGATGTTGAGATGAAGAGGACCGGTGGGTACAGTTGATGTTCTTTTCTTCTTGAGTTTTTGGAAGAACCAGGTGCGTTTGTTGTCAAATTCGAGTACACGAGGGTTTCGAATGAGAAGGGAGAACGAGCCACTCAAAAGCGATGGGTTGTTGCGAACAATGGTATTGAGCACCTTACGATGAGCGGTTGTAAAGGTGACAAAGAAGTCCGCAGTCTCTGACAAAGACGGCGGAGTAGATGACGATCTGGCGTCACGAGGCAAGTGACTCTTATACTTTGAGACTACCATCAAGGCTTCAACAAGGGGTAGGAGGACAGTTGCTAGCTGCTCGGTATTTCCGCGAGCCTCAACCATGGATAGACACAGACCCAACTGATCCCAAAGCTCTCCAAAGTCAAAAGTCCCGAAGACCCGGGTGACTGCTTGCTCCTCGCTCGACATTTGTTCAGAGGGCGGGTCAGGATCGACCTTGTTGAGGTGAAGATAATCAATGGTCTTCAGCAAACGCAGAAGCTGAGCTTGGGCAGAGGATGGAGGCGAGAAATTGATGAGCGTCAATGATCCAACGTCCGCTTCGACCTCCAGTGCCTTCACAAGTTTCTGGAGTTGCTCGTTGGCAAGCTGTCCAAGGTCTCGGCACCGCAGGCAAAGCTCCTGTAGAATTACCTCTTTGCCTTCGGGAAGATTGGAGAGATTCTGCATCGCACCCAGCGTCTGGCTGAAAGTGCGGCTAGTGCAGTCACCAGATGTGAGACAATTGACAATAAGGCGCAGGACAGGCGGAGGCACCGAGGGAGTCCCTTCACCTTGCAGCAACATCTTCGCTGGGTCGACAGCACTTTGGACTGCCGCATTGCTGGCCGTAGTCGCAGAGGAAGACGCGACGCTGCCAGCCGTCGCGGCAGGCTTCGTTTGGCCTTCATCAGCCTTGCGCTCGGCCAAGGGCTTGGTGATGGTCAACAAAAGAGCCGTCACAGTGTCCATCAGCCCAGGCGTTTTGGCAAGCAGCGGCCGATCAAGCAGACCGAGCAATATGACAATCGGAAATTTGGTTTGAGGTAGGGATCTCTCCTTCCCTTTGTTCTTCTTGGACGACTGCTTTCGAAGCCCGGCAGTCTGCTCGTGCTCGGAAAGGAAATAGGAGGCCGCATGAGTGTTTGAAGTCACAATGTACGCGAGAGCTTCGAAGCATCGTTGGGTGATGAAAGTCGGCACATGTTCGGCCTGCAGATGATTGAAGAGACTTGAAGGTATCACTGCGGCGGGTGATTCAGTGGCTTTCCCTTTGGGAGTCGCCTTGGGGGTTGCTACGCCCCGCAGGGACATTTGTTGGAAGCTTCGATCAACAGCAGGCAGATCACCTGAGCCGTCATGAACTACTGAGATCAACAAGTCGAGGAGGTCATTGCGAGTGTTGCTGTTCTCGCACAGATTGACGAGGACCTTGAAAAGAGAGGACTTCTTCAAAGCATGGGGGAAGAACAAAAGTCGGACAAGAATAGCGATACCAGACTTGTCCAGAAGCTGCAAAGCTTCGCGATGGTGTCCTTTTGTTCCATTAGGCTTTTCAGCCTTGCTGGCAGCTTCCGGCAATTCGCTTTGATTGTCCAGGACACCTCTCAGCTCGTTTGCGATTGAAGACAGCAAGCTCCTTGAAGGACCGCTTGCCACGGGGGCCTGTGGGCGACTGCGACGCTCGCTTTCCATAGCTTCTTGCATGATGACTTCAGCCCGAATATCAGGGGGCAGAGCATCGAGGAAGTCGGAATTGATTTGGGAGGCCGGCTCCGGAACGCTGGTGCTTGCAGCAGGGCGCTGATGCTGTCTCTGCTCGCGTAGATGCTGTTCCACAACATCGGCCCGCATATCGTCCGGGAGTGCTTGTAAAAATTCAAGATCAATACCAGCATCGGTAATATCGACTTCGCGGCCGTGAATTGAAATCAAGGTCCGCGGTCCGGCGACTGTGGCGTTCTGAACCTCCTCAACATTGTCTTCCCGCCCGTTGTCCATATCGTCGGTATGACCTTCAACAAAATGAGACTTCTTCCAGATCACGGATGTTAATGACTTACTCATTTCAACGTCTCCTTCATTGATAGACGCTTCTGAGGCTGAGTCTTCCTCGCCTTCAACTACTTCGGCCTCATCATTGTTCTTAGTCTCACCCGCTTTCTCGGTAGTCTTCACAACGTCAGACTCGCTCGTTGCAGCAGCCTCGTCTGCCTTGCGATGTTCCTCCGCCCTACGACGAGCTTCGGGTAGTAGACGGTTTATCAGATGAAGAACAAGACGGCTGGTCGCCTCATTGCGAGACAGAGGCACCAAGGCAAGCTCCTCGCCCCATCGTTGGACGGTCGTCATTGGTACGAACTCGGCCGAGATATGACCAGAAGGGACATTCGAGCGATTATTCCCATTTAAGGGGAAGGTTCGTCCATTAACCGACATAGCGGTCAGATTGCCAAGGTGATCACGAACGAAGGACAGCCAAGTGGCATCTGAGCCTGTGATATGCCTGTTGGCTATTAGATTCTCTAGCACGTGAATCGCATCGGCACCTCCCAATCGCTCGATGGCCGTGATGAGCTCTTGAAAGTTTCCGCCCAGAGAACGATGGAGTTGACGCGACCCGGATGTCGATGTTTGAGCGAGAAGTGGATGCTGCGCGGGCCGTCCGCCGATCATATTTGAAGTCCCCAAGGGATCGTCTTCTGTAACAGAGTTAGTGTCGGGAAAAACATCTTCACCAGTTTCATGTAACCTACCCGAGAAACCGGGCAATAATCGGTGGTTGCTTAGGTGATCGTGCGATCTTGGTCTACCAGACTGGACCCACCCCCAAGGTCCTGTAGCTTCAGATGCAATAACGTCAGGGAACGCTTCCATGATTTCCGCATCGTCGTAGCTGAATCATAGTATGAGCAATCTTCTCTCACAGACAAACAGACTATATAGACTCACCCTTCTCCATCTTCGTCCTCGTCGAATTCTTCCATCTCGGGATCGTCGAATCCATCGTCGAAGATACCTGCGATGTTGTCAAACAAGTCCTCGATGTCTGTTGAATGGATGTCACCTTCCGCATGCACCCCCTCACCATCAGGATCTTCGTCCTCGTCGGTTCCGAACGATTCGTGGCCATCAGATTCGCCCTGAAGCATATGAGCGCTTGCAAATACAGTCGCTCACAAACTGCTTACCTCCCACATCTCGCCATCCTCCTCAGCTGAGCCCAAAATTACCTCCGGCTCCAATTCCCCCATGTCGCCTTCATCATCACTATCGCCTAAACCGTCTTCCGGGCCATCCGTCTATGAAACTTCAGCAGGATCATTAAGAACACCCAGTCATTGTACGTACCCAGTCATCATGATCGAGAACAGATGCCATAGACTCGTCGTCGGATGTCTGAGTGGCCGTATCGTCATCATCGTCCTTAATTTCATCAGCTCCGCCAATCGTCGCACCCACTGAACACGCACTGTGAGATCATCGCCCATGTCCTTTGACGACGTCAGCTCGAGTTTCTTTATCTGCAGAATATGAGAAGGGACATACCATGTCATCTTCATCTTCCTCCTCATCCATTTCATCGTCCTCGTCATCTTCTCCAAGCTCGCCCCCAAGCCTGCATAGGCAGTTTAGCATGTTGACTGTGACGCATCAAGTTCGGACGTACATTCCCAGAGCCGAATTGCGATAAAGGTCTGGAGCTTGATCGTCATCAAGCATGTCAACATCAGAATCTGTGTCAGCATTGGATGAGTCCGAATCATTGTCATCCTCGCTGGTTTGATCATCGACATTATCCTTGGTGTCTTTGCTGGCCTTGCCCCACTTGACGGACAACTTAGATCTTCAGACGCCAAACCCATCAGCCACGGGTACAACAGGCAACAGTGAGTACTTACAGATGGTCCAGGGCACGGAGCAGAGTCACAAGGACATTGCGTATATCCGGATAATTCAGATCAATCTCACCCAAGGCGTTAGTGAGGAGTCCCACAAAGTTTTTCTCGAGCATTGTTTTCGCCATATGGAGTCCAGAACTACTGATTTGCCTGGTTGAGGCACTGGATCGGGCGACCAAAAGTCGATGAACCAATTCGCCCAACGCCCATAGGCGGCCGTATCGCACATTGACGTCAACGACAAGAGAAGTATCACGGATGGCTTTGGAGACGGCGTCCAAAACAGTCTTTCGGATAGACACCATGTCCTCAGAAACGTCTTTTTTGTCTAATGAGGGGACAGTATCAGAACAGAGAGCGACGATCATAGCTGTGGCCCGGGATGAAATAGCAAGTCTCCTAGCAGCCACTGAGTTACTGTCGGCACTGGACATACACACGACATCCGGCCTCAGCATGACACAACAGACCATGTCGTTAATGACACCAACGACACCTCCTTTTGGCCTGATGGCACCTGGGTAAACTCTTTGAGAAAGACTGGCAAGGAAAATCTTCTTGACAATCACATAAGACCCAAGCAGCTCAGTGAGAGTGGCCATCAAGAGAGACGAGTACGAGAAGATATCGGAATCGTCTTGGTTATCCGATGTCGTGAGACTGTCGCTTTTACTCAAAGATCCAAGGATGGCTTTGGAGAGCTCGGATAGGACGACGTCGATCAAGTCCTGAGAGTGCCTGCTTTCACTCGAGCTGGCATCGGTCACAGAAGTGCTGCCATCGCCAGACTCGAGTTCCTCTTTTGTCTGACCACGTATATGATAGACAGACTGGGTTGGAGTCGGGTCCACGAGGGCACACTCTTTCTCGACAGCATTGACAAAGATAGAAGGTTCTCGCAGCGCTATGGGCCGAAGGTGCTTGACAAAATGCTGGATGTCAACAACTTTGTTACGACTAGGCGACAGCCAATTGCGGATTTCTCCATTAATGATCTCATTCAAGGTCCATTTGTCGTCCACAAGGTGGCGGACTATCATGGTCAGAAGCGGATAACAGCCCTCGAGGTTGCCCGTTATCTTCCGGAAAGGCTTCAAACAATTGCCAAGCAATGTGGCTGTAGACTCAGGTTTGAAAGACCGGGAAAGAAGTACGAGAAGACGGAGACTTGCTACCAACTCTTCACGCGATGCTTCGTCTGATGAGACGATGGTGGAGCATAAGGTGAAGAGAGAGTTAGCAACGCCTTCAAGGGCCTCCGCTGTTTCCGTGACGGGCATACCCGCGTCATCGCCGAGTTTCGCTTTGGCAATGGCATCACATGAGGAGAACATGGTTTCACCGAAAAGTAAGAAGCCTGTGAGCCACCGAGGTTTATCCTGGTGGTTGATGATGAGAGGTAAGGAAGCGAGGATTTCACTAGAGATGCCGAAGATGGAAGCATCAATGGCGATTCCTTCCTCTGATCTCAAGAAGACAGACGCCAGCCTGAGACGGGCTGACACTTTTCGTTCGCCTTGCGGCTGATACTCTCGACAGACTTCGAGGAGTTTGTTTACCGAGAACATTGCACCACCCTCCTTTCCAGAGGGAAGACACGGAAGTAGCTCTACAACGAGATCCTCGGCAACATCAACAATTGCCAAAGCCCGTTCAGCGAGATCTCCTCTGTCCTTGGCGCGTAAATCGTCTAACCGCTTCTTGAGGGGTTCGGCATCGTCTGCAGTGGTAGCAGGGTCGACCTCCATCCCCACCTCGGTCGGCTCTTCTGGTCCCATGGCTGGCCTTGGGGGTGGGGCATCTTCAACAGATGCAGGAGCATCGGCGGCAGCTTCCTCAACAGCTCCGGCGTTGGCAGGGGGAAGAATCTCCCCGTCGAACTCGTGAGGTAAAGTCAACAGAAGGTCCGTAGCCGCCGCGACATTGTTTCGAGCCCGCACAAGAGCCTGTGTAGCTGACCCACGAGGGAAACCCATGTCGACTAATTGGTCAACATGGCCGGCGTCGGCTGTAACAGGAGGGGGTCGGAGATGTTGGGCGATAATATGGATTCCCCGACTTGCCACCGCTGGGATGTCTGACGGTTCCTCGTGCTTCCCCTCCATCAAAGTTGAGTAGCAATTGATAGCCGCTTTGATGATAAAAGCGGGGCACTCTAATAGCCAAGGAGCCTTCCAAACGTGACGAGCAAGCGGGAATACAGCAAGACGTAGTTTGAGGAACATGGTAGTAGGGGCGAAAGGGCGTTGCGCGAGGCCTGGCTGTGCCGATGCAAGCGCATGCGTTTCAGGGCTATCCAGTAGGGCTCGGGTTGACACGAAAGTATTACACATGAAGAGAACCGTCTTCAATGCTTGTAACGCTTCTTCGTGGCGATCTTTCTGCTCTTGACTTCGATTTTCCGATGGTACGGTGGAGGCATGATCGATATGATCGATGATACGTTGGGAGGATTCCAATAACTTGTCGAACCCTCCTTTGCGCTCAAACACCAAGAATAGCAAAGTGTTGAGATGTCCCTCTAGACCTCGACCTGATGTACTGTTAGCGATGTCCGCATGAAAGTTTGTCGCAGTCTCACCATCGAATAGTGTTGATAACACGGTACCTAAAGCGAAGCCATCAACAGCGAAAGCATCGGGGAGCGAGCCCGGTACGACTAGATTGATTCATTAGTCACTCATATATGACAATTGCAATCAGTACGAGCACACAACTCACCCGCTAGGTGTTTGATGAGAATGTCAGCCACGCAATCAGAAAGAAGCTGTCCTTGCTCTTGATGGGCTTGGTCACGTCCTCGCTTGATATAGATGAGTCGGACAAGGCCTATATGGGCCATCAGAAAGACAGAGTCTTGGACCGTCCAAAGGGAAAAAAAACTTACACTTGAAAAACTTTGACAGAATGGCATGAAGCCGAGTTGCAAGATATCGCACGCCGGGTTCTGTGGTCTCTTTTGGAGTTTCGCCCTCTCCTACAGGAGGCGCTTTCGGGGGCCGTGAGAGGACATGGAACCTGAAACAGAGGCGATGGACCTCGCCCAGAGATTGAATGAAAGCCGGGTTTTCTTGGACATCGAAAGACTTGATCACCGCCGTGACGACTTTTGAATTTGAACCGGATAGAGCATACAAGGCATCGCCAAAGAGTGTCAATCGCACAGCAATGCCATGGAGAACCCGGAACTCTTTCTTCAGATTTTCGTCAGCTCGTCCCTCACGTATGTTCTGCCAATTCTCCATGGCTTCATCGATCTTCCACACGTGGGTGCTCTGACCGAGACAAGCATTGATCGATTTGATGATGGTGTCAAGGAATTGAGGATGACACGATTCAATGGCATACTTCATCAGATGCGCAAGAGCCATCGCGGCCGGTGTGGCTCCAAATCTGATGGGCCAACAAGGCGAGTCTGTCATCAGCAAGAGAGCATCAAGGCCGGCCTCCTGGACGAAATCCTTGACGATAGTGGGATTACGCAGAAGACCGCTGAGCATCTGTAGATTCGCATCAGTATAGCGCCCAGAGTCCTAAAAAATGCGTACCTTGAATACCCTCGTAAAAGCTGCCAGAGGCTTGTTGGTCGGCGCAGACTTGGACGGCTGGGTCTCCAGCGAAGGGACCATCCGAGCAGATACATCATCAACCAGATAATCTAATCGTTCTTCGTCCGACGGTTCGAAGGTTGCAGCAGATTGGTGCGCGCTTTGCAACACGCCAATCACTGCTTTGACGATTACTGGTCGCAGCGAAGGATGGTGCCGGGCAAGTTCATCGAGTGACAAGCCAAGGTTCTTGGCGTTTTCGCGTTCATTGAAGATTTGCTCGTGTTGAGGCGATACAACAGTGCCGACAAGATTGGCAATGATTCCAGGGTGGGCGACTGTATAATCCAAACCAGCTTGGTTTAGACAAACGGCACCCACAGCGTTTGAAAGGGACGAAAGAACCTAGCAAGATCTTCAGCCGCAACATGGTATTTCAACATGAGACACTTACCTCGCTGGAAGGGGGAACATCTTTTTCCAATTCAGCATACAGGGTCTGAGGAAGCTGCAATTCTTGCAGAATGGAAAGCGAGGTGGGCTCGTTGTGGACGAACGTAGCCATCGTGTTGATTGCTAGAGATAGTGTTAGCGCGTGCTTTTCCAATGTAACCGGTACACTCACCCAAAGCAAAGACGCGAGGCCCAAACAGGCCAGAATTCTGTAAAATGATCTTCAATGACTTGGGCAAGTCGGAGTCTACCAGATTTCGCAGACCTTCGGTACCTCCCGAGGCTTGCATCAACCTTTGAATTGACCGCAATACGCTCTTGAGAGGATTGTTGACCGCTGCGAGGATCGTGTCTTGGGACATGGTTTCGGAAGGAGACTCGTCTACAGTTTGCAGCCTATGCTCGATTTCCGACTTGATCCACAGAACAAGCGCATTGACGCCATCGATACCACTGAAATTTGACAGGCCTTGGGGATTGGAAAAGATGACGCTGTCAATCAGACCGGTTGCTCTCGGTATGCACTAGACAAACGTGAGACAGATTATCGGACATCCAGATATCAACGTACGGTTTCTCGTTTGTCCCCTGTGGTCTTCAACATCTCCAAAAGCAGTCTCAGAATACCAGCACCCATGAGCATGTTGCTGTGGGAGGGAGAAGTCGCAAGATACGCGATGAACGCCATGGTGGCGTCAATGACCTCGAAAGACATTGTTTCGCCCGCGATCAAGCGCTCGACCAATCGACGAAGGAACGTGACCATGACGCCGTGATTAACATTGACACTGACAGAAGTCATTACTTCTCCCATCTTGTTCTGATGATGCGCGCAAGCGCAGAGAGCGATCAATGCACCCGTCGTCACTTGCTCTCCAACATTGTCGGGTGATCGCAAAAGGTCGGCCAGCTGCGAGACCATTTCAGGCTCGTACAGGAAGAGATCGGATTGTGCTGCGTCTTCAGACGAGAGGTACACTATCAAAAGTTGCAAATTTTAGTCTACTGAATTCTGTGTGCCAGCGTATGACTCACCATAGGTTGCCAAGGCCAGAAGGCGGATGGACAACAGCTTTCGCCTGGTACATCGATCGTCCATGAGAAGCACGAGCTTCAGGCGGTTGAGGACAGAATATTGCTCATCAAGCGGGATGTGTTCTTTTTCAGCGAGCGCGCTCAACTGGTCAACAAAGTTTCCGCGCATAGTCATCGACACATCTCCGAGGTCGATCACTGACGGCCCCGATAGCATCGGTGCAGTGACGGCCTGACGTGCCATTGGTGTACTGTTCTTGCTGTGAGGCGCTGGGCGCTGACGTGTGGGGGTCTCTACAGCAGCCGAAGTAAGCATTTTCACTGGAGATTTTTCGCCTCCTGCGACTTCAGCCGATTGGACAGTCGGGTAAAAGGTGGCTTTGATATGTCGTAAAGCTTCTGGAATCTCGATTTCCTGATCTGATGCGAGTGATGTGAGATTGATACCGGAATGCACCAAGCTTTCCCATCCTCTACTGAGAACGACAAGTCGATGTAGAATAGCTTGGCGTTGTGCTGGTTCCAGGGGTGTGGTAATGGCGTACTGCTGAGCGGGTCGCAAAAGGACAAAGATGACTGATTGCAAGACATCCAAGTCGTTGGTCAGAAGCAAGTCCGACAGTCGCTAGATGCTACAGTGAGCGCAGACAAGCTTTCATTTCTGCCGATACACGTACGTCGTAAGAGTTGAACAGCTTCCTGTTGGTACAGTTTTCCAGCAACAGCCGCTGTACCCTCAAGACTTCTAGAAGTAGCGTTTTGGTCTTTGGAGTGAAATCGTTCAATTGTATCTTGGTGAGGTCATAATTTTGGATGACCCCCGCCAAGATCTCGTCGAAACGGTCCAACACCAGCACCCATGTGTGGAGATCACCCCTCGGATAGCGCCACACCTGGAACTGTTCGAGTACCTCCGCGATGGCTTCATCGGATGCCGAGGAAATCTTGGTGATCAGAGCGGCCACATCATCAGGCTGGGGTACAGGCAGGGGTAAGCAATGGTTGTGCGGATATGAAGAAGGGGCTCACGGGAGGGTTCTGTTTCTTGTTGGACTTCTTGACCTTCATGATGAGCCGGTCTGCAACGTGCTGACCGGGATCGAGTTCAATGGTGTATCGGGTGGCGCTGGTAGCGGGGATGCTGGGGGATGGAGCAGGCTTTGGTGGTGTGTAGAAGCGGTGGAGAGGGGGGAAGTGGGATGGAAAATGGATTAGGAAGCGGGGACAGTACGCATACCGCATTCCTTGGGCGCGCGCGGCGGCGGGCAAATGATGCTTTTTGGGCGAGCGTGCGAATGTACAGTACAGCACTGGCCTCCACCGCCGTTCTTCTCGTCAGCTTCTCTTCATCTGGTGCAAGCAGCATGGAGCTCGAATCCCAGTGCCCACTTGTATACCGTCTCGAGTCTCTACTCGAACAGCTCAAGACTCAGCAGCAACCCATCCCGGAAATTGAGGCTGAGCTTCTCTTTGTATTAGACAACCTCGCAACAGTCCTCAAAGATGGTATGTATTCCATAACGTTGGTCAGAGCTGACTGATTAGAATCCTCGAGGACCAATCTAGGTAAGACGGGGCTTCCGGACACTATCTGCGGCTTGTTGAGGCTGCTGTCCTCGTCAAATAATATAGTCGAGCCCGATGCTGCTCTCAAACAGATCGGGAGAGTAGCGGCTAATATGGTCGTGCAAAATGGTAAGTCAAGGCTGCGACCTCGAGAGCTCGATACTGACAGAACATGAAAGACTTCAACAGAAACGCACTGTGCGCCTTGGGATACGTTGATGCGGTCCTCTCGCCTGCTACGCTCGGTCGAGGCCCTCGCTCGTGCGACCACGCTCTTGTCGCCGGTCTTTACAACATGGTGGTCGAGGGCAATGGTGAGTATTTGCAAACTGAAAACCCAGCTGATGTTCAGAGTCATGTCTTGCTGCTATGAGGCATACGAACAATCTTCGACAGCTTAGTACGTCAGCAGAGGGTTACTTCTTACATGTCTTACGATCACAATCGTACACCCCTGTGGAACTAAGCATTTGTGTATGGCTGTGGACAGTGCTACAGCGGTCAATAGACAACAGTAAGACTACGGGTCCGATTCGATTGTCACTGACTGTCCGCCACGGTAGATGCCCTCGAATCAGCATCTGTACTCGACCAAGATACCTTGTCGAGGCTCATGACTCCCATACAATGTCTAGTGTCCCCCATGTGGTCCATCGATGACTCACATCAACAGCAAGTCATACTAGAAACACTCTCGCTGTCTTGTCGACTCATCGAAAAGATACTATCCTGCTCGTCTTCTGCCTTTCAATCGCTATTCTTGCCTAAACGCAGACTCGACATCATTCTCGATTTCATCGAACACGCAAATCCTCCATCACAACCTTTAGCCGATCGAAAGAGTGCATGTGCAGACGAATCAGACGAAGATGAAGAGCTTGACCCCGAGCAAAGCATGGGCGAGTCCAAAGCATATCTCGTATTCGGTGTGGTCTCTGCCAGCAGCGAGGTGCAAAATGCCCCTGAAGCAGCAGCTTTCTGGGAACGCCTCGGAAGATGGACTGCGAGTGACATCGAAAAGAGGAAAGACCTTGTAGAGTGTGCCCTTCTCGGTCTTGGGAATAGTGTCAAAGATGGTCAGTATCGTTTGATGCCCTTCGTGTCTAAAACTGAACGATACGCAGACGCCAGTGCACTCAAAATCCTTAACGGAGATATCTTCCCCTTCGACCGTATTACAAAGCTTCTTCGTCCCCAGACCCCCGGTACCACACAACACGCTCTGGTCGGTCTTTTGCGAAACTTGTCCATCTCTGCGCAAGGCCAGAAGCGTCTTTCGACTCTTGGTGTAGCCGACAAACTAGTAGATATGGGTGTATGGACCAGTGAAAAGGACATGCTGGGATCCGTTCAGGGCGGAACTATTGGCGTTTTCAAGAATCTGTGCAAAAGCAATCGTACGTCGCTCCCTCTTTACTTCTCAGTCAAGTTTACCAATAGCCACGAAGCTGCAACCGCCTCCCACCTCATCGCGCCCCACAAAGATCAGCTGCTCGACCTCATACATCGTACCGACGATCAGGCCATCATATTGGAAGGCACCCGCGTCTTCGTCAATGCTGCGCGTAACCTGCCCAAAGGCCTGGACTCTGCCGGCGTACACGCATTGCAAGACCCTCGCATCGCAGAGCTCATGGTGGACATGCTTTTTGCTGCCTCTGAACATCCTATCCTTCAGGGAGAGGCAGTTCTAGGGCTGGCGCTGTTGGCGGTGTTTGGCAAGGCAAAGTCTGAAGGTATGTCTGTCTACTCGACGTAAGGGATGTGCTGACGGGTCGGATGTGATCGTCTTTGAAACTTGCAGTATCGAAGTCCATGAATGTGACGCGTCCTGGAGACCCGGGCATGACCGGAGAGCAGCTTTTGCGAGAAATCTTGCGCAATGGTAAAGACAATATGAGCGAAGAAATCCGTCAAAATGGTGAAACTCTGATGTCCGTCTTGCAAGGGTCAACAGATGCTATAGAGTAAGCGCAAGCAGAATGTCCAGCATGAAGTTGTGCACCTCTTGCTGGCTTGCTTTGGCAAAGAAATACCGTACACAGACAGACACGCGGGAGATGAAGCAAGTGACAGCGTCCAGTATCCCTAGTAGAAGCAACGGCAAGAGATGGAATGATACATGGTGCATCCGGGCATAGTCATATTTATTTACAGTCAGATTGACCAACGTGGATGACGCTGTGTCAGATCTAATATAGCATGCCAAGTATTCTACATTCGTTAACAGCGTAGACGTGAAAAGTGTTGTGAAAAGTCACAAGTTCGTAAAATCAGTCAATGCCGAGTTTTGATGTTGTCTGAGTTGCCAATCAGCTTTGCACAATTTCATGTTTCATGTCTGCTTACCGTGAACGTTCCATTCCTAGCGGAACTCCGGTGCGCCAACCTAGACGAACTCATGGTCTGGCCTATTTTCGATGTGGAGGCAGTGGAAGAATGGTATGGTTGCCTCACCGATGCGAGAGGCACCGGGGACGAAATCAACAGCTTGTTCTTTTCTTTGTCTTTGTAGCTCGAGCTGGGGGTCCCCAGGTCACCCATGTTTTTCGCACTAGCCCGCATAGACGTGTGGCTACTACCAAACAGCCTGGACGAGCGTTCCGAAGGGCGCTTCTCGTCGCGGCTGGGAGTAGGGGCATAGCGTCTACGGCCAGCCAGAATCCAGGGATGTCGCATGGCGGGCTGAGGCTTTAGCCGCTTATCGGGGTCCCAAGTGAGACATTTTGAAATAAAGTCGACGAAGAGCTCGTCGTCGCACTTCAAGACACCGACAAGAGTCTTCGATCCTGGGCGGCGACGACGGCCTTTTGCATTGACAAACGGACGTGGAGCACCAGTGGCATCTATGTGAAAATTAATCATGAGCATACTGAAGAAGAGTGTAGAAGGGATCATGCTCACCAAAGAAATTCTTCCGTCGCGATGCCTTCTCGACGATATAACGATCAGGCACGCCAAGTACCTCCATGATGCATGCTAGTTGTTCGTGTTCGTTTTCACCAGGGAAGATGGGTACGCCAGTGTAAAGTTCGGCCAGAATACATCTATAAGACGTCAGCAATACTCACAACTGACAGCAGGTTACACACCCTAATGACCACATGTCAATGGCCATGGCGTAGTTCATGCCTAGGATAACTTCAGGACTGCGATAGAATCGGGACTGGATGTATGTGTAGACTACAGGCAGGTTGTCAGATACACCCCAATGTGTGTTTGTGATTCTCACCTTTCTCAGTCTCCAAACAACTGCTACCAAAATCAATCACTTTGATCCCACTCTTCGCCGGATGACACAAGAGGATGTTCTCAGGCTTCAAATCGCAATGCACGATCCTGTGCGATCGCATCAACTGCAGCGACGCAAGCATCTGCGTGGTGAATCTTCTGATCAAAACGGGCGAGAACCCAGCGAATTGGTTGGCTTTGATGAGCTCGTAGAGGTTGATGCTCAGTAGCTCGGTCACGATGCAGAGATGGTTGCGGAAGGAAAAGTGATCGGTCATGCGGACCATGAAATGCTTGTTGTCTGGATCCTGAAGACATGTTAGCGAAACCTCAAAAGACTAATGGGGACACTCACCCATTCGACCAGCTGCTGGAGAATCTTGACCTCGACCAGTGCTTGCGTATGGAATCTCTTTTTGTTTCTGATGATCTTGACCGCCACTGATTTTCCAGTCTTGTGATCTCTACATTGGACGACCTGCCCAAAAGATCCCTTGCCCAGAATACCACCGACCTCGTAACGGTAGCACAGATGGTCGCCATCTACAATGATATAATCGCCTCGCTCATCGTCGTATCCATGATTATACATGGTACCTCCAGGTCGACGTATCGACCCAGGCGAAGGGCTGTAAAAGATGAGATCGAAATCCAGCACCTCTTTCCTCTCCAGATCAGACATGCGAGCAAGGTTTTTGGTGACGAATTGACGTTGTGTGAGAGGTTCAACAGGCGAAATATCCCGGGGGAACTCGTTGATATCGGCCAAGTTGTCCTTCTTGTTTGTCGCCGCCCTTTCCCGACGCCTCTTGATATACGCTTCCATCTCTGCGTCCGCGCTGGCTTCGTCATCATCACCAGCTGGACTGACTGAAGGCGACTCTGCAAGAGATACTTTGCGAAAGCTCGATCCCATAGCACCTGTAGAAGACGAGGACGGCATACGAGGGGCCATACTCGGCGGTGCCATTTGCGAGTGCATCGATTTGGAAGGCTTGATGGGGGAGGTCTTGCCGGATGACACGGCTCCGTCTGTGGCATCTCTTGAATCCCGTCGTCCTCTAAACTCGCGACTGGCGCGCTTGGCACTGGCTGACAAAGTCATCGCAGTGACAGTGGATGAGGGTGGCCGAGGCAATTGTCTCCGAGAAGGGGGCACAGCGCTTGCGGGTGCATCTTTTCGCACGATAGGAGGATCAGACGGGCGATTACTCGCACGCCTGGTCTCTTGCTTGGCTGACATTGGAGCCAGCAAGTGATTGCGATGAGCACCAGAAGTAGACTGTCTAGGAGTCGAAGGTGGGCCTTCAACAACACCAAACTCAGATATGGGATGGCGCCCGTGATCGCTGGAACCCGAGCCAGTCACCGTATTGGATGTTTTTCGAGCCGTGGGGAAAGCTGGAGGAGGCATGCTCAAGTTCATCCCACTGGCGGTGACGGTAGCCGGGGAAGCAGCTGGACGATTCGCGATGCGCGGGATCTTTGTTGGCGTGGCTGAAGGCAGATTTCTCGGGGAATTAGAGTACCTGGGCTCCAAGGGTCGAGCGGGGGAGCCCATGATCGACGGGAGTCGGTCATACGTGCTGCTTCCATTGATTGTAGCCTCAGTAGTATTGGACTTGGCAGAGGTTCGACTGCTGCTGAACGAGCTGTCGGCGGATGACTGGTGCTTGAGCGCAGGGATGGGCTTGGGAAGATCTCCCGAGATGGAAAGTGTCTGAGAACGATGATGAGCTGATAGTTGACGAAGCAGCAGCCTGGGACTCACCTTTCCTCGCTTTCTGCCAGTCCAGCCAGTACTAGCTGACGAGGCCGAAGCTGGCTCCTTGTCATTCGTCTCGGACGATGTGGTCGCCTGCTGAGCGAGCCCCTTCTTGGACGCACTGCCCCTGAGCATTGAAGGCAGATGCATCCCAAGCACAGACTTTCTGGACTGAGATGCCGGAACGATCTTTCCGTCCTGTTTAGACTTGGGCGTCTCGGGCATCTGAGACTTGAGCTGAGGAGGCGGCTTGCTCTGGAAAGATGTCGACGATGAACGTCGAAAGAAGGGTATCGAGGATGGGGTAAGCCGTTTGTTGGCAGTAGACGACTTGTGCCCGGGAAGCACCAGTGGAGTTGTATATGGCCCCGAGTCTGCGGAATCGTGACCATGGCCACTGGCAGGGGATAGCAATTCTCCACGCTGAATCTCGGACCATGGCGTCTGCGGACTGCGAGGAGTGATCGAGTCTTCTACCGAAGGCACTGGAGAAGCTGCTGATTTCAGGTTGAGAGCTGATGAAAATGACCATTTTTTGTGCATCTTTGGCTGCGATGGTGCAAGCGACGTGGGAGAAATGGATTCGCTCGTTGATGACAGGGGAGGCGATGGCTCACGAACAGGCACATATGCAGCAGGATTCGGGAATGTCGCATTTTGCGACGGCGGGGGCATGCTTGACTGCCTGTTGACATACAGCTGGGGCAAAGGCGGCACAGGCGGGACGTGTCCCTCCGTCTCCTCTGGCGCCTCGACACTTAACCCTTGAGAGGATAAATCGCTTCCGGTACTCGTTCTTTTGTGCTTGGACGCCAGATCCCCAGTAGATGACATGGTGGTGGCGGTCGTCGGAAGAGAATGTGAGTCTCGTGATGTGGGTGTTCCTCCCGTGCTCATTGTTGACGACACGGACTCACGCTGGTTGGGAAGACGCGGTTTCGGTATAGGAATAGCAGGTATATCTTCGCTCAGGTCAATCCAGTGACCGAGAGGGGACCCGGCGTCTTTGAGTGACCCGTTGCTAGCTTTGGACATGAGCTTGGGTTCCGTGTAACTTTTCGCTTCGGGGGTGCCAGATCGTGAGGCCACTGTAGTGGCACCGGTTGAGGCTTTGCCTTTTGATTTGGGCCTGCCCGGCGTACTCGCTAGGCCATCCAGTTTTCGCAGAGCCTCATCTATACTGGGATTGGGGTCGCGCGCCTTGGGCGTGGCTCTCTGTTTCTGGGACTTTTGAGAGTCCGAGCGCTGAAGATTTTTACCGGGGAAATACGCGGTTGCGTTTGACGCGTTCGCCGGCGGGGTACCAGAGGCTACATTGGTAGTAGAGGTACTTGCCCTAAGAAATTGGTTTATAGAAGCCGACGAAGGGCTGGGTGGCAGATGGGAAAAGTCCTTGACAGCGAATTGTTTCAACAGATCGTGAGAAGACGAATGACGGGCGGGATTTGGGGGAGTCTTTCTGCTGTCACGGCCAGTGCGCTGAGTGAATGTCTGCGTCTGGGAGTCGGCTGAAGATGGCATTGGAGGGCTTGTAGCTGTGAGGCTCGCTCTCTGCTGTCGACGAGCATATATCCGTGACCTCGCGCTGCCGGGTGAAGGAGGCAAAGTACCTGTATCTATAGGGGGCAGCGCAGAGCTTCGGGGAGTCTCTTGCAATTGCTGCTGCTGCTGTTGTTGTTGCAGATTCATCATTGACAGCGACGCCGATAGAGACGCCTCCATAGAGGAATCAAACTCAAACTGCGACAGAGCAGCCAGCGAGTAGACCGCGTCGTCAGGGTAAGCCGTGTTGGGTGCCGTGAGTGCCTCTCGCGATGGTTGGCGGGCGGGAGACTTGTTGGAAAGCCGTGCCGGGTTCTGAGAGGCCGAGTTGGACCGTGGGCGTGCCACCTGCACACCTGATGTATCTCTGGCATGTATTGACGGTGAATGTGGCAGTGGTGGTGGGCGCGAGGAGGGGCTGCCCATGCCGGAATAAGGCATGCTGGGAGCACGTTGATGACCCATGTTGCCGGGACACCGAGGCGTCGACAGCTCGCCAACCCCGATAAGATTTCGGCGATCGATCGCAGAGGGTTGTATGGGGCTGGCGTGTTGATTCGTGTACGACTGAGAGGCGAGCGGTGAGGCGGGATAGGCGCTGAGACTACACCTCGTGTGAGCGATTGCGTCAGCCATCTGGGCGACCCACGAGTTGTGACTTTGGTCCCGGCTTGATAAAGGCGGATTGGGCACTTGCGCGCTCTGAGGAGGATGGGGAAGGGGCCTTGGCCGGTGTACCTTGGTAGAGGGTTAGTGGAGGATCAATGGAAACCAAGACACTCACAGGATCGGTAACGACTCTTCTGCTGGGCGAGGGGGAGTAGGGGGGGTGGACGTCGCCGTAGCTCTTCCTGGGGCTGAGGTCGAGGGCGGCTGGGGCGGGGGCTCTTCTGCCGCGGGGGGAGTTGGACATGGAGGCGATGGAGGCGGTGCTGTGTAAGCGGTGGCGGGGGCTGAGGTCGACGGGTGGCGCCTGCGGGATGTGCTCTGGTGGCGGTGTGCTCATGGCGGGGGGGCAGACATGGGGAAGTTGAGTGAAGAAATTGCGGTCGTTGAATGAATCTCACCCTCGTCGCGCATCGAGAGACCCCGCGCGCACAACACGTGGCTACCAGCGGCACCCCCCGCCGCCCCCCACTTAGCAACTGCTCCCGCGCCTCACTGAGCCAAACAACATGTCAATGCCATCCTTGATTCATCCTCTGTTACAATCATTACATCTATTACATCTAATACTTCTATCAGAGGTCCGCCATGCTCAGCCCACCGCTATCCCCCGGCCCCGACGACACCATCCTCCTCGCTGATGACGAGCTCCAGTCAGACGGCGAGGACGACATCCCCGTCTTCTTTGGCGCCCACAGGCCCGAGGAGCGACTGCTACAAACACTTGCCCGCCCCTCTCAACGTCAGCAGATCCACCCAAACGACTCGCTCCGCCGAAAGTCGCTTCTCCTCTCAACCGAAAAGCGGCGCCATAACCACGGCGCATTGACCGACAGAGACTATGCCCGCTTGTACAGGTCTACCCTCAGCGACGACAGCGACTCTTGCGCGACATCAGTCGGCTCCCGGGGCCCATCCACGCCTGTCCGGGGTGAGCAAGACCCCTCAAATCTCACATTTGAATTTGAAAGTCTGCACCTGTCTGCGCATGATGAGCCTCGAGATCAGGAAGACTCGGATTCACCCAGCGAAGGTAGCGATAAGGAGAATGTGCCCGTGCCGTCCCCAATCCATGACGCGCCGTTGCCGGTAGAGATGTCGTTTGAGAAGCTCTCTTATGACAGCGGAAGGCAAGATAGTCTGGACCTGAACGACGAAGACGAGAGTGAGCACCTTTGTTTTATAAACTCATCGACATGCTAATGTCCCATAAGGCATTCCAGAGCTTGACATGGGAGGGCTCAAACTTTCAGACTTTGCAGACGGCGACATTGGAGTCACATATGATCACATTGAAGACTTTGACGCCTGTTCGGACGAGCCGCAGCAAGAGTCGCCCAGTCGAGAAGAGCGCATTCTCCAATCTCTCTCTACTCCCCCCTTCTCTACTCCAGGGCAACAGGTCCCCGAGTTTGATGACCAGTCCTCCCCCCTGGAGATTGCCAGGGCAGGACCAGTGGCCATTCCAGTGCTTTCCAGCCACCACTTTACATCCATCCGCGCCGATGTCAGCTCTCCCTGCCGCAACCTGCCTCCTTCGCCCATTGCCCGGCCGGCACTCACCCCGAAAGAGGCGACACCAGCGATCAGACTCGCGAGCGTCGAAAGCCCTCCTAGGCTTGTGTCACCCGCTGTGCCCATGACGCCCTCCCATACCTCGACAGTGCCTCCTGCCGATCTTGTCCAGCGCGGGGCAAAGGCCCTCCAAGGCGGCGCAGGCGGCAAAAGCAAGATCAAATCACAGCCCGCGGACCACAAGCAATCCGCCGCACTCAAAATGGTCATCAAAAGCCAACTGGATTCTGCTCTTATTCCTAGAGTGGCCGCGCCTCGAGTTGGCACTGTGGGGTCTTCTGGTCTGACGTTCTCGTCCGCACCTTCGGGTCCCAGTCGAAATGCTGCTACGGGCACAAACAGCCTTCCAAAGACCAGCGAGACACCCAAGTCACTGCCAGAGCGTTTACCAAATCTCGAGCACAGACCCCAGCCTCGACCTGTCAAACGCCCTCTCTTGAAATTCAGCTCCGCCTCTGCACCTGCCGGCAGTGCCATACCTCGCCCCGCGCTCACCTCCAAGAGCTCGCTCCCCCGTCCCAAGAGTGCTTTGCCAACCAAAAACAGCTCAATGTTACCGCCGCCATCCTCCATACCTCTCAAGCGTCCGGCCGTTTCTCAGCCATTGGCGCCGCTTCCTTCCACCATGGCTCCGCCGCGCTCTGCCTTGTCACAGCCGACTGTCAACCACACTAGACCGACACTGGGTCAGCCTGCCAGAGCTTTCCAGTCTCTGGGCACACCGTTGCGTGCTGCGCCCCTGTTTTCCATTGGGATCGGGGGCGAGAATGTAGCGATGCCGAGGGTCGGAATGAAATCGCCTGCAAAGTCAAATATGCTGCTCAAAAAGCGGCTGACAGGTGGGGAAACCCCTCGAAAGGTGAGTATGCGCATAATATTTTATTGACGAACGACTGACACGACGATGTAGCTCGGAACGCCTATGCGATTTGGGACCCCTCGTCAGCAGCCAAGTGGTCTGGTGCCCCTGGCAGCATCAGTGACCTGCACGGCCAGCCTTCCAACGACCGGCCCAACCATGACTATCGTGGCTTCAAGCCCGACGAGGCGTTCGCCCCCAAAAAGGAGCATCACTGAGACCGAACCGGTTTCCCAAGGTCCTCCAGCTGCTTCCACCAGACACGCGTCCGAAAACCCCGACAATCTCGCCAAGCAGACCAGTCCACCCTCTGCGGCTTCTTCATCGTCCATGAGCGGAACCATCCGGGTAGCGTCGCCTCGGACGTCACGCGCGTCTTCCCCATCGCCTCCGCGTCCTGCTGCCCGGCGCACCAAACGAGCTAGCGTTGCCAAAACACCAGTCGCCAAAACATCAAAGGCGACTTCGAAGCCGCCTCAATCTACGCCCGGCGTGCCCGCGCTTACGGAAAAGCAGCTCAAGACGACCACGGCGCGCAATACTGCTCGAAATCAGGTGTATCACTGCGCTATCGATCGACAGGTCATACGCCAGGCTGGACCTCGTCCGCCTAGTCCCACGTCCAAGATTCGCACAACTTCCGACAGAGTCGAGGAGGACAGAAAGAACGCGCGAGAAGTGCGAGCGAGGCGGCGAAAGGGAGAACCTGAAGAAGAAAACAAGCCCGTCCTGGAAAGGATCGAGGTTCTCAAAGCTCCCGGAGATGATGAGGAGTACCGATCGCCTTCGAGGCCTGCTAAGCGGTCGAGGACTAGTACAGGCAGTAGCTGTAGCGGAAGTAAGAAGCGTATCCGTTGGGATAGAGAGATCCTCGTCATTCACGACGATGGGTCGGGCAAGCAATCTCCAAGTGAGGAGCCGCCCGTGGATGCGAGAACGGGCAAGAGCTGTATCAAGACCAAGGTACGTTCAAAGACCTCTTGACGATACATTTGATAAAGCTGATGTGAGCGACAGATGCCCCTTGATGAACATGGCAATGTTATAGACGCCCAACGACCTGTTGATGATCTGAAACGAACGAGAGTTGTCGTTACTGCAGTATTCTACGACGGTGAAGAGCCTGTTCCCGCGCCCGCTTCAGCCACGAGATCTAGAAAGAAGTGATTTGTTGCGAGGTGTTGTATACGTATTTGTAATCAGTCATGTTCCATGCATCATTTCTACAGCGTACCAAACAATGCGAAAACGTAATACCCTACCTAACCTTCATAATCTTCACTATATACGACAATTCTTCCTCTAGTGTCTCCGTGACGTATACGTGATGGTGATATATTCTTTGATACAAGATTTCGGACGACGGTGTTCAATGTCACTGGGCCACATGCTAGGCAAGATTGTTAGCAGGCTGCGACACTGGACAAGAAAAATACTTACTAGCTACAATGATGCTTCCTTGCGCCAACTCTATTTCTTCTTCCATTACAGCCGACAGCTTGGGCTTACCCGCTCTAGCCATCTCACTCATCACATCCATCGCCGCATAGTCTGATTCATCGACCCACAGACCAGCATCTGCCGTGGGATCTGTACTTCCATTCTCCAGAAGAACCATGCTCTGAGTCCTTGATGTTCTCGAGAGAGCATCGCGGATTTGGCTCAATTCTCTAGGATCCCTGAGAGTAGCATCTGCGCCATATATCGACCCTACATCATCCAATAGAGCCGTGTGGCCCATCGACGGGCTGTCCGGCGGGTTGTAAATGGAGCCTCCACCGTAGAGGTCACCCATGCTGTAGGTCGAATTGGCCACCGAGTGGATGGATTGCCTGGGATTATGGCCGCTGAACGACGCAAACGACGCACTTGGCGGGAGCATTGAGTGGGAATTGGACGGAGACATGGCTGCTGAAGAATAGCCATGAGGCGCTTGTCCGTCATGAAAGGGGTTGTAGACGCTACTGCCGGGTGACGTCCGCCCAGGGGGGGCTGACAGTGCCGAATATGCTTCCTCGTGATTGAGCGCAGGGTCGTATAACCCTTGCACTCGAGTGGGCGGATACGATGTCGGTTGAGAATAAGGCATGCGAGAGGATCGTTTTTTGGCGACTCGCCGAGACCTGGCACGCCTGATCTTCCCCTGCTCCTCAAGCTTGTTGGAGAGCTGATTCTCAGCGGGATCGTTCATATCCTCTTCGTCCTCGTAATTGGTCAGATCGATGACATCGGCGTAGCTCGCATCGAGCGTGCTATCCACCACTTCATCGACGTCTGCATGAGGGTTGACGCTCATTTCACTCATCGCAGAGTCCACCGAGCCTGCTCGGGAATGGTCCGCGCGAGCAAAGACTGGGCGGGGCAATTCAAAATCGCCCTGAGCCTTTCTCGCGTTGGTGACAAAGATGTCGATTTGCAATTGGTCGGCTGACACCATGTCCTGGCATCTTCTCAATAAACCAGCGACCCATGCAATCTCCGCATACTCCCGCACGACCCAGCAGAACCTGACTCTCTTCGTCCTTCCCAGCCCATTCCTGATGGAAGTACACACATACTCGCATACAGAGGTGCCAAAGCTGACACCGGAACCACCGCAGACGATAAGCACTGTAGAGTGCTCCTTCCATCGCACACGCTCCGATGAACCCATAGGGCCGTCGACTCGGGCTTTGAGGAAGATGGGAGGCACGTGCAGGTTGTTGCGGCCGGTCTGCATGGACGCCAATGACATCCGCTTATCTTTCACATTGTTGACACCGACTGCGGCCAGAGAACGTTGGCGAACAAGATCGTAAAGGTTACGAGTGAGGCCCTTTCTGGCCTTGACGAGCAGCATGATTTCTGTAGGGTCGTTGTTGAGGATGGTAAACGGATGTGATTGGAACCAAGAGAGTTCTGGAAGATAGAGTAAGACACTCTGACCAGGAGCCCAGTGAAAAGGCCTCGCAACTCGAATAGTCAAGCGCACAGTCCTCGATGGCAATAGCTGAGCCTGGGCACATCCGATGGGGATGACAGTAGGCGTGTACACCGGGAAGTTGCGAGGAATGTTTGTAGCAACAGAGTGGGATCGTTCCGGGGTTCCAGGGAACGCGCCTTGAGGCTGAGGAGGAGAATGAGGGTTGCTGTGTCGAGCTTCATAAGAGCCAACAGCTTGGAAAGAACCTTCATCGTAAAATCCTTGCTGGCCGCGATGCCCGAAGTCATCGAGAGGCTGAGAATTGGACCTGCTCATGTTAGGAGCACTTGGAAGGGTTTTGTCGTATGGGTTGGTAAATTGTTGAGATGGTTCAATATAGTGTGAAGAGCGCTTGATCTCCTGCAGCCGGAAGGTGTTCTCGTCGTAGGGCTTTCCGGCTACGAGGGATCCGTATTTGCTTTTGCCGAAAAGACCGTTGATTCGACTCATGCGCAGGAATCGGATAGTCCGTTCACACACCCAGAGACCTCCCGCAGCCGCCATCCAATACCATAAGACGGGGTGGTGGATTGCAGAGCACGCGATAGTAGCGGCGACCAGGACGACGTGGGCGAGGTAAAAAAGCTACCAGGATTGTTAGGATGAAAACCAAGCAGCGAAGCGTTTCGGTACTCACCTCGTATCCATTTTTCCTGATAGGTTTCAAGGACAAAGCCATCAACGCCGTCATACAGCCGTAGGCGATACACCCAAAAATGAAATGGTAGCTGCTCCAAGCGGCGAACCAGACTGCTTTCCCGTTGTGTTGGTCTTTGAACAATTGGATTGTCCACAGCACTGTGTGGACAGTCGTGACCCCCCATACTAGCCAGGCGGCACCCCGATGGAACAAAGCTAGTTTGTCGTTATAGAGATGTGTGAGGTATCGTAGGGAGAAGGCAGCAAAAGGTGGTGCTTTCAGCGCAAACAAGACCACGAGAGGCATTAAGGCGAAAGCCATATCTCCAAATCGATTTCCCGACGTCCAAAACGATTTGCTGATAGAGTATGCGACAAAGCTTCTTTTCCGTGTGGCGGCATAGTTGAATGTTGAAGCGGACGGCCTGATGTAATCAGGGCCAATCACCGAGAGCACCACCGAGACGACGACCAGAACCAACACAGAGAGTACTAAGTTGTTGCTCGGCAGCACTGTTCTTCTTCCGCCCGCTGTGGCTGTCCCGAACGCTCGTCTTTTGATACCCCATTTAGAATATGTCGCTCCCAGAGACCCGCCAGACAGCCTCACATGGTGGGATAGCGCATATAGGAGGGTGAGAACGGCAAGGACAAACCACAACAGATAGATGTATCGATATGAAGACCAGCTACATTGGACGTTAGTATCTGCTTTGAGCCGCGAATATATGTATTCACCTCATACGATGGGCATCCAAATATGCAGTCGCATAGTCCGCGCCAGTTGCACTCGCCGCTACCGTCGGGTCCACCTGCATAGTGTCAGCAAAGAGACGTCTGGACGTCAATGTATTGACTCACAGGCAACGCGCTGGTTACCGACCCCGTTACTTCAGGAGTCTGCGCATAGGACGTCGTGGCCTTGTAAGGTGGCACATAGGTCGAGGCGGCGATCTCTGCCGAAGTGGACCCAGTGACAGTCATCGTGTGGCAGACGCGAGGTCACGCAGGGGTCGAGTATCCAGTGCAATGTGCCGTGGAGAGAAATCGTTCGAATAATAATGAGCTTTTTGAGATTGGGCGGTGCAAAATCGCTGCGCCCATCCCGCTGGGATGCCGACGCGACGTGATGGCGGCGACCCCCGCACACGCATTACCGCAAGCTATAATGTACGCGCCTTATTTCGGGTCCATTGCATTTGTCCATCTCGATGGGCATCTGGACATCACATCGGTGAACGTCTCGCTGGATGGTAATCTCAGGTACCCGGCTGTTAGCGTTCGGAAACAACGTCTGCCAACAGCTCCACAATGGACCATCGATGACAACGAAGGTTACGGACGTCACAAGCGCTTTCGACAATTGCAGAGAAATCTTGTGGTGGGGATGGAGTGCCACCATCTACCGAAGTACGTTGAATCATGTTCCTTTGGTATTCAATCTGATGTGTTGAGCCCCAGGCGCATCTGGCATGCTTCTAGGACGAGGAGTGCTAGATCCTCTGGTCCATGAAGAATCCTCGAGGCAAAATCAGCTGGACAGGCCCGACCTTGTCAAGTTCCTGGGCTGTAGCTGCCCCCAGGCTTTTCTCAATACTGATGGGTATGCTATATCGATCCAAGATGGCACAAGATCAGAATGCCTTTGGGAGGATGTTGTCGTGACAGAGCTGGGAGCCACCTACGGGTACCGGAGTGAGTGTGAAGTTCAGTCATCAGAATTTCTATTGACAGACAGTAGAGGGAGAAGGCTTGTTCTACTATAACAGTCTAAACGACTTGCTACACAATCATAATCCGTTTGGACCTTTCAAACATCCAGTACTCCGCCAAGATACCCCTCTGAAGCTCTATGCGGCAGAATCTACTGTTTACGTTCTGGCGCAACAGGGGTCTTCCCATGTCCTGGAAGCAGTGGATGCTCGAGCACTCCCGCCAGCTTTACGCCATACTTGCCAAGATCCCGTGCAGATCCAGCTCGTGGAAGAATTGGAGGGGCTAGGAGTGAATAGTATCGTACCGGGCTCTTCCAACCGCTTTGCGGCTCTGACTGAGGCGGGTGATGCCTATATACTTTCCCCCAGGATGCATCTGGAGCTCATAGACGTGGGAGATGACGTGCGACTGGTGGGCGTAGGTTCAGATTTTGATGTTGTAGTGACCGAGGACAAAGTATTTGTGCGAGGGTTGAGTAAGTGACGAGTTTTGGTCAGTGTGTATAGAGAAATACTGATGAGACCAGACAAATATGGGCAACTGGGTCTAGACTCACCTGAAGATCAGGATGATTTTGTGGAACTGGACCTGCAGTCTACATCGCCAAGTGATATCTCTAGCGTACATACGGCGAGGTGGTCGACTATACTATGCATCAGGCAATAATGCTGCCCTTGCCACTCTTGACGGCATCAAGCATAGCCTGGCAGCTCTTTACAAACGCCTCCGACATTCCCTCGGCTCCTTCCCCAGGAGATATGACATGCAGATCAAGTCCCTCCGGGCCCCATTCAGGTTTGACACGAGTCAAGTCCGGCCCTTCGAGCACATGGGCATGAGCCTTGAGATATCCGGGCCAGACAATCTTGTCAAAATACTCGGGCGGGTCTGTCCAGACCCCTCCTGCGGCGGCATCGTCGGGGTCTGTGGCCAAAGTCAGCTCAAACACATTGTCATATATGTACAAGACTTGCGTTGAAGGACATAACTCTGGCGCTGCTCTCGTCGATCTTTCAATGTCTCATACGGCACTTGAAGGAAGATTCGGACATCAAGCATATCGGCCACAGCCTGTTCAGTCAGCAACGACCACTGCGATATCACTCACGTTATCCCAGTAAAGCACAAAGCCATCTACAATCACCCAGATGAGCTCCACGCCTGCCTCCCTCTGCTCCGCATCCAAACTCCTGAGAGCTTCGGTCCACCGCTGAAGCGCCACTTGGTCTACAGGAATCTTGTTCTCTTTGTTTAGATGATCATGTGAGCCGTGGCTTCCAACATGACCTGTCCTTCTGATATTGTTGAGAAGCGCTCGGAAATCTGGCCATAGGATGCAATGCTCCGGATCGTCCCAATCTTGCAGGTCCGGGTACTCTTTGCTATACGGCACTTTCTCGGCGGGCTGGACACTTATAAGCGTTCATCCGGTAACCGAGCTTGTCGTTTCACTGACAGGACAAAGATCATCTTGATGGATGATGATGGCATTGTGCGGAAGCGCTCGACTAATGTGCTTTGCCAGTAAGGTCTTTCCGGAGCAGCTGGCGCCTCTTGCCTCTGTCGTTCAGCATAGTCCATCGAAGATGATTTGATCACCCACCCAATGCCTACCAAGATAATTTTCTTGATGACCATCTTTGTAGCAATTTGTAGCGATGAAGTCACAATTCCAAGTGAAGTCACAGTCTTGCAGAGGATGATTGAATGGCTGTTATCGCCTATCGGTGACGACTGACGGAGGCATTTCAATCACGAGCCGGGTCGAGCCCAAGTACGCGTCGCGTCGAATTTATCTGCTCGAACATTGGATTATCTGTTCAAATATCACTCTCAGACCCTGTTGTCGTTATCAATCACAATGACCAATATCAAAGACATCCTCCTTACTGCTCTCAAAGAGCATGAGCATCAAGAGTCAGGTACGTCCCACCATCCGCTGTGACTTCAAGTCGGCTCACTCGATCCAGACGCCCATATCTCAATCGAGGAACACATTCAAAGAATTGAAACACAGCTTCAGGATGCTTCTTCGGTGCGCACCTTTTCTTTACATCAAAGCCGTTATGCTTACAGTGCATAGATCAGTCCCTATTCGAGATCCTCGGCGCCTCTTTCAGTGGTGTCATTCAAATGTCTCTTACAAGACACTGGATACCCTATGGAAGTGTATCTTCCCGGTAACATGGAGATGTCATCCGATGTGGACTGGAGTAAACTCAAGGAGCGATGGGTTGGGTGGGGTGTCCAGTGAGTTGTCCCATCTCATATCGAAGTTGCGTGATTGCTGATCCAGTACAGAGTCCCTGGGGAGCAGCAATGGACGAATCCGCAAACGGATATCACCAATGGTCTTCAAGGACTGAGCATAGGCTCGCGAGAACTTCCAGCCTCCGTACATAACAAAGTACCCCTTCCTCAGCAGGGAGGCAATTATCTCGGTGCTTTGCTTAAGGTGAGTAACGCCCCCAGTGTAAGAAGAGTACTGACCTCTTACCTAGGTTTACGACGACATTGCGTACAAGCCTGCATCCGTCCACGAATTTGTTGGCCTTCTCTCAACATCTCCTATGCCCTCCAACGAGCCCGAAGATGCCGACATCGTACCCACTATACACGTCTTGTCCAAGCGTGATCTCACTCCCGAAACAACGGACGTTGGCCCTGCAGACAACCAGGTCCGGGAAGAGCTCGTCGACTATCTGTCAACGGCTTTCAGCCCAATTGACAGGGTAGCAGCAGAGTTCCTCCTCTTGCTTCTCATATCGTCCCCCACAGCGAGACCCATGTCGCTACCAGTGCTCGGCACTCTTGCAGTCAACTTTAGGCACAGCGGCGAATCGTTCACCTCTGCCTTCAACTCTGTCGTCTCTTCTGTCGTACCCCACTACGTCCCCCTACCCTTGACTCTGTCCCTCCTCCATTCTCATCCCTTCCAGCCAGCCATGACAGACGCCAACGGTCTCAACGCCGGCCTCCTCCAGCTTGCCGATGGCACCGTACTGGCAGTCGAAGAAGACGCCATGGGCAATGGCGGTCAACTGAATGAGAAAGCGCTGAAGAACCTGAAGGCACTGGTGGATTGTGTAGAGGAACAAAGGGTCAAATACGAGTACCCTTATATGGATGGGTTGAAGATGGATTGTTCGGTAAAGGTGGCGGTGTTGAGCCAAGGAAAGAGTCTGCTCCCTGTAAGTTCCTTATCGCTTACCCAAGATGATGACTGATGTATACCAAGGTCGACGTGGATATCCCCATCCGCGCTGAGGGCGATGCCCCTACTCGACCTCCGTCGCTTGACGCTTTCCGCTCATATCTAGCCCGCTACTCTTCCCTGGCGCACTCTGCCCGTCTCGTTATCCCCGACGAGTCCTCCAATATCATACAAGACCACTTTGTCCAAGAGCGCAAAGTCAGCCCCAAAGATGCCGAAGACGTACTCAAGCGGCGGATGAAGATTGCCCGCATCGTCGCGCTCTCATATCCGCATGCCACGTTGAACAAAGAAGTGTGGGAAAAGACTGTCAAGCTGGATGAGGAAGTAGCCAAGCGTCACACCATGTCATAAAGATGAATACAATATTTATTTTACGGTTCCACAGTCTCTACTGCCCCTCAAGCGTCTATGAGGTTCTCCTCCTTGGCCTCCTTCTTTTCCTCGGGCTCCTCGGCAGATCGCTTGGGCTTTCGAGAGTAGAACTCGGCGAGAATCTAGCACCATATCAGCACAGAACGATAGCAAGGATCAAGGCGCACCTTGGGACTGATTCGGTTAAGAGACTCCTTGGGGAAGATTCTCAAGAGCTCCCAAGCAATGTCGAGACTTTCAAAGATGGTTCGAGCCTCATAAGCGCCCTGACCCACAAACTCCTTTTCAAACCTGTCCAAGAACTCGAGAGCAAGCTTGTCATCGGCCGAGAGAGCTTCTTCACCGACGACGGCCTTCATGGACGCGGCATCCTTACCCACAGCGTATTTGGCATACTAGCGGGGATGTCAGTCGAGTCCAGTACAAAGATATGTGACATACCAGCTGGTTGGAAACATCACCGTGGTCCTTTCGGGTAAGCTTGTCACCGATAGCACTCTTCATCAAACGAGACAAGGAAGGAAGGACGTTGATAGGGGGGTAGATCTGACGGTTGTGGAGCTGTCGGTCAACAAAGATTTGTCCCTCCGTGATATAACCAGTCAAATCAGGAATGGGGTGGGTGATATCTGTCGACCATTAGCACTGGCCGTTCCATCGATAGATCGACTCACCATCGTTAGGCATAGTCAAGATAGGGACCTGTGTGATAGAACCGTTCCTACCCTCGACACGACCAGCACGCTCGTACAAGGTGGACAAATCGGTGTAGAGGTAACCAGGGTAACCTCGTCGACCGGGGACTTCTTCTCGGGCAGCAGAGACCTCTCGAAGAGCATCGGCATAACTAGACATGTCGGTCATGACGACCAAGACGTGCTTCTCCAGTTGGTAGGCATAGTACTCGGCAGTGGTAAGAGCGAGACGAGGAGTGATGATACGCTCGATGGTGGGGTCGGAGGCAAGGTTGACAAAGAGGGTAGAGTTGGAAATGGCTCCTGATTCTTCGAAATCTTGCTTGAAAAATCGGGCGGTCTCCATGTTGACACCCATAGCCGCGAACACAATGGAGAAGTTGTCCTCATGGCCATCGTGGACGCCCTTGTTGGCACCAGGTCGTTTAACCAGACCGGCTTGTCGACAGATTTGAGCGGCAATCTGAGGCAACGTCAGCTTGATTCCGTTACATCCAGTGACTTTACCGACTTCGTTGTGGGGGAGACCGGCGGCAGAGAAGATGGGAATCTTCTGACCACGGGCGATAGAGTTCTACGTTCTACGTCAATGATGTCTTGATCCCGGTCAGATCCGCCACTCACCATGGTGTCAATAGTAGAGATACCAGTCTGGATCATCTCTTCGGGGTAGATACGAGAGTAGGGGTTGATGGGGGAACCTGTGATGCGTAAGCTGGCTGCGTCCAGAGCCGAGACGTGCACGCACCATTGATATCAAGATAGTCCTCGGCCCAGACCTTGGGTCCCTTGTCAATGGGGTTACCACTTCCGTTGAACACTCGACCAAGCATGTCTTCAGACACAGCAAGCTTCATCGAGGATCCAGAGAATGAGATTCGGGTAGCCTTGGTGTCGACACCAGAGGTACCCTCAAACACCTGAGCGAGACCGTCAGTGCTGCTCCCTGTCATGGACCTTGCCTTTGACCAACGCACCTGGACAATAGCCTTCTTTCCGCTGACTTCGAGGACCTGACCTCCTCGAACGGTCCCGTCGGGGAGGGTGAGCTGGACGATTTCGTTGTACGAGGGGAACTGGAGAGATTAGCGCTGCTCGTGACGTGCGATAACTCACCGAAACGTTGTCGAGGACGACCAAGGGACTGTTGGGGTCAGCTATGTCCAGTGCGTATCATACTCACCCGTTGACGGCAGAGACGGTCCTGTAGTCTACACTGTCAGCGATGTCGAGTAGATTGCGGACCTACCCATTCTGGGCTCTACATTGAACTCGCGGACGGCGGCGGCCTGTGGGGCGTGAGCTGGGTCTGCGGGTGGGAGGTGGACGTACGGCGTTGATGTTTGCGAGGACATTGTCGGATACTCGTGGGTTTGAGGACGCCATGGCGGTGGATGTGGAGAGTACGATAGCATAAAGGAGACTCAAGCACAGCGCATCACCCAGGTTGACCCAGGTTGCTTATGTAATACAAGCGGGCGTCGCCGCCCCAGTACCAGAAGCGTTTCCGAGATGAGCATGAATGTCAAAATCCACTGATCCACCATGGGGCAGCGCACAACATGGACA
Source organism: Cryptococcus sp. DSM 104548 (assembly GCA_036426225.1). Lineage (NCBI taxonomy): Eukaryota > Fungi > Basidiomycota > Tremellomycetes > Tremellales > Cryptococcaceae > Cryptococcus > Cryptococcus maquisensis. The sequence goes on from CP144042.1 coordinate 509,749, forward strand.
GCAGAAGAGATCCTCAGAGGAAGCTCCTCCAAGCCATACGCCCTGATTATTCTCAACCAGCCCACCACCCCCCACCTCCTCCACACCGCCTGGACGGCTACAAGCCTCCACATCTGCGCGGACGGAGGCTCAAATACCCTCTACAGTCTGGACCATGAGCAGAAAAAGTGAGCGCTTTCCATCCACACGCTCGCTGACGTTATCCAAGGTATATTCCCGACCTCATCAAGGGTGACCTGGACTCTATCCGGCCAAGTGTCAGGGAGCACTACGCCTCTCTCAACGTCACTATCAAAGAAGATAGGAGCGAGTACGCCACAGACTTGATGAAGTGCATCGAAGAAGTGCCAGAGGATCATTGTATAGTCCTGCTAGGTGGATTGAGCGGCAGAGTGGACCAGACTGTGCATACAATGGGTGTTTTGCAGAGGACAGAGAGGGAGATCCTGGTGCTGGACGGAGAGTCCTTTGCGTGGTATCTTCGGCCGGCAAGTTGACTCGTCTGCCTCCATGAGTCCCTGCTGACATCCCCATCAGGGGCAGCATCTCATCAACATTGATCACAGCACTATGGGGCAGACATGCGGTATGCTGCCCGTTGGAGTCGAGTCTGCCCATGTTGTCACCAAAGGGCTGAAATGGGATGTCGGTAAGCCGACGTGAGGTGGTCCTCTAGCACTTGCTGACGACTATAGACTGGGAAACGTCGCTGGTGGAGAACCTATCAACATCAAATCATCTTTTGCCCGAAAATCCTACAGTGTTCATAGAGACAGATAAGCCTATATTATGGACTGTGGAAGTGAAGAAGCCATGAGCAACGGCTGTACTTGTATGACCCATGTATGTTGCAAATGAACCGTATTCCAGGTGTACACCACGCGTGACTGTGAACGAGAATGATGGATGGACCAATGAACATGTAGAGATGTTACAGTCTGCATAGTACCACTCGAGAACCCTACGAGAAAACGTACTCATCCAAGAGGACATTAGGTGTGTGGGAAAGTGTGGTGTAAAGATGGGATGGCAGGATGCTCAAAGAGCGGCGCGGAGAAGGAAGGAAAATGTACAATGTAAAGTCTAGAACGCAAAAAACCAACAACCGACCGCTTACTCCTTGGTCTCCTCCTCCTTCTTCTCCTCGGGCTTGGCGGCAGCCTCCTCGGAGCCCTCAGCGGCGGCCTTCTCCTCGTCGTTCTTGCCCCACTCGGCAAGGACTCGGAGAGCCTCGTCAACCTTCTCCTGGAGAGCGGGCTGGGACTCGACGAGGTGGAGGAGCTCGGCGTTGTCCATCTCAAGGAGCATACCAGTGATCTTGCCGGCAAGGTCGGGCTGGGTCTCGAAGATCAAGGGGTAAAGAGCCTCACCCAACATCTGCTTCTGCTCCTGGAGAGGAGCCCTGGCAAGAGTCTGGGCGTCAAGTCGACCGGGCTGGGCAGCAGGGGCAGCGGCCTGCTCGTGGGGTCGAGCGGGCATCTGGCCACCTCGGGGGATGGAGCCGGCGGGGAGACCCTGGGGAGCACCGACGGGGCTGGGGCCACCGTTTCGGGGACCGTTAGCGTTGGGCGCACCAGGACCTCGGCCACCACCGGGTCGGACGGGGTAGCCGGGACCAGCAGGGTAGGGACCCTGAGGAGGCATGCCGTACGGGGCGGGGATGGGCTGGCCGTTGGGGCCAAATCGGGGACGAGCCTGCATCATACCCTGGGGAGCACCGGGGTAACCCATCATGGGGCCACGGACAGGGGGCATACCAGGCATGGGCTGGTATCCGGGCATGGGAGGGTAGCCGTACATGGGCTGGCCCATGTAACCGCCCTGCATGCCACCGGGGAAACCGGCACCGTACTGCATTCGCTGCTGGCTTCGCTGAGAGATCTGGGACTCGAGGGCCTGTCGTCGGACATCCTTGCGCTGGGCGAGGGCGACGTAGAGAGGCTTGGTGCCGATCATCTTGCCGTTCATCTCAGAGACGGCCTTGGTGGCCTCGTCGGGAGAAGAGTAGCAAACGAAACCGAAGCCTCGGGAAGCACCATTGTCGTCCTTCATGACCTTGGAAGAGGTGATGGTACCGAAAGACTCAAACTCGGCACGGAGACGGTCGTCATCCCACTCATCTGCGATGTGTAAGCCAAGTCCCAACTATAGACGTGCGATACTCACCGTCAAGGTTCTTGACGTAAAGGTTGACACCAGCGCTCTTGGCCTCGTTCTCGAGCCTCTTCTCCTCGTGGCTCCTCTTGAGCTCAGCCTCTCGCTCGGCCTTGCTCTGAGCCCTGCCGGCGTAGAGCTTCCTGCCGTTGATGTCCTTCTCGTTGAGGGCATCGACAGCGGCCTTGGCAGCCTCGTGGCTCTCGTAGTTGACGAAACCAAAGCCCTTGGAGGCACCGCTCTCGTCCTTGGAGAGAGCAACAGAAACGGTGGCACCGAAAGGCCTGACGAGCTCCTCGAAAGCCTCCTCGGAAAGCTCAGGGTCAACGTTCTTCAGGTAGACGTTGGTGAACTGGGCCTTGAGCTCCTCAAACTTGGAGAGACGCTCCTTTTTTCCGACGTGGTGGCCGACGTAGACCTTCTTGTCGTTCAAAAGCATACCGTTGACGGCCTTGATGGCAGCCTCGGCGGCCTCGGCGGTAGAGTAGTGGACGAAACTGCGGATTGACGATTAGCAGTCAGTTCGCAGCAAACGATGAAAGGACGTACGCAAAGCCACGGCTCTTACCGGCCTCGTCGGTACCGACCTTGCAAGAAAGGATGTCACCGAACGCAGCGAAGGTGTCGTGGAGAGCCTTGTTGTCGATGCTGGGGTCAAGGTTCTTAATGAAGATGTTTCCCTGACCAGTCTTCCTCAAGGCGGGGTCTCGCTGAGACCACATGATTCGGCAGGCAAGTCCCTTGATGAGAGAGTAGTTGAGGTGCTCAAGGGCACGCTCACCGTCGGCGGCGTTGAGATAGTTGACATAAGCGTAGCCAAGGGATCGTCGGGTGACGGCGTCTCGGCAGACACGGATACTGGGATGCAGAGTCAGCATCCATCTGGCGCCAAACAAGGCAGTCTACGTACGAGGCAACGGGACCGATCATGTTGAAGATCTCGAAAAGCATGGCCTCGGTAACGCTGGGGTCAAGCTCGCCAACGTAGAGGGAGGCAGAGACACCGGCGGCGGGGGCGGGGGCAGGCGCGCCCTCGGCGGGGGTGGACTGGGCGGTGGCCGAGGCGGGAGCGGCAGGCTTCTCGACAACGGGGGCGGGGGAGGTGGCGGTTTCGGCAGACATTGTGTATGCGTTGATGGTTTTTTTGGTTGTTTTAGGCGGTGGGATCGTCCACGTGTAGATTGAAGAGTGAAAGCGTTTACGTAGTGTTTTTGAGGGCTGCGGGGGTGAGCACGGGCGAGAACAGTTTGTGGGCTGCTCACCTTTACAGACTGATATTTCTCTCTCTAAAGATTGAAACGGGCTGGATGGGAATCAAATCTGAAAAGAGCACGAGAACAAAGAAACAGCTGGTAGGAGCGGAATCAAATCCCGCCACCCGCACTAAAAACTTTCATATCGCCGCGCCGAGCGGGGTGTCCCGGGCTGCTGCTGCGTCGTTCAACGGCACTCAGAGTGGCATTCATGCATGCATATAGTCCCATGTACTGGCCTATCGCTGCGTCTTGGGTTCCCTGGAGTCCTTAGGAAGCACTTTGACCAATCGCTCGTCCATCATAGCCGCCACGTCCTTGTACATCAAGTCGATTGACTGCGCGTCTTTCGGCTACCGTCAGCATCGCCCCCCGATTCATGGCATACTCACGGAATGGCGGCTCTACTCGCGAAAGCAGTCGCTCTAAAGCAGGACTACGACTTCGGGTAATCCACTAAGCCATTTCAGCGAGGTTTCTATTCACCCAACTCTTCACTCACAAGTCGCACTTTGTCGCGGTTCTTGGGCCTCTCTTCCTTTGGCAGTTTATCAAACTTGACGCTCAAGATATACAAGGCTGCAGCGATCACATTGGTTTCATCTTCCGTGTCCAAGAACTCGTTTTGAGGCATGTCGATGAGGTCACACGCTGCTGCGGGAAGCGGCTTGGCATTCAAGGCGTCGGCGAGCGGCTGAAGCTCAAACTCATGGGGAAGGGTTTTGGGAACGTAGGTCTCTGTGACGAGTTGGCGCAAGACCTTGAGGTTATCTTGACTCACTTTCAAGCTCGAGAGACATGATATATGATAACGTATGGTGAGGAGGACGATACCGATTCAGACTGTGATGGACAGGTGCACCACTGGATCTTTAAACCAAGCAATGATGGTGACTCCTCGCACTCCTATCATCCCTTATCCTTTGTTGGGCCCGAGCCACAAAGGTTATCACATAACTGTGAGCTTTTGTTGCGACAATGACACCGACACGAGGTCATTCAGAGTCACTCAACTTAGCAATCCGCGTACTTGCTGACCCCCCTCGCCGCCATGCTTGAAATTTTTGGGCTGTTGATAAGAAGGTAGTCAGCAGCAGCACCTGCTGTCCCCCGCTTTTTAAACTTCCTCTTGGGGAGGCCGCTTTCACCGGTGTATATATGAAAGCACTTCAACGCACACAGGACCGTGTGCCTTCCACTTCGGATATGGTGATCCTCGGTCGATACCAGCAGTGGCATTCTTAGACTAATAGTCCCTGGTGCCATCCTCTAGAACTGGTCAGGTGTTGGTTCTCAAATTTCCTTATTGTACCATGCCGATAGGACTTTTCCCATGCAGACAGTCCCCGAGGGATGCAAGCTCGTTGTCCGTGTGAGGTACTGCGATGAGGAATTCGGATAGTTCTTCGCGTCACGGTGGTGACCCATTGCTCGGCGATAAACACCTCCTTCCTTTCACACCACAAAGGGCTGGCGGCTATCCTTCACTGGCAATTTTTCAAACCATGTCTCTTCTCTCTTTTCCCCTTTCACTCGGGACGCATAAACATTGAACATTAAACATGGGTAGGCTCCCCCCTGGGGTACCTGTCATTGGCTAAGCTGATGGGGTTCAGGCGTCTACCATTCGGTGAATTGGAGAATCCTCACCGGGGAAAGATACGGAGCAGCAGCTAACGACGGACACAGCGATACAACGACCCCATCCCAGCTCAAGTCTGTCCTCAGTGCGCCACCAGTACGTGTCATCGTCACCAGACTTGCCTCATCCCCTGACCTCTCTTCTTCCGGCTTAGCTCTTTTGCAAGGAGGTACGACTGCGAGGACTTTACATCTCTGTGGGGTTCCCATATGCCCGCTGAGATCTGAGCATGACCTCACATGCTGGACTTGTGGGTGGCAGTACATGGACAGAAGTGCGTGCATTCTCTCTCTCTCTATACGCGTCAGTGGTCTGATAGCACGGCCCTGCAGCGCATCTCTCAGTGACCCGTAATCGCTACTATCCGTGAGTCTACCGTCGCTACACGTCACAGTGGCTGACAAGCATCATACAAGTGGTCGTCGAAATCCCTTGTCATGGCACTCATCAAGAGGTTGGCGAGGACGAAGCAAAGACTTTGATCGCCGAGAGCAGCACACCTACAGATATGGCTACAGACGACAATGGAGGCAGAGAAGGAGATGGATTATATGACCACAACAGATGCAATAGTATGTACATTCTTCTTTCGTCTCGCTATCATCTGCCTACTCGTTTCAAGCCCTAGACTTTGATGGCCGAGGCAAACCAGTCTCCCAATCGCTTGTACACATCTTCGTACTGCTTTACGTTCTCACCGTCACTGAGGTCAGCGCGCGCAGCCGCCCAGCCGTGGTGGACCGTGTCGTAGAGGCGATACTCGTGGTCAAAAGGCTTCGACTTGAAGCTTTGAACGATCTTGTCAATGACATCCTTAGGTTCGTCCTGCTCGATGTCAGATATGGATGAGGAGTAATAAGAAGGAAGCGCTGGCACGCGACGTACATGGGAAGGGAAGAAGCCAAGAGGTGCAGAGAGCTTCTCGCCGTCCTCGGGTGCAATCATGGCAGGATGCACAACAGCACCGGCATCATAGGGAGTGCCCTCAGCGAGCGAGAGGAGAGTCACCTTGCCGCCTGTGCAGATATGTGAGTTTGATCCACAGCCATCATGGAGAGTCACGCACCCCAACAGTACCCAAGAATGGACACCTTCTCAAAAGACTTTTTCAGCTCTTTCCCAAAGGCGATTACCTCGGGCAACCTGTCATCTAGCTTGGCGCTACAGCACTTGTCAGAGATACTCTTTTGTATGCTGACTAGTCGAGACTTACGTCCCGGCAAAGAACTTGCCCAACTCTTCCTTGTCTCCGTCCTTCTCAGCAGGGAAAGGCTTGCCCTTGAACACGTCGACGTAGTGAATCTTTGTAGGCAAAGTAGAAGACAAATGGGAGACCAGAGTATCGGAACCTTGGATAGTAGTATCCCTGCAGAACGAGGTCAGCATGTAGACACCGTCGCGGTCGGTCTGACTTGCCAGAAGCCAAAGATGTCAGGGATGACTACCAAAGCGTGCTTGGCATCCTCTGGCCCAGTCTAGCTTTGTCAGCCCGGTCCCTGCGAGTGCCCGTGACAGCCATTTGTACGTACGACGTATACCTTGTCATAGTCTCCTACAGCCTTGAAAGAGCCCTTGTACTTGTAGCCGGTGGGCGGGGAGGTGGGATGGGGGACTTGGGGCTTGGAGGGGTTGGAACTGGATTGGGGAGGGCAGCACTCGGTTCCTGGCTCGCTGGTTAATTATGAGGGTGAGGTGATGGGACATGCGTACGGTTGGACATTCTGCTGAATACTACTTGTGCTTGTAGGGCGGAGACGCAGTGTAGAGGTCCTTCTGCCTGGAGAACGACGCTGGAACGACGTGTACGTGATGATGTCACAGGTCCGGCCATCCTTTATGTGGTTCTTTGCGTCACACGATAGACGTATTATTTTGGACGTTTCGCTAGCATGATGATCGTATACAACATGCATTTGTCATGTAAGGCATCTCCATCTCAGTCCATCACCCCAATAATTCCTCTAGATCCACATCATCAATTGATGTCTTGTATAATCTTGCCCGTTCGCCAAGTCCGAATCTGACCCTAGTGCCGGATAGAAGGGTACCAGCGCATCGGACGATCCAAGTATCAGCGTATCTGGCGACCGATTAGCGCATTTCCAGAAAGAAGATAAGAGCGACTTACTATACATTCGCCAGTAAACCTCCCTGACCCTCCTCGCCGGGTGGAACAACCCTTGCAGCACATAACTCAGGAGCACACCCGATCCCAAGCCCAGTCTCATACTCTCAATAGCATCCATCATACCACCAATCACGTGCGGACTCGTTTCAAAGATATTCGGCCAGACCAAATTCAGCAGATGTGTCAGGGCATCTTCATACCCAAGACCAGCGACACCGATGGCAAGATGCTTGACGATAGCAGCAGCCGTTTGACGGTGGACGTGATCTCGGTCGGTGAGAGCGTCTTCCAAGAGACCAACGACAGAGTGGATGTAGTCCTTGGACATTTCTCCGACGTATTCAAAGATGAAGGCAAGGGCCTTTAGACAACCGTTTCGGACATTGAGTTCAGGAGTACGATACTCGTTGAGGATAGCGGGGATACAGGTGAAGGGGCCACAAGTCTCGGCAACGATAGCTGTGGCGCGTCAGCTCGACGTCTCACATTTCCGGAGCGGACTCACCAATAGCAATCGTACTGCAGACTCGACTTTGTCGCTCCTGCACCTTCAAATTCGTCAAGAGCACACTCAGCACATCTTGGGGACCGATAGCTTTGGCAATGTAACCAAAGGTGTTCACTGCCGCTCGTCGGATCGCCTTTTTGTGCGCTTTGAGCAATTCGAGGAGCTCGAAACAGATTCGCATCCACTCCTTGGCCGGCACGTACTCGGCGCCTCGGTCGGCAATACGACCGATAAGGTTGATGGTCGCCTCTTGTACCTTTTCGTGTCTGTTTCGGAGAATGGGGGTCATCCGTGGCACTGCGAGGGTCAGCTTGACGTAGAGGAGAGAGAAAGCAAGACTTACAGAGATCCTTGACAGGAGGGTTCATTTCAGTCATACCAACAACATTGGCAATGGACGCCTCGGCTGCAATCAAACTGCACCTTGTCAGTGACATCCCAGTAGCCATGAACAAGTACTCACCTTCCCAAGGCATCCGGATACTCTTCACCCAGCTGCTCAAACAACACCACACCCAATTTACTCAACAAGACATCCTCCCTACAACTCTTGATGATCGGTGCCAGCTTGCTCGTCAAATCCGCCGCCAGCATTCTGACCTTGGCCGACTTGTTGGTCAGACGCCAGAGGATCATGGACACGATTTGCGGGAGGTAAGGCTTGACTCTGGGGCCGAGCGAGTTGACGATGGTAGCGAAACCGTCAAGCATGATGGTATCTTCAAACGTCTGCTCCTGGAAAGCGTAGATGATGCCGTCAATCAAAAGCACTTCCAGGCGCTCGTCAACATCGGCCGCGCCGATATTGGAAACCACCTTGGTGATCGTCTCCATGACCATCTTTCTGAACGCTTCACTCTCGTCCTTCAGGTCGTTCACTGTCCTCCCCACGATCTCGGCAACGCCGGCCTTGTTGGCCAGCTCTACAGTCGTCTCCACAAGCTGCTTGTAGTTGCGCTTATCGAGCGCCATCCTTCGCACCCAGAAAGCCTTGAAGAACTCGGGCAAGACTTCCTCGCGGATATAGGTAGGGGTAACACCTTCAGTGGAAGCACATTGCTTGATGACTTGGAGGACGATACGGCGCATTTCCTCGTCCGAAGTTTGGAACTCTCGGATAAGGATCGGCATACACTCTCGGACATAGTACCCAGCATACTCGGGGTCCATAAGCGGAATGATGTAGCCGATAGCCTTCAAGAATGCAGCGAGGGTTTTGCCTCGGTGTTGCCTGATACCAAGCCAGAGCGGCTTCAAGACATTGTCGAACGACTCGATACCATAAGGCGCGGCAGACTCGGCAAGTGCGGCGAGCGCAAGGGCTGTCATGGTTCGCACTTTTTGCTGGTCATCCCTGAGTCCGTCGGCGATGGCATCGACGAGGTTGCGCAGGTGCGGAAGCGTAGCACAGCCCATCATGACTGCAATCTGTTGAATGATACGGATACCAGTGTGACGCGCTTGCCACGACTTTTTGGATCGACAGACGGCTTTCAGGAAGGGAAGAAGAGCAGGGATACCGAGAGCGGAGGCGACGACAGAGAAGGCCCGGGCAGTGGTGTTTCGGACGTACTCGTCAACGTGATCGATATCGGGACGCATAGTAGAGATCATGTGAGCCAGACCGGCGGCTTTGGCGAGGTTGGAGATGATTTCGCGACCTTCGACACGGGCATAATAGTCTTCGTCGATCAAAAGTGGTTCAATGACGACAAGGATTTTGTGGACGTAGGGGCGAACAAGGTCATCGAGCTTGTACAAAACACGGTCGATGACTTTGACGAGCAAATGGCGTTCTTGATCTTCGAGGGTACGCTCCATGAGAAGAGGAAGGATCTTGTCAAACAATGGACCGGCACCGAATTCACGGGCACGGTCTGTAATCTGACGAAGGGCAGTCTTTCGGACGGGAGGGGTACCGTTCTTGATCTTGAGCAAGAGACGCATAATCTTGCGCTCCTTGAGCTCATCAAGGGTATACTCTACGTCGTTCTCTTCGCCGCCACCTTCACCGAGCACCTTGGCGAAATACTGGGCGTCTTCTGGCTTGAGGAATTGGAGTGTTCCGATACCCTCGATCTCGGTCTGCTCTGTGGTACCCTGGAGGCCACCGGCAGCAGCTCGCATCTTGGCTGCTTCTGCGTCGTCTTGCTGCATAAAGCCGTGTTCGCTGGTAGCCGAGACCATTTTTCGGACGGGAGCACTGGGGTGGTAGTCGTCGGGGACAGGGACAATCACGTATCCTTCAGCCGCGCCAGGAAGGAGAGAGTCGAGCTCCTCGTTGGTCATACTGCGGTACCGCTTGTCCTCGACCATACGAAGACCAGGGGCAGCGGTGACGGCGGCGGTGGAGGGGGCCTCTGTCGGTGTTTGATCCCAACGAGAGCGCTTCTTCTCGGGAGGGGCCTCGGCAGGGGTTTGGTCCCATCTCGATCGACGCTTTTTAGGCTCGCCATCCTCCTGCTTGACCTCGGCCTCGGCTGCTGGCTTGGTGTCTCCTTCCACATCCCATCTGCGCCTCTTGCGAGGCGGGGTTCCATCTCCCGCCTGAGCCCTGGGAGGGGTATCATCGCCGGCTATGGCCTTTCGAGGAGGCGTGTCGTCGCCGGCGATGGCCCTAGGAGGCGTCTTGTCGTCGTCGACCTGCATCTGCCCCTTCTCCTGTTCCTCCTTCTCCAGCTTCTCTTTGAACCGCCTCACCTTTTCCTCCTCCTTCTCGACATTGACCCTCCGCATCCGGTCCTCATAGCTCTCATCTTCGCCCTCGCCCTGGCCGTCGGCTCTGTTGAATCGCCTGAGCTGGTACTCTCCCTGGCGGGCAGCGACCTGTTTTGACTTTGCCTTGTCCTGGAAGGCGTCTGGGGTGTCGTCCTCGTCTGCGAGCTCTGCGTGTTCGTCGAGGATGTCTTGCGGGGCAGTGTACGACTGCAGCTGGGGGTAGTCTGACTCCGAGTCGCCCATGTTGCCTGTGCTTGCAGGAATAGCGACGATGAGCGAAATGGCAAGAGTGTCCGCCGTTACGTAAGCAGCCTCCGCCACAAGGCTTCACACGCGGCGTTATGGTGGCGGCGGCAAAGTCCGCCTGTTTCTCTGTGATTGCGCAAATTCACGCAGAGACTTTGTTCAACCATCAAAAAGTCGTCAGTCCCATCCAGCACCCCGTCGACGCTGCTCATCCCCACAGACAAAATGGCCAGCATCAACTCCAAGATCCTCCGATCCGCCAACGCGCCCCAGACCGCTCCCTCCGAGATCGAGCAGCAGATCGCCCAGGCGCTCATTGACCTCGAGGCCAACGTCCCCGAGCTCAAGTCTGAGCTCAGGCAGCTCGCCTTCTCCTCCGCCAAGGAGGTCGACGTCAAGGGTGGCAAGAAGGCCGTCGTTGTCTTTGTCCCCGTCCCCATGGTCAAGGCCTTCCACAAGGTCCAGCAGAGGTGAGTAACTGGAGGAGGAACATGGAGGGATGCAAAGGCGGATTGGGGCGCACGCCGAGTGTTGGCCAGGGTAGACGGCGGGACTTTTCAGGCCCACCTCCCCTAGGCAGCTCGGCGTGCGTCAAAACCAAGAAGCTGGAGAAATCACTACAGTACTCGAGGTGGATTATTGTGCGGGCGCTGATCACAGGTTTTGCTCTTCCTTTTCCCCTTTCCCCTCCGCCCACGCCCACTTCACATTACAGGCTCACCCGTGAGCTCGAGAAGAAGCTCTCTGACAAGTACATTGTCTTCCTCTCCCAGCGACGAGTCCTCCCCAAGCCCTCTCGAGCTTCCGCCTCTGCCCAGAAGCAGAAGCGACCTAGGTCCAGGACCCTTACCGCTGTCCACGAAAAGATCCTCGAGGAGATTGTTTTCCCCTCCGAGATCGTTGGCAAGAGGACCAGGGTTGCCCAGGACGGTTCCAAGTTGATCCGAGTGTGAGTATGATTGTGTACTTGGCTGGGCTTGTATTGACTTTTATACAGCTACCTCGACTCCAAGGACCAGAACAACCTCGAGTACAAGCTCGACACCTTCTCCTCTGTCTACCGAAACCTCGCCGGTAAGGACGTCGTCTTCGAGTAAGTCGTGATATAGTCCCTTATGAGATTTTCTTCTGACCATCCATCAGGTTCCCCGTCGTTGCCCAGGAGTAGATTGTTGTTGGCAGTTGAGCTGGCATGCATTTGTGACACTAGGGACTATGACTACCTTTGACTTGTTTCAACGTGCCCTTTTCCGGCACGCCTTCCTTTAGGGTATTGTGAGATGAGTCTGTATAATATATCACATCAAACACGGATGTACGAGTATCGCTAAACCCTTCTCATCTGCAACATGGCCAAGAAAGAGGAAAAGAAGAGACTGCTGACGTTTGGCCCTTTTGAGCAGGTGCTCTTAGCACTCGTCCTGATGGGCTTTGGTAAGTAGTCACAGGGTACGGCCTCGACTGACACTAGCAGCATCCCATCCATCGTTCCCCTACTCGCCTTTTACCCCCTCAATCGCACCAGACGGGTCTCCTACCCTCTCTCCTCTTCCCTTCCTCTCTCCACCCTTCATCATGATGATTATCATCGTCTATCTTGGATACTACATTCTCAAGCGGCAAGAGGCCGAGCGCGACCGTCTCAAAGCGCTCGCCAAAGCCGCAAAACCCAAAGCCTTGTCCTCCTCTTCCAGCTCTTCCTCATCATCATTCAAAAAGCCTCTTTCTTCTTCCGACGTTCGGGATGGAAAACTGGCAGCGCCAACCAACAAGAAAGTAGGCGACCCTACCCCAAAGCACGTTTCCGGATCCTCCTCTTCCTCGAAAGACGACCCCTCCAGCACCAGTTTCCGTAAAAACTACTTTTTGACTATGCAAGGGCCAGGCCGTCCTGCGCTGGTACCCTTCCAGGATGGATTGAGGCCGAAGAAAGGAGAGGCTGCTGGGACAATGTGGTGGGACAATACACCAGATGGTAGAGCCCTTCCATTCATACTCGTTGTATCCCTTGTTGACCCCAGTTCACAGACGCCAAAGACCTCATGGCCCCTCCACTGGACAAGGACAAACTCAAGGCCACCATGAAGAACCCTTATCAATTAGAGATGCTCGAAAAAGATATCCAGCTCCTTAAAATCGCGAAGCGTCAGAAGGAGGAAGAGGCGCGTTACGCCAAAGTCGCTTCTCTCCTTCAAACAATGCTCGGATTTCTTGTCTGTGCAGCGGACATGAGGCTAGGCATGGGTTTGATGATGTTCTTCTTATGGAGACATTTTACGGGCTTGCATGAAGGACAAATGAAGAGCGAGGAAGATGAGATTGAAAAGGAAAAAAAGGAGCTGGATACGAAAATCAAGGAGGCCAAGAAGGCTGGCATGAGTACTATGGAAGTTATGGGATTGCAGACTGCACTGGAGAGGTTAGGCTAGGAGCGTAATCCTGATGAACAGATTGTGTGCATGGAACATGAAAGGGCCAAGACCAGAGGTCATGTGCCATGTGGCTAACAGAATCAGAGGTCGCGTCGCTGGTCGTCGCCAGCAGACCATGAAGGCGCTGAAGAGACCCTGTTTGAATCTACCTGCGACTGTCGTATAGCCTGGACCCCTTGCGTATTGGGAAACATTACTCGCTGGTTATTTATGAGCCTATCGTATCGTGATCATGTATGTCACTCACAGGAGGTGGCGCCGGTCCGGGCCCAAAGACGGATGAAAAGGTAGGTAGGGCCGCTTTCTTTCCCTCGTCCCTGACTTCTTCCACCATCACTTCTGTCCCCTTCTCTCCCAGACCCCCTCCCCCGCCTCCAATGGAGCTCCACTTGCCCACATCGTCTCCGACTTCCAAGTATTCACTCAGCCCCCGACCGAAAGTCACACGTCGCATGACAGCGAGCACGAGGCTGACAAGACTTAGGATCAGAGCGAGGACACCCAGAGCTTTGAAGAAAGACCAGTGGGTAAAGGTTGTACGGAAGGTTGAGCTAGCAAACGAGGTAGCCCAGCCGGCGATCAAGCTATTTCGGTGTCAGCATAGAGGCTGTGGCTAAGTTGAGGAGACCAACAAAACAGAAAGGCCGATAAATACCAAGAATTGTCTGCGATTCTCTGTCCTGATTGACTTTGAACCAAAATAGAGCCATGGAAAGAGCATCTACACAGGGTCAGTGGACGCACATACATTCAAAACTTGACATACGACAATCAGGATAGAATACAGAGCCTGGAAGGCTTCACAATCGGTCATAAAGTAGCTCGCTTGACCTCGAGTGATCTGCGTATGGTCAATTATGTTTCCGATCATACAAAAAGTAACGTGCTTGGTCAAGGTAGAGAGCAAAGAAAGTAACCAACGCAAAAGCATCTAATTGCAGGACGATGGACAATCCGAGAACGAGCCTGTACATCTTGTTCATGTTGGACGAGGCACCAATCCTCTGGAATGTCTTGGAATAGTGTTAGTCATGTCCACCACAGGCAGACAACAGACGACGAACCTGCCATCCAAAGCTGTCTCTCAATTTCCAGCACCTCCACCCACTCAACCCCAATGTCAGTACATTGATACCCAAAGCAGCTCCCTGGAAACCGACTCTCTTTCCGAGGTAGTCTGGAAAGAACAAGACATCGTCTCCGCAGTCGTCTCGAACCGCCTCAGAGAAGTGGCTCCAGAATGCAAACGAGAGACGAAGGTCATTCGCTGACCAGGCAATCGTCAGGACTAGAGAGAACAACAGTGCCACGAGATGGGGTATGGACTCGTTGAACACCTTTGTGATGCGTCAGACAGTAAAAGGCTTGTTGGTGGATGACTTACAGCTATAACGGCGAGGCCCAACACCCACATGAAGAAACATGCCAGCACGATTTCTTCTCTGACAAAGTTGTCCAAACTATAGAGGGGCGTCAGTCGCCATCTTTCTGGAATTACCAGTCGACTTACGAGTTGATGGACCAAGCAAAGCCAGTGACACATTGCTGCACACGCCTGTCAGCTTGGGTTGATGAAAAGACGAGAGGGGCTGACGTACCTGAGAAACAAAAGTGTCGGCAGCGCCATCAACGCCAGTTATGTTTGCCCCGATGATCTTTCCATCGCCGTTCAAGACAGGCTCAATTCCTTCTGAAGAGCTCTTGATGAAAACCGAAGCAGCTAGCCTATTGGGATCTGTGGCAATGCCATCGAACTGGTCGGGATCCTCTTGGAGCAGCTTCCTGAGCTGAGCGATGGTCAGACCTTGAGGTAAGACCATCGACTCCTCCCCCAAATCAGAGTCCGAGTCGGAAGAAAGAGAGTCACATGAATGGGAAGAGACAGAGCTCGCAGATGAAAGGGGCTCGTCGGCCGGGACAATGTCGGTGCTTGCAGATGTGGTCTCAGCGGCCACGGTAGTAGTGACACCAGACGCAGAAGCCCCTGTAGTAGTAGCAGCGGTGGCGGCCACTGTAACGCCAGCTGTAGGAACACTTTGTGTAGTGTTGGAGATCTCCAGTCTGTCGCCTGTGATATATAAGCGCTTGCGCGATCGCAACTTGGGGGGACCGCTTTTCGACGGAGAGTTATGAGCCTGTTCGTCGGAAGAATCTTCATCGTCTGACCTGTTTCTCTTTTCGATCTTTCGCCTTCTGTAGAATTTCCGCGTTGCCACTAGTCTCGGGACAGTGTTACTTCGGGCGACCTGTGCTTCATCTCCAGATGATGGAGACGATTCGCCAGATGCCGAAGACGCAGATGAGTCGAACCCGGTCGACTTCTGGCCAGAAGGAGACGCTGGCGCGGAGGATGACGTGTTGCTAGTAGCTGCAGAGGAAGAAGTGCTGGCACCGGCAGCAGAAAGACTTGGGAATGAAGCGGATGTGCTGAGTGGGGTTGAGGATGTGGCCGCCAAAGTGGTAGACACGGCCGAGGAGCTGGAAGCTGTAGAGATTACAGCCGATGAAGCGACACCAGCCGAAGTGAGTACAGACGTGCTCTGCACGTCGGGAAGGTTGACCCCCGCCTCGTCCAAGAGAATCGAGGTAGTTACCACTTGGCCCTTAGAGGTCACTACGGTTGGTACAACCAGCAGCCGGGTAGTTACAGCGCTGCCCTGGATGCTCGAGATAGTGGTGATGGTGCTTGTTACCTGGCTTTGGCTGGCCGCAGCGGTACTTGTAGAGTTACAGAGCTCGGCGTCAGAGTCAGAGTCTGAATCTGAGTCTGACGACTTGGACCCGGCCTCTGCCTTTTGCTTGGATGCCGTCTTGGTCTTTCCCGCCACGACTTTGCACCTGGTCCCCTGGTCGTTACACACCAAGCTGTCGCTGCCACCCCCGTCAAGAGCGTCGGTAATATTCACTACCCGCGCAGGGGCAATGCGCCAGTCTCCAATATTGCCCCGGCTGTCGACAAAGATGACGGAGGAAAGGTTGGCGCTGTCTATCAGATGGCGTAGCAAGTGGGAGGCGGACGCGTTGGTCTCGAGGGAGAGCATGGAGAGGATGAATATGGTGGAGGACGAGATGAGATGGAGTGCGAGGAAGGGGCGGACGGGTGTAGATAGATGGGTAGACTGCAAGGCATGAGCGTTGTCCTCTACACCAAAAACTCACAATGAGGGCCTGGGTTTTGTCCCATCGATCAACGAAGCCCATCGTGAATTAGTCACAACAAGGCGTCAAGCCTTTTGATTCAGAAAAGAATATATAGTGATTAGGACCGCCCAGCGGTCTGGACAAGGGCAGGGAAGAGAGGGAAGCGGGATAAGAGAAGCTTGGTGAGTGGCAAGTGATGAAAGATGTGAGGGGGTGGAGGAAAGGTGTGGGCCTTGCAATGCAAAGCTATCCATCGGCAGAGTCGCCAGCCAGCCACCATTCACCTCAGTGGCAGTAGTAGCAGGCAACAGGGATGGGCCCCGGTGTATGGTCACCTTGACAACTGAACTTGGCGACCGACGCGTACGAGCGGTGTGGTCTCCTAAAACTCCTATGTGATTAGTACACGCAGCAGATTCCGCAAATTCCCTTGGCCTTGGCAAGAGATACGCGAATACGTTGCCATAGACACATCTTCCACCCGAACTCTTTCGCGAAGCACAGATCAAAATCATCGGGATGGTTGCATATCATTCGCAGGATCATAGTACATCCTGCAGAGACGATTGACCGGATCCTCGCTTTGAAGGTTGAGGCTGGTTGGGTCCGGGCTTCCATCCAATCTAAATGCATGTCAGCGAGGAACAGAAGGACAAGTGGTAGCATAACCCACCAAGAAGATGATGGAGAATGTGGCAGGCACCGTACCGTCTTCGTTGCCGAACAGTTCTACGCCCGTCAGTGCCGGTCTCTGAGCTTCGACATTGACTCACCTTGATAGATACTACTTGCAGCTACAAGAACGTCTCTTCCGATTGCCGCACGCCTTCCAAGAATGGCATTGCTTTCGCCCATGTCTCGCAAATCCGCCATCAGCTCCCACATTGATGGGTAATTGATGGTCAGGTCTTCGACATCGACTGTGACTGATGTGAAGCCAGCTCTGTTCATGAGGGATGGGGCATCGGTGGGGTCTACATCAGTGGTCAGCCTAGTCGCCGCATGTAATGTGGTGTGACCCACTGATCATGGGAGATACTCGGTTGGCGATACCTCCTCGAATCTCTTGTTCCGCGAGTTGAAGTGAGGTCCTACAGTCGTCAATTATTACATTCCGAGAGACTGTTGTGTATCCACCCACCTCATCTCGAACAAGGTGTCTCCACCAAAGACAGCGCCCACGAACACGCCATCAGGTTTGAGCACATGCCGTACTTGGGTCAAACCGCCTGTCCAAGCATTAATTCCTGGTTGATGTATGCAGCTATTGAGCCTTACCGACAATATCACCAACCCACTGCAGGCCACCAGAAGAGACGACGGCCTCAACTTGCTCCTTCAGCGGGGCAATCTTGGGGTGGGAAAGAAAGTCTGAGGGAGATGCTTGAATTCGCTCTGGAGGTGCTAGGGGTCCGGTTAATCAAAGTCAACCACGGGAAGAGAGACGCACAGATGAAGCACGAGTCATGGTCCCTATAGAGCGCTTCTTCTAAAGACCAAGTCAGGATTGCCTGAATTTGGAGACGAGAAGGTGCTCACTGCTCGATTCAACCATCCACCACTGACGGCGTCCTTTGCCTTTACCATCGTCCTGTCCCTCCCCCGGCACTTCATCGGCCAGTACGTCTTGCAGTATCTGTGTCAGCTGTCCTGCATGTGCTGACAGCTCCATGATCGACGACGGCGGAACCCTCAGATCCTATCGCACATTCAGCATCGACTTTCTCACATGTCTGACGGGCCGTACCTCTATTCTCTCCGCCAACCTCTCCGAGACCTCTTCCCGCAAATAATCAACAACCCTTAGTCCGTCTTCCGCTGATATCTGTGAATCGCCCTGCGAAGCTGGGTCATCACTGCCTTTGGCCGTCTGTAGCTCGCGCAAGCGGATGATGGCGCGTGAACGCTGGAGGTCTTTGGAGGGCTCGTCGAAGACTTGATATGCAGTAGTGGGGGGCGGAGTGTTGGGATTAAGGGTCGCATAGGAGCGGGGTAGGGGTAGGCGGGGGCATAGACGATGCTTGGGAAGTACACGTAGGGCTGAGCGCATTGTGTAAGGATAGAATGAGATGAAGAAACAGCAAAATGTTGCATTTATGTTCATGACGCATGAGCGCGTATCTTCCTGTCCAGAATTACGACACTCCATCAGGTGGAGTTGTACACTAGGAATCGTGAGTTTGTGACCATTCCGTTATATACGCATGGTCATAGTAGATTATCCTAGCCATATGTCCCTTGCAAATGAATCTTTTGACACCACTGGACTTTCTCAAGGGCCATGTTAGCGCAAAAGTGAAGAGCCCCATTCCACCAGTCGACTCCAATTGCCAGACGTTGCCCCATGTACTAGTGAGTGAAGTGTGTCCCGGTCATCTCTGAGCCTCTCGGACCAATCAGGGAAACAAAAGGCCTCAAAAGTCGAGAAACAGGCGTGAATACGCATCCATCCCTGTAAAAGTACACCGCATCCCTCAGGATTAGGCCTTGGCCTCCTCCAACTCGACCTCGTGGATACCAGCCCTCTTCTCCGCGAGCCTGGTAGCCTTCCTCTCTCGCATAGCCCTGTTCTTGACTCGTCGGGCCTCTTGCTGCTCGGCGAGGTGCTTGGTTCGGAGCTTCTCGGCCTTCTCCTTGTGGATGTGCTCCATCAAGACACGCTTGTTCTTGAATCGGTTACCCTTGGCCTCGGCATAGAGAGTGTGGTACCTGCTATAGTCAGTTGACTACTCCACGGGGGCAAAGGTGTGTACCCACAAGTGCTTGTCGATCTTGCCGGCCTCTCTGTACTTCTTCAACAACCTCCTGAGAACCCTCATCCTTCGGAGCCACTGGACCTTGGTAGGCATACGGGCCTCGGCGGTACCCTTCCTCTTACCGAAACCGGTGTGTCGGCCAGCACGCTTGGAAGCGGCGTGCTCCCTAGCACGAGCTCGAGAGTGGACAACGGTGGGCTTGATGATGCTGTCATTGCTCGTCAGAGAGATCCTAAATGCCGTCACATGCGGACTTACATGTGGCCGTCCTTGAGGAGCTTTCGGACACCAGATCGAGAGTTGGCCTGCTTGATCTCGGCAGCCTCCTGGGGGTCGAGCCAGACTATTGTGAGAAGCGTGATATCGAGACAGGAATGATAAGGCGAGGAGGGTAGGAATCAGACATAATGCCGTCAGCACAAGACCAATTTTGGATTCGGTCACGATTCCCAGCATCGACCAGCATCTTCTCGAACCCTCCGCCCGACCAAACTTCACCAGTCTACGCAGCTACTGCCCCTCCTCAGTCTACATCTCCATCCCCCTCTGCTACAGCGCTGCCTCTCCTCTTCACAGTCCCTTCCTTTCCGATTTTCCTGCTGATTTTCGCCGGCGATGCTGGGTCGTATGCGGTATTCCAACTTACCCTTTCTCTTGCCGACGTTGGCGACGCTAGCCGCGAGCCTCTTCTGCTGCCTGAGGTTGACCATTTTGTGTTAGGGTGAACTTGACGGATGGGGGAAAAACCTCGTAATGCGAGAAGTCAGTAAGCTCTAACGCGAATCGGCGATATTTCGAAGGACAAGCAACGGAAGCAAATACCGTGGCAGCTTGACGGCGCGGCGTTCACCGCTTTTGTGTTTGAGGGTTTAACACCGACATTCTCGCGTCTGTCAATTCTCTTGCGTCCATCCTGCCAGCATCAAAACGCTGTCAAAACGTCTAACGGTTCACGTATTCATGGTAATGCCTGTCACGCTGATAGGGACATAGCTTGCTACAATAATGATGAGGTGGATAACTGATGTATTACTCGTCTTCTGTGATACAATGATACCTCGCAATGCATCACATCCTTGATGGACTAAAGCTATCAAGGTGCACGACACTGGCTGATCTCTTAAATCAACGACAGAAAAGCGGAACTTGTGATCACGATGCTGGGCCCGGTTCACTGGCCCATGACTTTTCGGCCTCACCATCTTGGTCTGCCCCGCCGTTCTGAGGGGTTACCTCGCCATTCTCGGTCTGATCTGGCTCGCCGTTCTCAGTCCGTTCTAGCTGGCCAATCACTATCGTCGCTAGGAGAATCATCCACTGAATCAGTAGTATAACAAGTATCAATGTACTATTTTCGCTCACAATGTTGAACATCCACCTCTCATGCCAGATGGCCGCCTGCTGGCCCCAGATCTCCTTGACTGTCTGTTGTTGCGAGAAGAGCTGTTTCTGTGAAATCTGTGGTGACGTTCTTCAGCTCGCGTAGATGGCCTATAGCTGCTCTGCCGGGGCGGATACGCCGACGCCGACCTCCATGGACCCAACCCCCATCTACGATGCTCTTCCAGAGCCTCTGATTCAGCTTCATACTGCAGCTTCACCTTCACTTCGTCTGGTTCATTGCCAAACAAATCTTCAACCACCGAGACAATGGGAACGCAATCTACCCAGCTACTGACCGGTTCGTAGTCCCACTTGGTATTCACAGGCACTCGAGCTCTTGTCCAGGGAATCTCCGAAACTGAACCTCGAACTGTATCGGTATAGCAGATGTTTCTGAACTCAATATCAATAAGCCTTCACTTGCCGAGACCTTGGGTAGCACTCGGACGGGATTTCTGGCGGGACTTGTATGTCTCATATCTGGGGAGTCTTGGAGGGGGTGATTTGGTCGCGCTTTGGGTTCATCTTCCTCATCCTCATTGACAACACTGTCTGTGACTGTGCCGCCTTCGGATTCCGTGTCCGGAGGCAGGGCATACTCTCCCATGGGAGGAGGCATACGAATCGCACCATTTTCCTCGTTCCACCATTCCTCCGGATTTTCCCAGTATGGACGTTTGGATGATCGCCTAGAAGCATCCTTCTCCCGGCGAGACTGTCTCTTGGAATCGCGTCGACGATCTTTCTTTTGTTCTGAATCAGTCTCATACTCCCCCTCAATCTCAATTGTCTCATCTCCATCGAGATCTCTAGCAGTGGCCTTTTCCTTGGTGTAGCCAAACTTGCGTAGGTCTTCGGGGTCGTCAAAGGTAACTTCGATATCATCTGGGCTCAAAGGGGCTTCTTGTCTGGCATACGTGTGATGGTGGTTTGTCCGGCGAGTAGACCGAGACCTTGATTCCATCGCAGGGCGTTCTGTATATCCTGTATGATGGCGTGACGAGCGTGGTGCTTCATAGAAGGTACGTTCATGATCTCCGCAGCGGGCTGTGTGATCCCTGAATCTCGATCTCTGAGAATAGTAATCGTCAGAGGATCGCGGGTAAGGTGGCGGAAAAGTACCTCGTCGATGAGACATGGTAGATGCGGTTCCGTTAAAGTTGTTGTACAGGTTTGACCAATGGCCAGGAGAGAGTTGATCTTTGTATTCGCATATGACAAGGGGCGGCCTTGAGATGACGCTATTATATAGCTCAGCTGGTGTTGAGAACTTTGCCATGTTGCGAAGAAAGGATGGCCTTCCAATGTTCACATACTTAGACAGATTGACGATTGCTTGAATCGGACCCAACGCCGACCCACCCAGTACCTTCCTGCCATACAAGTCATCAGGAAAGGCTTGTCGCCGACTGGTTCTTCCGTTCGTAGGCCTACAGTCGTCCCTTGTTGGTTCTTCTTTTGCATTGATTCTCCGCTCCGAAGAGTACCGCGGAATCTGGGCTCTGTCATAAGCAAATAACGAAAGGAAGGAATCTTCCCGACGGCTTTTGCGCTAGCCCATTCGAAGGCGATTGTCCATTTGAAGCTGTAGCGTGAATTTGCGAAGAAGGTGCGAATCGTGATCAGGTAATCACATAACAACAATCTTGATGTATGCTACAAGGTCAAGGTGTGACAGTCCCGCCAAGATTCCCCTAATAGTCTTTGTCTTTCCACTAAGACTTCCATCAGCAGACCTTCTTGATAATCCAAATTACTTACAATCCCTGTCAGTCCATGGTACGCCACCTTGACTCCCCCACTTTTCCAATCCTTCCACCCGAGACCAAAGAGCCATGGACTAAACTTGCCATGTCTATTCGTACCCAGTTTGAGATGTAATGACTCGACATACTCCCACAGTTGCTTGATGGCGTCGAAAGGCGCGTGCCACGCTTCTTCTTGAAGGATGAGGATGTCGCCAACTCGTACCGGTTCACGAAGGACTCTGAGGTCGCTGGGAGTGATGCCGTACTGCACGAGGAGATACCTGAATACAGCGTCCGTGCTAGAACATGTCAGTACTTGTTGTATCTGCAATGTGGTACTCACAAAGGACCGGGACCAGTGAGCTCAAGCTAGTAAAGATCAGCTGATTCAACATGATGCTTCAAAGGACTCACCGGGCTCAGAGTCTTGAGCTCCCCTGTCTCCGCCAGCTGGGCAATGGTTGCGACGGTGTCTAGCATTATGGGATGGAAAGGTTTAGCCTGCATAGACTCGTTAGCAAGGCTTGTAGGCCGACTCGCGTCGAGCTTGACTCACCACCAAAAGGTTCTGAACGAACTCGATACTCCTAGGGTATTTTGAGCTCTCAGTAGCTCTGGACCAAGTACTCAAAGTTCTCGACCAAGTCCACTGCCTCCACATGCTCAAAGTCCTTCCAATCTTGCTGTCCCACTCAATGGCAACAACCATAGATATCTGTGGATTCAAAATGGTCGATGGATTTGGGGTAGAGATGGTATAGATTGGGCTTCGACGCTCTATCCCAGGGTAGGGAGGAATATACGAGTTGTTCTGGGGCAAAGAACGAGCATCGACACGAGGCGGTCGTGTATTTGGAGGGAACTTGGGCCCGCCATATTTCACGATATGCTCGCCGAGTATTTCGAGATCGGGGTTGAGTATGGAGGGAGCATGCAGGCCCCATAGGTAGGGGTGGGAGATAGGCTGTGTCATCGTCAGTATGCGTATCGTAGTCATTTGATACGCACCATGGCATCAGAATCGGAATAGACACCACCGGCAACAAGCATCGATGTATATCTGAGTCATCGTCAGCGCCCGCCGTTCGCTGGGATATTGTTGGACTCACCGGAAGACGTCAGCCCGCAAAACACCCATCTCGAGACCACCCCAAAGCTCTGACCATTTCCCTTCCCCTGGTATGCCCCTTTGAAGTTTCTGCCCAGTCCACTCTGACATGAGCTTATCCAACCCGTCGTCATTAGGCACTTCGACGTCCCAATCCTGCCCAGTCTTGGCAGGCTGGAGGAAATCGACGTCCTTATCCACTGTTATTTGGTTGACAAGCGATGGAGGAAGAGGGAAAGGCAAGAGCTTTCCCCATAACTCGAACCCTAAGTGCACACCTTTTATGCCGGTTGGATGGGTCGCCCATACTTTTGCTGGGAACGACCCATCTCTGTATTTGGGCGATTCGCGTTTCAAAAGGCTCTTGAGCGTGTTTCGCGCCGCGATCTGAATATGCGCAGGTGCTTGTTGGAGGTAGTTGTCGATGAATCCCCGTAGTCTTCCAAGATATACTTCTGTGTCTGGGTCGAAGTTGCCAGTCCCATCCGGCAGCGTCTTTGGCGCTTTGATGCTTTCGGCGCAGACGGTCCCATTGAACCTCTTCGCCTTTAAGATTTCACCCCTCACCTGCTCATACAGGTTTACAAGTTCTGACAAGGGAGCATTTTCGATTTGCCTTTGAGCCTCCGAGTTTGTAAAGATTGATGGCGGGTGAGAGGCTGTAAAGGAGAAGGATGAATAGAAGACGAGGGCGAAAAGGACGAGGAGAAGCTTGGCGGGTGTGTTTAATCGTAATAGGCTACGAGGGGTGAACAGACGAGCCATACTATGTCGTGTGGGAAGTTTGCAGCATGTACGCCAATGGATGTCGAGGGCGCGAATGCTGCAAAGTGAACTCGAAGAAGGAACACAAAGAGATTGAACGCGTCGCGTTTCTGGCTGGTCAGTCACTCTTCTTCTGTCATGATGTCATCACTTTGCGCAGTCATACACCCGGTGGCCCGACGGCTTCCTCCTTGGCTTCCATATCTTGTTCATTTTCCGAACTCCTATCGAATTGCATTCATGACTCAACCGGCAGGCTGATCGCTCTTCTTCTCGACCACGCTTTCTAATCATCTCCGGCCATGCATCAAAGGATTCGGATCCGGACATCCTGCACCTTCAAAATAGCCACGCTTCTATGGTGAGCGTGCATCACTTTCGTGGGATTGCTTGTGACTTGTAGCACTCGTATAGTATGTTGTTGACATGTCCTGTGCTCTTCTGTATATTATAATGATTTGTACAACTACCCACACCGCTCACGGGTCGATGATTACTCCATTGATTCTCTCAATTGTTGCCGTTTGGTCTAGTGCTGTCGACCAGTCCCAGCCGTAACCCCTGAGTTCGCTATGCCTCGGAGGGAGATAGTAGAGGGGACCATCCCAGACAACGTATCGATGGCCTCTGACACCCTTGCCTCGGAACTGTCCAGGAAGACGCCACGGCTCGGGTATCTGGAGTAGCATCAGCTCTGACCACATGCTCGAGACAGCTGATACCTACGTCGCCTTCACCGACATGCCAGTATAGTTGCTGGTTGTCTTGATATATGACCTTTTGGCCGGGTTTTCCTAATAAGAACTTTCCAACCTTTTGCATATCAGCTTCCATGACGAGCTCGGAGTGGGACGTAAGAGCTCACTTGAAGTTCGGTATCCGAGATATCGCTCTCATGCACCCTGGCATATGCCACCCTCCACATGTTCCTGAACGCCATGTACTCACACCATCGCCAACGGTCGTCTCTGATGACGGACGTCTGGTCAGCCAGTCAGCATCATGTGGCAATCAACTTACATCTCAATGTCCCACATCCTTCCATCTTCCATCAGGATCTGATAAGGCCACGGCCTCCTGTCGCCCGTCCTCGTCACCAAATATCCGATAAATACGGTCGGTTTATCCGCTGTATCCCGCAGTAGCCGCGCCAGTTCTGTGGTCTGCAACTCTCTATCCCTAAGGTCCTCTTCTTGGCCGTTATGGGAGACCATCACATTGACATGTTCGCCGTGAATGTCCAACGTGGCGTAGATGGCGGGAGCAAGCTCGCCGTCCGGGGAGGGGAGAAGGTGGTGGGTGGAGTTGAGGATAGGGAATTTGGAGAGGAGAACGGCGCCCCAAGTGTGCTTGTTGGGACCGGGTCCGAGATCGACATACTTCAGGGGTGTGTCAGTTAGTCCTACATGTATGGACAAGGAATTTGTGTACATAGCCTAGCTCCTCCGCCATCACTCGAGTCAGATCTCGGTTTCCGTAGACAAATCGATGCACTGATAAGTGGCGTCAGCACACATAACTCTTCTTCCCTGGTCGAAAACATACAATCCGTCTCCAACAGCCCCAAAACATCCACCTGCATCTCTTGCACCAGATCCCGCATTCGCCTCTGACTATCCCTCCCATCCTTGTCCACTCCGAAATGTACAGTCCAGATACCTGCAGAGAATATCCTGTGCTCGGGGTAGTACGGTACCGGTGTCTCGGTTGGTATTCGCGAGATACTATAGAAGATGCTGAAAGCGGAGAAGAGGCTGACGGAGATGAAAGTGAAGCGTTGTACGGCGCTGGTTCGGCGATGGGTGCGTTGGGGAAGATATGGACCGGATGGCAAGTCGAGAGAATACCCGGCCCATGCTCCAGCGGCAGTTGCGAGCATGCAACTCCCGAGCACAAGATCGGTCCTTTCACGTAAAAGCCATCCCATGGGGACAAACGCATAGGCGGCCGTAACGACGGAGACGACGTCAAAGATGATGGATACCAGGAGAGCATTGCCAAAGGTTGTGGCTGGGCCGCAAATGGAAGCTGCACGGATGTAAGGCGGTAGGATGCTCGACAGGTAGAAGGTCAGGACGACGCCTCCGTAGAAACCGTTCCAGTCAGGGAAGACATAGAGGGCCAAGGCACCCAGGCAGCCAATAGTTGACCATGCTGGGTGCAGAGCATACGGAACCCCCACAAGGCCCGAAGCAGCGACGGCGATGATGAGCCCGGCTTGAGGATGCAGAGTAGGTCCCTTGACAGGATAACCGGTCCATGTCCAGGAGATGGCCGTGCCAGCATCCATCAGGAATGTTTGTATGAGGTGGATGGTCGTCCCCAGTCCGATTGATATGAGCCTGGTTTGGAGCGCTGTGGGGGGTTCCTTGGTTGGTCCCTTGTCCTTACCCGGCATTTCCGGAAGAGGAGCCGCTGGGTGCAGGTCCAGAGGACGGTAGGCATATTCTGCAAGAGACAAAGCTCCGAGCATGAGCCCTGTCTTGTTCCACCCCCCAGAGCTTTCACTCAAAAGACTCCAGAAGGGGTTATTGGAGTAGTTGGCATACTTGAGGAGCATGGTGATGGCAATCCCCAATCCGAGAGCTACACATAATATCAGCCGAGCTCAACGGGCCCTAGAACGACCTACTCTGTCCCTCAGCAATCATCTCCTCCGAACCTTCAACCCTGGCCCACGTCCCGAACAGAGCCGACCACCCGGCCCAGGTCCCGCCAACCAGACACAACAGCCTCGCGAAGGGCCAGGGAAGAAAGTAGCAGCCCATCCCGAGGAATATTGTTATGGAGCGATGTGTAATTTGGGCGTCGCGGGAAACGAGGTATCTGTGGGCTGATTTGGAGTGAAACAGATATCCGGCGAGGTTGCCAATGAGAGCTAGCTCAGAGCCTGCCAGAGCTTTTGGATGTCAGTGTTCCGTAGTAATCAAGCGCTTTGGTGCGTACCCAATTTCCATACAGACCAGTAAAAAAGCTGAAAGCTCAAACCCGTGTATACGGTCCAGAAGCAAATGCCTGTTGGTGTCAGTATTGGTGCGATGGGGCCTCTCGCGAGCAGCTTACCGAAATAGACATCGCTTATCCACGCCAGGCCAAGTCTCCAGCTGGAAGAAGGCCGACCATCCCATTGATTTGTCCAGTCTTGCATGGGCTCCTCGACGCGAGGATCTGATTGTGAGGGCGGCTTTGCAAAAGTGAAAGAAGTCGTTCTACGAAAGTGAGTCAGACAACCAAGGCAGTTCGGGTGCACGGGTCACTTACGCGGAGCTGAATACGCGATCCGACGAAGGTTCTGAATTGTCCACAAATGCAATCTGGAGATTGCCGAGCTCTAGAGTTGATAAAGAGTCGAATGCGAGGTCCCAGAAGACCAATGTCCATTCCAGAATGGAATAGTAAGTGTAGGCTGGCATCGTCAATTATGGTTGTAAGGGGCTTCGTGATACTACGCACCTCCTTTGATCTTCAGCGAAGAGTGTCGATAGTACGTCCACATGAGCGGAGGAATGGTGCAGAGGTATCCATACATGGGCAACCGTCTGAGACGAGCCCATTGCCATCAGTATCGGTCACGGGACTACGGCCAAGACTCACCTGTGGGAAGCCGTTGCAGCACTGGAACAGTTACTGGAGGAAAGGTACATCCATGGTACCGTAAGGAGGAGATAGAGGATCATAAAAAAGTCGTGAACATCTGAAGTATGTCAACTGCCTGTCGTCGCGCGCAGTGATGGCAAGCCTGGCTTACCGGGCTGATCCCTCGATGTGACATAAACCCAGCCCCCACTTTGTCATGCTTCAGCACACAATACCTCACCCGATTCGGCAAAAAGACGTACCAGCAGAATGTGCGCACGATGCCCACAGCGAATTCTACATCTGCCAGCGTGGTGTTCGGTGGGCGGGCCCCGGAAGGCCGAGATACGAGAGGAGGATTGCGATGGACGAGCCATTGTACGAGCAAGAGTAGGAAGCGGGGGGTCGCGCAGAGGGCAATAAGGATCTGGAAGGGGGCACGCGGGGGTACGTGGTCACCAATACTGCAGGCTAGTCAATACGGCTTGCGGAACCGCTGTATTGATACGCCTCTGGAACACTCACGTCGCGGATACGGAGGGAAACCATTCCACAGGCCAACCTACAAGCAGGTCAGTCATGTACGCCAGTATGCGGATATCCGCTCACGAGCAACCGAGTTCACGCAAAGTTTCTTCCAGAGCCCAGCGGCCCAGCCGAGGAAGAGGGCAGCCGCGAATGCCAAGGCAGCAATGAAAGTATGGGCAAGGGTGACCCATCTCGCTGGGAATGCGAGAAGGACCGCCATGCTCAGGGTTGTATAGTCAGCGAGCGTTCAAGGACAGATACTGCTTCTGCGTTGTGCAAGAGAGGAAGTGCCTCGTTTTGCCCCTCTCTCTTATGTACGGTCATATCGGCCGGGGAGCCAGCAGGCGGGCGGCGGTCGCCGTGCACCGTATGATGACTTTGATAATGATGACTGAGGTTCTTCGGCTGGCTTCATTTTTTGACACAAGAGTGAACATACGAGTGTTATACATACGCCACAAATCATCTCTTTCTGTATTTTATGTGGCGACAGTGTAAAATGTGCACATGATTTTTACAACGTACGCCAAAAAACGTTCAGAATGTTTGCACGCCAGAGGGCGCTCCCATGTTCAGGGTGGCTCCTGGGTAGCACCACATTCGTCTACAGCAAGTATGGTGAATAGGTAATCTGTTGGGCCGGCTGGGTTGCAGTTACTGTTTGCGTAGCTTGGTGCTTTGACGGGGGGCGATGCCGATTTCCAAAGCTATGCTCGGACTGTACAAGCTAAATAAGGGTGACAAGCCTTGAGCTGAGCAATAGACGCTGAAGATTGAAGCAGTTGAACAAGCAAGCCTACCCAGGCCAGTGCCAGTTGAGAAATGTATTTCGGTGACGTGAATTCCCTGTCAAGGTGTTATAGTCGTCACGTTCACAACAGGAAGCCCCTTCAACGAAGTTGCATGCAGAAAAACAGCGGCATTGGCAGTAGTGGGGCGGGAGTTCATGTTGCTTTCCTATGCTGGCCTTGATACAGGACTCTTTACCGTGAATATGAAAGTATAACCTGAGAACGGGATAAACCGGAAAAAAGGCGTGTGTGACAGAGGCGGTGGGGGTTGCCGGGGAGGGAATTGACGATGGTCGCGGCGGGAGCGGGCGCGGCGCTGACAGGCTCGACAGCGTTCGCCGCCATCATTGTCAATCTCACCACCATTCGCTACACTCCCATTTGCCCTTTCCCAATCCTTTACCCAATCAAACCCCTGTCCTCCCTGAACTCCTGCCGTGCCCGTCGACAGCTTCGACTCACATCGACGGACGATCCTCGCGACGACGCCA
This sequence comes from Cryptococcus sp. DSM 104548, assembly GCA_036426225.1. Classification (NCBI taxonomy): domain Eukaryota; kingdom Fungi; phylum Basidiomycota; class Tremellomycetes; order Tremellales; family Cryptococcaceae; genus Cryptococcus; species Cryptococcus maquisensis. The sequence goes on from CP144042.1 coordinate 539,117, forward strand.
GCCTCAACCTCGAAAAACTGTTGGCCCGCAGCTAGATCCGCATAGTCGATAAGTCGCTGAGAACACGGGATCTGGTTGAATCTACCTCTTCAAGGTCGTATAAGGTGGGTCAGGAGATGCTGGCTGTGTTGCTTGTGATGGATGTTGGTGGTGGTGAGGTCGGCGATGGGGATGAGAGCTCTGGGGGGCTGGGGTGCAGGGGCCAAAGGCGTGGGGCGACGGGGGTGTTGTGGTTTCAACGGCTCTCGCAGCTGTTGTGCATACCTTGGGCTGCCGAGATGGAAAGTAAAAGGCAAAAAGAGATACAAAATAGCCCGTATACTTATACGCCGCCAGTGACCTCGAGTCCTCGGTGCTCGAGAGCGGCGCGTCGACTCTTCAACATCCATCATTACTCTGTTAACACACTTTATGGTATAATCTGCTGACCCTTCATAGCCAATCTCCAACGCGAAAAACAAAATAGGGCCATGGACCCTTCAGCCCTTCACTCCCACCCCTCCTATCCTCCCTCCACTCTTCCTCTCGCAAACCAACAGCACCTTCCCACATCCATGCTGTCCTCTTACGGCCAAAACGGTGCTGACGATGATGATGATGATATGGCCTCCCAATCATCAGAGCAAAGCCCAGTGGTGAGCTTGGTACTGTTTGGTACACGATCAACCGCTCACGCAACCTGCTAGGTCTCTTCCAAGCCATCTTCTGCCCCCAAGATCACCATCAAAGTCCCTCAAAAACCCCTTGGGAACGTGACCTTCGACTCAGACTCGGATTCCCTCACTCCGGAGCCTGAGGAGGAACTTTTGGCACAACGGGTCATGAGCGAGGATGAGGAGAGTGGAGGGGAAGGAGAGCCGGAAAGGGATGACTTTGACTATGGAGAGGATGAAGACGATGATGACGATGATGATGCGATGGATGAAGGGGACTATGGAGATTTCGACGACGACGACGATGATGACCCGAGTTTCGGTGAGAGTAAGAAAAAGGCGAAGAAGCCCAGGACAAAGGTGGAGAGGGAGAAACCTCTGAAGAAGAGCAAATGTGAGTATCTGACTCGTCATTGAAGCCTTACAGACTGACGTTTCTATAGCCGGCGGAGCGTTCCCCATGCGGAAACAGCAAGCGGACGAGTCATCGGATGAAGACTATGGCTCCAAGGCCCACAAAAAAAAGAACTTTGCTGGAAAAGTGAAGCGAGACGCTTCAAACACGCCCTACTCCGAGTCTGATGCCTGGCGACGGGGTGCGGCCAAAAAGATCGTCACCTACAACGAAGCGGACGTAGATTATGGATTAGAGAGCGAAGATGAGGCTGCCGCTGCTTATTATAGTGCGGCGCCGGAGCTGCAAGGTACTTAACTCCATTGTTGGTTTCGGATCGTGCTGACGCTATACCAGGTGACCCAGCGGACGAGATAGACCAAGTGCTGTATCACTGGCGAGACGATGCCCACTTGAACGATCCCAAGGACATTCCACAGGTCAACCTGGTAAGTCAACTGTTCCGGAGATGAGAGATTACTAACCAATCTATAGCGGTTTCACATCAAATGGAAAGACTACTCTCACATTCACAACACTGATGAAACCTACGCCTTTCTCAAAACCTACAAAGGCTTCAAAAAGGTCGAGAACTATATTAACAAGGTCTGGACGATAGACCAGAAATTCCACGATCCTAATCCCGATGTGTCATGGAAACCTTCGAGGGAGGAAATGGAGCAGTACGAGATTGACAAGGAGAGGATCAGGGAGTCGTACGAAAGCTACAAAGTTGTGGAGAGGGTGTTGGATGAAAAAGAAGAGAAGAGGCCGGAGGGGAGAGTGACATTGTTCTTCGTCAAGTGGACCAGTACGTGGGACAGTGAGGTTTCCCGAGTCACGCTGACATGTTACAGATCTCCAGTACAGCGACTGTACATGGGAAAGTGAGTGCCAGTGCAAGCCGACTCGAGATTGACTAACGTCATGCAGCTTTCGAAGAACTCATGGAGTGCACCGGCGCTCAAGCAGGAGTGGACGAGTTTCACCAGCGCCAGGCTCGCACGACGACTTGCGGAAAATCCATCAACTATGGCATCAACGATCGCCCCGCTTACGTCAAGATCCAAGAGAACCCACCGTATCTTTCTACTGGCGGCGCTCTGAAGCCTTTCCAGTTGACGGGGTTGAATTGGCTCGCCTACGTTTGGAGCAAAGGGGAGAACGGTATCCTTGCGGACGAAGTGAGTCCGTTCAACCACAAGATCTTTCAATTTGCTGACACTTGCCAAGATGGGTCTGGGTAAAACAGTTCAATCAGTTGCCTTCCTCTCATGGCTCTACCACGCCCAGCAGCAATATGGTCCTTTCCTCGTCGTCGTCCCCCTGTCCACGATATCTGCCTGGCAGATGCAGTTCAGGGTGTGGGCGCCCGACATGAACGTCATCTGCTACATGGGTTCCGCTCGCTCGCGAGAGGTCATCAGGCAATTCGAATTTGGACCATTGAAGAATCTCAAATTCAATGTGCTTTTAACGACGTATGAGTTCATCTTGAAGGACAGACAGGATCTGCAGCAAATCAAGTGGCAGTGCTTGGCGGTCGACGAAGTGAGCCCTGAGGGCAACCATGCAGTACAGACACTGACATGATTTGATAGGCACATCGACTCAAGAATCACGAGAGTATGCTCTACGAGGCCCTCAAGAGCTTCTCGACGGCCTCCAGGTTGCTCATTACTGGTACCCCCCTTCAAAACAATGTCAAGGAGCTTCTGGCCCTGATGCATTTCCTCATGCCCGAGAAGTGTAAGTCTATATATCTCCCTCCGTGTACATGAGCTGACTCGACGCAGTCCAACTCGCCAACGACTTCGATCTCAGCGACGCGAGTGAAGATCAAGGTGCCAAGATCAAGGACCTCCATGAAAAGCTGGGTACTCTGATGTTGCGAAGGCTGAAGAAGGATGTCGTGAAGGAACTTCCTACAAAGTCGGAGAAGATTTTGCGCGTGGAAATGTCTGCAATGCAAACGCATTATTACAAGAGTGGGTCTCGCGCTTTCTCCATTATTCAGGACCTAATCTCTGCTCTAGACATCCTCACAAAGAATTTTGCCGTTTTGAGCAAGGGCGGCACTCAGCAAGTCAGTTTGATGAACGTTGCGATGGAGCTCAAGAAGGCTTCGTGAGTGTTTTCATTCACCTATCTGCCGATGGGGCTGACTTTGATCCAGAAATCATCCTTATCTCTTTGAGGGTGCCGAGGATCGCAACAAGCCTGCCAACGAGGTCTTGCGCGGCTTGATTTCCAACTCTGGTAAAATGGTTTGCCTTGACATGCTTCTCACGCGTCTGAAAGCCGATGGCCATCGGGTCCTCATTTTCTCACAAATGGTACGACTCCTCGATATCATGTCCGACTACATGGCGGCCAGAGGATTCGTCTACCAAAGGCTTGATGGTACGGTGCCGTCCGATGTGCGAAAAAAGTCTATCGAACACTTTAATGCGCCCAACTCGCCCGACTTTGCTTTCTTACTTTCCACGCGTGCAGGTGGTCTGGGTATCAATCTGGAGACTGCTGATACTGTCATCATATTCGATGTGAGCGTCCCATCAATTCATTCATCCAGGAAGCTGACGAGGGGCATAGTCTGATTACAATCCTCAAAATGATTTGCAAGCTATGGCTCGAGCTCATCGTATCGGGCAGCAAAGACATGTCAGCATATTCCGACTGGTGACCAAGGGTACCATTGAAGAGGACATTCTGGAGCGTGCCAAGAGAAAGATGTTGCTGGAGTATGCGAGTGAGTCGCTCCTTCCATATCTATATTAGGAACCAAGCTGACACACTCGCCAGTCATCAACCGTATGGACACCACTGGAGCCCACATCAACGGTGCAGCTACTCCTAAAGACAAAAACGGCGACCTATCGAAAGAAGAGCTGTCAGCCATCCTCAAATTCGGCGCCCAAAACATGTTCAGGACCGATGACAGTGCCCAGAACAAGAAGCTAGACGAAATGAATCTGGACGAGATTCTCAACAGCGCCGATCAGTTCGATACCGAATCTGCTGCTGTCCCCGGGACAACCTCTCTTGGTGGCGAAGGTTTCTTGTCGCAGTTTGCTGCTATTCAGGACGTCAAGGCCGATGTCGACGGCCTATCTTGGGATCAAATTATCCCTGAGAATGAGAGAGGCAAGGCGGAGGAGGAAGAGCGGATGGCTGCAGCTGCTGCCGAAGCTATCGCAACCTCGCGTAAGCGATCTGCCGCCAAGGCTCCAGGTACCTACCAAGATATGGACCTGGACGATCACGAGAGTAACAAGGGCTCGCCTTCAGACAAGAAGAAACCGGCTTCCGGACCACCCCGCAAAACCACAGCCCAGCGAGCCCTCGATCTCAAGGATCGCGATATCCGAGTGTTGATCCGAGGTATCACCAGGTGGGGAGATATTCGCACGAGGTTCGAGCAGATTGTCAAGGAGGCCAAACTCGAAAGCAAGAACAGAGTGGTCATCATTCAGACTTGCGAAGACATAGTTAGCCACGGTGAACAGGCGATCAAAGATCACCACGCGCACATCAAAGACCTTCAAGACAAAGGTGAACCCATTAGCTCTTCCCTTCGACAGAAAGCCATACTCTTTGCCTACAAAGGGGTTACTGGCATCAATGCGGACACCATTGTCACCAGATATTACGAGCTCAAGGCACTCTATGAACACTTTAAGCGAGTGGATGACGTGACTCAGTATCGTATACCTCATGATAACCTCAAGGCAACCATGAATTGGACCGTGGAGTGGAATGCCGATGATGACTCGCATCTAATTGCGGGAATCTGGAAACATGGTTTCAACAGTTGGGAAGCCATTGCGCAGGTAAGCATCAACGCGTCGAATGACAATGCTCGGGCTAACCAACGTTAACTGTAGGATCCGACGCTGCACTTGAAACACAAGATCTTCTTTGAAGACCCCAAGGCAGCCAAAGAAAAGGACCCCAACGCGCCAAAAGTCGGTGTCCCCCAACCAGTCCATCTCGGTAGGCGTGGTGATTATTTGTGTACGTCTTCAACCAGAAGGAAGGCATCCAACGCTTACCGTCAACAGGTGGTATCATCCGAGAGTACGAAGAGAACAGGCGTACTCTGATAGAACAACAGGCTGTCATTGCAAATATGCCTACCAAAGAAGGTTTCGGCCTCGATCATCACACCACTCATCATATTGCCGGTCCCTCCAAGAAGGCAAGCCCTGCCATCGCGGGGTCTTCCAAACATGCCGCGGCGAACGCAAAGAGAAGAAAGACCCCAGAATATACCGATTCTGAGGATGACTCTAGTTACGAGTCTATGGATGAAGACGCCGTAAAAGAGCTGCTGCGGCCTGCCAAGAAACACCTGGTGAGTGTGGTCCATGACATGTGGTCATTCTGGTGCTGACGCCCTGCACAGAAGAAGCTGAAGGGTGGTACTGACCACCTCGCTCGAGAAGAGAAGATCGCCGCTTTGAAGGAGTGTCTGGCGGGTATCGGCTCGAGAATCGATGAGGTGGTATCGGAGAAGGCGGCTGCAGGGCAGAACGGGAACAAATGGCGAAAGCACTGTTGGGTGTAAGTCAACTCCCGTCGTGGCGTTGATTCATGTTGACGTTGTTTAGTTTCGCGTCTTTCTTCTGGCCAAGACAGGGTGTCAACTATGCGAAACTGATGGAGATTCATGGAAAGATGGTGGTATGTTGACCCCTCCGTCCGCGCCAGTGTACTGACGGGCTCGTAGAATGATACTTCTCCGGCACCAAAAGCTAAAGCAAAACCCAAAAGGAAATCGGACGATGATTTGGCTAAAACCAAAAAGAAGCCGCGGACGTCGGGTGTTAAGAAAGAGGAGTAGCTGCATCCGGAGCAGCAGCGTGTATCAGTAGCGACAAGAACCCATTCGAGACGGACTGAACGAAATTGGTCCATGTTATTTCCTATCATTCAAGTACATGCATCATAGTGGATTTTTTCAGGCAGCAGGCCTGTTGACAGCATCATTGTCACGTTCGCTCCCGCCGCATCGATGTCATCATGTGAAAAGCTAACACCGCCTGCTTGGATCCATTCCATTCAAGATCAACTTTGGCCCCCATGCTTCAACCAACACTTTATTATTATACATACACGACTAGCCCACAAACACATATGTATCACTATGCAAAATAAAAGCCATCAACGCACCTATGTAACAAAAGCTATCGAGTTCAGGGAAAGCACGAGAAGAAAATTCTGCGTGAAAACCGTCAAAAGGAAAAGTCTATTGCAAGATCTATGCAGCAGGGAACATCAATCATTCGAGAGGCGGGGGGGTGGTGTCTTCTATGAAAGAAGGGGTGCTGGTGAGGGATGCATCCTCTGGAAGAGGCCCAGTCGAGTCATGCTGCGCAAGGACATCAGGGTATTCCATCTCCAGTTCGGCCTGATAGTTGTCAGCAAAGGTGACTGACCACGCAGCTGCACGTACCATTTGCTCCAGCATTGGCGCTAGCCACACATCTTGTAGCAAGTCGCTTGCCATCGGCCTTCCTTCTGGATTAAGAGATAGGCATCCTTCAATGAAGACAATACCTTGATCAGACATCTCGTTGGGATCGGGTAATGGCGGGGGCTCTGTTGTGGCACCAAGGTGGAACATGATTGCCCTAATTCAATCCCAGTCAGATCATGTCAGTGTTTGTGACAGAGTAACCCACCATTCATTATCGAAATCCAAGAAACTCCAAGGTTTCCTCCCGGTAGCCATTTGCAACACGACACACCCTAAGCCCCAGATATCGCAAGCTCCCAGCTTGCCAGTCTGTTGATTCTTGATCATCTCGGGTGCCATATACATGGGCGTGCCTTCGAGGCCCTCCATCTTGGCGTGAGCCCCTCCGCGTGTCCGAGCAAGAGTCTTATTGGATTTGATAATTTTGGCGGTACCAAAGTCGGCCAGTTTGAGAACAGAGTTTGCACCGATGAGAATGTCTTGAGGTTTGTGAGACCATGATTCCTTCCCAGTACCACTAGAAACTCACTTTCTGGTTTGAGGTCTCGGTGTTCAATCCTATTGGCATGCAAGTACTCCAATCCCCGCAGTAGTTGGATTGTGAAAGCGCCGACGACTTCTTCATCGTCAATCTTGCCATATTCCAACATGCCGCCCAAGGAGCCGCCTTCGCAGTACTGAACAGAAAGTCAGCCGAGTGGACAACTCCCTTTATCAAATACTCACTTCTTGGAATAGGCACACTCTGTTCCTATGGACCTCCAAACCCAGGAATCCAACGACGTTGGGATGACTGAGCAAACTCATGACATCGCTCTCTCGCTTGATGCTCTCGTAGAGAGACGGGCTGCTCTGAAGATCGACTGTAGGCAGAATTTTGACAGCAAAGACCGCATTGTCTTGTAGAGAATATCCCAAGTATACACTACCGGAGGCGCCGCCGCCGATGTAGGCGCCCTGCTGCCATCGCATAGAGATATTAGACTTGGAGGCCGCCAAGAACACAAGAGCCCTGTCCTCTGATACCTCTTCATCCAAAACCTGGCCAACGGGCGCGGGAGCCGCATCCTTCCGTCCGGCTTCAAGCTCGGCAATGAGCCTCAAGCGCTCTTCCACTGTAAGGCGTATGGATCGATCCAAGCGAGGTTGGCCCGAGGGTGAGGGAGTGCGCGGCAAGAACTCGTCGTCGAGATTTTCTTGCAGCCGCTGTAATCTGCGCATAGCCTCAATCCGCTCTGCCTCCTTCTTCGCCTCCAAACTCGAGCGGGCTCCCAAGATGTCAAAGTGACTGATCAACAGCGACACACAAGCTCCGACATATCTTCTAAGCAGTGAAAATTCGGACCTGTCGAGAGCAAGTATGTTGTTGCCTCGCGTCATGTTGAACGCATACGTCAAGGCAGCAACGGTCCATCTGAAAGTCTTGCGGTCCGTTGGATTACATTCTTGGCTAATGAAGCTGATCCAGCTGATAGCCAGCCTCATCAACAACCGGCTGAATCGCTCCCAGACACTGGGGTCGACATGTATACTAGCCCTAGTGCCATGTTCGGTAGCAAAGCTATACCAGTTTTCGACCAGTTCCTGGGAGCCCTGCTGACCGCGGAAGGCATTGCGCACTAAAGGCGCCGATTGGACGATGCACTCGGACAACCGGTAAGATGATTTGGCGATTTTGATGAGTTGCCGTTGAATAGTAGGAAGGTGAGCTTGCGCTTCAACAACGCAAGGTAAGATGATGCTCTGCTCCCCCGTCTCTGGGTTCAGAAGCGCCTCGGCAAAGTAGTGTTTGCACAGCAGCAGACGCTTCGTGGGCCCGTCGGCAATTAAGCGCACCCGATTATCGGCCAGATCATACTCGATGTAGTCAACCTCCAAGGTCATGACAGCTCCAGACCAGACGAAATTCTGTCGAGGCGATATGAGCAGGAGATATGCAGCGATAGCCTCGTCCTCGACGTCCTCTGCCTCAAAATCGGCAGGGTCTGGAGGAGTAGCGACCCCATTGACGTTTTGCCCTGTTGGGGTGCCTGTGGCAGAAACATTAGATGCAGTTCGGCGAGGACGAGTTCTGGAGCCTGGGACACCGAGAGTAAACACTCTATGCAGTAATCTCCGGACCTCATCTGGCAAGCCCCACAGGCTCCCGTCCGCAACGATATACGTCCCTTTAGACTCGAACTGGTTGGTATAGACCAAGAAATGCCCAGTGTCTTGTAATGTTTCGACGAGAGGGTCGATGTCCGTCTCTTCTAGCGAGTATTCGGCAGAGTTATCGAACCGCTGGGTGAGTTTTCGACAGAAGCGCTGTGTTTTGCGATGACGCATACGGGCAGAGTCGAGCAGCTTCGAGTACCACGAGAAAAGCTCTTCAAGCTTCATGTTGCCAGGTTTGGATAGAACAGAAGGATCTCGTTCTCGATCTCGCTCGTTTCGATCACGAGTGTGATGGAACGGTACGCGAAGCTGCTGGTCAAGGTAGTTTGCAGACCGGATCAGGAGTTTGTTGGAAAGAGCACTAGCCAGTCATCAGCACAAGAGCGTGCCAAGGGAGAATTGACATACCAGTATTGCTCCGCAACGACCATGTCACCACCCTCAATGGCCTCGGCAGCTTCATACAAGAAAGAAGCTTCCTCTTCCAGAACTTCTGTTTCCTTGTAATAACTTGCCCTTCCAACTCCTCGTAATCTCCAATGCAAGAGTTTGAAGAATGCCCTCAGAGCGTCTAGAAGGACGTCGTTGTATTCGACAGGAAGGCACGGGGGCAATGCCCATCGACCTTCTGGGTCTGGAGCCATGATCTCTTCATATTGCTTTCTGATGAGGACGGCCAAAGAGATGGACAGACGTAGGTTTTCGATGAAGTCGGCGACAACCATCGGGTTGGGATCCACGAGACGAGCTGCAGCATCTAGTCTAACCTTGACAGCCTCGATGATGAGACGCCCCGGAAAGCCAATCAGCCTTACCATCTCGTACTGAAAGTCCGGAAGATTTTGTGACTCAAAGAAATGAGAGTAGTCAATGACAGTCTCCTTGGCATTGCGAATGAGGTTGATCATGTCGACAAAAGCTCGTCGCTCAAAGGTGCGCTGAAGGTTGTCTTCCTTCATCACACGGTCCAAGAAGCTCGAGTCATCTGCGGCATCACCCCCGGGATGGTTGGCTTTGGGGTCAAGAGGATGGTATCGGTATTTGCCTACAAGCGCCTTTTCTTTGGTGGTATTGGGTTTGGTGATATCGAGGTCGTCCGAACCGGTCCACTTTTGAAGCAGACGGAGCTGAGTCTGGAGAGAGCTGACCACGATTGACCAAGCTGTGAGGGCATCGGTCCGAGATCGAAAGTCGGCGGATGTGTAAATTTCCTTGTCAGCTCGCATAGCTGCGAGATTCGGGTACAAAGCTTTAACAGCCCCGAGTTTGGCGAGCACCAAGTTGACCTGTGCGAGAGCTCGGGATTGTGGGGAGGCGGTCGAGAGCGCATCCTGGGGGTCTTCATGGTCGTCACTCTTGACATTATCCAGGACCAGGTCCGGGTCGTATCGAAACTTGTTGACCTCCTCCAAAACCATATCCACCACCCTAGCTCTCCGTTCGTGCACTCTGTTCTTTTCTTCTGCCTCGGTGCGGCCCCTCAGCTTGGCCCGGATCTGCCACCAAAGCGCCCTGCCAAACTCTTCCTTGAAAGAGTCTGTAGGCATTGTCTGGGAGATACGGGCTTCTTCGAGCTTCAAGACATCCGAGTTCAAGACACTCTCCAGCATTCCTTGCCAATCGATCCGTTCTTGTCCTTCGTCCTCCGTCACGTCGGCCGCCTTGATGGATAGAAGGGGAGAGACGTCGACATTGCCCGAGGGGTTCAGCATGTTCCACCCTGGCGACCTCCCCCCTCCTTCAACTTCCTCGTCAGAGCCATATACGTCTTTCTCTCCATTGGTAAAATAGCTAGCATCAGGGTCCGTGTAGGATCTTCCTCTGCCTTGCATATGCTTTTCACCGCGCACTTCTCGGCCCCCATTGTTTGGGCCATATCGGGTCTTTTTCCAGCTTTCGTAGGTCTTGTTGTGGGGGGGCTCTGGAGGATCTGGCTTGGGAGGGCAGGATGTGCGAAAGTTGACAGAGTTGGGGGCGTACGTGACCGAGCGGGCGAGCTTGGGCTGAGCAGCAGAGGCGGAAGAGACAATCGAGGAGATTCGAGATGTGGGGGATACATGGGCAGGGGGCCCGGGATATGAGGATGAGCGTTGGTTCGACGGAGGGACTGCATCACGTCAGTCAAGGCTCTAACTTCTGCGCAAAGCAATGACTCACGTTCGCTGTCTTTGCTAAAAGGTGTCTCGGGAGGGTTTACGCCTATGAGACCCTCTTCATCGGAGCTAGATTCTTCATCAGGAGCGAACAAGCGAACAGACCTCCTGCCGGTCTTGGACGAAGACCCGGTCAAGCTGGAGGTATTTGATGCTGTGGAGTCGGTGTGCTTGGGAGGCGATATGGGGGAAGTTATGGGGATTGAGTTAGGCATTGTGTCTCCGACACAGGCGATGGGGCCTGCTGGACAGCAAGAGTCTAAGCGGGAGCGAGACGGAGCGGCGCAGGCGGAAGCGAGAAGGGGCAGGGCGAGCGTGGCGAGCACTAGGCTGTCTTGGGTGGATGTATGGGAAGGAGAAGAAAGACGAACGAGAGAAAGAGGACATGGGCGCCGGGCGTTAGACTCGCTAAGCAACGACGACTGGGTCCATTACAATTTATTTCTTATGTACTTTTCTAATTTGGGTTTGTATTCAGAGACTGTTATGACCGCATCTCCTCTCATTCTTCTCTTTCAGCTGTCTCTCAACCACCTTCCATCCGCCATCAGCTGTTGCCCACTGTCACACATATGTCAGTCACAACAATGTTAAGACGAGCCATTCTCCCCTCTGGTGGCTCATTCTACTTTGGGTGAGCCGACTTACCTTTCACCACCCTCAACAAAGGATTCCAAGTACCACATAATCAATGGAAGAGATCTCACCTCAGCGGTTCAAGTTTGACGTGGCTGTTGGTTTTTGCTCTGGCATTACTGATTTATAGAGTACTGTACTTGACAATCGAGGCTCTGGACACCAAAATGAGCGCTACATCGTACAGACCACTAATGATTCAAGCATCTCAAGCATGGGGTGCTCTCAAGGATTACTTGAGCGATGAGGTACGTTACCTGCCCCGTGCAAATAGTATATGTCACTGAAGACAATCCAGAGGATGGCCCAGTACCCTTCACTTGCTACACTGTCCAACAAAGTCGACCGCCCACCATCTGTTTTGGCTCACTCAATCCTCCTCGCCATACTATCGGTACTTCTGCTCAATCCTTACAAGCTATCAAACATCATCGTCAACTCTCTGGCCCTTCTAGGGCTTGTCCGGTTAACCTTGGTGTATCTCGCTACTCTATCCGAAGACGCCTGCCCCAAGTCTCCTCCAGTCCCCAAACCTACCAAGCAGTGGTCGTCTTCCACCAGACGCCTTCTAGACTATTGGGTCGTCTACTCCACCTCCATTTTCTTGGAATCTACCTTTGAAGAAGACACCTTGATGGCCCTCGTTCCTCTTTGGTGGGCGTTCAAGGGTCTGACTGTCGTTTGGTTTTTGATGGGATCAGGGGAGAGAAAGGAGAGACCCAAGCCAGAGCCTCTAGTAAGAACACAATTCTCGTGATATATACAAGACTGACGTCCTTACAGAGACTGAAACCACGACCCACAGTGGTACAGAACCGAACCCCTCAAACTTCCTACGCCGACGAATCGTCAGTGTCTTCTGCGGCCACGACCGCGATCGATTCAGGGCTATTCACTGGCCCCACTCCTTCCAGTGCTCAGCTGCGGGAGATGAAACGAGAGTTGCATGAGATCAGTCCTGGATCTCCATCCAAGACCCCAGAAAACCTCAAGCACAAGACTTCCCCGGCCGAGACGCCTGTCAGCGGCAAGAGTGGGAGCGGGAGTGAGCCTTTTGGGTTGAGCGGCAACTCAGACACTGAGTCAGACACTGAATCGGAGTCTGATTCCTCCTACGACGACTCTGAAAGCGGCTCGGAATTTGATAGCAGCTCGGCCCCTGGTTCAGCTGCAACTGACGATTCGAATGATGACCTCCTCTCTCCTGGTACGGTTCTCAACAGCGTTGCTTTGGAAGGGACTGGTGGCAAAGAGCCGGCGGTGGAAACCGATGAGAGACAGAAAAAGACGATTGAGGAGCAAGCGCCGCGTGGCGGAGACAAGCTCGAGGCGACTTTCCCTGCTAGCAAGCTCCAAGAGAGCGTCCCAGAGGTCGTCGACCTTCCACAGAACGTTCCAGAGGATACTGAAGTAATGGCCACTCAGAAGGCCCCACAGCGTCCTGATGTGCCCCGAGATATTCCTGTACCCTCCCCAAGCACACTCCCAGAGCAAGCCCAGCAGGAGGTCCAATCCAGGCAAGAGGACCCTCTACCTATCGAGCTTACACCTGCCCAAAACTTGCCCATACAGGCAAAGGCTCCTTCTCCCGTTCTTGCCCCGCACGTCACGCCTCCTAATGCTGCCACCCATCCCCCCTCTGCTAGATTGGTGGACGACGAAGGGTCCGTCACGCGCCTCACGTTGGACGACCTTTTGGCTATGGATCCTGGGAGCGAGAGTGAGCTTCCTAGCGCTGGGATACTCGAGGGTGGAAAGAATGTAGAGGGAAACGTCGTTGAAGCAATCGTGCAAAGAAACGGTGCTGCAGTAGCCAAGGGTTTTGAGCCACTGAATATCCATAAACCTCTTAGGGAGCAAGTTGGTGCCGAGGCTGAGAGTCTGTTGTAGATGGCCTCTCAGGTACACATGTATGACATTTGCATAGCATCATGCCCCTGTTGGTCGGCCATTTGGTCAAAAACAATGGAAAGCTCTTTCTTGCCTTTGCAAAAAAAAAAATCGATCGCGTTGATTCTAACGGTGGGTCTGGCTGACACGTACATGAAGCGGATGCACATTCAATGACGGCAGTCCATACCTGACCCAAGTTGCTTTGTTCGCAGATAGGCAGACCAAAGCCGAGCTGAAGAACGCGCCCCCTTTCAGCTGTATATCCTTTGTACTCTTTCTCGTGGTGATGGGGCGTCTCCCAAACTTTCCCCAGCGCGTTGCTATACCCTTCACCAGGCCACCACTGCAATGGCCGACGAAAAAGATGCGTCCAAAGAGGCCAAAGCTAAAGCGGCCAAAAAGGCTAAAGAAGCCAAAGAGGCCAAAGCAAAAGCCGAGCAAGCAAAAGCAAAAGCCTCGTCCAAACCCCGTACCTCTGCCGAAATCCGACACCAAGAGCTCACCCTCCTGATCATCTCCACCCTCGCCACCCACGCACCTCCCCTGCTCGGCCCCACCAGCTCTCTCGCGCTCCTCCTCCACATCTCTCTCGCCCACTCGCTCACCCTGATCCTCTCCGCCTTTTTGCTCCTACACCTCTACCTCCCCCTCTTTACTTTGCCTCATTTCAGCGCCACACTGACGCTCGTTTGTCCGATGATAGCCACCATCAACACCCTTTTGCACGAGCTCGGAAAACCCAGCTCGTTTTCGGGGACCAAGTCCAAGCGGGCCGATGGCGCGCAGTTTCTGGGATACTGGTTGGTGTATGTGGTGTTGGGATGGATGAGGGGGTGGGTCGGGGTGTATAGGCCGGGGTGGAAGGGTGTATTTGAGATGGGAAGGAGCGGGATGTTGGTGGTCGCTGGCGGGGGGTGGTTCTCTAGGAGCGCATTGGTGAGCAATAATGAGGTACTTGTGTGACGCGCTGATGAATGTGCAGAAGGCGGAAAAGTCCAAGGAGCTCTTAGAAGCGGAAAAGAGAGAGGCAGAAGAGGAAAAGAAGGCCGCCGCGAAAAAGGCAAAGGAGGACCAGGCCCAAAAGGAAAAAGATGACAAGGCCCGAGAAAAGGCCAAAAAGGCCGAGGATGAGAAAGCCAAAAAGACCAAGGAAGCAAAAGCCAAACAAGCCGAAGCCAACGCGAAAGCAGCAAAAGCAGAGGCAGACAAGAAGAAGGGCGGCAGCGTGAAGGGTTGAGTCAAGCGTCATAGATAGCCAATACATGTCAAGATCGTGAAAGTATCTACCAGATACAATCAGCATACATGCAAAACATTGCCGAACGACTTACAGAACAGATGCCCCCTCTATCCCACTCTGACTCCGCTTCCCGACACATTCATTTACAACAGGCTCAACAGCCGTCACGCAAGAAGCCCAAGAAGAACGCGCCTCGCTATGACTCTTGGGTAAGACCAGCTTTTTCCAAGTACTCATCAAAGAAATTGCGGTCGATGGCTACATGGGTGACGCTGTCAGCTAGATGCAAGAGTAGGGATATAATCCGGAACATACCAGAAACGTCAGCCAAGTAGTCTTCAAGCAGACGCTTAAACACCTTGCCCTCCTTGCCCGCAAGCTTCCCACACAGCCTAGTCATATCCAACGCAAAATCATGTGTCTATGACTCTATCAGCCCCCTTCTCATCATAATCACAAAAGCAGACTCACCCGCCTTGCAAGACTCTTCTTCTTGTCCCTATACTTTTTCTGCGCCGTCTTATTCTGCACCGAACGTCTCTCCGTATTCGCTCTCTTTCTCGCCGGCCGCTTCCTGGGGTTCTTCTCCCCCAGCTCATCACTATCTGAACTCTCCCCCTCCCCCACATCATCCCCATTCCTCCCCGCCGTACGCTTGATCACCCTGCCCCCTCGCGTACGTTTCTTGGCAGCAGTAGCATTATGGATCGACACGAGCTCTTCCGCCGACTCTTCTGGCTCCATCTCTGCCTCGGCATCGCCATCTGCGTTCGAAACCTCGGCAGTCTCTGGCGAAGGGTCCGGGTCTGGGGAAGGCTCGCGTTTCGCAGCAGCGCCTCTTTTGGCCGGTGTACGTTTCGCCGGGGTAGCTTTTTGCGGGGTGGCCCTGGGTGCAGCCTTGGGGGTGGACTTGAGTGTGGCCTTTTGCGTGGCGGAGGAGGTCGTGGGTGTGGGTTGGGGGTTTTGCGGTGTAGAGATGCCAGTGGCGGTGGCAGCAGACTCTCGTAAAGCCCGGCGGGATGAGACGGTGCGGACCATCGTGGCTCGGCGTCGCTGGCGGGAGAGTGCTGAGTAGGGGTATCACAAGACGGTTTGAGGATGGCGGGGAGGACGGCGGGATGTGCTGACGAGATGCGGTGGATGACGGGATGTGAAGAAACAATGCCGATGCGCGGGGTGGCTGACGACGAAAAGGGGCTGACGAGGGGCCCGCGCGTAAAACCAGGAGGCTTACGTAAACGTCAGGTTTTTGGCGTTGATTGATGTGTGGCGGTGGAGATTTGAGAAGGATGACTGATGGGATGCATGGTGTTCATGTAGCCCAGTTCGCTTGGCCCGCAATGATGGCTTCAAGTGATACTGGGAAGAGCGGGAAGTGGCCCAGAACTACTTGGAGGTGCGACTCGAATATACAAAAGAAGGGAACGATGGCGATGTCTGATGAGACCGGAAAGAGATACTAAACTAATCTATACACAACCACGACTCAGAATACTTTACTACCGGGTAATGTCTACTATACTATTTTATACACATCTCGAACTATGACAAAAAGCTGATGCCCTTTAATTTTTTTTTTCTTTACTGGATGTTGGCGAGACGTTTGAAATCCTCAAGCTGATTGACGTCCATCGCTAGAATAACCCAACAGATCAGCGCAGGTATCGTAGTGAACGGCAAAACTTACAGTCCAAATCTGCCATATAATCCCTCAGAACGGTTCTAAACCTCTTTCCATCCTTCCCAGGCAAGTTGGAGCAGATCCTCGTGACATCCGCCGCAAAGTCGCGCGTCTGCTGCCACATCAGCCATGACCACCCAAAACACATCAAGAAAGAAAGAGAAGGGAAGGAAGCGACGGAAACTGACTCTTGTAGCGATACTCTTCTTCTTATCCCGATACCTTTTCTGTGCCGTCTTGTTTTGCTCCGAGCGTTTTTCGGTCATGGGCCGCTTCTTTCTCGCCCTTGGCTCTCCCACTATCCCGGCCTTTGCCCCTCGGCTCGAGTCCGGAGAAACCTGGCTCACCCGTCTCCCTCCGCCCCCACCCCCGCCTCTACGTCCACCAGCACGGGGCCCTGAACGCCTCGCTAAACGCCTTGAAGCCCCAAATTCAGAGCCCGAGTCATCATCCGACCCAGACCCGGAGAGGGGCGAAGAAGGCG
This sequence comes from Cryptococcus sp. DSM 104548, assembly GCA_036426225.1. Lineage (NCBI taxonomy): Eukaryota > Fungi > Basidiomycota > Tremellomycetes > Tremellales > Cryptococcaceae > Cryptococcus > Cryptococcus maquisensis. The sequence continues at coordinate 555,890 of CP144042.1, forward strand.
GTGGAGAGGAGAGATACTCGCTCTCGTCGTCGTCAACGATTTGCTCCAGGTCTGTATCCGGTTCTACCTCTGGCTCTGACTCTACCTCTTCCTGGGCTGGCTCGGGCTCGGGCATGAGCTCTGCGATGGTGGGTTTGATGTCTCGTTTGGGAGAAGGGGATGTAGCTGGCGCAGGGGTAGGGGCGGGGACGGGAGCGTCTTGGGAAGGGTGGGAGCAACGCGCTCGGAGGCTGGCACGGCGCGTCTTTGGGACAGCTGTTGAAGGAGCTACTTGCGTCTCAGGCTCAGGAGGCGGGGGAACAGGCTCCATCACCGTCTCCATCACAATAGCCTGCACCTTATCCTGGGCCGAGACGGGAGAAGCCACCCGAACCTCAATAGGCGGCATCTCTTGCTGCTGCTGCTTGAACTCTCTCGCAATCTGCTTTGCCACCTGCCTCGTAAACCTCGGTATAGTCTCGAGATAATGCGATGGGATCTGTACGCCGCCACCACCAATCTGAGCTTGAGGAGGAGAGGGGGGTGAGGGTTGTTTCGTTGAAACTCGGGGAGCAGCTTGCTTCTTTGGAGCTCGAGGCTTGGGCGGTTTGCGGGTGGGCGGTTTGCCGGTGGACGATTGGAGCTTGATGGGGGATGGTTCGGGCGTTGCGGGGTGATGATACGCTGGGGAAGGGTGCTGAGAGACGTTTGTGGGAGACGCCGGGGATGGGGCTGCCAAGACGGGGGAGACGGCGAAAGAATCCATGCTAGGTGCTGGCATTTCCTCGTCCATCTCGACGTCTTCCTTGATGGTATACAGCGCAAGCTCGTCGGCATCATCCATGAGCGAGCCATCGTCGTCCACCACAATCTCGACTCCAAGCCCGCCCCTGCCCCCATCACCATCATCACTGGGCGGCCCGTGCGCAGAATTCGCCTGCGAGGCGGTGCTAAAGATGGCCTGAGGATTCCCGGCGGGCGGGATGAACACTGCCGGCGCTCTTGGGACTAGGTCGAACGACGCCTGGGCAGCGGGGGAAAAGCCGAACGGTGCCGGGTCGGGAGCGCCTGTGAGAATGTCAGCGAAGAGGCCGTGCGGGGGAGGGAAAGGGGGAGGGTGACACACCGAAAAAGTCTTCGTGGTGGAGAAAGGAAAAGTCGAAGAGGTCGTTGCTGGTGGGGCCGGGGGACTTGGGGATGGAGACGAAGGCTGCAGGGGGTCAGTGGGGAGAGGAAGGGAGAAGAGAGGGGGAGACGTGCCGTTCATCCAGCTGTTGCTGTGGCGGTCGCTGGCGGGGTGGGCGGCGTCGGGCATGGCGGTGGGAGATGGAAGGAAGGAAGATGGGGAAGAAGCTATGGAGGGATCTCTGTTATATACTCTTCGCCTCCACCCCTCACTTCTGCGATATATAGAGGTACAGCGCTCCTCGAGTCCTTTCGCGTAGAGCCATCACATCAAGAGGCGACGAAAGGAGGTGTCTTCTCTGGGAGCGTAAGCGGCATCAACCAACCCATACACCCATTTCATTAATACAGTACAAGGGCGCAGGGCGGACTGATGTGGCGTCGCTGCCCACTCTTGCATTGTCCATTTCGAATTGTTTCATCAGCAGATGCCGGTCGTCAGGCAGCGGCGCTTCTAAGGCTAAAGTGAGCAGCTGAGAGCATGGTACCGGGCGAATCAGTATGTGAAGACATCCCGAGTAGTGTCAGCACGAAAGGAGGCCGTTAGCGCCACGGCGAGGAGGCAGATCTGGGACAGGGTGAGCATCGACGGCGCAGTGAGCATGCAGTGGGGATCCAGCAGATGGACGGGTCATTCAGTTTGAGGACACTGCTGGCAAAAAGGGCAACACGTAAAGCTGAATGATGGCAGTGGAAGCATACTGAAGCGGTACTGCATACTGGCTGACGACGGTCCTCGCCGCATAGGGGAGGAAAGTTACATAATCAGTCGCGTCTATGAGCGTGGCTGCTTGACATTGCTTCCCAGCTGCAGCCCCTCTTTCCTCGCCCCTGCCCGCCACCCACGCTCCTTGTCCGCCATGCAGCAGCAGTACAACAGCAACGCCCCCCAGCAAGGGTAAGCCCCCCACGCCGCCGCCCCCCGCACGACCCATCTACCCCGCTGACTCGCCCCGTTCCCAGCGCATACTACCAGTCCCGGGTCTCTCCTTCCACCACCGCAGCCCACCACCTCAGTCTGCCCTACCTGCACGCTCCCGCCAACGGCTCGTCTACTAGCCTCCTCGACGCCGTCGTCGGGCACCAACCCCTCGGCCCTTCCATCCCAAGCTCTGGTCTGCAGTCTACCCCCAATCCCAGCTCTGCCCGGCCCAACCCGCCGTCGTCATACTCGCAGACATTCAACAGTGTCTCCCGCGACCCATCTTCCGGCGCGTCGAGCCAGTCGCACGGTGCCAGCTCTTTGGGCAAGGTCAGTGAGCGCGCGGAGAGTGACTGGGACGTCGTCAGCGCGAGCGAGGGCGGCCGGGGACGAGGCGTAGAAGACGAGGAAGAGGACGAAGAGGCGGTCAAGGATCTTCAGCAAAAGGTTGATAAGCGGTATGTCCAGCCAACCCACATAAACCAAGAGGCTCATACATTGTAAAGACGATCCCAGCTGCCCCGTCTCGAATCCCAGCTCGCAGACCTCGAAGCCCAGATCAAAGCCGCCGAAGACCGTCTCGCCCAGGCGCAGACCAACCCCAAAGCCGCTGCCCCCGCCCGCCAGTAGACACCCATCTTGCCGCGGAGAGTCCGCCTCTGGAGTGGGCTTTCCGGCGACGATTTCACGATTAACGAATCTATCTCTTTTCCCTATCCAATCTCTTGTCCCGACTGTATCATACTGAAATCCTTACCAACCCGTTTTTTCCATACTGTATCCATCATTGGCGGACCGATGCACAGGACAGATTCTATCCCTCGCAACGCGACGGCCCTGGCCATTGTGTCAACGTCGTCCTTTATGGTCGCTCCTGGCAATCCTGCGTATCCTTTCAACCCCCGCGGCTTATTGTCCTCTGCCCCCTATATATCTGATTACCCACCCCCAACCTTTCTTCAAGCACTTCCAACTCGAGCTTTGTGAGCCGTACACTCCTTCAAATATTCAAGGATGCGCCTCTACCTCACCGCCCTCTTGCTGGCTGGCTTCACATCAGCCAGCCTATTCGGCAGCTCCAGCTCTGCTTCCTCCGCCTCTGCCTCTTCCTCGACATCCACCTCCTCCTCTAGCACCTCGGACGAAGTCGCCTTCCTCCAAACTCTCCAATACGCCCAAATAGCCTCCATGTCCTGCCTCATCACCCTCGTCAACCTCACCACCACCCCGCTCGGTACATGCCTCGGGCTCACCGAGCTCGCCGACCTCGTTTCCAACCCCTCGTCCAACTCTTCGTTTAGTGATCAGCTGAATACTTATTTGGGGACGGTGTGTCAGGAGACGTGCAGTGATAGTGATCTGGCGGATGCGAAAGCCATGTTGGAGGACAAGTGTGATACGAGTAATGCCCTAGTCGGGGCGCTGGATAGTATTATGGAGAATTACAGTTCGAGCTATCGTACCTTGGCTTGTCAAGTGACCTAGCAAGTCCCCCCCCCCCCCCCCCTCCCCTTCTTACAGCCAGGCTGATATTCCCCTGCAGTAACGGCACATCCGACCTCTGTTTCCCCGCCACACTCAATACTTCTACCACCGCCAACTCCAACACATTCTTTGACGCTCTCGTAGCGGGGAACGCTACAGATCTGGCGGGCTATCAGGATTCAGTGTTTACCCAGGCAGAATGTACGGGATGCATGTATGAGATGTTTAAAGCCGCGTGAGTCTCCCCTCTTTTCTTTTGCCCTGGTTCTGCTTTTGGCTCTGGTTCTGGGGGCGGCGCTGATGGGAGACAAGACAATATACGATCTCAAGCATCCGCGGACAAACAGTCACTGAAGCGTTCGGCAATCACCTCAAAAACGACTGTCCTTCCTCCTCCGACTCTACCATCACCACCTCAACTAGCGGTACAACCAACGGTACGGATACGAGCACGATTGACTGGAGCGATGTGGACGATCAACAGATCCCGGACTCGTTGCAGGTCAGTCAGAGTACGGCGAGTGCTTCGAGTGGGGCTTGTAGCACCAGGATGGGGATCAAGATGGGCGGGGGGGAGAGCTGGCTTGACGCTGGTGGTTTGATTATGAGTGCGTTGGTGGGCGGGGCGGTTGCGGGGCTGGGGGTGGTGGTGTAGCTCCGAAGTCGGGTGGTGGGGGTGTTGATGGATGTATACATATAATGCCTAGCGCAAGTGAGCAAAATGGTAGCTAGCTGCAACGTCCTACATTCCCTACAGCGTGTCGCAGTCAGTCTTTCACGCAATGACAACGCGCTGCATGTAGCAGTTATTGCAAGCAGTGTCATGGAGATCAGAGGAAAAGGAAAATCCAAACGTAAACTTCTACAAGAGGAAAAAAACGCAAAAGCTAAGCAAAAGGCCCTCACATCCGGCGTGCTCACAGCATCCCTACCATCCTCTTGCCACGCCGGTCCACCCTACCACCTTCTGCACCTTCTGCCCCGTCTCACAAGCCTGCTTCTCTATAGGCCCCTGTTCCCGATATCCGACACCTTAGCAGCACCCGCCGGCAGTCTTCTGCTCTACACCTTGGCCGAGACCCTTGATGGTAGACTTGGTGTTGGGGCCGGCACCCATGGAGGATGATCCCATTCTGCATACGCCCCGTCAGCTGTATCCACACGCAAAAGCTCGTCACTCACCGGTCCTTGATCTGCTTCGACATGGTCAAGAAAGCCTGCTCGACGTTGGTAGCGTTCTTGGCAGAAGTCTCGAGGAAGGGGATGCCGAGCTCGTCGGCAAAAGACTTGGCCTCGGCGTACTCGACAACCTTCTTTGTGGCAAGATCAGACTTGTTACCGACGAGGAGCTTGTTGACGCCCTCGACAGCGTATCGATCGATTTCTTGGAGCCATTGCTTGACGTTGGTGTAGGTGTCTGGAAAAAGTCAGCTTTGCCCGCAGAATAAAAGAGGAGACTTACCCCGGTCGGTGACGTCGTAGACTACTATGATACCGTGGGCACCTCGGTAGTAGGAAGAGGTGATGGTCCTGAAACGCTCTTGTCCAGCAGTGTCCCACTGTGAATATACACAGATAAAAAAAAACATCGGATATTCACAGGCGAATTGGCATAATGACAAAGTCGCAATCAATGCCAACGGTCACCATTTCATGATAAAATGGTCGGTTTACGGCGATGGGGTGGGTGATTTTACATGACCAAGTGTGGTCAAGAGCGAAGACGAACGGCAGAGACACGGCCCGGGACGCAGAGTTTTTGAGAGATATACCAGTCCGAGAGAGAAAGAGACGCGAGGAAGAAAAGCGAAGACGGCCATTCGGGAGAGATTGATCCGATACAGACACAGGGGCCAGATGTGACGAGCGACGCGTCAAGGTCGGATGTCAACAACATCATTGGGGCAAGTCGAGCAAGTGCCAGTAGTCGCGGAGTATTATTGCCCAGAGAAAAGTCCGAGAACGCAGAGCGAGAAGAGTAGCCGGACACGAAAGAATGAAAGCGAGCGGCAGCAGGAAAGGGCGTTGTCGAGAGAGGTGGAATAGAGAAAGACGGGAAATTGTCAGCAACAGCATAAAAAGATCGTCCGCTGGTGCGCCCAAGAAACGGAACGCACGATTTGGAGCTTGACAGTCTTTCCTTCGAGCTCGATAGTTCTGATCTTGAAGTCGACCTAAGAGGAATGTCAGTCATGAGGACATGAATTGGTTGAGGTCGGGCATGGCGATATGTCACAAAGGTGCGCCCCTTTTATCGCCATTGACATGCGGCTTCCGCATGGTGATGCGCCTCGTGTGGTGGGCATACAGCACAGCCCACTCCTCCGAGGTGTTGAGCTCTGTTTTCTCTGCTCTCTCTATTCCGAACCCATTCCATATGCCCTTCCTGCCATTTCCACGACCAAGTACCGCCATGCCCTCGGGGACCGAACCGAATCACTCACGCCGATAGTAGAGATGTAGGACTCGGTGTAGGTGTCGTCGGCGAAACGGAGAAGGAGACAAGACTTTCCGACACCAGAGTCACCGATAAGGAGGAGCTGCAAGTCGCGGTCATTGCCCGTCAGCTTCGTCACAACATTCAGACTCCCAAGGGTACACACCTTGAAGAGATAGTCGTATTCAGGAGCACCGGACATGCTGTATTCGTATCTATTGGTTGGTATTACTGTGGCCACGAATATACACGATCGGCGGAGGGACGGGGAGTAGACCGAGGTGAGGAGGTCGATTGTCATTGTGACAGCATTGATGGGAGATTGACCGGCAACGCAATTGAGTCATATTCGAGAGTGAGATGGTGGTGGATAATATGTTGGATGGGATAGAAAGGCGAACAAGGTCAGCATTATTCACTTTGCCCATGTTGCTGTGTACAGCCGCAGACCATCAAATCCTGCACGCGCCTCCTTATCTCTTGCCGTCCAGCACCCCGCCTGCTTTCCCTCCTCCCTCCAAAGCGGCTCTCGCGGCAAGAAGAATACACTTACGAAGGGATGGATAGAGCCGATACGTGAGTTCGTGAATTGGAGAGAATCGGTGGAGACGAGAGAATGGGCGGCGAACACAAGCTGAGCCACCGTGACGTGCGGCCGCGGGCATCCTCAAGTGGGGGGCTCTATTACATAACCCCATTTCGCGGTGTTTATGCGTGTGGCACTCGACATCGTTGATCTGAAGGGGTGCTGAGGGCCATGCATCTACTTTGCAACCAATGTGTTCTCCAGGAGTATGTGAACGATGAAGGGATTTGAATTGTTTTAGAAATGTAACAGCCAACCCCGCGAGATAAACTTCGGACACCATCTCTTGCCGCTCGGGATGTCGATTGAGCCCTTGCAAATGTCTATATCCAAATACATCCCGCCAAAGAGTACATTAGAAAGGCTTGTCGCTGTCGGGAGTAGTCTGCAAAAGGCGCGATTAGTGGGGCCATTAACCAACGATCGTGACCTACGTCGACCCAGTATTGTCCGACCTAGACAAGAGATCAGCATATGTAGAGTACGAATCTGCCGTGATGAGACTCACCACGGGGACCTTTCGGAGAATGTCCTTTTGGAAAAGAGGAACTTCGGAGAGGAGCAGGCTGACGAATGTGCCAGCACCGGCACCCCAGAAGACAAGACTGGGACCCCACTTGCTCAGGCGCCTGAAAGTTCATAGGTTGGATTGAGACAAGAGCGAAGGGGCGAAGCGATCATACAGCGGTCAGCATTATTCCTCCATATATCACGCCTCCCTTATCCCACACATTCCCCTCTCATCCCTTGAGCCTCCACTGCCTAAAAGAGATCATGAAGTCGAGACGTACTCGGTAGAAAGACCAGCGAAAGCCTGCGAATGTCCGATCAGCATGATGCCCATTTTCCCGCGCGTTGCCAGAGTGGAAGTCACACTCACAAATTGAGACCTTCGAACGAAAGCGGGCATTGCGGTAATGTGATGAGAGTAGAGGGGGTGCGTGAAAGAGAAGAAGCAGGATGGCAAGAAAACACGGACCAAACCGTCGACATCTCGTTGGTCGTTTAGAATTTACGTAATGCATGTGAGATAGTAGGCACAGACAGTTCAAAAACTATTAGGCGCGCATCTATCCATGCGTTGTTATTTGTTGATTCGCTTCTTGAACTCTTCAGTCGTCTTCTCTCCACCCTACATATACACAATGACCTACTCTTCCTCCTACATGCCCTGAACAACGAAACACGAACAAGATGTACTTCGCCCGCCTTTCATCACTTGATATTGGGTCCTTCAGGCGTTCCTCCCCCTGCGAGCTCCTTCGTCAACCCTCAATCAGTCGGCAGCAATCACTGCTCCTGAAACCCCGGGTTTTGGGTTAAGAACGCGATAGAAGGTGTCAGTAAGGACGAAACCAATGTGACGCTCAAATGCATAGCTATGTTTCAAGCCGTATATAAGTACGATGAGCCTCACTGTTCCTTCACAGCAATACCCGTCAGCAATGTTTCCACTGCCTTTCGCCTCAGTCATCTATACCATCACACTGATAGCCACCACTCACGCTGAGACGACATTCAAGTTGACAAAGCATAGCACCGGTACCACATCTGACATCTTGCGCAAGATCGAATCGCTGGGACATTTCAATCGGCGTGGAGACCTTGATATCGACGGGTCGACCAGCGGCGGGATAGCATATAGTGAGCTTGGATGGAAGCTCGAGTATACCCGTCATTGTGAGCTCTTCCTTCCCCCCTGATTGCGACAAGCTCATCATCAAGAGTCCGACACTGGATCGAATCAATTCTGGGCGCCGTCGACATCATGCGACTCGTGTACCCAAGGAGGAATGCAGAATGGTGGACTGGAGGCGGATACCGACTGCGATGCGTATACGCTGACATACGGTAAGCCTAGTCTATGCTTTGTCTGTATCATCGCAGATGGCTTCAAGGTGTTGGAACTGTGAACGGCTGCATGGTCGATACTACGATGTCAGTGGGGGAATGGACCGTCGATGGACCGTCGAAGACCTTCATGTCTCGGCTGCTAGCTATATCGATGACCATTTTGTTTCCCAAGGATCATTATGAGGTCAGAGTCGCTCGGCCTCTAGTTCGATTACTGGCTGATACCTGGCTGCAGTGGTATCTGGGTCATGGCTCGAGACGTGAGATCAGCTTTGACGCGATGGTCTCACACTGACACAATGCTAGGGTGCCATAGTGGATGGAGCGCCAACTGCAATCAGCTTGATGTACTCCCAAGGCCTCATCGAAGAGCCAATTGTTGGCTTCTACCTCGGGCGAGAAGGTGATGGCATCGAAAGTAAGTGATAGCCGGCGTCTCGGGACCCTTTGCTTATAATGAATCAAGGTGAAATCACCATCGGGGACATTTCTTCTGTGTACGTGGCGCCTACACATAACCCATCGAGGTTCACTGACTCCAGTGGTAGCAGCTACGCTCAAACAGGCAACAAGGCAACCGTGCAATCTCAAAACAACACCTACAACCTGTATCAGTTTCTCTTGGATTCAATCTCTGTGAGCGGCAAGACATTGGATAGTGATATCGCCGCATACACAGACACCGGGTTCTCTTGGATTCAATTTCTGTAAATGGCAAGACATTGGATAGTGATATCGCCGCATACACAGACACCGGGTAAGTTCCGTCTCGTTTTCAGCACTGGTGACCTGATGCCCAGCTAGATCTACCGCCATTTCCACTCCCGAGCCGCTCATAGGCGAGATATATGACGCCTTGTTTGACGGTGTAGCCTACAAATACGGATCGTCGTACATTGTACCATGCGAACCCCTTGCCAACGCTTCAATCAGTCTTACCTTCGGTGGAATTGCCTTCCACATGGCTTTCAGAAATCCTGTGTGAGTGATATTCGTGAATTTGATATGCTCATGACCGCTGATCATCTACAGCGGGAGTGACATTGCTGACAATACTGGATGGTACTACGGCCGGTTCGTGGCCCTTTACAAAGGTACGCTTGAGAGTCTCAAGGTATTATGGCAATCCACTGATTCGTATGCTGAAAAGGCACCGAGTTCACGGTTATAGGAGACGCTTTCCTACATGATGTCAGTGACCACAATCCACTATCCATGACAGGTGCGATGAGCTTACGTGTATGATATAGGTCTATCATACCGTCAATGTCCAGACCGTAAATATGACATTCTACGGCCTTCCGTGAATATCGTTCATTGGGATATATGCACTTGTTCTAATCTGGGACTCTCCTGTGAGTCTTCATCACAGGTCGGCCGTCATCCTTTGTGGATATTGCCGAGCAACCCTCTCCTTTCGCCCCCTCCTTCTGGCCATAAGGCGTAGCACATATCCTTTCACCTGCCCCCTCGCTTATGCTTCATGCCATAAGGGATCAAGCTGAACAACGATCCCTCGCGAAGCTTTAACGCCCCAAACCTTCATAGTATGTCAACCCCCTCTCTCGGAGCGCTCCTAAACACACTGTCCTGCCCTTGCCTTTGGCCAATTATAGGCCCCTTGAAGACTGACTTCTATCATCCCACTTGTTGAGCAGGTGTACATCGTATATTGACCCCGATCAACGACAGATTCTCACTCCATTTCGACGCTCTTTCAAAAAGATAATATTGCAAAGGGCTCCTAGACGGATTAAAAATTCGACATCCCATCTCTCACAAACTATGCGGCTGGCGCCTTCGTTCTTCACCAACCTCTTGGTCTTCCTCACCCTATCGACTCACATTCCCGGAGCTTCAGCAGCTTCCTTGCAGTTGACACGCAGAAAGACCGGAGAAGATCACAGTCACGTTGTCAAACGGCTTCTCGCAGACTTTTCTGCTCCAGTATCACAAAAACCCCGTGCTCGAAGTACTGGTATAGGGAGGAGAGGGATCGTGAAGGGGACATATCATCCTGCGCGGAAGCGTGTGCGTCGACAGGAACATGCTTCGACGGGGCTGGGATCTTCAAGGGCTGCGGCGAGTTCAACAACTGGTGGTGAGGCTGGTGGGGCGGCTACGTCGGCAGCTCTGAGTACCACTTTGTCGTCTCCTATCAGCTCGGCTGCTTCGTCGAGTGGCAGGGTTTCTGCTTCAAGTGCTGGTCTTTCCGAGTCAGCTGACACCGCGATTACTACTGGCGTCTCTTCTCTTTTCGAGCAACAAGGCGGGGAATCATCAAGTGAAGCTTCTGCGCCTTCCTCAGTCTCTGTGACTTCCTCTGGGACTTCTTCAGCCTCAGGAGCAACTTCAGCAGCAGCGGGCGGGGGGTCTTCTGTACTGTCGAGCGACACCTCCGACAGCTCACCCCAGGGTGCTTCGAACACCGGAACACTTCCTCAAGAAACTACAAGTGCTTCGAGGGGTGGTGCCACTGCCGTCCAGTCTGGCACTGGCAGTATGGCAAGCTCTCAAGCGACCAGAGTAAGCTCTTCGGCTTCTTTGTCCTCGACTTCTGCGGCAACATCAACCGGCGACACATCAACCTCCGGAACGGTGAATGCAACAACACCAGGTGATGCAGCAGCAATTTCATCCGGCGCTTCTTCGTCGGGTACACAGTCAGGAGGGTCTGCAACTGTCAGTCAAACGAAATGGGCCCAGCCTTCCGATGCCGATGGATCTCTGACACCCGTGATGAGTCAAGGTGATGCTATAGTGTATACTATTGATGTGACTGTCGGGGATGGGAGCGTGACTGTACCTGTTCTGGTAGACACTGGGTAAGGGCTTCTGACGCCCATTCATCACAGAGCGACTCAAGAGCTGACGCCTTCGTAGGAGCGCCGACATGTGGGTGGCGGGGAGCAATTGTGACAATTGTACATCAGCAGGTATGGTGGATAGCGGTCTCACCGCAACAAATGACTGCCAGAAGCAGGAGAAGGGTTACGGTAAGATTTCAATTTGCAGAGCGCGGCGGCATGCTGACAAACGAGTATAGGTAGTGGCTCTGTAGAGGGCTGCCTGGTCCCGACAAATGTCAAATTCGGTAATAGCTATGAGCTCGAACAGTTCCCGATACTGGTTGCTTCCGACTCGGAAGGGTTCGACGGGTCCTATATGAGGTATGTCTCTCGCGTCATTGTTTACCGTCGCTTTTCGGTCAAAATGAGGCTGACGTAGTCATCCAGTGGCATCTTTGGGCTCGCCATGAACGTGGGTCACTTTGTCATAGATATCAGTCCGGACTAACAGGTCTCAGCAATCATCTATCAACAATCAGGCTATGCCCTTGAACATGATGTCCCAATTGGGGATGATTTCAACCCCTGAAGTAGGATTCTACCTTGATCGAGCTGACACCGGAAGTGAGATCATCTTTGGTTCGCCTCATGATGAGTGAGCCATCCCCCTTGCAATTTCAAACGTGTACTGATCTTCGGCAGTGCTCACGCCGACCAGAGCAAGAAAGTCACACTCCCGAAATTCACGCAGGAGGATGGACTGTATCGTGTGACAATGGACGGCTTCGTGTCTCACGGCTATATGGTATCGAGCACTGAGTCGAACGTGACGATGGAGAATCTTCAAGTCATCCTAGATACTGGGTGGGTGCAGGTGCTGTTCCATGATACGTCTTGGGCTGATATAACCAGAACTTCCGATATTCGAGTTCCCGAGGCGGTGAGTAAAAGACAGCTCTGCCCCTACGCCATATGCTAAAAGTCCCTCAGATGATGCTGCCTCTATATGCTGCCCTCGGTAATGGCACCTTTTTCACAGACACTACTACTGGAGACCTTGTTGTTCCATGTGAAGGCCAGGGTGACGAGGATGCAGCGCTGGCCCTACAATTTGGCGGGCAACAATTTTATGTCAAGTGGGAAGATATCGTGTAAGCAAGTCATGGATCGAGGTCATTCCTGGAAGCTTACGATCTTCACAGCGCCAACCCAAGCTCTACGGATGCCAATTACTGCTACTGTAGAGTACAAGCTTCACGTGCGGATTCGATGTTGAGTGACTTCATGGGACACTGCTGACGCTTCTCGTGTTTCTGTAGCGTCTTCCATCGGCGACTACTTGATCGTGGGTTCAGCCTTCTTCCACAATGTGTATCATGTAATCAACACCGACACTGGTGACACGACAATGTACGGACTGGCGCAAGACTCATAGAAGAGACCAGAGAACAAGATATAGGCCAAAGATAGATGACATGATGACTTCGTTACGGACGCCCGACAGGCTCAATATCATTACCATAATTTGTAAATGTATTCCATCAATCGGTATAAGTTGGTTCATGATCCGTCATGGTGACTCCGATAGCATTCACAATATCGCCCTCGTCTACTATCGAAACCAAGTACTCACAATTTGCTGCCTGTCAGAAGTCTCAGTATGGTTTACCATTCGGTCCAGAATTGCCTGTTGGAATATGGAGTTCGGTACGCATTGGAAGAGTTGAATGATTCTAGGTTACGTAATGGTAGCGGGAGCAAATCCCTTGGAGTGTCGACGTGGCGTAGAATAGAGCCTGTTGTGCAGTCTTCTTCTTCTTCATCTTACCAGGTGATAGGAGCTGAAGGTCTGTATAACAGGTGAGTAATGAAATCATCTTACCAGGTGATAGGAGCTGAAGGTCTGTATAACAGCTTTCAACATTGCCGGGTAGAGCCGCTGACATGACATTCGAATCCCGTTCACTATCTGTCAACAACTGTGATACTCATTTCTCCATTCAATCTAACAATCCTTTCTGTCATTGCCGCCGCTCCGACGATCTTCACCCTTTTCATTCCCCACGCCAGCTCCAATTGCACGAACCTTTCATACACCTGGACAGATCCCAGGAGGGACATACAGAACATAGACCCGCCTGAGACACCCTCCCACATTCTTCCGACTATATGGCTCGTTTCCTTATCGCGACGTGATATCCTTTCATTACCACAACCAGCCAATAAGACATTGAGACGAGAGCGTCGAAGCCCAGAAGAGAAGAAAAGGTGGCTTATCACGCCATGCCTCAGCAATAGCTTATCATATATGGCGATATTGTAAGTACCTATGAGTCGAAAAGATAAGGTGTAGAGTGTAAAGAAGGCCATACTATCGTCAATCCATAACAGAGCTAGAGAAAGATAGTCACTTCGTCACTCATTTTTGGCATTGCCTTGCTATGATTTCTGGTGGCAAGATTCATTGTTAGTCGATTATCATAGTTGATTCAAGGGACTGAACTCACTGATGTCTGCTGTAGACGAGTTCAATAATCCCCTGACTTACTTGTAGGAATATACACCACTGGCTTATCATTAGCCACTATATGATCCTCGACATCAGCAGCCACCGTACCTACCTATCATACTCTCACTACCATAACCTTCTACGATGGCCATAGATGCCGACACCTACATGGAAGGCAACATCCCCTCCCTCTCTCGAGGCGGCTCCTGGCTTCAGGGCGAACACCAATTGAACGGCGGCAGCAGCTTGCCACTCTCTCCTCTCCTCCAGGGCTCTGTCCACAGTGCTTCCCCTCTTTCAGGCATGTTGCCCAAGACACCGCCGTACGGAGGCGTGCATGCGCCCGCTTGGTTGATGGTCAGGTCGCCGGGGATGCCGATAAGCCCGGGCTCATCGTTGTTTAGCGGTGGGAAACCGGCGTTGAAACATTTGCATGGTGTGACGGCGCCGGCGACTGCCATACATGGACTGAAGAGGGACTATCCCATAAGTCCGATGAGCCATTCTGGCTGGCTCAAAACATACTCTGAAGCAGACGACAATTCTTTGTCTGCCTCTTCGTACGGGGGTGGATCCTTTGATGACCGCTCCTTCGCCTCTGGTGCGCGGTCCATCTCCTCCTCTTCGTCCCCTTACCGCACTAGGAAGCATAGCCACCATCATTTCGACGAGCATCTTCCGGCCGAGAAAGGGAGGAGTTGGGAGAAGAATGGGGGTGCGCCGAAACCGATAGCGAGGGAGAAGGATTATGGGATGAAGAGGGATCCGCCGGTGAAGGTGGATGGAAGGCTGATGAGGAGCTCGGACGTCGGAGAGAGCTGGACGCCGTACAGGAAGCTAGAGGGGCATCAGATCCAGCAAGGGGCCGAGGACTGCTTTTCGGGAAAGCACGCACCTTTGCAAGGGGTCCTGTCGCCAAAGCCGCATAGAAGAAAAGCCAGTGACTATAATTTGCACCGGTCAGCTCAATTAAATAGTAGGTTGGCAAGGATGAGCTTACAAGGGAGAGAGTGTCGGACGCCAGACCCTGAGCCTTCTGTTGGCAAGAGGCCCACGTTGAGTAGAAGGCATACGACGTATCCTGACTCCGGCTCCGAGTCTTCCTCCAAAGCTTCATCTTCTTTGCCCCTGTCCCCTCCGCCCGTGCACAAACAGCTCCACCAAACCAGACGCACGCGACACAACTGTACCCCTCCCCCACCTTCTTATAGCACAACGACCTTCCAGGATAAAGTGAGTGACGGGTCGACCATCGACTTTACACTCCAGCCAGCACCTGCGCCTCGCTCAAGGGTATCGTCTCGGGCTGGGAGTGTGGCTCCTACATCTGTCAGCAGACAGTTTCCGAAACACGACACTGGTACGCCTTATCGACCACCGACCGCTTCAAGCGCTGGGGGAACGAATAGAGGTGGTGTAATAGGCTACGTACCTCCTCTAGTCGACGACCCATATGACCGCTATGCCTCCCACCCGGCCGCCCCAACCCCCGACATGGTCGAAAAGCACCTCGCTTCCGGCTTCAGCGCGCCCATATCCCCATCCACTTCCTCTGGCCCTCGCCTGCGTCCTCCCCAGCCCAAGGCAAAAAAGTCAGGCGAGTACACTCCTCCAGGGTTTCCCAAAGCGACCAAGGACTTTCCATGGAATCGGGATGGACCGGCGATGAAGACGTACGGGATTGCGTGGTGTAGGGAAGGGGAGGCGGATCAGTTGCCGCTAGGACCGGAAGGGCCGAGGTGGATACAGGCGAGGCCGCCGAGAGTTGATCATATTATGGGTGGTGGATGGTGGGAGAGCGGGGGAGAGGGCAGCGCAGCGTGAAGGATTGGGCTGTAGCC
This sequence comes from Cryptococcus sp. DSM 104548, assembly GCA_036426225.1. Lineage (NCBI taxonomy): Eukaryota > Fungi > Basidiomycota > Tremellomycetes > Tremellales > Cryptococcaceae > Cryptococcus > Cryptococcus maquisensis. The sequence goes on from CP144042.1 coordinate 571,477, forward strand.
TATCACATGTCAGGGTTGTAAGAAGGGTTGTGTGGTGGTTTTGGCTATGGACGGGAGTATGTCAGTCGAACAGTGTCATGTCAGTCATTTGCTATTCCAAGATGAGTGGTCAGAGATGGTAGGGACGTCATCCAGAGCTGTAGTGCAACGCCGGCTATTGGGAGAATCGGGGCTAGGCATATCGGTGGACACTCAAGCAAACGTGTGCGTTCATATACCCCATGTCCGTGGGCATTGCGACAGCATGGCGAGCGAGCGGGGGCAGTTCGGAATGGGGTGACGTGAGCATTGTGTGTATGCAGAAGACGATGTTGAGTGAATTCGTAGTGAGTTTGCGTGCTGGTGATTGGCGCGAATTCGGAGTGCCACGTGGGAACGTTCCGAATTGTGCCTCGCACGCAATGGACTGATTTCGAGATTTGTTACGCGGCGAATCATTTTACAGCTATCTCGACATTTTCATCCATCTTGCTTTTGCATCTCATCTTTCATCCCGCCACCCCGCCACCCGCCCCACCACACCCACCGCTGCCTGCAGCGCTACACGGCACAGCACAGTAAGCACGCCCCCAACGTCCACGCAACAGCTCACCCCCACAGATGTCTGTCCTTGCCGCACTCTCCAACATCCCCTCCACCTCCTACTCCCACCCGATCGAGGCTCCCCCTGCCAGCGCTACCAAGCTCAACCCCTACCTCCCCCTCCCTGCGTCCAGTGGTCCCAGTGTCCTTTACACCAACGCCACTTTCCTCCACTCGATCCCCACTTCATCACTCAACAAAACCGTCGTCCATGTCTTTGACGCGGAGGAGATTGTCTCTCCCAAGGCTGCCAATGCCGTCTCTTTGATCTCGAGATCGGCTCAAGGCGCGTACGACCATGCTTTGCTTGCCCTCCGATTGGCGCAGGACGAAGATGCCGTGGTGTATCACTTTATCCCTTCAGGACTCGAGGGAGAAATCCAAGAAGCGGAGGATGTTGCTTCGTGGCTCGCGGGCTCTTTGGGTACTCCCAAGATTACCCAGGGCGAGGAGGCCGAGGCTTCTTCTGAAGCCAGGATCGCTACCGCTTTTGACGCTATCAGCTTGTCCCTCCTCAAATTTACTCGACGACCCCAGCGACCTTTCATCCACAACAAGGCCGAGTCTGATCGACTCGTCGTCAACTTCCTTCCCTCATCTCTCGAGGCCGAGAATGTGATCGAGGTCGTTCTCGCCATCCCCGCGCCCAAGGAAAAGCTCAGCTCTTCTTTGGCTGGTGTCAAGGAGGTTGTCGTTGTCGAGGCTGGCAGCGGCAAGTACGGTCCCGCTTGGGCTTCTGTCGTCGATGCGCTCGAAGAGTCGGACGTTTCCATCCGATCCGTCTTGGTTGGATCCTCTGCTTCTTCCTCTGAAATCATCTCTGCCATCTCTGGCGAGGCCCCCATCACTCGAGTTGGCAAGCCCCTCTCCTACTCTATCCCCTCCAAGTCGGTCGCTATCCCTTCCCCCGAGGCTACCTACACCGACCTCCTCGCGGCTTCCCCTTCCCCTCTCGAGATCCTCAACGACCCTCGTCACCTCGCTACCAACGAGTCTACTTCTCCCCTCTACGCTTTCGGTAAGGCTGTTGCCATCCGCCGAGACCGAGCCCGACTCGTCGAGCTCGCCAAAAAGGTGCTCAAGGGCGCCAACACCAAGCCCGCCGTACACGAGGCTCTTTCCGCTTGGCTTTTGGTCCGTGATGAGAAGAAGGGCGCTGCCGAGGCCGGACAAAAGGTCGAGGCCGCTATCGGTTCCGCCGAGGGTGAGGAGAAGGAGATTGTAGAGTTGGGTAAGAAGGGTCTTTGGGAGAAGCGAGCGCTTTGGATCGTCATCTCCAACTCTTGGGCTGCCGACCTCGCTTCTTCTGGTTTGCATCACGCTCTTGCCTCTGGTCTCGACATCAACCTCCTTGTTTACGAGACTGCTGCTTCACCCTTCTCCCCCAACGCCCCTGCTCAGCCCCCCAAGGAGCGCAAGAAGGATCTCGCCCTCTACGCTCTCAACATGGGCGACGTCTACGTGGCTTCCGTCGCTGTCTACGCCGACTATGCTGGTGTTTTGAACGCTATGCGAGAGGCCGAGACCTACTCTGGTCCCGGTCTTGTCCTCGCCTACTTGCCTTGGGGTGAGATGGAGGATGGCCAGGCCGTCTCTGTTACCGAGAAGGCTGGTGCTCTCGAGCGTCTCAGGGAGACCAAGCGAGCTGTTTCCGGTGGTTGGTGGCCCATGTTCAGGTGGAACCCTTCCGCCGCCGACGACAAGAGGTTCTCCCTCGACTCTTCTTACATCAAGGCTGCTCTTTCCGAGTTCCTTGACCGTCAGTCCCACCTCTCCCAACTCACTCTCGCCACTCCTGCCATCGACTCGAGCGTCACCGCCTCCGCCGGTACCGACCTCGTCGCTGCCCGAAAGGAGAAGGCCAGGAAGGCCTACGATGCCCTTCTCAACTCTCTCGATGGCCCCGGTCTCTTGGTGCTCGTTGCTTCTGACGGTGGTAACGCCGAGAAGCTCGCCAAGAGGCTTGTTGGCCGTGCCAAGATGAGGGGTGTGGGTGCTTCTCTCCGTGTCCTCGACGAGGTCGCCGAGAACATCGTCGAGACTCTCAGCCAAGAGGCTAACGTTCTCTTCATCACCTCCACCGCTGGTCAGGGTGAGTCTCCTCTCAACGGTCGAGAGTTCACCAAGGCTCTCGGCAAGCTTTCCGCTTCCGACGAGCTCAAGGAGACCAAGGTCACCGTCTTTGGCATGGGTGACTCTCACTACTGGCCCCGTCCCGAGGACGCTGGCTACTACAACAAGCCCGCCCGAGATCTCTTCCCCAAGCTCATGTCTATCGGCTGCCAGGAGCTTTTGCCCCTGTCCCTCGGTGACGACTCTGACCCCGATGGAGTCCAGACCGCCTACAAGCCTTTCGAGGCCGCTCTTTGGCGAGCGCTTGGTGTGGACAGCGTTGAGGTTGTGGAGGAGAAGGAAGAGGTTGTTGCCAACGAGCACATCAAGATTGCTTCCGACTACTTGCGAGGTACCATCCTCGAGGGTCTTGAGGACAAGTCTACTGGTGCTATCTCTGCTTCCGACGCTCAGTTGACCAAGTTCCACGGTACTTACATGCAGGTGAGTATCATGTACGGTCTGATTGGCCAGCGCTGACATTACTCCAGGATGACCGAGACATCCGAGAGTCCCTCAAGGCTCAAGGTCTCGAGCCCGCCTACTCTTTCATGATCCGAGTTCGTATGCCCGCTGGTGTCTGTAACGCCAAGCAGTGGCTCGACATGGACGCCATCTCCGACGAGCATGGTAACAGCACTTTCAAGTTGACTACCCGACAAACTTTCCAGTTCCACGGTATTATCAAGAGTCACTTGAAGAAGGCCATGCAGGCCATCAACAAGAGTTTGTTGGACACCATTGCCGCTTGTGGCGATGTCAGTGAGTACTGTTTTGCTTCTGGTTGAGGATGGCATTGACGAGTGATAGACCGAAACATTCAGTGTACCGTCAACCCCGCTCTTTCCAAGACCCACGAGACTGTCTACAACTTTGCCAAGGAGGTCTCTGAGCACTTGCTTCCTTCTACCAACGCCTACCATGAGATCTGGCTCGACAAGAAGAAGGTCATCGGTGACGCTGTTCAGCACCTCTCCGCTGACCACGAACCCCTCTACGGTCCTTACTACCTCCCCCGTAAATTCAAGATCGCCGTCGCTGTCCCTCCCGACAACGCTGTCGACGTCTTCACCAACGATGTCGGTTTCATCGCCATTGTTGAGAACGGAGAGGTCATTGGTTACAATGTCTCTGCTGGTGGTGGTATGGGTGTTACTCACGGTAACAAGAAGACCTACCCTCGATTGGGTACCGTCCTCGGTTTCATCACTCCTGAGGAGGGTAAGAAGGTCTCTGAGAGCATCATGTTGGTGCAGAGGGACCACGGTAACCGACAGGACCGTAAGAATGCTGTACGTTCATCTACTACCCTGTAAATTCCAATACTGACCCCCTTCGCAGCGTCTGAAGTACACCGTCGACCGCCTCGGTGTCCCCAAGTTCAAGGCTCTCGTCGAAGAGCGATGGGGCCAAAAGTTTGCGCCTGCCCGTGACTACCACTTTGACTCCAACCTCGACCACTACGGTTGGCAACAGGGTCACGACGGCAAGTGGCACTTCACCATGTTCATTGAGAACGGTCGTGTCGAGGACAACGCCAAGCACCAGTTCAAGTCTGGTTTGAAGGAGATCGCTACCGTCCACAAGGGTACTTTCAGGTTGACCGCCAACCAGCACTTGATCTTGTCCGACGTTGCTCCCGAGGACCTTGACGAGATGAAGAGGCTGCTCAACAAGTGGGGCCTGGACCACATTGACCACTCTGGTGTCCGATTGTCATCCTCCGCCTGTGTCGCTTTCCCTACTTGTGGTCTTGCGATGGCTGAGAGTGAGAGGTACTTGCCGGTGTTGATCGACAAGGTCGAGAAGATCTGTGAGGAGGCTGGTATCAGGAACGATGCTCTCGTGATGAGGATGACTGGTTGTCCCAATGGGTAAGTGACATCCTTCGTTGTGTATCACATCATCTAACTCTTCTGTAGTTGTGCTCGACCTTGGGCTGCTGAGATTGCGTTCGTTGGTAAGGCTCCTGGAGCTTACATGGTATGTCTTTCAGCTCAGTCTTACGATCGTCACTGACATCTGTTCAGGTCATGCTTGGTGGAAGCCACCTTGGTACAAGATTGAACAAGCCCTTCCTCGAGTCTGCCACCGAACCAGAGATCCTCGCCGTCCTGAAACCCATGATCAAGCGCTGGGCTCTTGAGCGTCACGAAGGTGAACGCTTCGGTGACTGGACTATCCGTGCGGGCTACATTAAGCCTACAACGGAGGGTTTGAACTTCTGGGACGACTCTTTCCCGTCTCAGCAAGTTCAGGCTCCTGCTATCACTGCTTAAAAGGGTGTCCTCCCGCGTTTGGTGCTGGTGTGGGGGGTGTCGGCGTAGAGTTGTATTGTTAGCAAGAAGAACAATCTCGGTCTTTTTCTCGTGGTTCCCCTGTTTCTCTCTGCCTGCTTTCGGTTTCATCTTTTGTTTCTCACGACTGGATCATCATATATCTCAATCATATGCATATGTCTCGGCAAATCACCTCAAACGGATTTCGAGTCAAATTCTCATTGTCGCTTCTGCCTCAACAGATATATAATGCCCGACGGTATTCTAGACTTCCCGACGTCCCATCGCTGAGGCGCGATCAGTCAACCTTGCTGATTCTTCTTTTTCAGGGCCAAAATCAGACTGTCGAGCGAAGCCTGGGTCGAGAAGTAGATACAAAGCCAGCGTCAAAGATACGACGAGGAAAATGCAAAAGACCCCGAGGGCTAGTGTGGCTGGATAAGATATCTGCGTGAGTACGAGTGCATGGACCAGACAAAGAGTGACGACTTACCGCTGACACTCATGGGTTGCCACACTGGTAGGGGCAATCCAAATTGCCTTTTACGCAGGAGTCGTGTGTCACTTGATCAGCACTAGTAGATGTAGATTGATGCGATTTACTGGTGTGCTCGTTGTACGTACGTCGAAATAAGCCTTGTCGACGCGATCGGGGCGGCTCATTCAAAGGATCTCTCACGATAAAGGAGAGCTGGTAAGTATGAGAGATACGGGACGAATCTAGCGCTCAGGGGCGGACGATATGTCGGTCTTCATGATCTCTGTCAATAGTCGCATAGCTCAGAAAACGGCAGACTTCAATTGCGAGGCAATGCCCGCGAGCCAAAGCAAGAGAAGATAGAATCCTCAGTAGGCGCGCTGTGAGGCACGCGTCAGTTGGCCGGGGTCCGACGCGACTCTTCTCTTACACGACGCCTGTTTCAACGCTTTCCAGCCAATCTCTACAAGCATCGCCATGACAGAACTCGCTCCCCCCGAACCAGAACCCCGCCTTTCGACTTCCTCAACATCATCCGCCCATTCCCTTGACCTCCCTTCGCTCCAGCCCCTGTCACATACCCACCCCCTACTCTCTGCCCCGGACTTTGACCCCGACGCCTTCCTCCTCTCCCGCATCCACATCCCCTTGGAAGAGCTTAGAGGAGAGTTGAGAGAGTATCTAGGACAGCTGCGGGAAGAACTGGTAAGATTGATCAATGAGGACTATGAAGAGTTCTTAAGTCTGGGGACCGGGTTGCGGGGCGAGGAAGAGAGGTTGAGGATGTTGTCTGGGCCACTTTTGAGTGTGAGAAATGAAGTAGAAGTAGGTGGAATCTTTTACTGGGTGGATTTGAGGAGCTGACCATCACGCAGTCTGTTCGAGATGTTCTGGCAGAGCACCAGCTCAAAGTTCAAAGCAAGCTCGACGAGCGCGCCAATTTGAGATCGGAGAAGGCCCTGCTCGACCTCCTACAACGACTGTTTGACACACTGTCAAGAGCAGAGACTCTATTAGATCAGCCGCATCATGACGAGCAGGGAACGAGCAAGCTCGTTGGTAGAGTGGCCAGCGAGTATACGCAAGTCATATACCTCCTGAACAAGGCCAAAGCGGAGGGGTGTGCGGTTGTGGATGTAGTGGAGGAGGTGCGCAGGCTTACTAGGTATGGGAGTATAGCTGACGCTATCATATAGAGGATCAGCAAGATCAAAAAAAGGATATCAGACGACCTTTCCTCCGTGCTCGTCACTGAGCTTCAGAATCAAAACAAATCTGGACTAAAGCATTGTCTACGCATCTATGAGCTGATAGAAGGGCGGGGAGAAGCAGAAGAAGTGATCAGGAAGGAATTTCAGGTGTTTTGTCGCGACGTGAGTGCTGCTTAAGACAATCCTGGGCTGGCTAATATGTGTGTAGGCGATATCGACCCAAGCCCTCGATCCTCCAGCATCTCCGACAGTTCCTTTTACTCCACATCCATTGCAAAACCCCCTCACCTCCCTTCGACTACCTCCCAAATTTTCCTCTCCCCTTGCTCTGTTATACAACCAGCTCCTTGCGCGCGTGGCTATCTACCAATCGCTGATGGACGTCGGGGAAGAGGTCTCGGACAAGTTTGACTTCTTTACCCGGGCGATCTGGCCAGAAATTGGAGAAGGGATCATGGATAGACTGGGGGGCGTAATCTTTGCTGCTGGGCGGCCAGACGAACTACATCGAGTGAGCCTTCTTTCCATGGTGATGGTGAAGTCATAGGCTGACAGTACATTGCAGCATCTCACAACAACCTACAAATTCCTCGAACTTCTGGAGTCCACCGCCCCCTCTCTCCGCTCGGTAATGGCCATGCGCCAATCTCAAACTTACGTCACATTCGAGCGCCGCTGGCAACTGCCCGTCTACTTCCAACTACGGTGGAAGGAGATCGTATCCGGTGTCGAGCAAGCTTTGACCGGACAGCCTTCGTACACTAGCAAGGATACGGGGTCTGGATGGGCTTTGGGACAGAGCGAGAAGGTTTGGAAGGGAGTGGAAAGCTGTTGGAGTGAGGAGGTCTATGTGGCTGAGCTGGCGCCGAGGTTCTGGCGATTGACTTTGCAGGTGTGTCCTTCATCGATATCTAGATTTCTTGAGGGGTTCGCTAAACAGATGGTAGATCGTGGCCCGATATGGCACCTACCTGAAGGCGATACTTGATTCGTACACCATCACAGAGGAGAACACGAGCCAAGAAGATACGGCGCTGCGGTTTGCCGCAGCAGCCATCGTCGACCTCGAGAAGATTGCAGCCAGGGTCAGAGATCTGCAAGTTGTCAAAGAGCTCGACCTCGCCGGTACGTGAATTTCTTCATCGCATCCTCTTGTGACTGATGGCTTGACTATGTAGACCACCTCAAACCCCCAACTTCCCACTACGTCTCCAAGATCGAGAACATCCTGACTCGCCGGTGCCTCGACCCTCTCAAATTAATTCGCTCTATCGCCTCCCAGTTCCGCGCCTCCACCCCCAACCCCACCGCCCCGAGCCAAGCTTCATATTATGTACCATCGGTGTTGAAGCCCCTGAGGGCTGTTTATGGGCAAAGGCCGGAGTTGAAGGAGGAGCATGGGGAAGAGCTTGGTGACAAGGTGGTCGATGAGGTCTTCAGGAACTTTGCCTCCACACTGGCAAGTGTCAAGAAGACGGAGGATCTGTTGAGGAAACATCGCAAGTCCAAGAAGACCACGGGCTTTTCGTCCTTCTTTGGCGGTGGAGGTGGAGCCGAAGAAGGAAAAGCAGGGGAAGAAGGCGAGAAGGAGGAAGAGCGGTTCACAGCGCAGATGAAGGTTGACATCAAGGCTTTGAGAGAGGACGCGGAAAGCTTAGGGATGAAGGTGAAGGGCATGGAAAGCTGGAGAGAGTTGGTCAGAGTTTGTGAGGGGACGAGTAATTAGAACAATGCATGTAAGTATTCTACACACTTGTTTCACCTAAGCACACTTAGAGCGTGATGGCGTAAAAGTTGCAATGTACAGGACGAAACATGGAAAAAGAAATGAAGAAGATAGAGGAGGAGCGAGGTGCACTCAGTAGCTGTAAACGTGAACGGTCCCTCCTAACCATGAGGTAACGTTGTCGCCTGTCCCTGCACTGAGGTGCGTAGCACAGTAGCACATCACTTTTGACTCACCAGTGGAGGCACCCGTTATGCGGCTGTCTGGAGGGCTGCTCTCGCTGCCAAGGTTGGAGGGCGAGACATCGACTTGAGGCATGTCGAGCGAGATATGTGGCCACTCGCTCGACTCCAACAACACTAGTTGACGTTTCAGGTATGTACGGACAGGAGACGAAAGCCTAAGCCAGCCCGCTGCCTCATAATTTATAGTTGTGCTGTTGGCATAGCGCTTCATGCATGATGCTGCTGCGTCTCCAGCGTGGTGCAGTGATAGACCAATCAGAACCAGTCTATTCTCTTCTTACTCTTGATGTTTGTATGGCATGTGTCTAGCAATAGCTTATTTGCACTCAGCTTTTGCCAGGCTCCATGTAGCTCCTGTCAATGCCTTTCAATGCTACTGCCTGGCTACTGCAATAATGCGGAACGTCTCCGGCGGGCGGCCGCCGACTAGACACAAACCACGTGACCTTGCGCCCATCAACACTTTCATCTCGGAACAACAATTCGTTCTGCCTTTCCATCTTTTACAACCTTCTTCCGGAAGTCATCATGGGTAAAGCTGAAGCGGGAAGCGCGAAAGCTATCGGCAATGCGATCAAGGCGAAGGGTGAGTCGCTTAGCAATCGGTGGCAAATGGGATGCTAACTGGGATAGGACTGGGGCGGTTGAGGTGGTACTGTCAGGTGTGTGAGAAGCAATGCAGGGATGAAAACGGTTTTCAGGTGAGCAAATCATGCTTTCCATGAGAACCTGCTAATCATTTCTCTCTCTTTGACTGCCAGGCGCATTGCCGCTCTGAACCTCACATGCGCAAAATCATGAACATCGGTCCAAAAGCCGGCTCTGCCATCGCCGACTTTTCCCGCCAGTTCCAATCAGATTTCATGACCCTTCTACGGTCTCGGCACCTCACCAATCGCGTCCAGGCCAATAAAGTGTACAACGAGTACATCCAGGACAAGCATCATGTACATATGAATGCGACGAGATGGGTGACGCTGAACGGGTTCATCATGACGATAGGAAAGGCGGGCTTGGTCAAGGTAGATGAGGATGAAAAGGGGCTGTGGATCCAGTGGATCGACAACAGACCGGAGACGCTGTCCAAACAGGTAGGTCTGTCTTGTATCACAAGAGACTTTTACTGATCTGGCTATACAGGCCAACTCTCTCAAGTTTGAGCGGGCCCAGATGGATGGTGAAGAGCGCGAACGCAAGATGCTCGAGGAACAAATTGCCCGTGCCAAAGCTGCCGCCCAAAAAGACGATCAACCCTCAATTGAACCCGGGCTTCAACGCGAAGAAGGCGAAAAGGTCAAGTTGACCTTGTTCCCTTCGGCGACTGCCTCTGAAGCAAAGGTCGATGAAAAGACACAGCCCGGGGAGAAGAAGGAGGGCGAGGCAGCGCCGGTGAAGAGCGGCTTCAAGATGTTTGGCGTATCTGCTGCCACAAAACCGAATCCTCTCAAGCGCCCTGCCTCTTCCAACGTCTTCAAATCGGCCAAGTCTACCAAGACAGAGTCCTCCGACTCGCCGAGTAATGGGGCGGGTGGACCGCCAAAGTATAAGAGCGAGGCGGAGAGGCTGATGATGGAAGATCGGGCGATGAAGGCGGCTCGGCCACAGGGGTATAGAGGAATGGGTCCTTCCAGGGGGGCAAGATGAGGGAGTGGATATAGAGGGAATGTTTGTCGTGATGTGATGTTGTAATAGTAAGAAGTGCATGCTGCACTGTTTCAACTGCTGCCTCCGGGCGCTTTGGCCCATTAGATCGAGAGACCGTTGATTATGTCCTGGCTCATTTCCCACATTGGCTGTATGGTATGCATCACGGCCGGTCCACCACCTCCATCTAGATCCTTATGCATAGGCTACGCATCGAAAAGAGCGCCGAAGCAGTGAAGCAAGGGATAAGTAAGGCACGTGGATGATGCTCTCAGCTCTGCCATCGTCACCGAGACTTGATTTTTGACGCGTCTATTCACCTTCTTTTGCTTTGTTCATCCACCGCCGGCCTCATCTGTCCTCTTCTTTCCAGCATATAAGCAGTAGCCCCAAACCCTACGACAGCTCCAAGAGCTCGTCTGGTCATCAGTAATCTCTCGACATCCGCCATGCCAGTCTCCTCCCTCGCCCTCTCCAGCGTCTCCACGAGCTCTCTCATCGGCGTCGGTATAGCATGCGGAGGTAATGTCCTCATCTCTCTGGCATTGTAGGTCCTCCCTTCCCTCATTCTGCTCGTCTGTGCTCCCAGACAGCTTCGAGTCTGTGTCAAAGAGCTACTACAGACACTGACATGGGAATAGGACGATACAAAAGCTCGCTCATCGTCGAAACGAAGAAGCTCTTCATGCTACCGAGTACGATACCAGCGACGAGGAAGAAGATGAAGAGGAGGAAGACGGTGTACAGCGAGCTCGGCCCTCTAGAGATCCGTCGCCCATACCGGAAGAAGACGAACCGCCCCCCACTCCCCGGCCTGACGATGGCGGCTCTTCCACTACGCCTTCTTCAACAGGCCCAGCGATTCCAGCGGCTCGAGGCCTGGTCATGGAACAGGGAGAAGGTGATTCGTGGCGATTTCCGGGGGAGGTGCTGGCGGAAGACCGTCGAGATGATGGGCTGGTGGATGTGCCCGTGCTGCTCGTGCCCGAACGGTCGCTCTCGGATAGTGTGACTTTGCAAGTCTCTGGGAACGAGCAAGGGGACGAGAGCGCTCTCAAAAGCCAGTCCACATCTGGCTCTTCTTCACGCGCCATGTCGCCCACGCCAAAACCAATCCTAACGCCGGACTATACCAACCTCCGCGTAAAACTCGAATCACCGCCTCTACCTCTCCGACCCAAGCGACTAGCTTCAGAACGGCATGCTACTGGCCATGCGCTTGAGGGGCAAGATAGTCACGAAGGGGCGTCGACGCAAACGAGTGCCCAGTGTGTGGGAGAGGTGCAAGAAGGGCAGTATCTGAAGAGCCGGTTGTGGTGGGCTGGAATGGTGTTGATAGCTGTTGGTGAAGGGGGCAACTTTTTGAGTTACGGCTTTGCACCGGCCAGTGTGGTGGCGCCTCTTGGCACTGTCGTGAGTCCCACCCCCCATGGGTCTACCACAGCAGGACAGAGCTGACTTGTGGGATAGGCTCTGATAGCGAACTGTGTCTTTGCGCCGCTAATACTAAAAGAGAGGTTCTACAAGAGAGAGCTGTTTGGTATGGCTTTGGCTATCATTGGAGCTGTTACAGTCGTTTGGAGCTCAAGCAATACAAATCCACGGGCAAGTTGCTCTTCCATTACGCAATGTACCATCTGACATACTGTATCCTCTAGCTCGACCCCGACCAGCTCCTCCAAGCCCTCACCCGCACCCCTTTCCTCATCTACACCTCTCTCAACATACTCTTACTCCTCCCTCTCCTTTTTCTCTCTACCCTGCCTATAGCATCCCGTGTTCTGCCTATAGACGTCGCCATCTGCGCCCTCTTTGGCGGCTACACCGTCCTGGCCACCAAAGCCCTTTCTTCCCTCTTGTCGCAAGACTTTTTCGGCGCTTGGGAGCGTGGAATTACTTGGGGATGTGTGACGGTCGTGGGGGGAACGAGCTTGGGGCAGGTCAGGTGGCTGAACAGGGCGTTGATGCGGTTTCAAAGTAAAGAAGTTATACCGACACAATTTGTGTTCTTTACCCTTGCTGGTGAGTCTCTGTGTACCTCTTGTGTCTAGCGACAGGACTGATGGGGTGTTAGCGATCATAGGGTCCGGAGTGTTGTATCAAGAGTTTGAAGGATTGACCTTTTCGAGCTTTGTCAATTTCTCTTTCGGCGTACGTCCCTTCTGCCATCTTATGACAGTATACCCACTGATTGCGGCACAGATTGCCACGACCTTTTTCGGCGTATACCTCCTCACCTCCACCCCCTCCGAGATTCACCTCGAGCTATCCGAGTCTGGCTCTGAAACCGGCGACCAGGTCGGCGAGAGCGAGGTCCATCTCAACGATTCCAACGGCCCAGACCTCACCCGAGCCACTTCCTCTTCATCCCTCAACTTTCTCCTGCCTTCAGCTTCTTCAACCAACGAACAGGCTCCTCTGCTCATCTCCTCCGCCTCCCTCTATACTGGCTCTACCACCGCCTCTCTCGCACCGGGCATACCCCGGCGGCATAGCGATGCGCCCATCCTCGCAGGCGCAGAAGGCCGGTCGTTCACTGGCATCCCAGCTACACCCCGCAAAGCGCGGCTGACAAAACGAACGTCCACCAGCGAGTTCATGTCTATTCCAAAACTCGTAGGCTCCCAAGCTGGGGTATTGCTCCTCGCTACGACCCCTCCGCCAAACGGCCCGGCGTATCTAGCGACGTCGTCCGGGTACGTGCCCAATACTGGGAGTGTGCGAGGGCGGGGCTGGACGCTTGGCTTGGGTGCGGGGGGGAGGCAAAGGGATGAGGAGAGCGGGGTCGAAGGTGTTGGGTATGGGAGTTTGAGTCGGGCGAGGGGGAGGAGTAAGAGTGCGAGTGTGATGTTTGCGGATCAGAGAGGGGAGAGTCGGTCGAGGACGGGGTCGCAATCGCACTCGCGTTCGGGGTCGAAAGCTAGTAAAAGGGGCGATGATCAGAGCCAAAGAGGGTAGAGTGAAATCTTGTTTTTGATCTTGGTTGGGAGAAGAATAGCATTGAGATTTGTTGTAGATTTGAACATAATCGCATTTGAATGAGTACTGTACATATGCATAGTGCTACAAAAATACGATGAGGGTCCGAAATGACCTAGTGCGAGAGATGGTATAAAACGAAGTATGGGAAATATGATACTGCCGAGAGAAGATGAATATAGAACCTGTCGACCCATCTAGATGTAAAATGATGCGATATATGGAAAAATGTGTATGCCTTCTCTTTCTCTCAATTGTCCGTTTTGTTCCCCATTCAGAGGGATTGCTTTACGTCGCTGAACCACGGCAATTTGCCTTTGGATGTCGATACGCAACTGGAGGTGGAAGGAGCGTCGGGGTAAGGGTCGTATTGGAGCTGGTATCCCGCTTTGCAAGATTCTACATTCTCGTCAGCTTGTTGACTTGGGAAAAGCGCCCAGGCCACGGCAGGGCGAAGGGGAGACGTACCAACTTGGCAAGTACCTGCTTGACATTGGACGTCCGAGATGCCCGAGAGGGATGTGCAGTCTAGTAGACCATCAGTATGGGCGCAAGACTCAGAGTGATGCAGTTGCTTACCGACGGTGCCTTGTTCCCCGGGACATCCACCGCATGTGGAAAGACCCTTCATCACACTGCTTGCGTCAGCCACCATCCCTCAAAGTTTGTAGATTTACTCACTCAACACAGATATACCCGCCTCCAACTTTACACAGCTTCTCCCCAAAGTCACACACCGTCTGCCCAACCATCTCTCGCACATCCTCGTTCACCTGCTCGGCACCACCTTCCACCCTCCAGCCCGTCGTCTCGCGCAAAGATCCTCGTCCGCCACCACGTGTGCCCCCAAAGAGCCTGCCTTTGCCCGTGACTGCTCCAGGCTTGGGGGCTGCGGGGATAGGAATGGGGGCCGGGGCGGGGGTAGGCGTGTCGTGTTGGGGGATGGCGAGGTCTTGGTCTTCCACCGGGTGAGACTCGAAGACGAGCGCGGCCTCGGGCGCCTCGGAGGGGTCCAGCAGGAACGGCTCGGCGGCCGAGCATTGAAGCTCGTCGGTGGGAGAGTAGGAGGGGGTAAATGGCTCGACGCAGTGGCATTGGCGTGTGAAGGAGTTGTAGACTGGGTGTTTGAGTCAGCCATATTCGTGACGTGTCAAGTATGGGTGAGAGGGGATGACGCGACGTACATTGATATTGGCCGGGACAGTAGCACTCTCTCTTGAGCCCCCATCGCTCGATCTTGTAGAAGGTCTGGGTGTTGGCCGAGTCGGGGCAGGCAAACCAGCTATTGTCAATAACGTCTCTCTCGCGTCGGTCGGGCCGTGACGCCGGGCGGGGCGGGGTGGGGCGTGCGAGAGCGGAGGGAAGGACGAGGGCGAGGACGAGGACGACGTGAGTGGCGAGCATGGTCAGTGTTAGTGAAAAGGAAGAAAGACGGGGGGCAGAGATGGGATGTGGGGGTATATATACTTGTGGCCGGGGGTCCTTTGGGTGGAGGCCGTCGCGAGGCGGGGAGTGGCTAGCATGATCCATCCTCGACGCGACTAGATGCAATGCGCAAATGTTTGTATAGCACGAAACCTCCTTCTCCCGCTGCCATTTTCTTCCATTTACGGCACAAGGTACAGGCACTCACAGAATCATCCATAGATAAAATGATGTACGTATGATCGCCCCTTATCAGCCCGCCGTCTCACACGCAGAAATACAGGACAAACGCGCGCGACATCCGCCTAGCGCAGGTTTCGTAATAACGCGGGATCGCCATAATGAGTCGCTGGAATACTGAGCCTTTCGTATATTTCGTATTGGCTGTCGAGTACGTAGGCTGCCCGAGTTGTAATGGGCATTAGAATTGGACTCAAGTAGACTTGGAAAAAATCCACGGCTGTCCCGTTGGCCCGCGGGCCGTCCCCGGCTGACTTGGGGAAAAAATAGCGTGTCGAGAGGAATGTGGTTTTCGCGAGCCTTCCCACCGTGTCTCAGAAGTTAGAGGCAGCTCTTGGCTGATGATCAGCTTGTTTGGCTCAGCGCGCTCAGCATCGCTACCCCTTGCTGGTTGTCTTGTTGACTCCTCGAACCATCGAGGGAGCTTTCAGGTTGGCAACGAGGGCGACGACGACACAGGGTTTGGCTACTGCTTCTCGCGCGGCAGCTTCTCTCCGAGCAGGTATCGAGGGTCCAGACGTCCTCATGCGGTCACGAGACTTGAATCACTTAACCAACCCAGCTGCACTCGCAAGCCTGGGCTTTGCATGATATCGAACACGAATGTATCACCTTACAGCCGCTCAACATCTTCTCGCATCACCACGCGCTCTCATTCAACCACTACAACCTGATCTTACTGTCGTCACTCTTCCTCCGGCATTGATCAGCAAAGTAGGTGTCTTCGCTCTTCGCAGATCCCTGAGTGTATGAGAGGGTGTGGAGTGTGCAGTATCTGTCAGAATCGACAACAAGCGAGAAGATCAAGATCGCGTCGATGAATGTCGAGTCGTCGTTCCTCCAGCGTCGCAGTCGCACGCGTCGTATGTAGTAACGTGTCAGTTGACTCCCGCATCCGAAACGAGCAAAAGATTCATACTCTAACTCGGCCGTGTCACTTCTTCCTCAAACGTTCTTGAGACCGGCTGTCACGTCCACTAGGCTCGTTCACGACAGACTGCAGCATGCGCACAACGACGCAATGCAGGTGCTATTTGTCGAGTCCGGTCCAGATAGTCGTTCTCTACTTTGATTGAGAGATAATATTATGATTGTGATTATCACTGAAGATCATAACCATAAATCCATCCGTTGGTTGTTTACATCTTGACTTTCTCATGTTATCGATGCTGCGTCATCTCCTGAGAGCCCAAGATCCCATAGCCTCTCCAATTTGAGAGCGGAACTACTATGGCAGACGTCTGACATCGACGATCTCATGGGTGATTGCGACATACATGGAACGTAAAAACTGTGAAATATACTCATAATGTGCTGACCACGATCTACGTCAACATATCCACTTATCTTCCATTGCACCAACCCTGTCTCGGTCTTCGTCCATATCATTCCCCCTAATCGCCTGTCCGGATGCTGTATTTCTGTTCTTCCCTTTTCCTTTGCTCTGCTTGGTCTCACTACCCTCAGCTTAGCTTCCTTGACGTATCGCCCTCTTTTGTCCCTTGTTTGTCTACTGACCACTCTTGCCCCGGGGCCTCTCCCAACAGCAAAGCTACTACCGTGTGACACACCGCTCTTGCTCCGAGTGTGGAGGATCAGACCCTTCCTGACCGAGTAGTCGCCTCCCGAGGTTGTTTCAGGCTCAGATGAGAGGGGGTCGCGTCGCTGAGGGAGTCGCTGGAGGAGGAGTAACCGGCGGGCTTCCGGATGAGACGATGCGGCCTGCGGGGGAGGGCCTTGCCAGCTGGGGTAGCCGGAGAGGCGGCGGAAGAAGCTAGATTGGCAGAAGCAGGAGAGGTGGTGGGCAGAGTGGCGGTGGAGACAGCAGGAGAAGCAGAGACTGGGGATGATGCGGAGACGCCGGGAGCAGGAGAGCGATCAGAAGTGGAGGTGTGTGCCGTGGTCAAAGTCGCTGGCAAAGAAGAGGGGGGAGATGCGGTGGATGTTGAATGATGTGTGGGATATTGCTGGGCAAGGGCCAAGTTGGCCATACCAATCTCCACTTCCTCCTCTACCAACCTGATGTGATCTCCTCCACCTCGCTCCTGATGAGGCTGAGTCTGTCGTTGCTCCTGTTCTGCTGCCTCATCGACCTCCATCTTTGTTTTATCCGTGGGGATTGCTACCGCCATTTTCTGGGAAGCGGTGCCAATACCCTTCCTCGCCCTGATGTCCTTCATGTTGCCACCCTGCTTCGAGTCCTTTGGCGCGGAAGACTTTCGGAGCCTGTGCGTGGAGGCTGGAGGGGGCATGGCGATGGGAAGGAGGTGGAAGATGATGTGATGAAGGTGGAGAAACTGGAAAGATGCCGGGTGAGGTAGCCGTTGTTTGACTGAAAGAATCGAGAGCGTCGGATGGAAATCAGAAACAGAAAGAGTTCGTTGAATGATTCTGAAGACGTCCGTGCCAATCTATTTGATTCCGTCAAGTTGAATGACTTGAATCTATCTGCTTTACGGGTGCAAGTACTGTACATACTGTCATGTGCTTGTACATGGACGTACTGGGCGATACGATACGTACTTGTAAGATTTATATAAATTTCTACCCTTCTCTTCTGCCCTGTCACGTTCTTGTTGCTTCCTTGTCTGGTGCACATCTCATTTTGTAGTATCTTTGATCGCCGACCCAAGGATGGCAGCTAGAAGTGTCAAGCTCTGCATCTACCTATCCTCCACCGCCCGTCTCACCAAAGTCTCTATTCCTCGAGAAGAGCTGGAGCTTACCCAAAGGATGGCTCAATCTGCATTGACTGTTGTCGACGTCCACAACATCGCCCTTCAACTCTCCGGCTCCCACGCACTCCACTTCGACTCTGACTGCCTCATCTGCCCCCGCAAGGGTCAAGAGAAAGGTCATCCAGAAGGAAGACTCTGATGACGATGTCATTACTGGCTCCCCTACCCTCCAGCCTGAAGAGGCAGGGCCTCCTACTGACCCCGAAACTATGAAGGCCAGCTGTTAAGGGCAAGGGCAAGGGGCAAGGGTAAGGGTGAAGCTGCTTCCGCTCCCAGGACTCTCAGTCTGTTTTCCACTAGAAACCAACCATATTCTCGTCTCAGCCCAGTTTCTCTTAGTCATCTTTCCGATTCTTCTGATACTTCTATATTATACTTCTCGCAATACCATATTTTGAGACTACATAATGTACGGTCATGAAGAAATTATCCTATCACCGAATATGACGGGTCACTTCCGCTTGCTAGAATCATCTATATATGAACCCCCCGTTCCCGGGGAGTACTCGTACGATACTCTGCTGCCATCGTAATCCTTGATCGCCGCCTAAGTAATGCATCAACTCATCAAGGGTCAGCTGCCGGAGGCTGCCCGGTAACACAGCAGGTATGGCGGATATTGACACGACAATATTGCTTCACGGCATAACACCCAAATTTGATGCATGACGAGTCAATCCGGGTATCCAGGTGATCCAGAAATGAAGAAAGGAAAACGAAAAATAGAGAAAGAGCCCTTCATCCCTATGCCTACATATGCTCAAAAGCCAACGACAACGCCTGATGCCCACGACGAGGCCCTCTCTGCCTTGCTCCTCCGCGTTCTACAACTATTCGTCTATTCGTCATGACAGTAATGATCAAACAATCTATTGACGGTAGAGGTGTCGCTGGAGGACCTTGGCGATCAAGTTGGTGTCGGGGAAGGCCATGGGCTCGAGGGATTCAGAGTAGGGAGTGGGGACGTCGGCACCGGTGATTCGCTCGGGGGGAGCATCGAGGAAGTCGAAGGCGTTGGACTCGACGACTTGGGCGATGATCTCGGAACCGACACCGAAAGCTGCAGAACGTCAGTTTTGTCAGAACGAGGAAGTGTGGGAGGGACATACCAGGGAAACCACCCTCGACGGTCACAAGGTGCCCAGTCTTCTTCACACTCTGGATGATAGTCTCGATGTCCAACGGCCTGATGCTCCTGAGGTTGATGACCTCCACCTTGATACCCTGCTCCTTCTCCAAGATCTCGGCAGCCTCGAGAGAGTGGGTGACCATCTTGGAGTGGGCGACGACGGTGACGTCGGAGCCTTCCTTCTCGATCTTGGCCTTGCCGATGGGGAGAACAAAGTCGGCGTCGAGCTCGGCCTTGGTGACGGGGAACTGGACACCGTAGAGCATCTCGTTCTCAAGGAAGCAAACCTATATCTTTGGTTAGCCACGTCATACAAGGGAAAGAGCGACGCACGGGGTTGGGGTCCCGAATGGCAGCCTTCAACAAACCCCTACAGTCGGCAGCACTCCAAGGGGAGATGACCTTCAATCCAGGGATAGATCCGTACCACGCGCAATAATCTTGAGAGTGCTGGGCACCGACACCGGCAGCGGCACCGTTGGGGCCACGGAAGACGACGGGGCAGGGAACGTTACCACCAGACATGTAGTAGGTCTTACCACCAGAGTTGACGATTTGGTCGATAGACTGCATGGCAAAGTTCCAGGTCACTGCGCGCGTCAGCCCTATCGCTCAGACACACGTAGAACGACACTTACTGAACTCGCAAATAGGCCTGAGACCGGCAAGAGCGGCACCAACAGCCATACCGGTGAAACCACTCTCAGTGATGGGGGTATCGATCACTCGGTCCTCTCCAAACTTGTCCAACAAGCCCTTGGTGATCTTGTAAGCACCCTGGTACCTGGCGACCTCCTCGCCTATGATGAAGACGGTCTCGTCCTTGAGCATCTCCTCCTCCATGGCAGAGTTGAGCGCATCTCGGACGGTCTGTTGTGTAGCAAGATAGCGCGTTGATCAGCGAATCGTTCAGTCATATTTGCAACCCCCTTTGCAAAAAGCGGCAACGCACCATCATGGTAACACCCTCATCGCTGCTAGCAGCCCTCCTCTGGCCATCGACCAAGAACCTGCTCGGGCCCCTGCCGACAAGGGGAGCAGCAGTGGACACGAGAGCGTTCCTGCCGACGAGCTTGCTGGCGGCGTTGGTGGAGAGGGGGCGGGCGGCCCTGACGGCGGCGGGGAGGGAGCGGGCGAGGGAGAGACGGGGGGCCATTTTGGGGGTATAGGGGGTAAGAATGCTGAAAAAGATAGAGGCCATGGATTTCCCCAGTGTGGCTCCGAGCTCCGTGCTTCACCCGTCCGCCGTTCCGTTCAGCTCCCGTTAATTCCCTGCTTTTCTCGCTTTTCTCCCAGGGGGCGGGGGGCGCCGCATCTACTCTCCTCTATCTTTCGTGGCCGACTTGTGATGAAGTGTATACAGCTATGAGAACGCTATCAAGGTCGCTGATAGTGCCGCGTGCATGCAGGTGCTATGCGACAGCACCAAAGATCATTGACAATCCGGAAGACTTTGAGGATGTGGTGGAAGAGCTCAAGCGGAGACGGCGCAAGGCAGATTCAAAACGTCGTCAATATGCAAGTCACTCCATATCGTCTATTGATCCTTACTGACTATGCGCAGGGCGCAACTTTCGTAGACCACGCTCTTGTCACAGTGCGAGGTGGCAAAGGCGGTTCAGGCGCCGCGGCTCTTGAGGCATCGCTCCGTGGCCCCGCTGCTCCCTCAGGCGGTAATGGTGCTCAAGGCGGCTCTGTGTGGCTCACAACCTCTCCCGATCTCTCATCTCTCGCCACCCTCAAAAAGCGCTTAATCGGTGGACAAGGTGGCACAGGCTCTGGCGCTTTCCGCCACGGTCGCAAAGGGGAAGACTTGATCGTCCAAGTACCTCTCGGTACCATCGTCCGAGAGCTCAAGAGAGAAGGAGAAGAAGAGAAGATGGAAAGGGACGAAGAAGCTATGGGACTGAGTGATGAAGAGAAGAGAAAGAGCCGATGGCAGCGCTGGTTCATCACCCACCCATCTACCGGCGGCCAAGTATCACCAGAAGAGTACGAAGAAGGCGAAGCTCTCCTCAAGAAAGAGCGCCGATGGCTCACGCATACCCCGTCTTTCGAAGAGTCCCCTCCTATCTACCTCGATATAACAAAGCCCCTTGCCGAACCTGTGCTTCTCGTCGCCGGAGGTTCGGGCGGGTTGGGCAACCCCTTCTTCCCTTCTCCTAGAATTGCCTCAAGAGGCATTCTTCCTCCCACACATACATTTGAATTCGAGTTGAAACTCCTCGCCGATGTCGGCCTCGTCGGCTTCCCCAATACTGGCAAATCCACCATCCTCCGCGCCTTGACGGGACGCAAGGCCGAAGTCGCAGACTATTCTTTCACCACCCTCAACCCCCAGATCGGGGTCGTGCGCGTATTCGAAGATGGATCATGGGGCGACCGCGGAGAGGAGGTCGTTGAGACCCAAATCGAACGCGAGCGAGAGAACAAAGCCCGTACAGAAGGTACAGGCTGGACCCACCCCACCCCTCTCCCTCGCTCAGACAAACGCCAACTCCCCGAACGTCTCCGATTCACCCTCTCCGACAACCCCGGTCTTCTCCCGCTCGCTTCCCAGAACGTCGGCCTGGGTCATTCGTTCTTGCGCTCCATTGAACGATCGCCTGTCTTGGCATATGTGCTAGACTTGACAAAAGAAGCGCCAGAAGAAGACCTCGATGTCCTGAAGGGGGAACTTGAAGCTTATCGTGAAGGACTGAGCGAGCGTGCTAGGGTTGTGGTGCTCAACAAGGGCGACAAAGTGTCAGAAGAAGAAGGGAAAGAGAGGATCGAGAACGTCGAAAAGGTGCTGGCGGGTTGGGATGGAGAGTTTGAGACCATCGTCCTCAGTGGGCGGCATGGGCTCGGTATGGACGGCTTGGTCCAAGCTTTGGCTGGACGGGTGGAGAGGGCGAGGGAGGAGAAAGCGATACAGGACAAGGAGAGGGCAGAGAGGGGGGGCGATGGAGTGGAGGATAGGGGTGTGCAGAGAGTACCGAGAAGTGGATTTGGGGTCAAGAAATAGACGAGACGGGGGAGCACCATGTTGTACGCATTCATCATTCATCCCTGCATCATGTAACTGCATCATTCTTGTATTGGCGGCGCTGATGTTGCTGATGCGGTCAAAGCAGAGCAGTGGGTGGCCAAGGCGGACTGCTGCATGTCGTCCAACACCAAGTGTCAAATCTCATACAGCCGCGGGATAGCCGAGCAATCATTCCCTTCTCTTTGTGCGCATGGCATGAGGCGTCTCGAGTCTAACTCTCTCGCCACTGGTCTGATTATTGGGACTGGTGCCGCCCTTGTTTGCTAATATCCTGCTGCGGCATAGTGCTGATGCTACACCACCACCAAATCCGAAGCTTTCGCCTCTCCCTTCGATATGTACCGATCCGACCTAGCTTGGAGGAACGGAAACAATTCGCTCCAGCCCTGCGAGCTGCATATGATCTCACTTTACGAGACCCGAGGCGGAGAGGATCTGGCGGACTGTATACGACATGATCGGGTGAACCAGGCGCTGATGCTCGACAACATCCCCTCTCTGTTCCATCTCCGGACCACCGGCCATATCAACGGTATCAGAGGGGTATTTCGAAATCTGAATCAAAAGGAGTGGGAGGGCATGTCAAGAGTGAGAGCGGGAAGGATCTGAAAAGTCCATGACGAGAAAGTATTGCTGGAATTGCGGCGAAAGGTTGAGGAGTGGGAGGCCTTGACGGAAAGGGGAGCTGGACTGAATGAGAGTGAGTTGGAAAAGGTGTATGTCCGAGAGTTGGCGATATAAGCAGCCATAAATCAATGAGAGAACTTTCGCGGATGACATGCACCTGTATGTTCTCTTGCACTCCTGATCAAGGACTGGAAAATGAGCTTGGACCCGTCGTCTGGTCGTTTCAGTCAGCAAAAAGGTCAATGCGGGTCTTCACACGGAGACAGCAGAGCTGCATCACTACTTACGACGACTCTGTAGCCTTCTGCTCTGTTTTTTTCTCTCGGCGAGCTCCCGACATACATTTCTTCTAGATCACTTTCTGCAATGATCGACAAGCGCTGTCAGGCGATAGCTCAGACATGCTGGATATGATGTCCCTCTTCAAGAATTTCATTGTCCCTATTGATACATCAGCCCCTTGTCCTTGTATGCCCGCGGTCGACCTACTTGGCGTTCAAGATACTGAGATAAACCGTCCAAGCGATCCCGCATGTGCTTTGGAAAGGGACCCGGTATGGAAGTGGCATGAACTTGAAGTTGATTGTTTGAATCACAGGCCAGACCGCCCAATCTGCCATAAAGGCGACTGTATCTGATTAGAAAAGATGTCATGAGTGAAGAGAAGGAGCGACTCACCCCAATAAATCTGCGCAAATGTCAGTCTCCTGGAATCAGACAAGAAGGGGCAGGGAGAAAACGTACGTCTCGGAATTTTTGGCTCAACTCGGCCCGCGATTGTCCCTCCATAAGGCCCATTGATCCTACAAACAGAAACAAACCAATCGGTGCCCTGCACAAGCGATAGTAAGCCTTCCGCCCGATCCACTGCAGGGAGCATCCTCCCAAAGAACCCCGGACAAGATCACTCACATGATCACCTGATCCGCCAGAACCCTCTTGGCAATTTGTAGGCCCTCTCCTCTCTGTCTCCTTGTTGCTGCCCCATGAGCTATCGTCGATCCCCCGCTCTTGAGAATGTTGCGCATAGGTATCCGTCTTTCCAAGAAAGACATCCAGCGGCCGATCAAGGGACCCTCGGCCATACCAAAAACGGTGAAGCGCAGGGTACGGGCATAGTCATATTTGGTGGGTTGGGGTGACCGGAGGGTAGGTTTGTGAAGCTGAGGAGGCGTCAGTGTGTGGAGATGACGGGCAACAAGGAGCGTACTAGAAAGCTGGATATTTGGGCCTGCGTGTAACGACATGCTGATCAGCACGGGTCAAATCTTCAAACATAACGGGTAGACCGGACTTTCACTTCTTCCAGTCTACGCGTATCCCAGCTTATTGGCAGTCCGCTCATCATGTACTCACAAAGACGTCCGCTATACCGTTCAAGGCGCCGTTCGTGACGATGAGCGTAGCAGTAGGCCGACGCTCGAAATTTGTATTGTACAATCGGGCAAAAGAGCGCAATAGCCTTCTGGTCATTATACCTGACTGGATTGTGGGCCGAGGTAAGAAGTTTGACGGTGAAAAGACAAAGTACAAAGGGATGTCTGAACTGTGTCTGAAAGATTTCTGAATTGAGAGAGGCTTCGGCGAGAGCAGCGAATTGGGCGAATTTAACGACTCGCGCGTTTTTGGACTTTTTTGGTTCTCACCTTCTCGGTCTTCCGGGGCGAGATGTTGCTGTGTAACAAGACTGTCAATCGGTCCGATACGAGAATAGCAAAAAGCTTTTAGGAGGCTTTTGTGTATTCTGAAGAAGGATGCAATGTTGTGGTCAAAGAAGCGGTACTCGTACCTCATCATAGAAGGGTGGGGAGGGGGCAAGCACAGAGGGACCCTCAACATGCTGGCAAGGTTCGGTTTGTCTGTATACATATGAGAAGAGGCGATGGAACTCAGGTGGCCAACAAGGATGAAGTCCATAGAAGTGACAAATATAGCGGACCATCTGAAAGACATGGTTGCGGGGAGGTCAGGAGCTGCGTTTTTTGGTGAATTTAGAAGTACTGATCGAAGCCGAATCTGCTTCTGGCCAGGCTAGGAACGCAAGGTCGGCGTAGAGTACCCGAACGAGTGATATATAAGTTGAGGTGATCGGGTGGTGTAGAGAGGTTGCTGACGGATAGCTTGGGCCAAGCGAAGGCGGGCGGATGGAGGAACTGGATACTTGTCGTGCATTTCAGAAGGCGTTTGCTCAGCATAACCAATTAGGAGCTGCATAAGGCGAGGCCGTATATGGTACAGATAGATGAGGCCTGCAAGGCATTGTGCGCTTGGGCTGCTAGTGATCTTTGACATGGTGCGTGATCGTCATCCTTACGACCCCCGCGGTGCTCGTGAAGACCAACGATCAGACATCTCGGACATGATACTCCCCCTCAAGAATCTTATTGTCCCTGTTGAAGACATCAGACCATCATCCTTCTATACGGAGGGCTTGTACATAGACCGGTTCGCCGAACAAGGTAGGAAACGACGACCTACTTTGCATTCAAGATACTGAGATAAACCGTCCAAGCGATCCCGCATGTGCTCTGGAAGGGTACGCGGTAGGGAAGGGGCATAAACTTGAAGTTGATCGTTTGAATCATAGGCCAGACTGCCCAATCTGCAATGAGGGCGACTGTATTCTCTGATTAGGCAAGGTGGACGAAAAGAAGGAGGTGCTCACCCCAATATATCTACGAAAGTGTCAGCGGTCTCCTGGGAGCAAAAAACCAAGGACAAGGAGACGACGCACGTCTCGGAACTTTTGGCTCAGCTCTGCCCGCGATTGTCCCTCCATGATACCCATCGACCCCACAAACAGAAACAGACCAACTGGTGCCCTGCAAACCAGTCCGTATTCAGCCTTCCGTTCGTTCCACGGGCATCACTCACATGACCATCTGATCCGCCATAACCCTTTTGGCTAGCTGCACACCTTCCCCTCCCTTGCTCCTTGCCGCAGCTTGAGGTAATGTTGCCCCCGCGCTTTTAGAAACGTAGCCCATAGGTATCCGCCTTTCGAGGAACGCCATCCAACGGCCTATGAAGGGACCCATGGCCATACCGAAAGCAGCGAAGCGCAGGGTACGGGCATAATCATACTTGGGGGGTCGAGGAGATTGGTGGGTGGGTTTGTGAAGCTGTGTAGGCGTCAATGAGAGGAGATGACGGGCAACAAGGAGCGTACTAGAAAGCCGGATGTTTGAGCCTGCAATGAATGATCAGCGCGACTCAAAAATGCTGGAGATGGTGAGTAGACAAAGATTATCCTGTTTCCAGTCTGCGCCTAGTCCCAACATATCTACAATGCGCTCATCAAGTACTCACAAAGATGTCACCTAAACCGTTCAAGGCGCCGTTTGTGACGATGAGCGTAGCAGTAGGCCGACGCTCGAAATTCGTATTGTAAAGTCGAGCGAAAGAATGCAGTAACCGTCTGGGCATCGTACTTGAATGGAAGAAGGTTGATGGTGCGAAAACAAAGTACAAAGGAATGTCTGAACGATTTCTGCATGATAAGCGTCGGCGAGCGCAGCGAATCGGGCGAATTTAACGATATTGCTCCACTCGCGCGTTTGGTTCTCGGTCTTCCGGGTGAGCTGTGTGTGTCAGGTCGTGCAGCTGTCGCTGTGATATCAACCCTCTGCACATATCGGATGCTTGTCGATACGAGAAGGAAGGAAGACGCATGCTCATGCTAGACGCTCTTGGATCTCTTCGGAGAAACATGCAGTGTTCAGGTCAAGGAAGCGATACTAGCATATGTAGTAGCATGATATATTGCAGGCCAGGGATGGTCGAGGAGGGTATACAACGTACAATCAGTAACTCGGAGCATATCGTTTAGAGGTAGTGTAGATCTGAGAGACATGGATGCAGGACGGTCGGGCGCTACATTTGTAAGTCACTCGAGCGAGTGATACGACGCGAGCGCTCGAGAGGCTTGTACGGATCCCAGAAGCTAATGACAATGAGAGGTCACTGCCGAATATTCCGATGGAAGGGCGTGTCATATCGTCGACAAGAGGGCTTAGTGTAGGCGGAGGTGGGCGGTTGAAGGAACTGGACACTTGTCGTGCATGTTGAGAGGGTGATTGCTCAAGCGGAGTCAGCGTGGGACCGCAACCTTCACAGGAAAGTCATTATGGTACATATACATGAGGCCTGCGAGGCAATGTGCTTCTGGGCTGCTAGTGATGTATGATATAGCGCGTGGTCGGTCATCATGACCCTCCGGGGCTCGAAGACGACCGACATTCAGACATGTCGGACATGATGCTCCTGCTCAAGGACTTTGTTATCCCTGTTTGAGTCATCAGCCTTCCAATCTTCTATCCTACCTTGTCCAATATCCCACTCCATCCGTCCGACCTCACAGTCCCACCATTCCCCTTTCCCTCTGTCTGAAGTCTGGTAGAAGCGACCTACCTGGCATTCAGAAGACTGAGATAGAGCGTCCAAGCGATACCGCAGGTGCTTTGGAAGGGGACACGGTATTGGATGGGCATGAGCTTGAAGTTGATGGTTTGGATGAGGGGCCAGATCTTCCAGTTGGCAAAGAGGGCGGCTGGCGGGGCCATGTCAGTTTCTCGCGGGAGAGCGGGAGAGCTTGAGAGGGGAAGGGCTTACCCCAGTAGATCTATGCGAGTGTCAGCTTCACTGCACAGGTAAGAGAAGAGATGGTAGACGTACATCCCGGAATTTCTCGCTTATCTCAAGCTGAGAGTGACCCTCCATGATACCCATCGACCCCACAAACAGACACAAACCGATCGGCGCCCTGTACCCCACCCCCCATCAGCGTCTCATTCGACCATCGTCAGTAGGCCATGTAGCTGAGGCCACTTACATGACGACCTGATCCGCCAAAACCCTCTTTGCCAACTGTATCCCCTCGCCTCCCTTCTTTCTCACTACCCCTCCCGGCAAAGTCAGTCCTCCTCCCCTGCTTACGTTCGGCATAGGGATCTTCTTTTCGAGGAGCCGCATCCATCTGCCGATTATGGGGCCCATGGCCATGCCGAATACGGCGAAGCGCAGGGTACGAGAGGGGTCATATGTCGGTGCCAACGGCGATTGAGCGGTGGGTTTGTGGAGCTGGGGGCAACAATCAACATTAGGGGGTGATGGCGATGGAGAGCCGAATAAAGGACGTACGAGAATACTTGATGATTGGGCCTGCAGCCGGATGATTAGTGCCCGAGTCCAGCGCCCCTCGACAGAAAAGCACTCACAAGGATATCAGCAACACTATTCAAGACCCCGTTAGTGACGATGAGAGTCGCTGTAGGGCGTCGCTCGAAATTGGCGTTGTAGAACTGCGCGAAAGAATACAGCAGTCTCCTAGGCATGGTATAATTTGGGATATGCAGGATATTCCAGGAATGAGAAAGATGGAGATGATAGCGATAATGCGCGCTCAAAATGCGCGTCATAACCTGCCTCCACCCACGTGCCCGATCTTTGGATCTCCGTGCATGCTGCATGGGTGTGGTTGCAGGCGATGGTTGTGCCAAAGATTTTTTTGCAAAATATAGATGGCCAACCCTACTTATGTCCACTCTCCATATGCTTGCAATACCGTGTTTGGCATCTCTCAATCAGTGCAGGGACAGCAGGATGGATCATGACAAGACATTACATTACTCGTATACAGCGCAGATTTCAATTAGGTCGTAAAGTTCAGCAAGACAAGTCCCAACACTCTCTAAGTTACTCTTTCTCTATAGAATTCCTCTCGACACCTCTAGCCTTTATTCCATCCTCAACGATTAGATCCGGCCTCAAGACTCCCACCACACCATCCAACATCATCCCGATCAGATGCGCATTACACCCCGCATCGCTGATAGGGTCGAGCAGTCTCGAGATATCATCCTCAGAAGGGACAAGGAGATACTGCACTGGGCCTGACAGCATTCGTTAGGATTGCTGACTGATAAAAATCAGACGACAGACGTACGAGGTATAAGCTCTCCAAGTCTCCTCTCCAACCTCTTCCTTATGTCTGCAGCTTCCTCCGCTGAAGGGTCTACCGGAGCTGGACCGGGATACCCGTCGAGCGGGAAGAGGAGCCGTTCGGTGAGGTCGAGTAGA